>CANIUD010000888.1:0-600000 GCA_947470075.1 Closterium sp. Yama58-4 | reverse complement strand
GTTGTTGTTGTTGTTGTTGTTGTTGTTGTTGTTGTTGTTGTTGTTGTTGTTGTTGTTGTTGTTGTTGTTGTTGTTGTCGTTGTTGATTTTTTTTTTTTTTTTTTCTACACCGGGATGTCTGTCATCAATAGTAATTGGTGAGCCATCTGGGTGGAGCAGTGTGCCAGGGAGAAAGAATTCGGCGCGAATGCGGTTGTTGAGAACTTCCTGAGAGGGGTGACCGAGGCGCTTGTGCCAGAGGTCAGGTGGTGCGTAAAGTGCAGGTGAGCATACAAAGAAGGCGAGTAGCTCGGCTGTATTGATTGGTGCAGGCTGTGGGATGGGCTGTGGTGAGATAGAGAGGTCGAGGGCAAGTATAAGATCGCTGTCTGTGGGGAAGGATGGTGTCTTTGTCAATGGGAGGGGTGGAGTTGCGTGAGGAGTTGCTAGAGGAGGAGGGTCCTGGGGGGGGGAATGCCGATGGGTTGTGGTGGACCGTATGGGCCTGCTGCTTCCTTTTCTTTGCGCGCTATGTAGTCCTCAATTGGTTCTTTCTCCTCTGCTTGAGTGGTTCCCCATGGTCTTGCTGCTGTGCTGCTTCTTGCTCCCCAGCTGGTGGTGGCGGCTGCTGTAGTTCCTCCCCATCCTGCTGCGCCAGTTCCAGTTCCCCATCCCTGATTTGCAGCTGCAGCTGCTGTTGCTGCTTCAGCGTTTGCGCGTCGGCGGTTCTCTTCTTCTTCCAGCCGTTGGAGTTCGACGGAGTCCATGTTGCAGTGAGACCAGGGGCGGAATGCGTGATACGTTTCCCAGGTCAAGGGCAGAGGATTGTTGTCTGCGTCAAAGGCACCAGGTCCCATGTAGCGTGTAAGGTGGTGAAGGCGGTCATGGACAGTGGGGTCAGTCCGAGTCTTGCATGGTTGGAAAATGGTGAGAGCGGCAGCAAGCTCAGCATCTCGCATGCTTGTGGGGTGGGGGGTCTGCCATTCTGCTTCTTCAACGATGTCTGGAGGAACAGGTAATTCTTCCTCTGCTGTTGCTGCTTCCTCATCGACTTTTGCCTTTCCCTTCTCTTCAGGTGTTGCTTCGCGCTTCTCCCCTTCACTTGGTGCCTTGCCCTTTTTTTTTGCTGGCGCTTTCCCCTTGTCGGCCTTCTCTTCCGTGGTGGAGGCTGTGGGCATGCGGCAGTTGTGACAGAGACCATCTAGTCTAGGTGCATGGAGATCGATCTCCCTGGGAGCGTGATGCTTGACCCAAGGGCGCCCGTCAGGATGGGTGAGCTCATGTGGCCAGACGGCGCGCTGAGGTTGGAGGTCGATGAGATCTCTAGAGTCGGCAAGGCAGTCTGGGATGTTGAAATCCATGATGTAGACGCCGTCGTCAGGGCGCTCCTTGCCGATGTGGCGCGGCTCTGAGTCGCGAGGTCGTGTCGTGGTCCTGAGCGGCAACGTTCCGTGGAATGTCTGAAGATCTTGCTGTTTTTGCAGTAATATTGACTTGGGCGTGAGTCGTGGGGCCGTCTCTGATCGTGGTGAGAGTAGAAGGCGATTTGCTCGCGGTGCGTCCCCTTTTCTTGGTTGAAGTCCATGTCTTGTTGCTCGTGTAGCAAGGTGGTGCATAGGTGCGCTTATGAGATTATGCCCTGTTGGGAAAGCAGGGCTTTGCAGGGGGTCCATTGAGGTCCCAGGTTCCGAAGCGCGATTGTGACGAACATGTCTTCGGGGATGGAGTTTCCGAGCTTCAGGAGCTGGTCCCGGATGCTACGGCAGCGGTTGATGTAGGCATTTGCCTTTTTGTTGGGTATCATTTTAACCTCCATGAGTTATTGGACAAGGTGGCTTGAGGAAATGGAGTCTTTGGGCTGATAGGTTTTAGTGAGATAGCTCCAGGCGGCCATGGCGGGGGCTGGGTGAGTTTTGTAGGGGCGAATGCCGAGTTGTTTGGCTGGCGCCATGTTGCGGAAAAGAATACTCCCGTCGAAAACCTCCTTGGTCGACGGAACCCTCCGTCGACCACCTTGATTGGACGCTGCTGACGAACTCCCATCGTCGATGATTGCTTCGACATTCCCGCATAGGTCGATGACGACCTTCATCGACCATACCCAAGACGGGTCGACGACGCCTTTCAATGACCACACCAGTAGATGGTCGGCCGCACCTTCCGTGCACCCTACCACTACGTCGGCTTCGCCCAAGTGAGGGCGGGGCAAACACTCTACTCCCGTCAACACTCCCCTGCCATGCTCACGCTTGGGCACCCAACCCACACGACAGAGTTCTACGGAGAAAACTCGTCGTCAGCATGCACCCCACACACAGCACGCCGTCACCGCACCAGCCATGCAGAAGGGCATGGCACTTACTGCTACACATCGTTATCGCCGTCGCCGACGTCGGCCAGGCGCACTTGGCCGATTGCGACGGAACACCGGTTGAAGGCTGAAACTGCAGGGCCTTCGTCAGGAAGTCGGCCGGCTGCTCGGTGGTCGGGATGCACCTCAACACGAACTTCCCACGCTTCACCATGTGCTGCAGCCAGGCGTAGCATCGCTCCATCTGCTTTAGGTTGCCCTTCAGCCCCAAGCTCTCAGCAACCGTGATGGACTAAAGGTTGTCTACACGAAAGACAGTCGAGCGTCCCAGTCTAGAACTCTGCAAGGAGGAAGCGAAGTCGACGAGCCTCCTCCGGCTTCTGTGGCCGCGACGTACTCCGACTCAGTCGACGAGAGTGTCGCGCACTTAATACGCTGGCTCGACCACGAGATCACGACCCCTTCGAAGATGAACACGTAGCCGCCCGTGCTCGTCCGGTTCTGCTTGTCGCCAGCGTCATCGGTGTCCGCGTAGCCGACCACTTATAGCGACTCTGGTCCACCGTCGAACTCCAGGGCGGTGTTACGGGTGTTGGCGAGGCAACGACCGACCCCATACCAGTGTTGGTCGCTCCTCACCATGAGACCACTCCCCTGCTTGCTGCACGCGAAGGCAATATCCGGCCCGGTCGTCGACGCCACGAACTCCAGCAAGCCGACCTTCTGCCGGTACTCCTCGCGCTCCTAAACATCCTCATCATTGAACGCCAGGTTGGCGTAGGCGTTGACGAAGACTGGCGTCTTCGGGATCCGCGCGGTCTGCTCCTTGTCGATGAAGTGCTTGCGGAGCTTGTCAACGTAGCTCTGCTGGTGCAGCCACAGCTTCCTCGCCGGCCTGTTGTGCAGAATCTCCAGGCATAGGTACTTCTTGACCGGCTTGATCTCGCGCAACTCAAAGGCGGCCTCCACCAGCTCCTTCAGCATCACAAGGCTGGTGCTGGCGGGGAAGCAGGTCGTCGACGTAGACCAACACCCACCAGGTCACCCCGTCATCGCCGACCTTCAAGTAGAGTGCCTCATCGACCTGGCTCTTATGCCAGTTGGCGCCTGTCAGCACGTCGTTGAGCACCTTGTACCACAACAGCGGCAACTGCTTCAGCCCGTAGAGACTCTTCAGCAACTTGGAAACTCGGCCGGTCTCATTGTCGTAATAGTCCGGCTGATACATGTATAGCCTCTATCGAGTTTGCTCTGCAAGAAGGCGTTCTTCATGTCGAGCTGCATCAGGTTCAAGTCGAGGACGACGGCGGTACTGAGGAAGATCCTTAGTGTCACGTAGCTCCCGATTGGCGCGCACGTCTTGTCGTAGTCGGCGCCATACACCTGTGTGAAGCCCTTCACAACCATTCTCGCCTTATCGTGGGCTACCGTGTCGTCGATGTCATACTCTGTTATCAGCAACTACCAGTTCTTCATGATGTTGACACCGCGCGGGCATTCGACCAACTTCCGAGTGCCGTTGGTGATAAGACTGCGGATCTCCTCGTCCATGGCGGCCTTCACCGCCTTGCCTTTTTAGCTCGCCAACGTCTTCTTCGCCGTTAGCGATGCTCGGGGTCAGCGTGCACGTCGGGGTCAATTTCGGGCAGGTCGACGCCAGCTTCAGCGTCGTTGAGCAGCATAGAGAAAGCAAATGGTAGTAGGCAGGCGTTGAAGCTCAGCCGCTCCGGCGGCTTCCAAGTTCGACCTGAACGTCGCAGTTCAGGCTTTCCGACCAGAACCTCCACCACATCGCTGTCAGTAGACTCCTCCCTTGCTGACAACTCCCCTTCGTCCTCGACATCCACATCTTTGACGAGTTGCTTCGCCAATGTTAGCCCCTCGAACGGCTGCTCCCCTCTCATCAGCCCGCTTGCCAACTTCGTCGACAGCTCCCCTGTCGACTTCCCTATCTGTTGCTCCCTTGTCAGTGGCACTTCTGCTGCTGCCTCCTTCTCCACCAGCTCCCCTGTCTGCTGCTCCCCTGTCGATGGCACTTCTGCTGCTTCCTCCTTCTAAACTGGCTCCCCTGTCTGCTGCTCCCCTGTCAACGACGGCGGCACACCCTCGTCGAGGATCTCATGTCACGATGGCTGCCACAGGCGACACCTTAAGGCTCCCCTCATCGCTGGTGGTCGACTGCGGTGTCGACACAAGTAGGTCGGCGAAAAGGGGTGGAGCAACGAAAATAGGAGGAGAAGAGGGTGGGACTTAATCGACATCCTGATCAGCAGGCTCGTCGACCTCAGCGAGCAACGAGAACATCGCCATCGAGGTGTCCGTCGGTGGGTGTGCCTCCATCCGCCCCGACGCAAGCCCATACTTCACCTTCCACACCTCCAGCGACAGCCTCTCATAGAAGATGACCTCGACCGACGTGGCCACCTTGTTGTCAGTCAAGTTAAGCACCTCCCAGCCCTTGCCCTCTGGCGACGCACCAAGGTGAAGTCCCCAGCGAGCCTTCGGCGCCAGCTTCCCACCGCGCTGTTGTTCAGGGACCATGAACTGCACCATGCAGCCCCATACCCACGCTAGAGTGAGGTTGGGCTTCTTTTTGGTCAGCAGCTGATTCGGCGTCGTTCCTGGCAGCAGCGTCGACCGTTCCAAGCAGTTGCGTATTCAGACAACCTGCCGCAGAGCGAGATGCCACCAGTGGTGCTGCACGCCCATGTGTAGCAGCATCGTCGTCCGCATCCCCCGTTCCGCCATGCTATTCTGCTGCGGAGTGTACGGTCATCTCAAGTCGTGGACGATGCCCTTCCCGTCGACAAAGTTGGTGAATTCCTTTCCCAGGAACTAGCCATTGAGGTCGGAGCAAAGCATCAACACCGACTTCTTCATCTGCCACTCCACCACCAGCAGCCACTTTTCGAACACCCGCAGCACGTCGCTTTTCTTAGCGACCGGCTTCACCCACACGTACCGAGTGTGGTGGTCCTTCCACAGTAGGAAATACTGGCTACTGTCCTTGGCAACCACCCAAAATGGCCTGCACAGGCCAATGTGCATGACGACCAAGGCCTCCTCGGCGTCCGAGCCCTTGTCGGGGAAGGTGTGCCGCGCCAGCTTCCCACCGACGCACGAGACACACGGCAAGTCGGCCCCGGTCGACGACTTGATGTTGAGGCTGGTGGGGACTTTATGCTTCGCTGAGCTCTTGATTGTATCGGTGCCGACGTTTGCGAGTCTCGCGTGCCACTGGTCGAGGTTTGACTTCTTCACTAAAGCGATCGTCCGCAGAGCCACCACCTTGGTCAACTCTGACGACGGCTTTGTTGAGCAGGGACGGAGGTCGGTGTAGAGGACACGGCCAGAGTAGCATGCTCGACTGAGTACCTCGCCCGCACTCGACACGAGTAGCATCTCGTCACCGTCATCCTGCAGCTTCACACCGGTCTCTTGCAACTGGCCGGCTGACAGCAGGTTCGCCTCCCCTTGCAGAGCGTCAGTGCCACGGCCCTCGACGGTCTGCAGAGCCCCGTTGAAGCCGCGCACGTGCTTCACGTCGCCGCTCGGCGCCATGTCGACGAAGACCTCCTTCGTCCCCATCAGGTGGTGCGAGAAACCGCTGTCGAGCAGCACCACCATCGGATTTGCTTGCATGGCGGCCGCGGCTGCCTTGAAGTCCTCTCCAGCTTCTGTTGCAAGCGGAAGTGTTGGCTCCACCACGCCGACCATCGAGCACGACACCTCCCCATTGCCTCGGCCCTTGCCGCTGGCCGACCGTCCGCGGCCTCCCTTATTGTCGTCCTCATCACTATCGTCTCACTCGGGACATTCGAAGGAGAGGTGGTCGGGTTCGTCGAAGATCCTTCACTCCCGCCGTCGACCACCACCTTCACGGCCCTTCTCCCAAGTAGACTTCGCCTAGTCGACGTCCTTCCTCGACCGCCCACCTCCGTTACCACCTCCACTCGGCTGCTCGCGCTGCCCCTCTTGACTTCCCTGTTTCGTCGGAGCGACGTAGTTTGCCTACGGAAGGAGCTCCGTGTGGAGTTCTGCCTCCTACATTGCCTCATCCTTGATGATGTGGCTGGTGATGGTGTCCTCGTCGAGCAACTCCCGCATGCCAGGCATCGCCATCATCCGGCGCATCAGGTTGTATCCGCTCGGCAGGCCCTTCACAACGTGCGTGATGTAGGACCGTCGAGTAGTCGACGCCCGCCATCCGCATGTCGGCGAGGATCCGTCGAGCACGGTTATAGCAGTCCGTCGCCGACTCCTGCTCGCCCATCCGGAGGTGGGTCTGCTGCTCCTCGAGTTGACCGATGTACAGGTCGGCCGTTGCCTGGTAAGTCGACAGGATGAACCGCCACGCTTGGTAGCCTGCGTCCAGTCGAAGTCGACACGGCTTCAGTGCGATCTGCACCATCGACAAGCAGCATCTCGAGATGACCATGAAGGTCAGCAGGTGAGCCGTGCGGGACTCCCGCCCATAGCTTGATGTTGTCCTCGTCCGGTGTCGGCACATCGCCATCCGCAAAACCCTTCAGCCCAGCGATCTCTAGCTGAGGCTCGATAGCCTCTCTCCATATGATGAGGTCCTGTCGACCTTATAGTGGCGTAGTCACTACGATCTTGTCCGGCGAGAATTTGAAGTACCCGTACGCCGGCGCGATCCCACCCGCCGTCAGATGCGTCCTCGACGCGAGCCTCCCACTGCTTCACTGAGGAGAGCGTCATCGCCCGTCGACGTCAGCACACGAGATGCCTGCGGCTGCCGTTGACCACTACACCCGCGCTTGCGTCCCGCTGACATAGACGCCAGTGGACCTGATCACTCCTTGCTGCTTCCTACCCTCGCTGCGGCTGACTCGGTCACCACAGTCGACCTCCTCGTACACGACGCATTCGTTCTGCACCGGTCGAGGAGATGAAGGTCGGGAAGGGTGTTCTGTCGCCCACTGCGCACGGATGCACAGCTGAACCACCTCCAAGGGGAGGGTCTGTGAGGGTATGACGGCTCTGCCTACTGAGGATTTACCTTATTATGCTTTATCTTGCATTGTCTTATTTTATTATGCATGCTTTTGCTCGTTTTCCTTGGAATCGTTGCTTACTATACTTCATTATAGTTATAGCACCGTTATAGGTTGCGTGCACCAAATTCTAGGCTTTTCCGTTGCCACTGAATTGCCTTTTGCCGAATTTGGGAAGGACCCGTTCGGGACGCTTCACGACCCGTGGAACCCTGTAGTAACACCCTTATTACTGCCTTTGTAACAAGCCTATATATAGCCTAGTGTTGTATCCAGGAAATCATTTATTAATTTCTGAACCAGCTCCTTGATCCTCACACTTGGCAATCAGAGCTCGTTTACATGCGAAGTCTTTGACCGCTAAAACCCAGCCTTTAAAAAACCGCGGGGGAGACGACGAAAGCGTCGATTCCGGGCATGTAAACTAGTTCCGCGCAAATTTTCTAGGCTCCCTCGATCTGGTTTTCGAACTTCCTCAGGTTTATTGCCAAAAAAATCTGGATTTTCGACCGTCAGATCGGATCTCATCTCAATGGCCTAGTTAATTTCGCCCAAAAACGTTGGAATTTGGAGCGTTGGCATTGGTCTTTTCTCGGTCTTTTCGCGTTGGTCTTTTCGGTCTCCACCTTTTGTAATATGCTGCTTCTAGTGCCTCAAGCAGAGCGGTATGGTGGCCAGAAGCAGGAGAAGGACCACAGCAGCAACAGCGACGCCAATGATGGCTCCCACTGATACACCACCTCCACCTGGAGACAAAGACTCGCTGCTGTTGCTGCTGCTGTTGTTGCTGCTGTTGCTGCTGCTGTTGTTGCTGCTGTTGCTGCTGCTGTTGCTGCTGCTGTTGCTACTGCTGCTAGTAATTGGTTCTACTGTTAAACTGTGTTATGTTGGTAGGCTGTAGTGGGGTAGCCAGTATGGGGTACAACCCCAACTAGGGTTTGCTACTTGTACCCAATTCTTCCATTCAATGACACATTCTTGCTTAGTCCTGTTGACATGGTATTCAGAGCAGGAGGTCCCTAGGACCTATCGACCGTTTCTTTTAAGGGCCCACCACCGCTCGCATGCGGTTACCACGCTACCCCGTGCCCTAGCCTCGTAGCGCCCTCGTGCGTCCTCGTTAGCGCCCTCGCGCGCCCTCGTTAGTGCCCTCGCGCGCCCTCGTTAGCGCCCTCGCGCGCCCCTCGTTAGCGCCCTCGCGCGCCCTCGCTAGCGCCCTCGAAGCGCCCCTCGTTAGCGCCCTCGCGCGCCCCTCGCAGCGTCGCCCGCCCGCCGAGCCGCCCGCTCGCCGCCCGCCCGCCGCGCTGCCTGCTCGCAGCGTCGCCCGCTCGCCCCGCTGCCCGCTTCGCAGCCCGCTCGCCCCGCTGCCCGCTTCGCAGCCCGCCCGCCCGCTCGCTGCCCGCTTCGCGGCCCGCCCGCTTCGCTGCCCGCTCGCAGCGTCGCCCGCCCGCCCGCTGCCCGCTTCGCAGCGTCGCCCGCCCGCTTGCTGCCCGCTCGCAGCGTCGCCCGCCCGCCCGCTGCCCGCTTCGCAGCGTCGCCCGCTCGCTCGCTGCCCGCTCGCAGCGTCGCCCGCCCGCCCGCTGCCCGCTCGCAGCGTCGCCCTCCCGCCTCGCTGCCCGCTTGCAGCGTCGCCCGCCCGCCCGCTGCCCGCTTGCAGCGTCGCCCGCCCGCCCGCTGCCCGCTTCGCAGCCGCCCGCCGCGCTGCCCGCTCGCCGCGTCGCCCGCCCGCCCCGCTGCCCGCTTCGCAGCCCGCCCGCCGCACTTCCCGCCTGCAGCGCCGCCCGCCTCGCCTGCTGCTCCCTGCCTGTGCACCGCCGCTTGCTCCTGCTGTGGCTGCTAGCTTCGCTCTAGCGCGTCCCCTCTGCTGCTGCCGCTGCTCTGCTGTGCCCTCACGCCTGAGCTATGGCCTCTATTCGCGTTCTTTCCTTCGATGCTGAGGGCCGTCCCGTGCAGTTCACTTCCTGGCTCGACGACCTGCAGTTGTATCTTATGAGCAATAGCACGGACCACATCTCCCTCTATGACTACGCGTCTGGTGCTGCCGCTGCTCCTGCTGCCACAGCCGAGCTTAGTGTACGTTCACAGTGGCAGACTCGTGACGCTGCAGCTCGCCTGGCTATTCGCAGTCACCTGCCGTTAGCTGAGCTAGAGCACTTTGGCGACTGCAAAACCGCTAAAGCCCTATACGACGCTGTCGTTGCTCGCTACTCCTCACCTGCCACAGCCGAGCTTAGCCGTCTCATGCTGCCTTACCTGTTCCCTGACCTGTCCACCTTTGCTACAGTCGCCGATCTTATCACCCACCTTCGCACTAGTGATGCTCGCCTGCGTGCCGCCCTTCCCACCGAGTTCTGCGCTAAGAACCCCCCTCCCCTGTACTGGGCACTCCACTTCATAGTCACCCGTCTCCCTGACACCCTCAGCTCAGTGCGCGACTATTTCCTTGCTCGCTGTCCCACTGAGCTCACTGTCGCCCTCCTAGAGGAGAAGCTGCTAGCAGCCGAGAAGAGCATTGTAGCTGTAGGTGCTGCTCGCGGCGCTCCTCGCACCCCCATCTTTGAGGGGTGCTCTCCCTCTCCCCTCGCTCCCTCCTATGCTACTGCTGCTGCTGTTGACTTCCTTGGTGCTGAGTCTGCTGGCGCTGCTTCTGCTCCTGGTGGGAGGCGCCGCACCGGCAAGGGCAAGGGGGGCAAGGGTGGCGGGGGTGGCGCTGGGGGGGGAGGGGGTGGGGGAGGTGGGGGGGGAGGCGGTGCTGGAGGGAGCGGTGGCGGGAGTGCCGGTGGGAGTGGGGCCGGCGGCGGAGGCGGGGGCGGCGGCGGGAGCAGTGGCGGTGGTGGCAGCGGCGGCAGTGGCGGCGGTGGCGGTAGTGGCGGTGGCGGTGGCGGTGGTGGCGGTCGGAGCGGAGGTAGTGGCGGCGGTGGAGGTCGGAGTGGAGGCACCGGCTCGGGCCAGAGCTCCCAGCAGCAGCAGCGTCCCCAGTCGACCCAGCAGCTTCGTGAGTGGCTTGCTCAGCGTGGGACGTCGGGGGGCAGTGGCCGCTGTTCCTATGTCATTCGCACAGGTGATCGCAAGGGGCAGACGTGTGGAAAGTTCCACACTCAGTACCGCTGCTTCTTCCGCCTTGACGACGCTTGGCGTGAGGAGATGGGCGAGGATGTTGAGCGCCCTCGCTGGGCTGAGCTGATGAGGGCTGGTGTTGATATCTTTGCTCTTGACTATGATGCTATTATTGCTGCCATGTATGCATTGACTGTTAGTGCCGAGGGAGACTGTTACTTGTGTGTGCCGCCTGACCCAGGTATAGGGCCCGCTGCCCTAGGTACTAGTGAGTCTGCTCTCTCTGGTATGGTGCCCCCTGTACCTGCTCCCTCCAGCACTGTCCCTGCTGCTTGCGAGTCTGCTCTCTCAGGTACAGCACCCACAGAGACTGCTCTCTCAGGTACTGCACCGGCTGAGACCTGTCACACCTTCACCCTTGACTCAGGTGCTTCCCGCTGCTTCTTTCGAGACAGTACTGAGCTCACACCGCTTCCTGCACCGGTCCCAGTCTCCTTGGCTGACCCCTCTGGGGGCCCAGTCCTTGCCCAGTCCACCACTGTGCTCCCTTGTCCGGCGGTTCCGTCTGGCTCGTTGACGGGTTTCCACCTCCCCTCGTTCTCGACGAACCTGGTGAGCAACGCTGTCATCCAGGATCAGTGGGTTGACACCTTTACCCCTGGAGGACAGCGTGTGGCGATCTGCACGTGCTCCAGGACCGGCCGTCACCTGGCTACGTTTACTCGTCGGCCGGGGTCGAGTCTCTACACACTGACCACTGCGTCTCCTCAGGTCGCTGCTGTCGGTCAGGTGTCCGCGTCAGGTCTGGTGGCCCACGCCTGTGAGTGTCGTTCCCTGTCGCACCAGACTCTTCTCTGGCACCACCGCCTGGGTCACCCCTCCTTGCCACGCCTCCGTGGCATGCACCGTCGCCGCCTTGTGTCTGGTCTTCCCAGGTCCCTCCCTCCTCTCCCTTCCTCGCCTGCGCCGCCTTGCCTTCCTTGCGTCGAGGGGCGGCAGCGCGCCGCTCCTCACTCCTCGTTCCCCCCGACAGGGGCTCCTCTGCAGACCCTCCACCTGGACGTGTGGGGCCCAGCCCGCGTTCGTGGCCAGGGCGGTGAGCGGTACTTTTTGCTGGTTGTCGACGACTACTCGCGTTACACCACGGTCTTCCCCTTGCGCACCAAGGGTGAGGTCCCTGCTGTTCTGATCCCTTGGATCCGCACAGTTCGTCTCCAGCTCCGCCGCCGTTTCCGGACGGATCTTCCTGTCCTGCGTCTGCACTCTGACAGAGGTGGTGAGTTTTCCTCCGACCTCTTGAGGACCTTCTGTCAGGCGGAGGGCATCGAGCAGACCTTCACGCTTCCGGACTCCCCACAGCAGAATGGGGTTGCTGAGCGCCGCATTGGCCTGGTCATGGAGGTCGCTCGTACCTCCTTGGTCCACGCGGCGGCTCCCCATTTTCTGTGGCCGTTTGCTGTCCGGTACGCCGCGCATCAGCTCAACCTCTGGCCCCGTGTCTCCTTGCCGGAGACCTCGCCCACACTGCGTTGGACGGGGGAGGTTGGCGATGCGTCGCGCTTCCGGGTGTGGGGTGCTCGTGCCCTTGTCCGCGATACGTCCGCGGACAAGCTCTCCTCCCGCACGCTTCCCTGTGTCTTCCTTGGCTTTGTCCCTGACGCGCCGGGCTGGCAGTTTTACCACCCCACCTCGCGCCGGGTCTTCGCCTCTCAGGACGTCACCTTTGACGAGTCGGTCCCTTTTTACCGTCTCTTCCCCTACCGTACTGCCCCCCTCCCTCCCCCGCCGCTTTTCCTTGCTCCTGTTGACATCTACATCAGCACAAACCAAAGCAAGTCGGCACAACAACACAGGCATAGCAGCAGATGTTAATGCTGCTTTTGCTCTTTCTTCTTAAGGATCAATCGTTTTTCCCTATTCTCCCTTTTCCATGATTGGTCAGACAAGGTAAAACGAGGGCTCTCTGAGTACCTTGTCACGTCACCGTTCAGCGTTTACCCTTCACCCTTTAACCTTCAACCTTCACCCTTCACCTTTCACCCACCGTCGCACCACGAGCAGGCATGGGAGGCAGCTGTGAGAGTACGACGGCTTATGCCAGCTATGCATGCTTGCCTTTACTTTATTATGCTACTTCTAGCTTAGGTTTATTTTATGCATGCATGAATTGCTTGATTTCCTAGGCTAGGTGCTTTCCTATATTATATTATAGTTATAGCACCGAGCTAGGTTGCGTACACCAAATTCTGGGCTATTCGGTTGCCACCGAATTGCCTTCTACCGAATTCGGGAAGGGTCTGTTCGGGACGCTTCGCGACCCCCAGAACCTTCGCGTAACACCTGGTTACTGCCCCTTGTGTCGAGCCTATATATAGCCTCGTGTTGTACCCAGGTGATCATTCAATTCGATTCAATTCAAACTCTCTTTTCTGAGCTCGATCCTAGATCCTCACAGCAGCCTGGCAGCCTCACAGTGCACGGAGTTCTCGCTGGCTGAGGTCGTCAAGGCCACCAATGACTGGTCCGACGACAACCTCCTTGGCTCAGGTGCCTTTGGCGATGTCTACAAGGGCGTCTCTCCCCGTGTTCGCACCAATACTGGGCTGTGAAGCGCTCCAAGCTGATAGGCGTAGACTTTCAGAGAGAGGTGAGTGAGCTGCATCTATTAAAGGGGTTGGACTGCGACTCACTGAAAGCATTCTCCAGTACCTTCGTATATTTTGGTCCACGGTGTACATCACCTCACCCTGATCCTCTTTGTTATTCACCCTACCAAGATCGGACGCGAAATTGACTTCGAGAAAATTACGCGACGTACATAATCCGCGCTCGACCATTCTACAGTCGATTAGCTTTGCCGTAAGTCGACCAGCGCATAGAATCAAATTATTTTCATCTCACATCTTCCTGTACATTGCCAAATGGAGGAAAATAGTGATAATTTCGTACGAGAAATTGCGGAGCTACGCGCCGAGAAGGAGCAGACACGTGCGACGCTCCACGACTCAAAAAACTCCTTGCAAACCAATCGGTAGCAGCAGCAGCAGCAGCAGCAGCGACGGCGGTGACACCGACAATTGTGCCTGCAACAATGACAGCAGCTATAGTTAACCTCGAAACAGCGAAGTCGAGGCAAACATAAGCGTAGGATGCTATAGTGAAAGGAAGCGAAGTCCGTCGATTCGTAGTTGAACTTGAAATTTACTTTGAAGCCGTTGGATGCACGACCCCCACCCAAGACGCAATGTGCATACGGCTCGCGGCAGCACTGTTACGAGGCCCAGCTCTAGAGTGGATTAACAAAAAGATTGTCCAAGGCGAAGGAGCGTGGGCGCAGTTTTAGGCAACAATGATCGAACAGTTTGACGAGTTAAACAGTAGCTACATTGGAACACGGTGCAACCAGCCAAATAGTGGCGTGGAGCGATCGGCACCACCCACGACTGCCGACCCGATGGAGAACGACAAGGGCGATGCGGAGCAGCGACTAGCAAAAATGAGACGTGCGAACTTTGCGGCGCTACATGACACCGTACCTTGGCGTGTTGGGAAATGAAGAAAGCGCGTGTAGAGCTGAAGGGCAAGAACAGTGCGGCACCCCCGAAGCAGAAAACGGACAACGTGGCAATTTCGGAGAGGGCAAAAAAAGGATAATATGATGGCGCGAATTTAAAACGTCACGACCAGCCGGCACCAGGGGAAATCGCCGAGACAAAAGGAGACTCCGCGAAACAAGACCCTGCACCGACCGGGAAACTCCAGCCGTACACCCCGACAAGTAAGAATTTGTTAAAGTTTTCCTATAAACATACTTAAACTAAGAATATTACTAAGAGTCAGAAATTATTCCAGTATTGGGTAAAATGAGGACCCCACTCCGGAGCGTTGATAAGGGTCGAGCGTTTCGAGGAGTTAATATTCTCTTGTAGCAGCACGGTGTTAAGGCTCCCTGTTCACCACAGGTGAAGCCTACACAGGTGCAAAGGCTTAGGGGAAGGTTTCAGGCCCAACTTCAAGCACAGGACCTAGGGATGATAAATTTGACGCACCCTATGATCCAGTAAGTGAGACCTTCTTCGGCTACACGGTGCGGCAACGACCACTACTACTTGAGGTGCTCTGCAAAAGGCAACGCCTCAAGGCACTGGTGGAGAGTGGTGCGTCCCACTCGTTATGCGACCGTGGCACGTTGGAAAAAGTCGGCAACGACCACTACTACTTGAGGTGCTCTGCAAAAGGCAACGCCTCAAGGCACTGGTGGAGAGTGGTGCGTCCCACTTGTTGTGCGACCGTGGCACGTTGGAAAAAAATGGAGAGTCCTTGGAGGAAACCCAGTTCACAGCAACGATGGTGGACGGTACGAAGCTTCCCATCCAAGGCGAGTCAACCTTGCAGCTGCATATAGGTGCGTTGAGATGGAAGCCGACGTTGCCAATCACGAACATCAAGGGACTACATTTCATCTTGGGGCGGGATTTTTTGAAGCGGTTAACCCCGAGATTGACTGGTTCAACCGAAAGGCGGACATCTACAACAATGACACTTCGAAGCTGGACGGATACAGGGGATGTTCCTGAAACGACACTTGCAAAGTTCGAACGGACGGTGAACGAGAGTAACATGGGTTACTTAGCACTGGTGATGGCAGCAGCAGAGGAGGCGAAGCTGAAGTCGGAACTACCTGCAGCAGTACAGGAGGTGTTAATGGAACACAAGGACATCATGCCGGATGACTTGCCTACAAGAGTGCCTCCAGCGCGAACCCACGAGCACGAGATCTTGGAGGAATCATGTGCGAAACCCGTCTCCCGTGCACCATACCGCCTTTGTCCGACCGAACTGACTGACATGAAGAAGCAATCAGAGTATCTACTGGACAGAAAACTGATCCGCCCATCCACCTCTCCCTGCGGCGCACCGTTTCTCTTCACTCCTAAGCTGGGCGGTAGTTTACGGATGTGCATCGACTACCGGGCACTGAACAAACAGAGAGTTAATAACAAATACCCCATACCGCGCATAGACGATCTTCTAGACCAACTATGTGGTGCAACAATATTTTTGAAGCTGGACCTACAGTCGAGTTACTCGCAGATCAAGAGAGCAGACAACTCTATCCACAAGACGGCGTTCTGTACCAGATATGGCTCCTACGGATGCTTAGTGATGCTGTTTGGACTCTGCAACGCTGTTCGGACTTTCCAGGCGGAGATGAACCACATCCTACGACCCCTGCTGGACGAGAGTAGTAGTGTACCTGGACGACATATTGATCTACTTCAACAACATGAAGGAGCACCACCTCCACCTCGTTGGCCACTCGCCCCCGGTCGTTCACCCCCCTCTTCAGGTACCGCGTTCCGGCAAAGTGGCGCGAGCGACACGCTATCAAGACAAGGGAAATGACTCGCCCGAAAATGGACATGCGCTCCTGAGACGAGGAGGGTAGTGGGGAGAAGGGAGCAAAAGAGAAAATGGTTGCTTCACGGTGCAGAGCGGTGCAGAGCAGCAGCTGCTCCACCTCCACCTCGTTGGCCACTCGCCCCCGGTCGTTCACCCCCCACTTGAGGTACCGTGTTCCCGCAAAGTGGCGCGAGCGACGGGCGATGAGCACCAGCGAAATGACTCGGCCAAAAATGGACATGCGCTCCTGAGAAGGGGAGGGGATGGGAGGGACGAGGGGAGAGGAAGGTCGTTCACCCCACCCCCCTCTTGAGGTAGCGCGTGCTAGCAAAGTGGCGCAATCAGCGGGTTATCTAGCCAAGTGAAATGCCTCGCCCGAATACGGACAGGAGAGGAGGTGAGGAGGAGGGGAGGCGAGGGGACAGGAGGGGCACGGAAGGTCGTTCGTTGACCCAGCTCTTAAGGTGCTTTGTTCCGGCAAAGTGGCGTGATTGGCGCAAAGTGGCGTGATTGGCGCGAAGTTGGAGAAGCTTTTAGCCTCACCAAGATGACCACCGAGCAGCGAGCAGCAAGGTGTATGAAGATTGGTTTTGAGACGTCTCAAAACCAATATTCATTCACCGAGCAGCGAGCAACGAGCAGCAAGGAGCAAGGGGCAAGCAGTGAGCAAGGAGGGAGCAGCAACCCACCTGTTTGCACCGAGAGCATGGCGGATGGGGCGCGTGAGAAGTATGGAGCAAGGAGCATCAAGCAGCGAGCAGCAGCCCACCTGGTGGAAGAAGCCATGGGAGAGAGCGAGTGTCCAGCGGTTCGTGCCGAGGGCATGGCGGATGGGGCGTGTGAGAAACGAATTCCACACAAACATGTGCTCATGAGCCATATGGGCCATATGACCCTTGTGGGGCATGCCCGCACACAACCCCTGGCCAGTGCCAGTGCTTCAACGACATATTGATCTACCTGGACTTTGGAAGGTTCTGGAGAACGTGAAGGAGTTGCAGCAATTCCTAGGCTTCGTCAACTACTACAACAGGTTAGTGCCATAGTACGCTAAAATAGCAGCGCCAATGACAAACTTATTGAAAATGGACGTACTCTATAAATGGGATACTCCTCAACAGCAAGCCATGGAGTAGCTATAGACAGCAATGACTACAGCACCAGTACCCACCCTACCGGATCCGGGCAGAGATTACGTGGTGGAAGCAGACGCTAAGGACCAGGCAGTTGGAGCAGTACTGATGCAGGATCAGGGGCGCGGTTTGCAGCCCATCGCCTGCCTCAGTAAGAAGCTACACTGAGCATAACTGAACTACCCAATCCATGACAAGGAAGCCTTAGCGATAGTCAAAGCCTTCAAGGTGTGGAGGTGTTACCTAGAGGGAGCGAAAACTACCGTCTAAAATACCTCAAGTTGTAGTCTACGCTCTCACGACGACAATGGTGGTGGATGGACTTTCTGGAAACTCACATCCACTATGACATGCAGATGGCAGTAGACAAGCAGCAGTTCGTCATCTTATGCGACACGTGTCATTGGATGAAGAGTAGCAAGCAGAACAAGCAGGGTTACTTCACCATCTACCTGTACCGGAGCAGCCATGGCAAGTCGTCAGCCTAGACTTCATCACTGGGCTTCCTTCGACCTCACGAGGGCATAACGCTACACTCGTGGTGATCGATCTCTAAAATGTGACATTTCATCCCGACCAACGCCACGGGTAAAGCTGAAGCAACTGCTCGCCTCTTCTTCGACCGCATCATCACCATCCACGGCATCCCCGCTACACTTATCTCAGACAGAGACCCAAAGTTCACTAGTAAGTTCTGGAGGGAACTCATGGGTTTGTTGGGGACAAAGCTTGCGATGTCTTCAGCGTACCACCCCAGACAAATCGACAGACAGAGCGATTCAATCAGGTGGTTGAACAGTTACTGCGCACAGCTTGCAAAGATGACATTATCAACTGGGATCTACAGTTACCAACGCTTGAGTTCGCTTACAACAACGCTTCACATGCGGCCACAGGGAAATCTCCATTCTTCCTGTGCTATGGGCAGGAACCACTTACACCACAGCAGCCAACCACACTGGCACACGTCCAAGCCGCACACGACTTTGTCACCACCATGCAGCAGCTATGGGAGAAGACTCAGCGACGTCTCACCACGATGCAGAACTCCCAGAAGTAGTATGCCGATCGACAGCGATGAGATCACTCAGTAGCAGTCGGAGATCAGGTGCTTCTTGACACACGCAACTTGGACTTGTCCCATCTTCCGTCCAAGCTCCGGCCTCACTTCTGTGGTCCTTATTGCATTGAGGTGATGGTGAAACCAGTAGCATTCTGCTTGCGCTTACCTACTACGTGGAAGCTTCACAATGCTTTCCATGTTCAACTACAGAAGCCCTACAAGGACCTTAACCAACTGTTTATGGGACAAAAGCTATCGCCACTTCCACCTGTTCTCATGCAGGATGAACCAGAGAATGAGGTGGAACCACTGCTCGCTCATCGACGCAGGCGCGACAACACGCTTGAGTTCGTGATACGCTGGAAGGGGTATGACACATCGGAGGACAGTAAGGCTGCAGAAGCTGATATGGGCAATGCACGCCGTGCTCTCTAGGATTATCTTGTCGAGCAAGGTGTTTCTGGGATGCTTTATCTTGCTTAGTCATATTCTGTTGTGCATGCTTTTGCTCGTTTTCCTTATAATGGTTGCTTACTATATTATATTATAGCTATAGCATCGTTCCAGGTTGCGTGGACCGGATTGTAGGCTTTTCGGTTGCCACCGAATTGCCTTCTACCGAATTCAGGAAGGAACCATCCGGAACGCTTCGCGACCCGCGGAACCTTCGAGTAACACCTGAGTAACTGCCTTTGTGTCGGCTAAATATAGCCTCGTGTTGTACCCAGGTGATCATATTATAATTTCTGAACGACGTAGGTAAGTGATCGGTCGACTACTTTCTAAAGGTCGCTTGTTTGATCCACGCTCACCGCACCATGCGGAGATTCACTCTACACCAGAAGCTGGACTACAGGGGAAGGCACGAGTTCTAGGAGTGATCGTAGCGTTCCTTAGCGTTCTCTGCGTTCACAGAGCAGATTTGGCAAAGGTTTCACTAAGGAAAGCTGCATTAGAGAAAAAAAAATTGATTGAACAAGCAATTGAAAGGACGATTACATCAGAGCCTAGCAACCTAGCAGCCAGACAGGTTGGCTGCCAGCACAGCATGGTCGACTGCCTGCCAGTGTTGCATAGAGGAGTCGCGCCAGTGCAGCAGAAAGGACCTGCCAACAGAGCAGGTGGACGGCGTGCCAACGCTGCAACAAAGTGGCCGTCTAGCGTTGTACCCGTAGATGATAGTAGCGCACACGTTCGCAGGTTCTTGCAGACGATTGGCCCGACGTGCACCCTCACGCGTCATGTCGGCTGTTGTCTGCGCCTGATGAGCCACGTCGACTTCGACATACCAGCCCGAAGTCGCCTTCGCCAGTGCAGCCTCGACGACGTTCGCGTGCCTCCGCAAAACCTCGTCGAGCAGGTTACCTTGTCGACGACCTCCCTCGTCGACCACTACTCCCATCAAAGACCTCCCTGGTCGACGGAACCCTCCGTCGACCATCTGGATCGGACGTTGCGGTCAAACTCCCATCGACACGGCTGCTTCGACCGTCCTTTAGGAGCTATCAACATGCACTAATCCAGTCCTTGCCACTGTTAACGGGAGTCCTTGTCGACTCCTTGGTTGGGTGTGCGGGAGAAGCAGCCGACCGTTCGCAGTGGTCGACACCAGCCTAGACGAGCAGGACGACGAGTGTCGTCGACCTGCAAGCGACTGTTGTGACGCCGCTGTCGACGGGAGCTGGCGGCTGATTTCGACGGGGCAGGTCAGTGAAGGCGATTGTCGACCAGCGCGGGACTGTCGCAGAGCCATCGACAATGGGAGTTCGACGGCTGTAGCTGTCAGAGTCGGTCGATGGATGGGCCATCGACCAGGGTGGTCTTCAACGGGTGCGGTGGTTGATGAGGGAGGTCGTCGACTAGGGGGCGCGCTGGGTGGTCGACCCGGTCGACCAGGTTACCTCATTGACGAGGTTCTGCAAAGGCGCGCGACCATCGTCGAGGCTGCGATGGCGAAGGGGACATCGGGCTGGTTTCCCGAGGTCGACGTGGAGCTTCTTGCGCAACCGTCGGCACGTGGCTGACCTGGCACCTGCACGACGGTAGAGAACGTGCTCGACCACCGCTGCGCACCAGCAAACTGGGTGCGCACATGTGCTATTGTCACCTGCGGGTGCAACGCTGGTACGCTGCTCTGCTGCAGTGTTGGCAGACCGCCTTGGTGCTTCGTTTGCAAGTCGTCGAATTGCTATGTTCGCAGGTCGCTCTCCTGCAACGCTGGTGCGGTGCCTCTACACAACGCTGGCAGATGTTGACCTTGCTGTGCTGGCGGTCGACCTGCCTAGCTGCTAGGTTGCTAGGCTCTGATATAGTCATTCTTGCTGTTGTTTGTTTATTCATTCTGTATTCCAACTTTGCTAGTGAAACTTTGAATGTGCAAGTGCTAGAGAGCGCAGGCAAAGCTACGATCACTCACACAACTCGAGCCAACCCCGTAGTCTAGCTCCACCATTGTAGAGTGAATCTTCACATGGTGCGGTGAGCATGGACGGCCCTGCAGATTACCTTTAGAGTAGGATTCGACTTATAACTTATCTAAGTCGTTCGTAGGCAGGCAACCGTCCTAGTTGCAATGGTAGGCCACGAAGCCAAAGCAGTCGTAGCGGATATACTACAGGCGAGGGAGGCTGATGCGAGGAGACGCCACGAGGCTGGCAAATTCGGGCCGGTGCTCCCCTTGGAGGAGGTTCGCCTAGGGATCCGCGCGCAGTGGGAGAAAGAACACCCTTCCCAACCAGCATCTTCTCGACCAGTACACAATGAAGGCGGCGTCGACGAGGTGGTCGACATCGTTGACCAAGTTGACGGCAGCAATGGCACGAGTAAGATAGGAATGATGCGCGAGTGCAGCAGTCGGTGGCGGCCTTAGGCAGCTCGTGTGCCGACGTCGACGGGCGATATCGCTCTTGTCAGTAAAGCAGTAGGAGGCTCGCACCGACGATGCATGTGAGGGCGGGCAGGATCAGGCCGACGTACAGGTACTTCAATAACTCGCTGGACAAGATCGTCGTGACTACGCCGCTGCAAGGTTGACGAAACCTCATCACGTGGAGAGAGGCTATCGAGCCTCAGCTGGAGATCGTTGGGCTGAAGGGTTTTTGCGGATGGCAACGTGCCGACACTGAGCGAGGACGACGCTGAGCTGTGGATGGAGTTCCGCGCAACTCACCTGTTGACCTTCATGGTCATCTTGAGGTGCTGCTTGCCGATGGTGCAAATTGCGCTGAAGCCATGTCGACTTCGACTGGACGAAGGCCACCAAGCGTGGCGGTTCATCTTGTCGACTTACCAGGTGACGGACGACATGTACATCGGGCAGCTGGAGGAGCAGGCGACCCACTTCAGGATGGGCGTGCAGGAGTTGGCGACGGACTACTGCAACCGAGCTCGACGGATCCTCGCCGACATGAGGATGGCGGGCGTCGACTACTCGACGGCTTCCAACATCACGCACCTTGTAAAGGGCCTGCCGAGCAGATACAACCTGATGCACCGGTTGATGGCAATGCCTGGCGTGCAGGAGTCGGCCACCCTCACCAACCACGTAATCAAGGATGAGGCGATGCAGGAGGCAGAACGACCCACGGATCTCCTTCCGCATGCGAATTACATTGTCCCGACGAAGCAGAGTCGTCAACAAGGGCAGCGCGGGAAGTCGGGCGGAGGTGGTAGCGGAGGTGGGAGGTCGACGAAGGACGTCGACCAAACGAAGTCGACACGGGACAAGGGCCGTAGAGGAGGTGGTCGACGGCGGGAGTGCTGGGTCTGCGGTGACCCCGACCACCTCACCTACGAGTGCCTCGATCGCGACGACTCCGACGACGACGACGACAAGGGAGGCCGCGGGAGGTCGGCCAATGGTCGTCGAAGCCGGGACAAGAAGCCGCGCAAAGAGAAGCAGGCATCAAAGAAGGCGTCGTCGACGAAGGACGTCGACACCTCCAGCGGCAAGGGGCGAGGCGACGGGGAGGCGTCGTGCTCGATGGTCGGCGTTGTGGAGCCGACAGTCTCGCTTGCGTCAGAAGCCGGGGAGGACTTCAAGGCGGTCGCGGCCGCCATGGAAGCGAATCTGATGGTGGTGCTACTTGCGGAGATAACTATTACAACGAGAGCTAGACCACGGGGAAGGCATGGTTGTGGGGGTGATCGTAGCGTTTCTTAGTCGTTTGCTTGTGTTCTCTCTATTCGAACATTCACGGGGAGAATTGGCAAGAGTTTCACTAGCAAAAGTTCACAACAATGATTCAGAATGATGGCAACAAGGTTGGCAAGCAAGACTACATCAGATGCTAGCAAGCATGCAGGTCGACTGCCAGCGCAGCACGGTCGACCGCGTTCCAACACTGCAAGGTCGACCGCGCTCCAGCAGTGCAACGTAGCAGTCTGCCAACACTGCAAGTCGACGGTGTGCCAACGCTGCAGCAAGGCGGCTGCACAGCGTTGCACCCGCAGGACAGCAGCGCACCCGCTTCGCGGGTGCTCGCAGTTGATTGGCCTGCTGTGCCCCGTCACATGCACAGCGCAGACACCTAGTCGTCCACGTGCTGTTGACTGCATCTGATCAACCACGTTGACCTCGAGATACCACCACCCACGTCGGCTTTGCCAGAACACCTTGTCGGCCACCGGGTTGAAGTCGACCGCCGGCGTCCCATAGTTGGCGGCTTTGCAGTGGCCCCATGCAGGTCGACCAGACTCGTCGACCAGCTCGCCGAAGTTGGTGTCGCCCACTGCTGCAGGTCGGCTGCACCCCTACATCCGACCACGAAGTCGGCTCCGCCCAAGCAAGCATGGGGCCAACACACAACTCCCATTGACACTCCCCTGTCATGTTCACGCTTGGGCCTCCAGCCCACATGACAGCACCACTCGGAGAATAGCTCGTTGGCGTGCACACAACACAAAGCATACCGGTCACCGCACCAGCCATGCAAGAGGGCATGGCACCTACTGCTGCACGTCGTCGTCATCATAGCCGACGTCGGCCAGGCGCACTTGGCCGATTGCGACGGAGCACCGGTTGAAGGCCGGATCGTGCAGCGGTTGACGACGGAAAGTCGGCCGGATGCTCGGAGGTCGGGATGTACTTTAGCGTGAACTTCCCGCGCTTCACCATGTGCTGCAGCCAGGCATACCGCCGCTCCATGTGCTTGAGGTTACCCTGCAGCCCCAAGCCCTCGACGATAGTGATGGCCGACTTGTTGTCCACCCGAAGGACGGTCAACGTCCCAAGGTCCAGCAGCCGGAACTCTGCAAGGAGAAAGCAAAGGCGGCGTCCCTCCTTGCTGGCCTTGGTGGCCGCCACATACTCTAACTCGGTCGACGACAGCGTCGCGCACTTGATGCGCTGGCTTGACCAGGAGACTGCGGCCCCTCTGTAGACCAACACGTAGCCGCCCATACTCGTCTTGTTCTGCTTGTCGTCGGCGTCGTCGGCGTCCACGTAGCTGACCAGCTTTAGCGACTCTGGTCCACCGCCAAACTCCAGGGCGGTGTCATGGGTGTCGGCAAGGTAGGCGAGGCAGCGGTCGACCTTGCGCCAGTGCTGGTCGCTCCTCACCATGAGGCCGCTCCCCAGCTTGCTGCAAGCGAAGGCGATGTCCGGCCTCGTCGTTGTCGCCGCGAACTGCAGCGAGCCGACCTTCTGCCGGTACTCCTCCTCTTTGCACTCCTGAGCCTCCTCGTCGTCAAACGTCAGCTCGGCGTAGGCGTCGACGAAGACCGGCGTCTTCGGGGTACGTCCGGTCAGCTCCTCGTCCAAGAACCGCCTGCGCAGCTTGTCAGCGTAGTTCTGCTAGTGCAGCAACAAGTTCCATGCCGGCCTGTCGTGCACGATCTCCAGCCCGAGGTACTTCTCCACCGGCGAGATCTTGCGCAGCTCGAAGGCGGCCTCCAGTAGCTCATTCAGCTCCTTCAGCATCGTGTTGCTACTGCTGGCGGCGAGCAGGTCGTCAACGTAGACCAGCACCCAGCAGGCCACTCCGTCGTCGCCGACCTTGAAGTAAAGAGCCTCGTCGACCTGGCTCTTCTTCTAGTCGGCACCAACCAGCACGTCGCTGAGATGACACCGCCCTGGCTGGTGCCATCAGTACGCGGCTGAAGAGGCGACTGACGACAGGCAGTGCTACGACGTCAGTGGCACGGAAGTTGGGAAAACGTGAGGCACCAGGGAAGCAAGTGGCAAGTCAACGGGTCCCGCGTTGCGCCAGAAGGGCCGACTCGTAGCGCGGAAAAAAACCGGCGGAAGGAGGGGCAAGCAAGCAGCGAGGGGGAAGAGGCCGAAAAAGCACGAAGAAGACGCTAAGGATGCGGAGGAGGAGGATGAGGGGGATGCGGGGGATGAGGGGGATGAGGAGGAGGAGGAGGCGGAGGAGGAGGAGGAGGAGGAGGAGGAGGAGGAGGAGGAGGAGGAGGAGGAGGAGGAGGAGGAGGAGGGGGAGGAGCAGGAGAGTAAGGAGGAGGAGGAGGAGGAGGAGGAGGAGGAGGAGGAGGAGGAGGAGGAGGAGGAGGATGAGGAGGAGGATGAGGAGGAGGAGGAGGAGGAGGAGGAGGAGGAGGAGGAGGAGGAGGAGGAGGAGGAGGAGGAGGAGGAGGGGGAGGAGCAGGAGTAAGAGGAGGAGGAGGAGGAGGAGGAGGAGAAGGAGGAGGAGGAGGAGGAGGAGGAGGAGGAGGAGGAGGAGGATGGCGAGGGGGAGGAGGAGGATGATGGGGGTGAGGATGAGGAGGAGGAGTAGGAGGAGGAGGAGGAGGAGGAGGAGGAGGAGTAGGAGGAGGAGGAGGAGGAGGAGGAGGAGGAGGAGGAGGAGGAGGAGGAGGAGGAGGAGGAGGAGGAGGAGGAGGAGGAGGAGGAGGACGACGACGACGACGAGGACGACGACAAGGACGAGGAGGGGGACGATGAGGAGGAAGAGGAGGAGGAGGAGGAGGAGGAGGAGGAGGAGGAGGAGGAGGAGGAGGAGGAGGATGGCGAGGGGGAGGAGGAGGATGATGGGGGTGAGGATGAGGAGGAGGAGTAGGAGGAGGAGGAGGAGGAGGAGGAGTAGGAGGAGGAGGAGGAGGAGGAGGAGGAGGAGGAGGAGGAGGAGGAGGAGGAGGAGGAGGAGGAGGAGGCGGAGGAGGAGGAGGAGGAGGAGGAGGAGGAGGAGGAGGAGGAGGAGGAAGAGGAGGAGGAGGATGCGGAGGTGGAGGAGGCGGAGAAGGAGGAGGAGGAAGGAGCGGAAGAGGAAGAGGACGATGATGTGGTGGTAGTGAAGGTCCCAGGAGTGCGAGGCAGACGGGGGAGTGGTGCACGGAAGGTGGGGGGCCGGACTCGTTGTTCCCCAAAACGCGGGGCAGTTGATGCACCGCGTGACGAAGCACCGGGCAAGTCGAAGGCGCATAAAGTGAAGGTCGAAACTGAAGAGGGTGGTAAGAAGAAAGGAAGCCAAGGCGCAAAAGGGGATGGAGGGGGAAAGGGTGGCCGCACCAAAGATGTTCCAGTGGGTTCGGCCAAGAAGGAAGCTGCTGGTAAACATCGCAGTGGCCGCCAAAGCACCTCGCGGAAAGGTGGCAACGAGCAGGCGCAGGCAGCTAAACCTAAGGGCCAGCAGCAAGGTAAGCGTTGTGGCCCATACACATGGCGTGGCTGTCGTATTCTTTGCCAAATCGTCTCCATTAACGCCACACAACCATTATTTTCCCCCCTGCAGGAAAAGGCAAGGTCGACAAATCTGCAAAGCAAGATAAGGCCTCTTTTTCCTGAAAGACTCCCTTCCTAAACACTTTTTAGATTCTTACGCTACTCATTTGCGTGCATGTGTGACGTGTATTGCACCTAGTCGACTCTAACTTTGTGCTTATGCTCCCTATAACTCTCAGCCCCTCGAGTTACAAGCATTGGGCCACCAGAAAGCGTGCGATGGATGCAGCTAACAAAGGGGGCCAGAAGAGTGAGTGTTACCCCACCATCCACAGGAGCCCCGCGATTCTTCACGCCTTACAGCGGCCCGTCTAGAGTCATTGCTACAACACCCAGCACCCCGGGAGGAGAGGATGTCGAATCCCCTCCACAAGGCCGCGTCACGCACTCCCCACTCCCCTTGCCCTCATACCCATAACGGCAGCTCCACGCATCTCCTGTCCGAGCGCAGGGCGGTCTCCCCCCTGGCCGGTCCTTCGCACGGGCGTAGCTGCCCTTTTCCCACCAGCGTGATAGTGTGAGGGCACACAGGAATGCCACAGATGACATTGATCCCCTTGGCCAAAGGGAAGATTCTTCACACCCTGGCCCCAATCCCATGAGTGCCCTCGGTGCAAGTGCGGAGCAGGGGCAGTTTGTTACACGGGAGGAGTTTGAGGCGCTCCGGGCTGAAATGTACGCCATGTTTTCCCAGCTTTGCATGCATTGTGAGCACCTGGTAGTTATGCGGGGGGGTTCGCAGTGGTGCCAATGGCTGGTACCCCCCGGCCAATGAGTGCCGTGGACAAGGCATGAGTGCTAGTGTTGCAGGAGACGAAGCCATTCCCGGTATGTGGTGGGCCAAATGGGGCAGGTTGGGGTTGACGTGGCAAAAGGGCCGGGTTGGGGATGATGTGGCAGTTTGGCGGGTACACGGGATCGGCGCGTGACGGGACGAGGCATGTCAGGTGGGTGGGGGGTGACGAGGCTTGTGGTAGGGGGGTGTGACGTGGCAAGTGGGCCAGGTTGTAGATGACATGGTGGATGCAGGGGGGTGTGACGTGGCGAAAGGTGCGGGTTGGGGATGACATGGCAGTCTGGAGGGTACACGGGAGCGGCGCGTAGCGGGACGAGGCGTGTAAGGTGGGTGGGAGGCGACGTGACAAGTGGGCCGGGTTGTGGATGACATGGCGGATGCAAGGGGGTGTGACGTGGCAAAAGGTGTGGGTTAGAGATGACGTGGCGGTTTGGAGGGTACACGGGAGTGGCGCGTGATGGGATGAGGCATGTCAGATGGGTGGGGGGTGATATGGCTTGTGGTAGGGGGGTATGATGTGGCAAGTGGGGCGGGTTGTGGATGACGTGGCGGATGCAGGAGGGTGTGACGTGGCAAAAGGTGCGGGTTGGAGATGACATGACGGTTTGAAGGGTACACGGGAGCGACGCATAACGGGACGAGGCGTGTCAGGTGGGTGGGGGGTGACGTGGCTTGTGGTAGGGGGATGTAACATGGCAAGGCGGGCGGGTTGTGGATGACGTGGCGGATGCAGGGAGGTGTGACGTGGCGAGAGGTGCAGGTTGGAGATGCCGTGGTGGTCTGGAGGGTACACGGGAGCGGCGCGTGACGGGAAGAGGCCTATCAGGTGGGTGGGGGGGTGACGTGACTTGTGGTAGGGGGGTGTGACATGGCAAGTGGGCCGAGTTGTGGATGACGTGGCGGATGTAGGGGAGTGTGACGTAGCAAGGTCACACAGTGTTGCTATCCACCATACTAAGGTCCCGCGGCCACAATCATAACAGCTGGTTTTTGTCTCCCTTATTGGTGTTGTATACCCTAAAGCTCTGCGCAGAACAAAGCCTACTTAGTGACGTTTCAGCTCTTGTTTCTAAACCCGCCCGAGAAAATACAGTACTACCCTGCACTAGAGGAAGTGTTCAACGCATTCTCTGTCCACTTGTCTGCAGAAGGGCTAGAGTCAGTGAAGCTGCTGTGGTTGCATAATGACAAGTCAACTATGGCAGTCTTCAACCACCAGATGTCGTCAACAGGATCAACAATCAACACCAGCCTCAGGCTAGCTGCATACACTGGCATAGGCAATGTCGGTTACCGCCTGTCAAACATTATATGTTTATATTGTTCTAGGCTGTAGTGGGTGATACCTTAGGGGGTATACCAGGTTAGGGTTTCATATTTGTACTGTTGTTCCTGTTAGTCACATCATTCCTGCTCAGTTATTTCTGACATGGTTTCAGAGCAGGTCCTTCGCTAGGACTGTTCTTAGGGCCCACCGACTTACCTACCTGCTTACCTTCGCTTGTTTCCGGCCCCGCTGGCCCCGTCGATCTAGCACGATCTAGCGGCCCTGCGGCCCCGTCGAACTTTTTTTTTTTTCCTAGCGGCCTCTCACGGCCCCCGTCGCGTCGCCCCTTAGCGCCCCGATCGGCCCCGTCACGCCGCCCGCGAACCGCACAGCGCGCCGCGCTCACAGCCCGCGAACCGCCCACGCACAGCCCGCGAACCGCCTGCGCAGCCCGCGACCAGCCCGCGCAGCCCGCGCACAGCCCGCGAACTGCCCGCGAGCAGCCCGCGACCTGCCCGCGAACCCCCGCGAGCCGCCCGCGACCCGCTTACGCAGCCCGCGAGCAGCCCGCGCAGCCCGCGCTGAGCCTGCGCGGCTCGTGCGCTGACCGCCGCCGGCCCGCACGCTGCCCGCACAGCTCACATACGGCCCGCACGGCCCGCGCGCTGCCTGCTCCCGGCCCGCCGCTGCTGAGCCCGCAGCCGCCCGCGCACCGCCGCTGCTGAGCCCGCCGCCGCCCGCGCACCGCCGCTGCTGCGCCCGCCGCCGCCCGCGTATCACCGCTGCTGAGCCCGCCCCTGCTGCGCCGGCTCTCGCTGCCGCCTGCTGCGCCTGTGCACCACTGCAGATCCTACTACTACACTTCCTGCTACTGCTGCTTGTGCGCCACTACAGTCCGTAGGCCCCACCGGCCCCGCTGACCCTGCGCACGCCTTTTCAGTGACTTTACTGCTTCTACTTCTGCCGCTGTCGCTATGGCTAGTCCTCCTGTTCTAGCTTTCGACGCCGAGGGCCGTCCGGTCAAATTCGAAACCTGGCTAGATGACCTGCACCTTTTCCTACAGCTCACTGCCAAGGAAGATATTACACTGTACGACCACGCTCTCGGCCATGCGACCGCCCCACTCGCTACTGCCCCCCCAGCTGAGCGCTCACAGTGGCAGACCCGTGACGCGCACGCTCGCTTTGCTATTCGCAACTCCCTGCCGCTAGATGAGCGCGAGCACTTCGGCCAGTGCAAGACTGCTAAGGACCTCTACACAGCTGTAGTGGCCCGCTACTCCTCACCCGCTTCTGCCACGCTAGGCCGCCTCACTCTCCCCTACCTGTTCCCCGACCTAGCCTCCTTTCACACTGTCGCAGACCTCATCACCCACCTTAAGACTAGTGAGGCTCGCTTTCGCGCTGCCATGCCTGACGAGTTCCTCGCTAGCAACCCCCCCCCGCTCTGGATCACTCTCTACCACGTTGTCACCCGCCTCCCTGACTCTCTGCGCCCTGTCAGGGACCAGTTCCTCTCTCGCTCCCCCACTGAGCTCACCGTAGACCTCCTCGAGAAGGAACTGCTTGCAGCCGAGGCTAGTATCGTCGCTGTAGGCACCTCTCGTGGCGACCCCCGCGGCCCCTTCTTCGAGGGGTGCTCCCCTTCCCCCCTCCTCCCCTCTGTCGCATCTGCTGCTGCTGTCGACCTCCTTGGTGCTGAGAAGGTCGGGGCTGCGTCTGCTTCAGGCGGACGACGCAGGGGCAGGAGTGGCAGGAGTGGGGGTGGTGGCGGAGGAGGCGGGGGTGGAGGTGGTGGCGGTGGAGGTGCGACTGGAGAGGCTAGTGGCGGCAGTGGTGGAGGTGACAGCGGCGTTGGGAGTGGTGACAGGGGCGGAGGTGGCAGCGGAGGCGGAGGTGGTCGTGGCAGCGGCAGGGGTGGAGGTGGCCGGGGCGGAGGCGGAGGGGGTGGTGGTCGTGGAGGCCCGGGGGGCGGTCAGAGTCAGCAGCCTGCCCCGACCCTTCAGGCCGCCCGTGAGTGGTATGCGCGGCGCAGCGTCACCTGCCAGTACGTTATTCGTACAGGTGACCGCACTGGCCAGACGTGTGGGGGGCCGCACCAGACGGAGCGCTGCTTCGCCCGCCTCAACGACGCGTGGCGCACCCAGTTTCCTGGTGGGGGTGAGCTGCCGCGCTGGGCTGAGCTGCTCAGGAAGGGTGTTGATATTTGGGCACTAGACTTTGATGCTATTCTCACTGCCATGTATGCGATGTCTATTAGTGGAGAGGGTGCTCAGTACTTGCGTGTTCCGCCCGACCCGGGCATTCAGGCCAGCCCCGCTGCTGCTCTAGGTGCTAGTGTGTCTGCTTCCACAGGTACTACTGCAGCTGCTGCTCTAGGTGCTTGTGCGTCTGTGCCCCCTGGTACTGAGTCGACTGCAGCACTGCACACCTTCACACTGGACTCAGGTGCTTCTCGCTCTTTCTTTCGTGACCGCACTGTCCTTGAGCCTCTAGCTCGGCCGGTTGCTGTCTCTCTTGCTGACCCCTCTGGGGGTCCGGTCCTTGCGACCTCCTCCACCACCCTTCCGTGTCCAGCGGTTCCGTCCGGCACGCTCTCAGGTCTCTACCTCCCCTCGTTCTCCACGAACTTGGTGGCAGGTAGTGCGCTCCAGGACGGGGGTGTTCACCAGTTCACCCCTGCCTACGAGCGTGTGACTCACTGCACGTGTGCTCGGACGGGCCGCCACCTAGCTACTTTCACTCGAGAGCCGGGGTCTGACCTGTACACACTGACCACTGAGTCCCCTCAGGTAGCTGCGTCTGCGTCAGCGTCAGGTCAGCTGTCCGCCCCCTGCTCGTGTTGCTCTCTGGCGAACGACACCGTCCTCTGGCACCACCGCCTTGGTCACCCGTCTGTGCAGCGCCTGCGGGCCATGCACAAACGGGACCTTGTTGCTGGTCTTCCCAGGGTGCTCCCTCCCCTTCCTGACTCCCCTGCTCCTGACTGCATTCCCTGTGTCGAGGGGCGGCAGCGCGCCGCTCCTCACTCCTCCTCCTTTCCCCCGACGACCGCTCCCCTGCAGACGCTCCACATGGACGTGTGGGGCCCAGCCCGCGTCCGTGGTCAGGGTCAGGAGAGGTACTTCCTGATAGTTGTTGACGACTACTCGCGCTACACCACGGTCTTCCCCTTGCGCGCCAAGGGTGACGTCCCTGGTGTTTTGATCCCCTGGATCAGCCGAGCCCGTCTCCAGCTAGGCGAGCGCTTTCACTCGGACTTTCCTGTCCTGCGCTTGCACTCTGACAGAGGTGGTGAGTTTGCCTCCGACCTCTTGGCAGCCTACTGTGCTGAGCACGGCATTGAGCAGTCGTACACGCTTCCGGCCTCTCCACAGCAGAATGGGGTTGCTGAGCGCCGCATTGGCTTAGTCATGGAGGTCGCTCGTACCTCCCTGACCCATGCGGCTGCTCCCCACTTTCTGTGGCCGTTTGCGGTCCGGTACGCTGCGCATCAGCTCAACCTCTGGCCCCGTGTCTCCTTGCCGGAGACTTCCCCGACTCTGCGGTGGACGGGAGAGGTTGGCGATGCGTCGCGTTTCCGGGTGTGGGGATCCCGAGCTTTTGTCCGCGACACGTCTGTGGACAAGCTCTCCCGTCGCGCTCTTCCCTGTGTCTTCCTTGGCTTTGTTCCCGACGCGCCTGGATGGCAGTTTTACCACGTCACCTCGCGCCGGGTTCTGGCCTCTCAGGACGTCACTTTTGACGAGTCCGTCCCCTTCTACCGCCTCTTCCCCTACCGCACTGCCCCCCTCCCCCCTCCGCCGCTCTTCCTCGCTCCAGGTGCTGAGGTACCCGACCCCCTCCCCCCTCAGGGTGCCGCTCCCTCAGGTGTGTCCCAGGTAGACCCGGGTGACCCTGTCGAGGTAGCTGTTGAGTCGCGTCCTGCGTCTGGGGGTGCTGAGCCTGGGAGTGCTGAGTCTGGGGGTGCTGGGCCTGGAGGTGCGGAGCCTGGGGGTGCTGAGCCTGGGGGTACGGAGCCTGGGGGTGCTGAGCCTGGGGGTGCGGAGCCTGGGGGTGCGGAGCCTGGAGGTGCTGAGTCTGGGGGTGCTACGTCTGGGGGTGCTGAGCCTGAGCGTGCTACGCCTGGAGGAGCCCTCTCCTCCCAGCAGCTGCAGGAGAGGTACCTCGAGTACTGCCGCCTCCGGAGAGGTGCTGCTGGAGCTCGTCCCGGTACTTCCCCTCCTTCCCAGGAGCTCCCCCCCATTCAGGTGATTCGAGAGTGGTACACACGGCGCTGCAGTCTTCGGAGTGGTCCTCCTGGCGCTGCGGACCCGGGCGTTGGAGCTGCTACAGGTGCTGAGGACCCGGACGTTGGAGCTGCTCCTGGTGCTGCGGACCCGACTGGTGGCGCTGCTGCTGGTACAGAGGACTCGGACGTTGGAGCTGCTGCTGGAGCTGAGGACCCGAGCGGTGGCGCTGCTGCTGCTGCTGAGGACTCGGGCGTTGGAGCTGCTACTGGTGCTGAGGACCCGGGCGTTGGAGCTGCTACTGGTGCTGCGGACCCGACTGGTGGCGCTGCTGCTGGTGCTGAGGACCCGACCGGTGACGCTGCTGCTGGTGCTGCGGACCAGGGCGTTGGAGCTACTGCTGGTACTGAGGACTCGGGTGTTGGAGCTACTGCTGGTGCTGAGGACTTGGGCGCTGGGGCTGCCGCTGGTGTCCCTGCTACTTCTGGAGACGCTGCGCGGCCGCGACCGTACTTCGTCCCGCTCCTTCAGCAGGTTCTTGGTCAGGCTCCTCCTCCTGGTCCTCCTCCCTCCGTCGAGGGTCCTCTACCTGTCCAGCCGCAGTCACAGTTACCGCCCGCCTCGCCTCTCCCTGCTCCCTCTCCTTACGCTGGTCCCACAGGAGGTCTTACAGAGCGTCGTGAGCCTGAGTCTCGTCCTGCGTCGCCTGTTCGTACCGCTCGCACTGGTCGTCGTGTCCCACGTGAGCGTCCTCCTCCTGTCCCTGGCACTCACTACATGACTCTGCGTCCCTCCACTGCTCCGCAGCGTGTCCCGCTGCCGTCTCCTCCTGCGTCCTCCCTACCTACTCTTCCTGACCCGGAGTCTGACGCCCGTCGTGCTGCCAGTCCCACTGTTACGCGTCTCCTTGCTACCGTTGTCACTGACCCTTCTTTTGAGTCCGCCGCTGCGTCTGCTCTGGTCGCTGAGTTAGTTGACTTTGCTGCTTGCTGTCGCCTAGACTACGCTGCTAGCCTAGTGGCTGAGTCTGAGTCTGAGTCTGCCTGTCCTCCGTCCGTCGGGGGTGAGTGTGCTCTTGGCACGGACGTCCTTGAGGACAGACAGGAGGAGTTCCATTGCTTTGCTGCTGCTTTGCCCCATCTCGTGTCCATGCTAGTTGCCCCTGAGGGAGACCCGGATGCACCAGACATCCCGACCCCGCGCACTTACGCTGAGGCGATGGCGGGTCCCTACTCCTCTCAGTGGCAGACAGCCATGGACGCAGAGATGGCTTCCTGGAAGTCCACACGCACCTACGTCGACGACGTCCCCCCTCCTGGGGCGAACATCGTCAGTGGCATGTGGATTTTCATGGTGAAGCGGCCGCCGGGTTCTCCCCCTGTCTTCAAGGCGCGCTACGTGGCTCGAGGCTTCAGTCAGCGAGAGGGAGTAGACTTCTTCCAGACCTTCTCCCCCACCCCGAAGATGACCACTCTTCGGGTGCTACTACACATAGCCGCTCAGCGCGACTACGAGCTTCACTCACTTGACTTCAGCACTGCTTTCTTGCAGGGCAGCCTGCACGAGGAGATCTGGCTGCGCCGCCCTCCTGGCTTCACTGGGCCGGTTCCTCCTGGCACCCAGTGGAGGCTTCAGCGGCCGGTCTACGGTCTCCGCCAGGCACCACGTGAGTGGCACGACACACTGAGGACGACACTTGCGACTCTTGGGTTCGCACCTTCTACAGCTGACCCGTCGCTGTTCTTGCGCACCGACACTTCGCTGCCGCCGTTCTACATCCTCGTGTACGTCGACGACTTGGTCTTTGCCACTGCTGACACTGCAGGACTCGCCTACGTAAAGTCGGAGCTGCAGAGGAGACACACGTGTACAGACCTGGGTGAACTGACAAGCTATCTTGGCTTGCGGATCACCCGGGACAGAGCACGGCGCACCATCACCCTGACTCAGTCGCACATGGTGCAGCAGGTTCTCCAGCGCTTCCGCTTCATGTACTCCTCGCCTCAGTCCACTCCTATGGCTACCGGTCACTCGCTCTCAGCTCTGCCTTCGGATGAGTCCGTAGAGTCGAGTGGCCCGTACCCAGAGCTTGTGGGCTGCCTCATGTACCTGATGACCTGCACTCGACCTGACCTTGCATACCCTCTTAGCATCCTTGCACGCTATGTCGCTCCTGGCCGTCACAGGAAGGAGCACATGGATGCCGCTAAGAGGGTGTTGCGCTACTTGTGCAGTACGTCGGGCATGGGGCTTGTGCTTGGAGGGCGAGACCGAGTTGTTCTCACAGGGCACTCAGACGCTTCTTGGGCAGACGACCAGGCCACTCAGCGGTCGTCTCAGGGTTACTCCTTCAGCCTTGGCTCTGGCTCAGTTTCTTGGCGCTCTACACGCTCTTCTTCTGTTCTCAGCTCCAGTTGCGAGGCTGAGATCTACGCCACAGCCATGGCTGCCCAGGAGCTACGCTGGCTGACCTACCTGCTGACCGACCTTGGGGAGCGGCCTCGTTCTCCTCCAGTGCTGTACGTCGACAACCAGGCAGCCATTGCCCTGTGTGAGGAGCACAGACTGGAGCACAGAACGAAGCACATCGCTCTGCGGTACTTCCTTGCTCGAGAGCTGCAGCAGCGAGGTCAGCTTCGTCTGCGTTACGTGGCCACCGAGGCCAACCTTGCTGATGTGTTCACCAAGGCACTTCCGCCTGTTGACCATCAGCGCTTTTGTACTCTTCTGGGCCTTGTGCCTACTGGACCTCACTTGCTCACTTCTTGACCTTGCTTATACTGTGATCATTATATATATATGCCTGCATGTCTACTCTTGCTAGGTTGTGATCATTGTATATCATGATCTGTTATAAACTTGCATGTGAACTGGGCTTGTGACCGCTAGTTTGTGCTCGGAATTTGTGTGGAACCCTTGAGGTCCACCCTGAGCTTGTTGTTGCCTTGCTTTGCCTTGACTGGTCTTGTGACCCCTAGGTCTTCCCCACTTTGCCTATGGGGGTGTGTCAAACATTATATGTTTATATTGTTCTAGGCTGTAGTGGGTGATACCTTAGGGGGTATACCAGGTTAGGGTTTCATATTTGTACTGTTGTTCCTGTTAGTCACATCATTCCTGCTCAGTTATTTCTGACACCGCCAACTCGTGGATAGCCTTCCCATTGAGCTACGCCCAACGAGGTGGTTCGACGACAAGCAACTCCTAGCAGAGTGTAAAGATGGTATGTGCAACTCGAAAATGCCATATGCCCCACCAAATGCCAGTTAGCAAGTACATATGACCGTGCGATGTGGCACATTCTCACTCTCATTCCCCCACTTGATTTCTCTGCACCCCCTTTCCAACCCATGCCAGGGGTGTTGACTTCATGAGTGCTGCACGAGTCTATGGAGCTGGAGTTTCGCATGCAAACCTCCCCACCCCCTGCAACCCATACCCCCCCTCCCCGCCAACCCCCACTCCCTTCCCCTTCCCCCCCCACCACGTTCCACCATGATCCATAGGGGGGGATACACATTCTGAGGCACAAGGCCTGATCCCACACACGCCCAGCCACGCACTTTTATATACCTCTTACCACCCATCCTACGCAGGCAGAATCACACCTAGTGATGCTCCCGGTGTGAACTTGTTCACTTTCTTGCAAACATAGCCCGAAATGCAAAGCAGTGGGCCCTAAACCCAGAAGCGTCTTGCGATCCTTTCTCCGCCCCCCCTCCCTACCAAAATGGAGAACAGTGGGCCCTTAAATGGCACTTTGACCAGGCCACCAGGACGCCTTTCAACAACCCCTTGTTCGCTTATGCGTTCAAGATCTCCTTCAAGAGGGGCGGGGTTGTGTTCACCAAGTTCAAAAGCCGCATGGTACATGGGGCTTGTTTTCGGTGAGAATGTAGATATCTGTGTGTACACCAATGCCACGTTCCCTTCACCCCTTGCCTGTACTCCAACTCATCCTAGTCGATTAAGCCTTTGAGGTTACTTAGATAGTGACAAATGAATTACCTCTTTCAATTGGATCATTTACTCGTAACCCCCTCTCTTCATAAACCACCCTCCCAACCCTAGACCACACTGCAGATCGAAAGGCCCCTTCTGCAGGATAAGCGTCACAAGCGTATTTGCAGCCAGCCAAATCAGGCCAGACTACTTGGAGTGGTGCAAAAAGGTCAAACAGATGATCCATTGTTTTGTCGTGAAGAGGAGGATTCAACACGATCCAGCCCAGGGTGCGTTCGTCTTCCCGAACAAGTTCCTCATCGATGATGGCGACCTTGGATAGGTCGTTTTTTCCCACCGGGCACTTGTAGGGCCTAGCATTGCGTAGGCTATTTGACCTAGTGCTAAACCTGTTTGTTCCTGTGTGCTGAATGATAGTTGTTGTAAACGGGGAAAGTTGGAAAACCGAATAGGAACTTTACCTGAGCCAAACCTTGTCGTGTGATGTGTGTCGGAGCTCCTATCAAATGACTCCAACCGTTGGTCCAAAATGGCTCCGGATTTGTTTACGCGAAGTCAATCAAAATCAAAATTTATCCAAAATTGGCATAGGGTTTTTGTGACGTGATTGCCTTGTGTCGGGAGCAGAGACTGGAGCACAGAACGAAGCACATTGCTCTACGTTACTTCCTCGCACGAGAGCTGCAGCAGCGTAGTCAGCTTCGCCTTACTTACGTGGCCTTACAGGCCAACGCTGCTCATAACTTCACCAAGGCCCTAGGGTTTGGTGATCATCAGCGTTTCTGCTCTGCTCTGGGCCTTGCTTATTTCTTGACCTTGCCTTGTATATTTGCTTGCATGTTTATCTTTAATAGGTTGTGACCACTGTACTGCATGTGCTCTTTATAACTCTGCATGTGAACTGGCCTTGTGGCCATTTGCTTGTGCTCGGAATGTGTGGTGACTTTGTGATCCACCCTGAGCTTTACTTTGTTTCTTTTCTTGACTGGTCTTGTGTCAAAACATATATGTTCATACATGTATTTAGCCTATGTAGGGGTTAGCCTTAAGGGTATAGAAACTTCCTCGACAGCTTCCTTGTATCCCCTCACTTGACTTAATCCATCATTCCTACTCTACTATTCTAACACGGAGTGCCAGGTGAAAGGCAATGCCAGGTGCGAGGCCGTGTAGAGGTGGAGGCAGAACAGCGATGCACCGGGGGTGGTGGCTGATGAGGCAAGCATCATATTGCATGCCAGCAGCAAGGCACCTACGCAGTGTCGGGTGAGATCCTCTCCTCCATGTGTCGGGCCTGACCCATCCGCCATGTACCGGGGGCGTGACTGATGTAAGGGTATAATGCCAAATGTTGTAGCCTATAGTGAGGCATGTCATATGGGGTACAGTTGTTAGGGTTAGGTTTATGTACCCCAACCAACAGTGACAATGCATCATTCTCGTTCTTGACACAAAAACACAGGTGGGGCAAAGTGGAGGTGGAGTGTGACGTGATGTAATGTGGTGTGATGTGATGTGAACCTCATGATAAGGGACTGGCAGTCCGGCACATGTAGTGTACAGTAGGGTATGGTTCTTATTTGTGATGTCTTAAAAGTTGCCAGAAAAATGGAACTTATACAGTGGGTACGTGAGTGAGTGTCAGAACGAGAAGAATTATGCTTTGAGAGTGTTGGTTGGGGTAAATTAACCTAACCCTAACAACTGTACCCCATATGACAAGCCTCACTATTGGCTACAACATTTGACACACCCCCATAGCCTAAGTGAGGGGTGTCTAGCAAAACCAACACAATACGGTCACAAGACAAGTCACAAGAAACAAAGCTCAGGGTGGATCACAACATCACCATACAGTCTGAACACAAGCAAGAGGGGCCACAAGGCCAGTCTAAGAGTTTTCAGAGGTAAATCTAAAGCATACAAGCAAAGCAAGCAGAGAACTCAAGTCTACGCAAGACGAGAACCTGTGTCAACAAGACCTAACTGCACACAACACCTCTGGTGGTCACAAGGCAGAAGCGCCTTGGTGAAGATGTCTGCAGTGTTGGCCTCGGACTCCACAAACTCAAAGCAAGCCTATCCACACCTCGGAAACTCTCTCAAAACAAAGTACCTCACATGTATGTGCTTCACTCTGCTCTCTAGTCGCGGCTCTCGACAGAGGAGAGTCGACGCCTTGTTGTTAGTGAACAAGGTCGGTGCAGAGCTCGGTCGCTCACCAAGTTCAGCGGGCAAGAAGGTCAACCAACGCAGCTCCTATGCCGCCATGGCACCAGCGTAGATCTCAGCCTCAGCGATAGAGGTTGAGACCGAGGAGGAACGTGTGGACCTCCACGAAACAGCTGCAGAACCAGATTGAAGCAGTACCCCTGAGTTGACCTGGGAGTCTCTGCATCTTCAGCGTAAGAAGAGTCACCGTGACAAGTAAGTACGACAGACTGCTGCCCTCCAAGAACCAGCCCCACGCCTGATGTCGTCGCTAGGTACTTCGCCACCCTCACAGCTGCTGTCCAGTGAACAGGACGGTGTCTCCCTGGCGCAACAAAGCGAGCAAGGATGCTGAGAGGGAAGGCAAGGTCCGGACGAGTACGGGTAATCAGGTATATGAGGCTGCACAAAAGCTCTGCATAGGGACCACTAGGCTCAAACGGCTTGTCAGGAAAGGGTCCAGTGAGTCTGTGGTCAACAACAAGAGGTGTGCGCTGTACTGTGGAGTGCTGAAGCTCGAACCGCTGAAGGACCTACTGCACCATGTGTGACTGTGAGAGTATAATGGTGCGAGCAGCTCTGTCCCTGGTGATCTGCAGGCCAAGGTAGTGGCGCAGCTCACCAAGGTCAGTGCAAGTGTGTCTCTTCTGCAGTTCGGACTTCACGTCTCCCAAAGCAACCCTGTCATTAGTGGCGAAAACCAGGTCGTCGACGTAGACCAGCACAAAGAACGGTGTGGAGCCACGCCGGACGAACAGCGACGGGTCGGCAGAAGACGGCTGGAAACCGAGGTCAGACAGGGTAGAACGAAGGGTGTCATGCCACTCACGAGGAGCCTGACGAATACCATAGACCGGTCGCCTCAGCCTCCACTGGGTCCCAGGAGGGAAAGTGCTAGTGAAGGCAGAGGGACGACGTAACCAGACCTCCTCGTGTAGGCTACCCTGAAAAGAGGCAGTGGAAAAGTCGAGAGAGTGTAACTCGTAGTCTCTCTATGCTGCTACGTGCAGTAACACCCGAAGAGTGGTCATCTTCGGGGTAGGCGCGAAGGTCTGAAAGAAGTCAACTCCCTCGCGCTGACTGAAACCTCTAGCCACGTAGCGTGCCTTGAAGACCGGAGGAGATCCCGGTGGCCGCTTCACCCTGAAGATCCACATGCCATCGACTACGTTCGGACGTGTTGTAGGAGTTCGTACGGTGGCCGGCGGTGGCTGAGCGGCAAACGAAGAAGACGGTGCTAATGCTGCGCTCTGATCGGGGAGGAGAGTTTCTCAAGAAGGAGTTCACCGCCTTCGTGGACGGCAAGGGGATCGTCCACGACTTGACCTGCCCCTACACCCCGCAGCAGAACGGCATGGCTGAGCGGGAGATGAGGACGGTGGTGGAGTCGGTGTGGACGATGCTGCTGCACATGGGCGTGCAGCACTACTGGTGGCACCTCGCTGTGCCACAAGCCGTCTAGGTTCGCAGCTGCCTTAAGACGTCGGCACTGCCGTCGGTGACTACACCGTACCAGCTGCTCACCGGGAAGAAGCCCGACTTGTCGCTGGCACGGGTGTGGGGCTGCCTGGCGCGGTTTCTGGTTCCTGAACAGCAGCGCGGTGGGAAGTTGAAGCCGAAGAACCAACAAGGCTGGCGAGGAAGCTGTGGCTGCACCAACAGGGCTACGCCGACAAGCTGCGCAGGCGTTTCATCGACGAGGAGAAGATCGGGCGCACCCCGAAGACGCCGGTCTCGGTCGACGCCTACGCTGAGCTGACGTTCGACGACGAGGAGGCACAGGAGCGCCAGGAGGAGGAATAACGACAGAAAGTCGGCTCGCTGCAGTTCGCGGCGACGACGACGAGGCCGGACATCGCCTTCGCCTGCAGCAAGCTGGGCAGCAGCCTCACGGTGAGGACTGGCCTTGTGGCCCCTCTTGCTTTGCAGCGTCTCGACTACCTCGCCAACACTCGAGACACCGCCCTGGAGTTTGGCAGTGGACCTGAGTCGCTGGATCTAGTCGGCTATGTGGACGCCGACGACGCCGGCGACAAGCAGGATCGGACGAGCACGAGCGGCTACGTGTTCGTCTACGGAGGAGCCGCAGTCTCCTGGTCGAGCCAGCGCATCAAATGCGCGATGCTGTCCTCGACTGAGTCGGAGTATGTAGCGGCAACCGAGGCCGGCAAGGAGGGACGCCGACTTCGCTTCCTCCTTGCAGAATTCCGGCAGCTAGACGCCGGGACGTCCACTGTCCTTCGTGTGGACAACAAGTCAGCCATCACAGTCGCCGAGGGCATGGGGTTGACGGGCAACCTCAAGCACATGGAGCGGCGACAGGCTTGGCTGCAGCACATGGTGAAGCGCGGGAAATTCACGCTGCAGTACATCCCGACCACCGAGCAGCCGGCCGACTTCCTGACGAAGGCGCTGCAGTTCCCGGCCTTCAACCGGTGCTCTGTTGCAATCGGCCAAGGGCGGCTAGTCGACGTCGGCGACGGCGACGATGACGTGCAGCAGTAGGTGCCATGCCCTCCTGCATGGCGGGTGCGGTGACCGGCGTGCTGTTTGTTGTGTGCACGTCGCCGAGCTATTCTTCGAGAAATGTTGCCGTGTGGGCTGGGGGGGCCCAAGCGTGAACGCGGCAGGGGAGTGTCAATGGGAGTCGTTGTGAGGCCCCGTCCTTGCTTGGGCGGAGCCGACGCCGTGGTCGGGTGCGCGGGGGAAGCAGTCGACCTGCAGCAGTGGGCGAGCTGGTCGACAAGGTTGGTCGACCTGCACGGGGGCCACTACGAGGGCGCCGAATTCGGAGGGCGCCGAGCTCGAGGTGGTCGACCTAGTGAGGCCGACCTTGCAGGGCGCCAACTTCAAGGCGCCGACTGGCAGTGGCCGACGACTTGGCGAAGTCGGCAGCCCAGTTCCGACTTGGTCGAGGAGAGGATGCCGACCAGAGGTGACACCGACGTGGCGGTGTCGACCGGGTTTCCCGGTCGACGGGGCGACGTGTGCGAAGGTCGTCGGGGTGGTGCTGAGAAGCTGAGCTCGAAAGTGGTATCCAAGATCGGCGTGGCTGGTGGGTGCAGTCGCTGTCGTGGACTCAACCTGGGCGTCTATGCTGTGAATGTGACGAGGAGTGGTGCACAAACCAGCTGCGTCCACCTTCGAAGCAGGTGCATCGTTGTCGTGCGGGTGCAACGCTGTGCAGCCGACTTGCTGCAGCGTTGGCGCACCGCAGACTTGCGACGTTGGCAAGCCGCGTCCCTGCTGCGCTGGAGCGATGCGAGCAGTGTTGCGTTGGAAGGCGGTCGACCTTGCTGCGCTGGAGGTCGACCAACTTGCTAGCTAGCTGGGATGTAGTGATGCATGCCAATGTTGTTGCTATCATTGTTGTGAACTTTTGCTAGTGAAACTCTTGCCCAATTTCCCCATGAACTAGCAAGTAGTGAGAGCACAAGGAAACAACTAAGGACCGAACGCAGAGATCACCCTTGCCCTGTGCCTAGCCCGTAGTCTAGCTCCCGTTGATAGAGTTATCTCCGCAGGAGATACTCGAGCTGGAGCTCCTGGAGCTGCTGGTACTGGAGGTATTGTCGCTGTAGACTCTGGCGCTGGAGGCGATGGGGCTGGAGGCGCTCACACTGGCGGCGCTGGAGCTGGAGGCGTTGGAGCTAGAGGTATGGGAGCTACTGGAGGTGCTGGTCCTAGAGGTACTGGTGCTGAAGGTACTGGATCTAGTGGAGCGGCTGGTGCTAGAGGCGCTGGAGCTACTGACCCAGGAGCTGGAGGTGCTGACCTTGGAAGCACTGGTGCTGGCGGTACTGGTGCTGAGGGCATTGTGCCGCGGCGACCGTTTTTCTTGCCGCCACCGCAGCTGTTGCTGCTACCACCTGCCTCGGTGCTCCGTCAGGTTCTTAGTCTTCCTTCATCCACTGCCCTTCCTCCAGACTCACCGCTGCCTGCCCCCCCTCGTTACACTGAGCAGCCAGCCTCCCTTACAGAGCGTCGTGAGCCTGTGTCTCGTCCTGCCTCCCCTGTTCGCACTGTTCGCCGTGCTCGTCGTGTTCCTCGTCCTCGTCCTCCACCTGTCCCCGGCACGCACACTATGGCACTTCGTCCTTCCTCTGTTCCACAGCGTGTCCCCCTGCCGTCTCCTCTTGCGTCCTCTCTTCCTACCGTTCTTGACCCTGAGTCTGACCTGGTTCATGCTTCCAGCCCTACAGTCACGCGTCTCCTCGCCACTGTTGTCACTGACCCTTCTTTTGAGTCCACTGCTGCGTCTGCCTTAGTTGCTGAGCTTGTTGACTTTGCTGCTGCGTGTCGTCTAGACTACGCCTCTAGTCTTGTTGCTGAGTCTGGATCTATCTGTCCTCCGTCCGTCGAGGGTGAGTGTGCTCTTGGCACGAACGTCCTTGAGGATAGGCAGGAGGACTTTGAGTGTCTTGCAGCTGCTGTTCTTGATCTCGCGGCTATGGTGCTTGCACCTGAGGGAGACCCGGATGCACTGGACATCCCGACCCCGCGCTCTTACACAGAGGCGATTACGGGTCCCTACTCCTCTCAGTGGCAGACAGCCATGGACGCAGAGATGGCATCCTGGAAGTTCACAAGCACCTACGTCGCAATTCCCCCTCCTGGGGCGAACATAGTCGATGGCATGTGGATTTTCAGAGTGAAGCGGCCGCCGGGTTCTCCGTCTGTCTTCAAGGCTCGTTACGTTGTACGAGGCTTTAGTCAGCGGCAGCAGTTGACTTCTTCCAGGCCTTCTCCCTTACCCCGAAGATGACCACTCTTTGGGTGCTGCTGCACGTTGCTGCTCAGCGTGACTACGAGCTTCACTCTCTTAACTTCAGCACAGCTTTCTTACAGGGCAGGAGATCTGGCTGCGCCGTCCACCTGGCTTCACTGGGTCGTTTCTTGAGGGTACCCAGTGGAGCCTCCGACGGCCAGTCTACGGTCTCCACCAGGCGCCTCCTGAGTGGCACGACACACTGAGGACGACGCTTGCGGCTCTTGGGTTTGCTCCTTTGACTGCTGACTTGTCGCTGTCTATGCGTACCGACACTTCGCTGCCGCCATTCTACATCCTCGTGTACGTCGACGACTTGGTTTTTGCCACTGCTGACACTGAGGCACTGGCTCTTGTGAAGTCGGAGCTGCAGAAGAGACACACTTGCACTGACCTGGGTGAGCTGCGCGGTTACTTTAGCTTGCAGATCACACGGGAGAGAGCACGGCGCACCATCATTCTGACTCAGTCACACATGGTGCACCAGGTCCTTCAGCGCTTCGGCTTCCGGTTCTCCTCGCCACTATCCACTCCTCTGCCTACCAGTCCCTCGCTCAGCTCCACCTTCGGACGAGTCCGTAGAGCCGACTGGTCCGCATGCAGAGCTTGTGGGCTGCCTCATGTACCTGATGACCTGCACGCGACCTGACGAGAGCTGGGAGGCCGCTAAGAGGGTGTTGCGCTACTTGTGCAGTACATCGGGCATGAGGCTCGTGCTTGGAGGACAAGGTCCAGTTGTCCTCACTAGACACTCAGACGTGTATTGGGTTGATGACCTGGCTACGCAGCGGTCGTCACAGGGTTACACTTTCAGCCTTGGCTCTGGTTTTGTTTCTTCGCGGTCTATCGCCTCGTCTTCTGTTCTCAGCTCCAGCTGTGAGGCTGAGATCTACGCAGGAGCCATGGCTGCACAGGAGTTACGCTGGCTCACCTACCTGCTGACCGACTTGGGAGAGCGGCCTCGTTCTCCTCCAGTTCTGTACGTAGACAACAAGGCCGCGATTGCCTTGTGTCAGGAGCACAGAATGGAGCACAGAACGAAGCACATTGCTCTGTGTTACTTCCTTACTCGAGAGTTGCAGCAGCGTGGTCAGCTTCGTCTTGCTTACGTGGCCACCCGGGCCAACACTGCTGATATATTCACCAAGGCACTTCCGCCTGGTGACCACCAGCGTTTCTGTACTACTCTAGGCCTTGTGTCTACTTCATCTCACTTGCTCACTGCGTGACCTTGTTTGTATTGTGATCAGGCCCTACGATATCAGGAATTTTTCCCTGAAATTCTTGATTTTTAGCCTAGTTTTGTGTACCTACACTGATTTTTCAGTGTTGAGATTTTTGTGACACTGATTTTTTCAACCTTTATTTCATAGCTAACACTGATTTTTCAGACTTTTATCGAAGTGTACACTGAATGCACATTCCGAGTCCTTCCCGTAAAACACCAGAAAAATTCAGTCAACCAACTTTTTCATAGTTTTTTTTGTTTTTTTTTTTTTCCTTTTAAACCAGACACTGACTGCTGACAGGATGTACTGTCTCATGTCAAACATTATATATGTTGTATTTGTGTAGGCTGTAGTGGGTTAGCCTATAGGGGGGGTCACAACATTAGGGTTTCATATTTGTACTCACCATCCTTTCTAGTTCCTCATTACTGCCTGTTCATTCTGACATGCTATCAGAGCAGGTCGACCCCCTTGGGTCGATCCTGTGGGTGGGCCCACCACCTAATGCTTCCGCTGCTGTTCTACTTGTCGCGCGCCTTGGTCGCGCGACGCCGACGCGCGCGGCGAAAATTTTTTAGGGTTTTCATCCCGCCGTGCGCTCGGGGCGCGCGGCGGTTTTCTGCCCGCCGTGCGCCCCGAGGCGCGCGGCGGTTTCCTACCGTAGAGGACCCCCGCGCGCCCCCGCCCTGTCCGTTGCGGCGCCCTAGGGGACCCGCGCGCTGCCCCCGCTGCCCCGTCGGTGGTCGCGTCGCCCCGCCACCCCGTCACGCCGCCCTGGGGAGCCGCGTGCGACCCCTCGCTGCCCCGTCGACGGTCGCGTCGCCCCGCGGGACCCGCGCGCGATCCCCGTCGACCCTCGCGTCGCCCCCCGGAGACCCGCGGGCCGCCCCTGGAGCCGTGCGCGACCCACCCCCTGCCCCGTCGCGGCGCCCTGGGGGGCTGCGCGCGGCCCCTCGCTGCCCCATGGTGGCGCCCTGGGGGCCGCGCGCCTTCCTCCTCGCCTTCCCCCGCGCTCCTACCCCGTTCCGCCCGTTTTAGGGTTTGGGGGTGGGGAGTGTGGGGGTGGCGGGTGTGGGGGTGCCGGTTGTGTGCCCCGTCCCCTCCTCCTCCTCCTCCGTCTCCCGCTGCTGCAGCTGCCGCTCAGGGGGGTGGGTGTGTGGGGAGCCGACGGAGTGGTACTAGGGGGGTGAAAGGGGAGTGGAGCTAGGGGCGAAGCAGGGGGTGTGTGTCGAGGGGTGTGGGACTGTTGGGGGAGGTTGAGCGGAGGCCGCCGTCGTGTCGTCTGCAGCGCCTGTATTCCGGGGTTCTGATAGCCACCGGTAGCTCAGAGAGCCGGTTGCACCTGTCGCCCGTGGGTCCGTTGCTCCTGTCGCTGCTGATCAGACGCAGAGCCTGTTACTCCTGTATTCCGGGGCCCTTGCTCCCGGTAGCCACTAGAGCTGCACCAGAGCCGTCTGTTGCCCGTGTGTCTGCAGCTTCAGTCGTCGCCTCCACTCTTCTCTCCTCTCGCCAGCCCTCCTCCTCCTCACTTGCCCTCTGTGACTGCCTCTAGCTTTGCTCATAAAATGTGAACTACTATTATGACTGCTTGTTGTGCTAATTACACCCCACTTTGGCTATGGGGGTGTGTCAGAATGTTGTATTTGTCTAGCCTGCAGTGGGGTACTCTATAGCGAGTACAGCCCAATCTAGGGTTTGCTATTTGTATCTCAACTGCTGCTAGTCCAAACCCTCTTTCTGCTTCTAAACTTTCTCCTACTACTTCGACATCTCAGTGGTTAGCGAAATTAATCTGGAACAGAAAGGCTTCCGGTTCAATCCCTCGGCTGCGTGCTTCGTGACGTTGGATATGCATGATGTGATTCTAACTCAGGATTCTGTTTTCGGAACCCTGAAAATTCATGCTTTTTTCTCAGGAACCCTGAAAATTCCGGGTTTTTTTCACAAGGACCCTGATGCATCAACGTCCCTAAAGTGAATCTGAGGGCCTGATTGTGATATATATATGAATATATATAAATATATATAAATATATAAATATATATATATGTCAAACATTGTATATGTTTCTGTTTTGTAGGCTACAGTGGGTTAGCCTTTAGGGTGTACATTTCTCTAGGGTTTCATACTTGTACTCCCAAATGTTTCTAGATCATCACTTCTTGTTTCTAACAAGGTATTAAGAGCTTAGGTCCTAGACCTAGGACTTACCTAAGGGCCCACCGTTAGAAGCGCCCTCAAGCGCCGTATCGACTTAGCGCCCTCGAGCGCCTCTCTCCTAGTGCGCCCTCGTGCGCCTCTCCTTCTCCTGCTGGCCGTACGCAGCTCGCTAGTGCCGCGCGCGACTTTTTTTTTCTGCGCTCGTCGCCCGCTAGCAGCCCGCGCGCGGCCGTTTCTGCGCGCCCGCCGACCGTTAGCCGCCCACGCCGCCACGAGCAGCCCGCTAGCCGCCCGTCGACCGGCCCTCCTGGCCGCGCGTAGCCCGCTAGCGGCCCGCAGCCCCGCCCGTAGGCCGCCGCGTCGCCCGCGTAAGCCGCCGCCCACGCGCGACTGTAGCCCACGCACAGCCACGGACCGCTTGCTACAGCTGCCCACGCGCAAGCCCGCCGTCGCGCCGTGTCGCGTAGCCTAGTCCGAGCCGCGCCGCGCCGCCCTGCCCGAGCCGCGCCGACCGAGCCGCGCCGCCCCACGTGCAGCAGCTACTGTTACTACTGCTACTACTGCTACTGCTACTGCTACTGCTACTGCTCCTACTGCTACTGCTCCTGCTGCTACTGCTACTGCCACTATGGCCAGTCCCACTGTTCTCACTTTTGACGCTGAGGGCCGACCGATTAAGTTTGATGTCTGGCTAGATGACCTACACCTGTTCCTTCAGATCACTGCCAAGGACGACGTTTCCCTATATGACCACACGTCCGGCGCTGCCCCCGCACCTGCTGCTACTGCTGACAGTACTGCTCGCTCACTGTTGCAGACTCGTGACGCTCATGCTCGCCTAGCCGTTCGCAGCCACCTGCCGTTAGATGAGCGCGAGCACTTCGGCCAGCATAAGACCGCGAAGGAGCTGTACGATGCGGTAGTTGCACGCTACTCCTCCCCTGCTACTGCTGCGATAGGCCGTCTCTCACTGCCCTATTTCTTCCCGGATCTGTCTGCCTTTGCCACTGTAGCTGACCTCATCACTCACCTCCGTACTAGTGATCTCCGCTACCGTGCCGCGCTCCCCCCCGATTTCCTAGCCAAGAACCCCCCCCCCGATGTACCTCACCCTCTACCTCCTAGTCACTCGCCTCCCTGACTCTCTTCGCGCTGTCAGGGACCACTTTCTCGCTCTCTCCCCCACAGACCTCACTGTCGACCTACTCGAGAAGGAGCTCCTTTTAGCAGCTGAGAAGAGCATTGTAGCTGTAGGTGCCTCTCGTGGCGACCCTCGCACTCCCTTCTTTGAGGGATGTTCCCCCTCCCCCCTTCTCCCCTCCATTGCATCTGCTGCTGCTGTCGACTTCCTAGGTACTGAGGGGGTCGGAGCTGCGTACGCTCCCAGTGGGCGGCGCAAGGGCGGCAGGGGCAAGGGGGGCCGGGGTGGCGGAGGTGGCGGCGGGGGAGGTAATAGTGGAGGGGGTGGAGGGGGCGGCAGCGGTGGCGGCGGTGGTGGGAGAGGTACTGGTGGTGGGGGGGGGGGGCGGTGGAGGAGCCGGGGGTGGTGGAGGCAGCGGTGGTGGAGGTGGCGGGGGTGGTGGGTGGCGGTGGTGGCGGCGGGGGAGCTGGTGGAGGGCGCGGTAGAGCGGTGCAGCGTGGCGGGCTCGGCGGTGGCCAGAGGCAGCAGCAGCAGCGTCCCAGCGAGACCCCGTCGCCCCAGCAGCTCCGTGAGTGGTACTCTCAGCGTGGGGGGTCTGGGGGTGGAGGTACCTGCACGTACGTTATTCGCACAGGTGACCGCACTGGCCAGACCTGTGGGAGGTTTCACACGGCGCAGCGCTGTTTCTTTCGCCTTGACGATGCCTGGCGCGAGCAGTTTCCTGACGCCTCTGAGCTGCCCCGTTGGGCTGATTTGCTTAAGAAGGGGATTGGTATCTTTGCTCTTGACTATGATGCTATCCTTGCTGCTATGTATGCATTGACTATTAGTGTTGAGGGTGACTGTTACCTGAGTGTACCGCCCGACCCGGGTATTGGGACCACTGCGGCTGCAGCTCTAGGTGCTAGTGCGTCTGCTGCTCTAGGTCCTGGTGAGGCTGCTGCCCTAGGTGCTAGTGCGTTTGCGACTGCTGGTACCGCGCCTACTGAGGCACTGCACACCTTCACACTGGACTCAGGTGCTTCCCGCTGTTTCTTTCGCGACCGCGATGCCCTAGAGCAGCTTCCTAGACCGGTTGCTGTCTCCCTGGCTGACCCCTCAGGGGGTCCGGTCCTTGCGACCTCCACCACTGCCCTCCCTTGTCCTGCTGTCCCGTCTGGCACGCTGTCGGGCCTCTACCTCCCCTCGTTCTCTACGAACTTGGTGGTAGGTTCCGCGCTCCAGGACGCGGGTGTTCACCAGTTCACCCCTGCCTACGAGCGTGTGACGCACTGCACGTGTGCCCAGACGGGTCGTCACCTGGCTACCTTCACTCGGCAGCCGGGGTCGGACTTGTACACACTGACCACTAAGTCCCCTCAGGTAGCTGCGTCTGCGTCTGCGTCAGGTCAGCTGTCGGCCCCCTGCTCGTGTCGCTCCCTGTCGCACAGGACTGTCCTCTGGCACCACCACCTTGGTCACCCGTCAGTGCAGCGCCTTCGCGGCATGCACTCCAGGTACCTTGTCTCTGGTCTTCCCAGGGTTCTCCCTCCCCTACCACCCTCGCCTGCTCCTCCTTGTCTTCCCTGTGTCGAGGGGCGGCAGCGCGTCGCTCCTCACTCTTCCTCGTTCCCTCCCACAGAGGCTCCCCTGCAGACTCTCCACCTGGACGTGTGGGGCCCTGCCCGCGTCCGGGGACAGGGCCACGAGCGGTACTTTCTGCTGGTCGTCGACGACTACACGCGCTACACCACGGTCTTCCCCTTGCGTACCAAGGGTGAGGTCCCTGATGTCTTGATCCCCTGGATCCGCGCTGCTCGTCTCCAGCTCCGCGACCGGTTCCAGTCGGACTTTCCTGTCCTACGTCTGCACTCTGACAGAGGTGGTGAGTTTTCCTCTGACCTCTTGGCAGCCTACTGTGCGGAGCACGGCATCCGCCAGACGTTCACTCTCCCGGCCTCTCCGCAGCGGAAAGGGGGGGTTGCTGAGCGCCGCATTGGTCTCGTCATGGAGGTCGCTCGTACCTCCATGATCCATGCGGCTGCCCCCCATTTCCTGTGGCCGTTTGCAGTGCAGTACGCCGCGCATCAGCTCAACCACTGGCCCTTTGTCTCTGTTCCGGAGACCTCGCCTACCCTGCGTTGGACGGGGGAGGTTGGTGATGCGTCGCGTTTCCGGGTCTGGGGATGTCGAGCCCTTGTCCGCGATACGTCCGCGGACAAGCTCTCCTCCCGTGCCGTTCCCTGTGTCTTCCTTGGCTTTGTCCCTGACGCGCCTGGCTGGCAGTTTTACCACCCCACCTCGCGCCGTGTCTTCGCCTCTCAGGACGTCACCTTTGACGAGTCGGTACCCTTTTACCGTCTCTTCCCCTACCGCACTGCCCCGCTCCCCCCCCCGCCGCTCTTCCTCACCCCAGGTGTCCCGTCGGTAGACCCCCTTCCTCCCCAGGGTCCTGCTCCCTCAGGTGTTTCCCAGGTAGACCCGGTCGAGCCTGTCGAGGTAGCTGTTGACTCTGGTCCTGCGCGAGGTGCTGAGCGTGCTGAGCCTGGTGGTGCTGGGTCTGGGGGTACTGAGACTGGGGGTGCTGAGCCTGGGGGTGCGGAGCTTGGGGGTGCTGAGTCTGGGGGTGCGGAGACTGCGGGTGCTGAGCCTGGGGGTGCTGAGCCTCGAGGAGCTGAGGCTGGGGGTTCTGAGACTGGCCGTACAGCGCCTGTTGGCGCTCCCTCTTCACAGCAGCTGCGTGAGTGGTACTCGCAGCGTTACGGCCTCCGTCGTGGGGCTACTGGAGCTGGGGGGTCTGCTGGAGTTGGGGCTGGTGGCCCTGCGGGTGCAGTGTTGCAGCCGGAGCCTCCCTCCCCTCAGCGGCTACGTGAGTGGTACGCTCGGCGCTGCAGCCTCCGGAGTGGAGCTCCTGGTGTTGAGGTACCGCCAGCTGGAGGCCCTGCTGCTACTGGAGGTCCTGGAGCTGCTGGAGGTGCTGCTGGTGCTGGTGCTGCTGGAGGCTCTGGAGCTGCTGGAGGTGCTGCTGGTGCTGGTTCGGCAGGAGGTTCTGGTGCTGTCTCTGCTGCTTCTGGGGGCACTTCACGGCCGCGGCCGTACTTTGTTCTGCTCCTTCAGCAGGTTCTTGGTCAGTCGCCTCCTCCTAGTCCTCCTCCCTCCTTAGCGTGTCCTCCGCCTGTCCAGTCGCAGTCGCAGCTACCGCCTGCCTCGCCACTTCCTGGTCCTTCTCCCTACACTGGTCCGACAGGCGGTCTTACAGAGCGTCGTGAGCCTGAGTCTCGTCCTGTGTCGCCTGTGTCTCGTCCAGTGTCACCTGTTCGTGCTGCTCGCACTGGTCGCCGTGTTCCGCGTGAGCGTCCTCCACCTGTCCCTGGCACACACTATATGACTCTGCGTCCTTCCACTGCTCCACAACGTGTCCCTCTGCCGTCTCCTCTTGCGTCCTCTCTTCCTGTTCTTGCTGACCCAGAGTCTGACTCTCTTCGTGCTGCCAATCCTACTGTCACGCGTCTCCTAGCCACTATTGTCACTGACCCTTCCTTTGAGTCTGCTGCTGCGTCTGCCCTAGTTGCTGAGCTTGTCGACTTTGCTGCTCGCTGTCGTCTAGACTACACCGCTAGTCTTGTTGCTGAGTCTGAGTCTGTCTGTCCTCCGTCTGTCGGGGGTGAGTGTGCTCTAGGCACGGACGTCCTTGAGGACAGACAGGAGGACCTTGAGTGTCTTGCAGCCGCTGCGCCTCATCTCGTGTCCATGCTGCTTGCCCCTGAGGGAGACCCGGATGCTCCAGACATCCCGACCCCGCGCTCTTACGCTGAGGCGATCGCGGGTGAGTACTCCTCTCAGTGGCAGTCAGCCATGGACGCAGAGATGGCATCCTGGAAGTCCACTGGCACTTACGTCGACGAGGTTCCCCCTCCTGGGGCGAACATCGTCAGTGGCATGTGGATTTTCAGGGTGAAGCGGCCGCCAGGTTCTCCGCCTGTCTTCAAGGCTCGTTACGTTGCTCAAGGCTTCAGTCAGCGAGAGGGAGTAGACTTCTTTCAGACCTTCTCCCCCACCCCGAAAATGACCACTCTTCGGGTGCTACTGCACGTTGCCGCTCAGCGTGACTACGAGCTTCACTCTCTAGACTTCAGCACAGCTTTCTTGCAGGGCAGCCTGCACGAGGAGATCTGGTTGCGCCGCCCTCCTGGCTTCACTGGGTCATTTCCTCCTGGTACCCAGTGGAGCCTCCGGCGGCCGGTCTACGGTCTCCGCCAGGCGACACACTGAGGACTACTCTTGCGGCACTTGGGTTCGCGCCTTCTACTGCTGACCCGTCGCTGTTTCTGCGCACCGACACTTCGCTGCCGCCGTTCTACATCCTCGTGTACGTCGACGACTTGGTCTTTGCCACTGCTGACACTGAGGCTCTCGCCCACGTGAAGTCGGAGCTGCAGAAGAGACACACGTGCACAGACCTGGGTGAACTGCGCAGCTACCTTGGCTTGCAGATCACCCAGGACACCATCACACTGACTCAGTCACACATGGTGCAGCAGGTCCTTCAGTGCTTTGGCTTCACCTGGTCCTTAACACAGGCCACTCCTCTGGCTACAGGTCACTCGCTCTCAGCTCTGCCTTCGGATGAGTCCGTAGAGTCGAGTGGTCCTTACCCAGAGCTAGTTGACTGCCTCATGTACCTGATGACTTGCACTCGTCCTGACCTAGCGTACCCTCTTGGCCTTCTGGCCTGCTACGTGGCTCCTGGTAGGCACCGAAAGGTGCACTGGGATGCTGCAAAGAGGGTATTGCGCTACTTGTGCAGTACATCGGGCATGGGGCTCGTGCTTGGAGGAGGGAGCCCAGTTGTTCTCACTGGGCACTCAGACGCTTCTTGGGTTGACGACCAGGCTACTCAGCGGTCGTCACATGGTTACACCTTCAGCCTTGGCTCTGGCTCAGTTTCGTGGCGTTCTACACGTTCGTCTTCAGTTCTCAGCTCCAGTTGTGAGGCTGAGATCTACGCCACATCCATGGCTGCACAGGAGTTACGCTTGCTCACCTACCTGCTGACCGACCTGGGAGAGCGGCCTCGTTCTCCTCCAGTGCTGTACGTTGACAACAAGGCTGCCATTGCCTTGTGTGAGGAGCACAGACTGGAGCACAGAACGAAGCACATCGCTCTACGTTACTTTCTGGCTCGAGAGTTGCAGTAGCGTGGTCAGCTTCGTCTGCGTTACGTGGCCACTCAGGCCAACACTGCTGATATATTCACCAAGGCGCTTCAGTCTGGTGATCATCAGCGTTTCTGCACTTTGCTAGGGCTTGTGCCCACTTTTCCTCACTTGTTGTAGACTCTGCTTGTACTGTGATCTATGTATATATACCTGCATGCTTGCTTTGCTAGGTATAGATCACTGTGATGCTTGTGTTACATATATGCTTCTTGCTTGTGCTCAGAGTGTGTGGTGACGTTGTGATCCTCCCTTAGCTTGCTTTGTCTTTCTTGACTGGTCTTGTCACCTCTTGTTCTCCCCCACTTAGCCTATGGGGGTGTTTCAAACACTGTATATGTTTCTGTTTTGTAGGCTACAGTGGGTTAGCCTTTATGGTGTACATTTCTCTAGGGTTTCATACTTGTACTCCCAAATGTTTCTAGTTCATCACTTCTTGTTTCTAACAATATATGTATATATATATTTATATATACCTGCATGCTTACACTTGCTAGGTTGTGATCACTGTACTGTTTGTTCTCTTTTATATAACTCTGCATGTAAACTGGCCTTGTGGCCATTTGCTTATGCTTAGACTGTGTGGTGACTACGTGATCCACCCTGAGCTTGCTTTGCTTTTCTTGACTGGTCTTGTGACCACTTGTTCTCCCCCACTTTGCCTATAGGGGTGTATGAAGACTACATCATTTTTGTATTGTGTAGGCTGTAGTGGGGTAGCCCATAAGGGGTACAACCCAATTAGGGTTAGTACTTGTACTCTGTTTTTCATCAATGCATTCATTCTCGTTCTATGTTTTGGCACTCCCCCCCCCCCCCCCCGCCCTCTTTTGTGGGGTGGGTGCTTTATCCTGTCTCATTTTCGTTATACCATATTCTCCCGGATAGGAGGCACTGGGGACTTTCCTAAAATAGAGGCAAATTTGACAGGATGAACATTTACTTGGCACGAGTTGTAAGAGTCCCAGGTACACTTAATAATCAAGTATGGTTATGTGATTTAGGGATGTAGAGTTGAACTTGAAGGGGGGGAGGGGGGGGGGGGTATGTTCGAAACGAAAAACACCCCGCGTGCGCAAAGTTCGCGCGAGCGGCGCGTCAGAAGCGTCAGGTCTTGTATCCGACGCGGTTGGTGTGTTAGAACTCGAGCTTGACACAAATGACGCGTCAAAATTCATATTCTATGCCTCTATAAGCTGACGCACATTTTCATTTTCAACTTCTGTATACCCAAAAGGGTTTTAATTTGTTTTTTAGCAAAAGGGGGTGGTTCTCACAGTACCCGTATACAAGTCTCGGGGGTCCTTATTTTGGGGGTCCTTTGTCCCGGAGAATACGGTACCCCCCTTTTGGGGCGAATCTACACCCCCCTGTCACGGTGCAGGCTGTTAAATTATAATGTGTTGGTAGGCTGTAGTGGGGTAGACAATATAGGGTACAACCCCATTAGGGTTAGGTACTTGTACTCTTGTTCTCCTTTCAATGCATTCATTCTTGCCTAGAATCTTGACATGGTTTCAGAGCAGGAGGTCCCTAGGACCTACCGATCTTTTTTTTAGGGCCCACCGTCGCACGCATGCGGTTACCACGCTACCCCGCGCCCTTCCCTCGCTGCGCCCTCGTTAGCGCCCTCGCGCGCCCTCGTTAGCGCCCTCGCGCGCCCTCGCTGCGCCCTCGCGCGCCCCTCGTTAGCGCCCTCACGCGCCCTAGTTAGCGCCCTCGTGCGCCCTAGCTGCCCGCCCTTCGCGCTGCCCGCCCGTCGCGCTGCCCGCCGCGCTGCCCGCCGTCGCGCTGCCTGCCGCGTCGCCCGCCCGTCGCGCAGCCCGCTGCGCTGCCTGCCCGTCGCGCTGCACGCCGCGCTGCCCGCCCGCCGCGCTGCCCGCCTGTCGCACTGCCCGCCGCGCTGCCCGCCGTCGCGCTGCCTGCCGCGTCGCCCGCCAGCCGCGCTGTCCGCCGCGCTGCCCGCCGCTCTGCCCGCCCGGCTGCCCGCCCGTCGCACTGCCCCCCTTCCCCCCCCGCCGCTTTTCCTTGCTCCAGGTCCCCCTCCAGTCGACCCCCTTCCCCCTCAGGGTCCTGCTCCTTCAGGTGTCTCTCAGGTAGACCCTCCTCCCGTCACTGAGCCTGTCGAGGTCACAGGTGACTCAGGTGCTGCTGCGGGTGGTGCTGCTAGGGTTGCTGAGCCTGGGGGTGCTGTGCCTGGGGGTGCTGAGCTTGGGGGTGCTGAGCCTGGGGGTGCGGAGCCTGGGGGTGCTGGGACCGTGGGTGCGGGGCCTGGGGGTGCTGTGCCTCGAGTTGCTGCGTCTGGGGGTGCTCAGGGTGTTGAGTCGCCTCTCCGGGAGCCTCTCACACAGCGGCAGCTCCGTGAGTGGTACGTCCGGCGCTTTCGCCTTCCGCGTGGTGCAGCTGGAGCTGGAGGCGCTGAGACTGGGGACACTGGTGCTGGAGGTTCTGGCGGTGCTGCAGCTGCTGGTTCTGGGGGTGCTAGTCCTGGAGGTACTGCGGCTGCCGGAGCTGGTTGTTCTGGAGGTCCTGAGCCTGGTGCCACTGGAGCTGGAGACACTGGAGCTGGAGGTACTGGAGGAGCTGGAGCTGCTCGTTGTCGCGGTGCTCCGTCTGAGGGAGCTGAGCCTGTGCTTGAGGGGTCTGGGTGTGCTGCGTCTGGGGGTGCGTCGCCAGTGGAGGCTGCGCCCTGGACTGGCCGCCTTCGTTCGCGTGTTCCTCTCACCTCCCAGCAGCTGCACGACTGGTTCGGTCGCCGTCAGCGTCGCCCTCCTGGAGCTCCGGGCTCTACTGCTGGTGGTGCCTCTACTGCCGCCCCTGGAGCTGAGAGTGGTGCTGGTTCGTTGTCTCCTGGAGGTACTCCCGTCGCTGGTCCCGGAGGTGCTCGTACCGCTGGTACTCGAGCTGCTGGGGCTGGTGGTGCTGTGTCTGAGGGTGCTACCGCTGGAGACGCTGCGACTGGAGACCCTGGGACTGGAGGTGCTGGTTCTGGGGGTGCTGCTGCTAGTGGGGACAGTCCTGGAGGAGCTGACACTGGGGGTGGTGGTGTCGCTGGAGGTGCTGGAGCTGCTGGTGCTGGCGGTACTGTACAGTCGCGCCTGTTCTTCGCTCCGCCGTCGCCGTCGTCTCTGCCGCCGTCTGACTCTGTCCTTCGCCAGGTTCTTAGTCTTCCGTCTTCTACTGGTCTTCCGTTACTGCCTGGCTCGCCCTTGCCTGCTCCTTCTCCTTACACTGAGCAGTCAGGGGGTCTTACTGAGCGTCGTGAGCCTGCGTCGCGTCCTGTCTCGCCTGTTCGTTCTGGTCGTTCCGCTCGCCGCGTCTCGCACCAGCGTTCGCCGCCTGTTGCTGGTTCTCGCCTTGTCGTCCGTCGTCCCTCCTCTGTACCACAGTCGGTTCCTCTGCCGTCTCCTCCTGCGTCTTCTTTGCCTGACGTTCCGGACCCTGCGTCTGACCGTTTTCGTGCTGAGCACCCTACCGTCACGCGTCTGTTAGCCACTGCTGTCACTGACCCGTCTTTTGAGTCGGCTGCTGCGTCTGCCCTGGTCGCTGAGCTTGTTGACTTTGCTGCTGTCTGTCGTCTAGACTTCGCTACCAGTCTTGTTGCTGAGTCTGAGTCTGTCTGTCCTCCGTCCGTCGGGGATGAGTGTGCTCTTGGCACAGACGTCCTTGAGGACAGGCAGGAGGACTTTGACTCTCTTGCGGCTGCTGTACCTCATCTCGTGGCCTGACTGCTTGCCCCTGAGGGAGACCCGGATGCACTAGACATCCCCACTCCGCGCTCTTACGCAGAGGCGATCTCGGGTCCCTACTCCTCTCAGTGGCAGACAGCCATGGACGCAGAGATGGCATCCTGGAAGTCCACAGGCACCTACGTCGACGAGGTTCCCCCTCCAGGGGCGAACATCGTCGATGGCATGTGGATTTTCAGGGTGAAGCGGCCGCCGGGTTCTCCGCCTGTCTTCAAGGCTCGTTACGTTGCTAGAGGTTTCAGTCAGCGACAGGGAGTTGACTTCTTCCAGACCTTTTCCCCCACCCCGAAGATGACCACTCTTCGGGTGTTGCTGCACGTTGCTGCTCAGCGTGACTACGAGCTGCACTCTCTTGACTTCAGCACAGCTTTCTTGCAGGGCAGCCTCCACGAGGAGATCTGGCTGCGCCGCCCACCTGACTTCACTGGGTCGTTCCCTCCTGGTACCCAGTGGAGCCTTCGGCGGCCAGTCTACGGTCTCCGCCAGGCGCCGCGCGAGTGGCACGACACACTGAGGACTACACTTGCGGCCCTTGGGTTTGCTCCTTCTACTGCTGACCCGTCACTGTTCCTGCGCACAGACACGTCGCTGCCGCCGTTTTACATCCTCGTGTACGTCGACGACTTGGTCTTTGCTACTGCTGACACTGAGGCACTCGCTCGTGTGAAGTCGGAGCTGCAGAAGAGACACACCTGCACTGACCTGGGTGAGCTGCGCAGCTACCTTGGCTTGCAGATCACCCGGGACAAAGCACGCCGCACCATTACCCTGACTCAGTCACACATGGTGCAGCAGGTCCTTCAGCGCTTCGGCTTCCAGTTCTCCTCACCACAGGCCACACCTCTGGCTACCAGTCACTCGCTCTCAGCTCCACCTTCGGACGAGTCCGTAGAGCCGAGTGGCCCGTACCCAGAGCTTGTAGGCTGCCTCATGTACTTGATGACTTGCACGCAACCTGACCTCGCGTACCCTCTTAGCATCCTTACTCGTTACGTTGCGCCTGGGAGACACAGGCGAGAGCACTGGGAGGCTGCTAAGAGGGTGCTGCGCTACTTGTGCAGTACATCAGGCATGGGGCTGGTGCTTGGAGGACGCGACAGAGTTGCCCTCACTGGTCACTCAGACGCTTCTTGGGTGGACGACCTAGCTACGCAGCGGTCGTCACAGGGTTACACTTTCAGCCTTGGCTCTGGTTCTGTCTCTTGGCGGTCCACCCGCTCTTCTTCTGTTCTCAGCTCTAGTTGTGAGGCTGAGATCTACGCCACGGCCATGGCTGCACAGGAGTTACGCTGGCTCACCTACCTGCTGACTGACTTGGGAGAGCGGCCTAGTTCTCCTCCAGTTCTGTACGGAGACAACAAGGCGGCCCTTGCCTTGTGTCAGGAGCATAGACTGGAGCACAGAACGAAGCACATTGCTCTTCGCTACTTTCTTGCTCGAGAGTTGCAGCAGCGTGGTCAGCTTCGTCTTGTGTACGTGGACTCGAAGGCCAACACTGCTGATGTCTTCACCAAGGCGCTTCCGCCTAGTGATCATCAGCGGCACTGTACTGCGTTAGGCCTTGTGTCCACATTACCTCATTTGCTTACTGCTTGACTTTCTTTGTACTGTGATTTATATATATCGCTGCTTGCTTGCTAGGTTTTGATCACTGTGTTGCTTGTCTTGTTCTATATATATAGCTCTGCATGTGAACTGGCCTTGTGGCCTTTGCTTGTGTTCAGAGTGTGGTGACGTTGTGATCCACCCTGGGCTTGCTTTGCTTTGCTGGACTGGTCTTGTGACCCTTTGTTCTCCCCCACTTTGCCTATGGGGGTGTGTTAAATTATAATGTGTTGGTAGGCTGTAGTGGGGTAGACAATGTAAGGTACAACCCCATTAGGGTTAGGTACTTGTACTCTTGTTCTCCTTTCAATGCATTCATTCTTGCCTAGAATCTTGACACAGGCCACATTTTTTGTTAATGTTACCTGTTACAGCATAGCCCACGCCTGGTCTTACACGGAGCTGCGTTGCTCTACATGAACATGAGTGGGGCGAGCGCGAGAGTGATGAGAGCAGTGAGGGCAGTGACCGGTGAAGCAAGCGAACTGACTTTTGAGTCAACTCAAAGTCACCTTGTGTGCACGCCTAATCTTACATCGAGCAGCGCTACTCTACATGAACACGAGTGGGGCAAGGGAGAGAGTGATGAGTACAGCAGTGGGGACAAGCGAACCTGCCATCGCGAGGGGAGGGAACAACAGGAAAAACAGAATAAGGTCAAAACAGCCCACTTGGAAAACAGGAAACGAGGGCAGGAGAGAAGCATAGCATCCGATTGGAGAGATGTGGAAATAAGACGCGGATTTACAGGGTGAGGTATCCAGCAAGAAGGCAAGATTGAGGCAACAGAAGTATCTGAACTAACGAAAATGTTGCCTAGCCTAGCACATCAGAACGGGAGATGACACACACGTGACGCACAGGAGAATCATAGGAGATACAACTCACCAGCAGTCTTGGGTGGGGGAGGAGCAGCGGCAGGAGTAGAGGCACCAGCAGGGGGAGAAGTGGAACCAGCAGGGGGAGAAGTGGAACCAGCAGGGGGAGAAGTGGAACCAGCAGGGGGAGAAGTGGAACCAGCAGTGGGAGAAGTGGAACCAGCAGGGGGAGAAGTGGAACCAGCAGGGGGAGAAGTGGAACTGGCATCAGCAGTAGGGGCACCGGCATCAGTATGAGGAGAAGCGGCACCAGCAGAGGGAGCAGCGGCACAAGCTGAAGAAGCAGCAGCGGCAGTAGCAGCAGTGGGAAGGGAAGGAGAAGCCAAAGTAATCCTGCCATCAGCTGTAAGAGCAAGCGGCGCCCCAGCATAGAGCACCACACCAGAGTTGGTGTCAACTATAGTGCCGTTGAACCACCCTTTCACGTCCCCTGCACAGAACGACCCGTCCTCATTCGGCCCCGTCGGCACAATCTTCGCTCCCGTACCGTCCAGAACCGTTCCGTTTATGAGAACCATCGTTCTTCCCACCCGCAGCCCCGCATTGGGACCAGCAGTGTTGATGGCAATGCGGCCGCCCGGAGCGGTGATCGTGCCGTTCTTGAAAAGCGTGTAGTCGCCAAGAGTGCGGGACCCGTCGGGGTTGGTGGTGGTGGTGGCAGGCTGGCCAGTGGAGTCTAGCAGGGAAAGTTTACTGCCATGCCCTGCGCCAAGTCGGCCCTGTGCCACTCGGCAGCACCGTGAAGCCTCCCAACGACAGGTTGCGGGCGGGGTCTATGAGGGGGAGTTCATTGCCGCTCAGCCACAGTGTATAGCCGCCGAACGACAGGCTGCGGGTGGTGGGGTTCAGGGAGATGGCGACGCCACGCACGGGAACAGCAGCCCGCGGCGCGAAAGCAACGCTGCCGTCCGCTGTGACGGTGAGCCGCGCGCCGGCGTGGATCAAGGCGCCGCCTCTGCCAATGATAAAGCCGTTCGGCCACCCAGTCAGGTCCCCTGCCGTGTACGACCCGTCTCCCTTTGGGCTTTTCGTTGGCACGAGCTTTTTTCCAAAACCGTCCACAATGGTTCCGTTCCTCAGGACTGTTGTTGTTCCCACCGAGAACAATGCATCAGAGCTGGAGCCTTGAAGGTAGATGGAAAGGCCGCCCGGACCAGTGACGGTGCCGTTTGGGTATGCGGTGTACCCCGCAACAGTGGCGGATCCGTCCGCGTTATAAGTGGGCGCGACAGGCGCGCCAGTGGAGTCGAAAACGGCCAGCGAAGGTGGTTTGGTGGCGGGATTCACAGACGCAGTGTACCCCGGACCGAACCTCAGGCTCTGTGTGGCCGGCACGAAGGCGACTTGGGCGAATGTACCCCGGAGCGGACTGCCAGTGGGGCTCTGCGCGACGGCAACAGTCGCCGAGGCGACCAGAACGAGCAGCAGCAGCCGCGACGGGTCGCGCAGCAGCAGCAGCAGCAGCAGCCGCGGGACGCGCGTCCCGCGCGGAGGAGCCTGGCGCGCCATGTCTGGCGCCATGACTTGAAGTTCAAGTCGGACGGGTGGAGGCCTCCTGACTCACTGCGAAGAGAAAAGGGTAAACAGGGCTCGCTGAATCGGCCGCTCGCTCGCTCGATGCGCGCGCGCCGCGGCGGTGCGCGCTCCGGAAGTTCCTCTGCTCTAGACTTGCTCGGTGCGCGCGGGACTGACAGACGGGTGGTGGAGCGGCGGCATCACGGGATGAGTGATCAACCTGCGACTCGGAAGGCGAGGCGGAAAGTGAGGGCCTTCCCTCCGAATGCGAGGGAGAGCGGGTCTCTTTTCGCGCGAAGGACGGGATAGATCGGATCTACCGGATCTGCGGGACCAACCGATCGCTGCGCCGCCATCGCAAAAAGTGCTGAGCCCAATCCGAAAAAAAAAAAAAAAAAAAAAAAAAAAAAAAAAAAAACATAATTTATCGCCACCGTGACGCTCGGCTGCGCTGCCCGCATTCATCGGCTAAAGACGGTTGGTTACCTGCAAGGCGTGCTGTGCTACAGCGCGAACTTAGGGCGACAGGTTGTACTACTTTTTGTACGCCTACTGCGGTAAACTTCGTTTCAACACGGTGCAGAGAGATAGACGTCGAGAGCCGCTTTTCACCGCGTCGGACCGTCCTGAACCACGATACAAGAACTGTAAACGCGAGATATGCATAACCTGACGTCGCCCTCAAGGGGCAAATGCACCACACGTTGTGTGATCAATTTCAGTCAGCATTGCTTGAACCAGGTTGACTCTAAGGGAACTTAGGGCGCCTCCTCTCTCAAGTTAGATCGTGCAAAATCAAGGGATCGATTCTATGCAAGTTCGATCGAGGGAGGGGACGCGCCCTTATTATTATATCCTTCAGTGTCTCAGTTTCATCGCCCAGCCAGCAGCGCTCGAACTTCTTTCAGCCTTGGCGAGAGGAAAGGTGTACAGTAGTGTACACCTGGTCCACCGTTAATTAACCGCCCATGTTTGTCGGCATGCAGGGCGTTTTTTGTTTGGTGGCCAGAAATCGCTGTTCACACTTGACCGAACCAAGTGGGAGAAATTGCTGAGTATATACCAAGTCTATATTTGAGCTGTGTAGTCGTGAAGGGCTTGTGCACTGGCGGGGCATATTTCGCGACTCTTCTGAAATAATTTTCTTGGCAAATCGCCACCACGGAGCTTCTAATTTCCTGGGATACGGAAAGAAAAAAAAAAACATGTAACGAAGACAGAATAACAATAAAATCCGCCTGAACATGTCGATGTAGTATAATGGTCAGTATCTCCGCCTGTCACGCGGAGGATCCGGGTTCGATCCACGGCATCGGCGAATAATTTGTCTTTTTCGGTCAGACACCTGGGACTCAGTGAGCTTGATCTTAAAGCCCAAGACCTGAATTACAAAAAAAGGAAGGCAAACTGTGCACAGTTTGCCTTCCGAGCCCACAGTTGACTTCCCGAGCCTCTCTGGTTACCAAATGACGCCCCGCAAAGAACCAGAGAGTCGTAGAGCAGCACGAAATTGGTTGGCGAGAGTCCCAACCGCTCCCTCCTGAAAGGAGTAGGGGAAGGCAAGCTGTCCACAGTTTGGAAATTGTGGTAATTCAGGTCATGCTCGACCACATAGTATCCACGTGAAACTCCTAGGTAGAACAGAAAGCCAATAGAGCCCGAGCCCAATAGTTTGGTAGGAAAAAAAACACCAAACAGATTCTATGCGATGGCGCCACTTTTCACTCAGCGTCGTCGTCGAAACCCTGCGCGACCGCGAAAACGTCAGTTTGCGGCGCATGCATCTCCTCTCCGAGGTCGATATTAGGTAATCGTACGGTCGATCGCTGCCATTTCCCGCGCATTCGCCCTATGTTTGCCTCAGCTATGTTCCCCCACCGTCCTTCATTGTCGATGTCACACCCTGCCACACACGCTTCCCCTCGTCGACGTCGCCGTCCCCCACGCTTCCCCCCACCGTCGCCCGCGCTTCTTACCGCTGTCGATCACACTTCACTCCGTCGTTGACCACGCTCTTCCTCCCGTCACCCACCTCCGTCGCCCACGCTTCCCCCCACTGTCGCTTACGCTCCCACCCACCGTCGCTTTCACACTTTCCCCCACCGTCGCCCTCGCTTTCCGCCACCGTCGCTCACGCTTTCCGTTACCGCTGCTCACGCTCCCTCCTGCCTTCCCCCACGCTTCCCCACACCGTCGCTCGCGCCCTCCCCTGTCAAACTATGCATATTGTGTTTGTGTAGGCTGCTAGTGGGGTAGCCCATATGGGGTACAACCCAATGTTAGGGTTAGCTTATGTACCCAACTCTTGATCAATGCATTCATTCTTGTCTCTAGATTCTAACATGGTTTCAGAGCAGTAGGTCCGTAGGACCGTTTTTTTCGGGCCCACCTACCGCTACCCCACGCCTGTGCCTGTGCCTGTGACGTGCTGCGCTGCGCGCGCCGTCTGCCTGTAGCCTACTGCCTGCTGCCTACTGTGTTGTCTGCTGCTGCTACCGCGCAGACCTAAGTCACGCACGCTGCCCGCTGCTGCCTCAAGCGTCGCCCTCGCTGCTCGCGCCGCTCTGCTGCCCCTCACACGCCGTCAGCACAGCACACAGCCCCCAGCGAGCCGCGTGCAGCCCCGTCGAACCGCGTGCAGCCCCGTCGAGCCGCGCGCAGCCCGGATCTGCCGCGCGCAGTCCCCGCCGAGCCGCGCGCAGCCCCGTCGAGCCGCGCGCAGCCCCGTCGAGCCGCGCGCGGCCCGTTTTCTGCTGCGCGCAGCCCCGTCGAGCCGCGCGCAGCCCGTTTTCTGCTGCGCGCGGCCCCGCCGAGCCGCGCGCAGCCCGCTGCTGCCGCGCGCGACCCCCCCCGAGCCGCTCGCCACCCCTGCCGAGCCGCGCGCGGCCTGCTGCTGCTGCGCGCAGTCCCTGCCGAGCCGCGCGCGGCCAGCTGCTGCTGCGCGCGGCCTGTTTCTGCCTCCCGCAGCCCGCGCTCGGCCCACAGCAGCCCCGCGCGCTGCCCTGCATAGCCTGCAGCTGCATCGGCCCCGACCTTCCGCTGCTGCGGCCCCTCGCTGCTGTTGCCGAGACCCCGACCTGCCGCTGAAGCGGCCCCCCACCCTGCAGTTGCTGCGGCCCTACTCTACAGTCGCTGTTACGGCCCCATCGTCGCTGCAGTCGTGCGCCTACTCGGCCCTGCTCGCCCGGCGAGCACCTGCCCTTCCAGCCTTTGGTGAGCACCTGCCTGCCTGCCTGCCTGCCTGCCTTTCGGCCTGCCTGCCTGTCTTTTTGCCTGCCTGACTGCCTGCCTGCCAGTTTGCCTGCCTGCCTGCTGGCCTGCCTGCCTGCCTGCCAGCCTGCCTGCCTGCCTGCCTGCCTGCCGGCCTGTCTGCCTGTCGGCCTGCCTGCCTGCCTGCCAGCCTGCCTGCCTGCCTGCCTGCCTGCCTGCCAGCCTGCCTGCCTGCCTGCCTGCCTGCCGGCCTGTCTGCCTGTCGGCTTGCCTGCCTGCCTGCTGGCCTGCCTGCCTGCCTGCCTGCCTGCCTGCCTGCCGGCCTGTCTGCCTGTCAGCCTGCCTGCCTACCTGCCTGCCTGCCTGTCTGCCGGCCTGCCGCGCCTGCCCTGCCCGAGCTGCTGCTGCTACTAGCTATTAGCAAGGGACCAGATGCAGCTCCAGCGACGCTCACGCGAGTCTCTCACGCCCCAGCAGCTTAGTGAGTGGTATACTAGTTGGGGCTGTCGCGGTAGCCGTCGTAGCTGTCGCCCTGGAGCTGGTCAGTTGGGGGCCTCTAGCAGTGGCCAGCTGCAGCTGCAGCGGCGTCCTCGCGAGACACTTACGTCCCGTGAGCTCCACGAGTGGTACGCTCAGTTTAGCAGGTCTACGCGTACAGTTCGCTGCCAGTACGTCATTCGCACAGGTGCTCGGGCTGGTCAGACTTGCGGGACGCTTGGTCACACACAGTCCCGCTGCTTCGCCCGTCTGAGCGACGACTGGCGTACAGTGTTTGGCGACGAGGCTGAGCTCCCCGACTGGCTGGAGCTGCTTGGACAGAGGGTAGATATCTTTGCTCCTGACTATGATGCTATTCTCACTGCCATGTATGCATTGCCTACTAGTGTTGACCGTGCCTGTTACCTGTGCGTCCCGCCTGACCCTGGTATAGCACCTGCTGCTCCCGGTACTGGTGAGGCTGCTGCCCTAGGTGCTCGTGCGTCTCCTCCTCTGGGTGCTGGTGAGGCTGCTGCTCTAGGTGCCGGTACGTCTCCTGCTCCAGGTGCTGGTGGGTCTGCTCTCTCTAGTTCTGCGCCTGCTGCGGCCTTGTACACCTTCACGCTTGACTCAGGTGCTTCCCGCTCCTTCTTTCGCGACTGCACCACACTCACGCCGCTTAGTCGGCCGGTTGCAGTCTCCCTGGCGGACCCCTCTGGGGGTCCAGTCCTTGCCCACTACTCCACGGTTCTGCCGTGTCCGGCCGCCCCGTCTGGCTTGCTGTCTGGTCTTTACCTCCCCTCGTTCTCTACGAACTTGGTGAGTGGAGCTGACCTCCAGGATAGGGGGGTGCACCAGTTCACTCCTGCGAGTCAGCGAGTGACTCACTGTACGTGTGCTCGGACCGGCCGACACCTGGCCACATTTACCCGTGCGCCTGGCTCGAGTCTGTACACCCTGACCACTGAGTCCCCTCAGGTAGCTGCGTCTGCGTCTGCGTCAGGTCAGCCGACGGCCCCCTGCGAGTGTCGCGCTTTGTCGCACCAGACCCTCCTGTGGCACCACCGCCTTGGTCACCCCTCGGTGCAGCGCCTTCGTGGCATGCACTCTCGCTTCCTGGTTTCTGGTCTTCCCAGGTCTTTGCCTGCCCTGCCTCCCTCGCTTGCGCCGCCCTGCATTCCTTGCGTCGAGGGGCGGCAGCGCGCCGCTCCTCACTCCTCCTCGTTCCCTCCCACAGAGGCTCCCCTGCAGACTCTCCACCTGGACGTGTGGGGCCCCGCCCGCGTCCGTGGACAGGGCCACGAGCGGTACTTCCTGCTGGTTGTTGACGACTACACGCGTTACACCACGGTCTTTCCCCTGCGCAGCAAGGGGGAGGTCCCTGCTGTTTTGATCCCTTGGATCCGCGCTGCCCGTCTCCAGCTCCGCGAGCGGTTTGGGACGGAGTTTCCCGTCCTGCGTCTGCACTCTGACAGAGGTGGTGAGTTCTCCTCAGACCTCTTGGCAGCCTTCTGTGCGGAGCACGGCATCACCCAGTCGTTCACGCTTCCGGACTCTCCGCAGCAGAATGGGGTTGCTGAGCGCCGCATTGGCTTAGTCATGGAGGTCGCTCGTACCTCCATGATCCATGCGGCTGCCCCCCATTTTCTGTGGCCGTTTGCGGTCCGGTACGCCACGCATCAGCTCAACCTCTGGCCCCGTGTCTCCTTGCCGGAGACCTCGCCCACACTGCTGTGGACGGGGAAGGTTGGCGATGCGTCGCGTTTCCGGGTCTGGGGTGCTCGTGCCTTTGTCCGCGATACCACTGCGGACAAGCTCTCCGCCCGTGCAGTTCCCTGTGTCTTCCTTGGCTTTGTCCCTGACGCGCCTGGTTGGCAGTTTTACCACCCCACCTCGCGCCGTGTCTTTGCGTCTCAGGACGTCACGTTCGATGAGTCGGTTCCCTTTTACCGTCTCTTCCCCTACCGCACTGCCCCTCTCCCTCCCCCGCCGCTCTTCCTCGCTCCAGGTGCTCCCCAGGTCGACCCTCTCCCCGCTCCAGGTCCTGCTCCCTCAGGTGTGTCTCAGGTAGACCCTCCTCCCTTCCCTGCGCCGGTTGAGGTCACTGGTGACTCAGGTCCTGCTGGGGGTGGTCCTGCTCGGGGTGCTACTTCTGGGGGTGCTGAGTCTGGGGGTGCTGAGCCTGGAGGTGCGGAGCCTGGGGGTGCGGAGCTTGAGGGTGTAGAGCCTGGAGGTGCTGAGCCTGCGTGTGAGGGGTCTGGAGGTGCTGGAGCTGGTGGTTCTGGGGCTGCTGAGGGTGCTAGCGCTGGAGGTTCTGGAGCTGCTGGAGGTCCTGGTGCTGGTGGCGCTGGAGCTGCTGAGGGTGCTGGCGCTGAGGGTTCTGAGTCTGCTGCTGCGCGGTCTCCTTGGAGTAGCCGCCTTCGTCCACGTGTGCCTCTCACCTCGCAGCAGCTGCACGACTGGTACGGTCGCCGTCAGGGTCGCGCTGCTGGAGCCCGGGGCTCTACTGCTGGAGGTACTTCTGCTGCCGTCCCTGGAGCTAGGAGTGGTGCTGGTACTGTTTCTACTGGAGGTGCTGGAGTCGCTGGTCCCGGAGGTGCTCGTACTGGAGGTACTAGAGCTGCTGGGGCTGGGGGTGCTGCGTCTGGAGGTGCTGCTGCTGGAGACACCGAGGCTGGAGACCCTGGGACTGGAGGTGCTGGTTCTGGGGGTGCTGCTGCTGGAGACGTGGAGGCTGGAGACCCTGGGACTGGAGGTACTGGTTCTGGGGGTGCTGCTGCTGGAGGCACTGGGGTTGGAGACCCTGGGCCTGGAGGTGTCGGTTCTGCTGCTGGAGGTGCTGGAGCTGCTGGGGGTACTGGAGCTGCTGGAGCTGCCGGTTCTGGTGCAGCTGCGCCGCCACGACTGTTCTTCGCTCCGCCGTCTCCGTCGTCTCTGCCGCCGCCTGACTCTGTTCTTCGTCAGGTTCTTACTCTCCCGTCGTCTACTGGTCTTCCGTTACAGCCTGGCTCACCGCTGCCTGCTCCTTCTCCTTACACTGAGCAGACGGGTAGTCTTGCTGAGCGTCGTGAGCCTGCGTCGCGTCCTGTCTCGCCTGTTCGTCCTAGTCGTACCGGTCGTCGTGTTCCGCGTCCGCGTTCGCCGCCTGTCCCCACCGCACACCTTGTTGTCCGTCGTCCTTCCTCTGTTCCGCACTTTGTTTCTCTGCCGTCTCCTCCTGCGTCTTCCTTGCCTCACGTTCCGGACCCTGAGTCTGACCGGTTTCGTGCTGAGCACCCTACTGTCACGCGTCTGCTCGCCACTGTTGTCACTGACCCCTCGTTTGAGTCTGCTGCTGCGACTGCTTTGGTTGCTGAGCTTGTTGACTTTGCGGCTGCCTGTCGTCTAGACTACGCTGCTAGTCTTGTCGCTGAGTCTGAGTCTGTCTGTCCTCCGTCCGTCGGGGGTGAGTGTGCTCTTAGCACGGACGTCCTTGAGGACAGGCACGAGGACCTTGAGTGTCTTGCAGCCGCTGCGCCTCATCTCGTGACCATGCTGCTTGCCCCTGAGGGAGACCCGGATGCACTAGACATCCCCACCCCGCGCTCGTACGCTGAGGCGGTCGCGGGTCCCTACTCCTCTCAGTGGCAGGCAGCCATGGACGCAGAGATGGCATCCTGGAAGTCCACAGGCACCTACGTCGACGACGTTCCCCCTCCTGGGGCGAACATCGTCGATGGCATGTGGATTTTCAGGGTGAAGCGGCCGCCTGGTTCTCCGCCTGTCTTCAAGGCACGTTACGTTGCTCGAGGCTTCAGTCAGCGAGAGGGGGTTGACTTCTTCCAGACCTTCTCCCCCACCCCGAAGATGACCACTCTTCGGGTACTGCTGCACGTTGCCGCCCAGCGTGACTACGAGCTTCACTCGCTTGACTTCAGCACTGCTTTTTTGCAGGGCAGCCTGCACGAGGAGATCTGGCTGCGCCGCCCACCTGGCTTCACTGGGTCGTTCCCTCCTGGTACCCAGTGGAGCCTCCACCGGCCAGTCTACGGTCTCCGTCAGGCGCCTCGTGAGTGGCACGACACACTGAGGACTACGCTTGCGGCTCTCGGGTTTGCGCCCTCCACAGCTGACCCGTCACTGTTTCTGCGCACCGACACTTCGTTGCCGCCGTTCTACATCCTCGTGTACGTCGACGACTTGGTCTTTGCCACTGCTGACACTGAGGCTCTTGCCCTGGTGAAGTCGGAGCTGCAGAAGAGACACACGTGCACAGATCTGGGTGAGCTGCGCAGCTACCTTGGCTTGCAGATCACCCGGGACAGAGCACGTCGCACCATCACTCTGACTCAGTCACACATGGTGCAGCAGGTCCTTCAGCGCTTCGGCTTCACCTGGTCCTCGGCACAGTCCACTCCTCTGGCTACAGGTCACTCGCTCTCAGCTCCACATTCGGACGAGTCCGTAGAGCCGAGTGGTCCTTACCCAGAGCTAGTAGGCTGCCTCATGTACCTGATGACTTGCACTCGTCCTGACCTTGCGTACCCTCTTGGCCTTTTGGCCCGCTACGTGGCTCCTGGTCGGCACCGAAAGGTGCACTGGGATGCTGCGAAGAGGGTGCTGCGCTACTTGTGCAGTACATCGGGCATGGGGCTCGTGCTTGGAGGACGGCGAGAGGTGGTCCTCACTGGGCACTCAGACGCGTCTTGGGTTGACGACCAGGCTACGCAGCGGTCGTCACAGGGTTACACTTTCAGCCTCGGCTCTGGTTCTGTTTCGTGGCGTTCTACTCGCTCGTCTTCTGTTCTCAGCTCCAGTTGTGAGGCTGAGATCTACGCCACCGCCATGGCTGCTCAGGAGCTGCGCTGGCTCACGTACCTGCTGACCGACCTGGGAGAGCGGCCTCGTTCTCCTCCAGTTCTGTACGTTGACAACAAGGCAGCCATTGCCTTGTGTGAGGAGCACAGACTGGAGCACAGAACGAAGCACATCGCTCTGCGTTACTTCCTGGCTCGAGAGTTACAGCAGCGTGGTCAGCTTCGTCTTGCACACGTGGCCACTCGGGCCAACACTGCTGATATATTCACCAAGGCACTTCCGTCTGGTGATCATCAGCGCTTTTGTACCTTGTTGGGCCTTGTGCCTACGTTTCCACACTTGCTGTAGACTCTGCCTGTACTGTGATCTTTATATATATATACCTGCATGCTTGCTCTTGCTAGGTAGTGATCACTGTACTTTGTTTGTTGCATATATACCTCTGCATGTGGACTGGCCTTGTGGCCCTTTGCTTGTGCTCAGTGTGTGTGGTGACGTTGTGATCCACCCTGAGCTTGTTTTGTTTCTCTTGACTGGTCTTGTGACCCCTAGTTCTCCCCCACTTTGCCTATGGGGGTGTGTCAAACTATGCATATTGTGTTTGTGTAGGCTGCTAGTGGGGTAGCCCATATGGGGTACAACCCAATGTTAGGGTTAGCTTATGTACCCAACTCTTGATCAATGCATTCATTCTTGTCTCTAGATTCTAACATCCCCCACCTTCCCCCACCTTCCCTCACGCTTCCCCGCACATCGCCCACGCTTTCCCCCTCCGTCGCGCTCGCTTCCTCCCACCGTCGCCCACGCTTTCCCCCACCGTCGCGCTCGCTTCCTCCCACCGTCGCCCACGCTTTCCCCCACCGTCGCGCTCGCTTCCTCCCACCGTCGCCCACGCTTTCCCCCACCGTCGCGCTCGCTTCCTCCCACCGTCGCCCACGCTTTCCCCCACCGTCGCCCACGCTTCATCTCACCGTCGCCCACGCTTCCTCTCACCGTCGCCCACGCTTTCCCCCACCGTCACCCACGCTTCCTCTCACCGTCGCCCACGCGTCCCCTCACTGTCGCCCATGGCAGGTGGTGGTGCGGCTTTGGAGCAGAGTGTTCAGCGCACAGCCAGGGCAGCGCGTGCAGGCGGGCAGCAAGGAGTGCAGTGCTGCAGGGGGCTGGTTAGGGGAGGCGGAGCGGGGGAGGGGTTAGGGAGAGAGGGTGCAGGGATCCTCCTATCCCCCTTACCTCCTGCCACACTCTTACCTCCTGCCCTCCTCCCTTACTCCGTTCCGTGGGGCCCCCACAGTCGTCCTCCTCTCCCTCTCTCTTCCTCCCTTCCTCCATCTATCCCACACTCTCTGCCTCACTACCCTCTTTCCCCTTTCTGTTGCCCGTTCTCCCTCCCTTCCTCCCGCCCTCCCTTCCTGCCATTCTCCCTCTCCTCATCCTCCCTCGATCCAGTCCCCCTTTCCCTTTCCATCTCCCACTCGCCCACTCCCTTCCTCACGCCAACCCTGCTCCTCCGTTCCACCCATCCTCTCATCCGCCCATCCTCACTTCGTCGCCCTCACTGCCTCCCACTCTCCCTACACTCCCTCCCACCGTCACCCACGCTCCCCCCCCACCCTTGTACCCTTCTTTCCTTCTCTCTGATTCTCCCTTCTCCCCGTTCCTCCCTTATACCCTGCCACACTTTTACCTCCCTCACTTTCTCCCATCCGCCCTTCCTCCAAGCCTCCCTCCTCCCTACCACTCTCCCACCCACTCTTTCTTTCATCCTCCTGCCTCTCCACCCTGCTGCCCTTTTTTTCAAGCTGCCATCTTCCGATATTCCTATCCTCCGCCTTTCTGTCTGACCCACTTGCCTACTCCCTCGAATTTCTCACATCCTCCCATCCACCCTTTCCCTTCCAAGCCTGTACACTCCTAGCCTGTTTGTATATTCAAGGGGATTGCCCTTTGATTGTTATTGTTTTGTACGGTCTCCTTCCCAGCTGCTCCAACATATGACACACAAAATTTTGTGGTTCGTGTTTGTGCAGGTCTGCCTTGCATCCAGATGTGAGGTGTTCGTTGTTTGATGATAGTGGTATGACAAATAGGTTGCCATGCCATGTATTGACGCTTATGCTTTTATTAATAAAACCTTCTCTGCTTCAGAGCAGCCATGCACATGGCCACTACAAAGAAGTGGAACAAAGCATAACATTGTTTATGTAAAAGTTGTCATCAATGGACTACAGGAACACATTCATCACATTCCTGTTGGGACTCATGGTGCTGGGCACCTGTAACCTGTTCAAGCATGGTTCCGTGATAGAACGGGAAGGGAAGAGGGGGTATGGCAGATAAGCGAGGGTTGGATGTGGACGGGGCAGAGGGGTGAGCAAAAGGGGAAAGAGAGTGAGCAGGGGGGAGAAGGGGGTGAGCAGGGGGGAAAGCCAGTAAGCAGGGGAAACCGAGGGGTCTGAAGAGGGGAAATAAGAGTAGTGTGGGGAAAAAAGGTTAAACGAAGGGGAATCGAGAGTAAACAGGGAGGAAAGGCGGGTGAGTCCAGGGGGAGAGAGTGAGCAAGGGGGGAAAGAGTGAGCAGGGGGGGAGAGAGTGAGCGGGGGGGGAGGGAGTGAGCAGGGGGGAAGAGAGTGAGCAGGGGGGAAGAGAGTGAGAGATTGAGCAGCGGAAAGAGATTGAGGGGGGGAGAGATTGAGCAGGGGGGTAGATCGTGAGTAGGGGAAAGAGATCGAGGGGGGAAGGGATTGAGCAGGGGGGTAGATCGTGAGGCGAGGGGGAAAGAGAGGAGTGAGAACAGGGGGAAAGGGAGTGTACATGAGAGAAGAGAGTGAAGGGTGGGGAAGAGAGTGAGTGGAGGGCAGAGCGTGAGCTGGAGAGAGTGAACGGCAATGGGAGGGGTAGTGAAGGCGACGGGCGGGAAGTGAGTGCGACTGGCGGGAAGCGAGTGCGACTGGCGGGAAGCGAGTGCGACTGGCGGGAAGCGAGTGCGACGGGCGGGAAGCGAGTGCGACGGGCGGGAAGCGAGTGCGACGGGCGGGAAGCGAGTGCGACTGGCGGGAAGCGAGTGCGACGGGCGGGAAGCGAGTGCGACTGGCGCGGTGTGCGACGAGCGGGGGAAGCGAGAGCGACGGGCGGGGGAAGCGAGTGCGACGGGCGGGGGAAGCGAGTGCGACGGGCGGGGGAAGCGAGTGCGACGGGCGGGGGAAGGGAAGGCACCGTTCGGGAGAAGCGAAGGCGACGGGCGGGAAAAGCGACGGGAGGGGGAATTGAGCGCGACGGGGTCGGGGGAAAGAGAAGGCGACGGGGGAGGTGAAGTGAAGGCGACAGGCGTGGAAAGCGAGGGCAACGGGCGGAGCGAAGGCGACGGGCTGGGGTCGCGAAGGCATCGGAAGGAGGTCTTGAAGGCGACGAGCTGGGGAAGCGATGGCGAAAGAGATTGAAATCGTGGGGCCTTGGGAAAGGAAAACGACGGCAAGGAGAGGTTCATGCTTTGGCGAAGGGTCACGCTACGATATTAGCCGCGGGTTTACGCATCAGTTGCACTAAACCTGCATTTCGACACCAACGAACACTATCTTTGCGCGTCGTCATCGAAATCCGCGCCACACACATTCGTAAGGCGCCTCTGATTCCCCGCTATCTCTACAGGTACGCTCCCTGCCTAGTTATCTGCGTGCTATCTCAGACTGTGCACAGTTTGGGATCTACGCCCTTTTCAGGTTGTGGGAAGGACCCCACCTAGCACTCGTATTCTTGTACGCGAGAAACTTTTGTCGCAAATTGGTTTCGCGAGTGAAAGTGCTTCGCACCCCAACCGAACCTCTGTCTGGTTGCCTTCCGAACCTATTTTTTTCCGTTGACTTCCGTTGAGTAATTCAGGTCTTGGGCTTTAAAACCCGCAGCCTGAATTACAAAAAAGGGTTGGGTGTGTTAACACTTTCCCTCCCGAACCTGGGTGGTTACCAGGGTTCCAACCAGTTTGCCGTGAGGAAGTCGCACGCAACACAGGGAAGGATCGCAAGGGTCCCTGGCAACGACTTCGGCTCTGGGTGTGCACACCAAGCAGGAATATGTAATTCAGGTCGACAGAAATCGACCAGTTCCTAGCCTACTATTAGCCTGGCGTTCTGCATAGAACGAAATTGCACTCACCAACTAGTGCAATCTCAATCGCGATCCGTGCTCGTCGAGACGCTCTCCCGTCACATTAGGGTTACTCCCTCCCGTCGATTCGGATTTATTTTCGCAACCGTTTTGAACGCTAACTTCCCTCCCATCGCCTTAGCTCTTTCCGCCCCGTCGTCCCATCTATCACCCTCCCTTCATTTACGCTCACTCCCTTTCCGCCGGCCATGCGCATTCCTTCCCGTCGTGTTCGCTCCCTCATCTTCCGCTGCCAACGCGCACTCACTCACGCCGTGCCCACTCACGCCCCATCCGCCGCCCACGCTCACTCCCTCTCGTCTCGCTCGCTCACTCCCCTTACGCCGACGTTCACTCCCTCCCTTCGCGCTCGCTCCCTCCCCTTACGCCGCCAACGCGCGCTCCCTCCCTTCGCGCTCGCTCCCTCCCTTTACGCCGCCAACGCGCACTCCCTCCCGTCGCGCTCGTTGACCCCCCTTCCACCGCCCACCCCGTTCCCGTCGCGACAGTCCCCTCCGTCGCACACGCGCATTCCTCACAATCGCGTCCCTTCACTCCCCTCCGTCGCGCACGCGTACTCTCCTCCGTCGCCCACGCTCACTCCGACGGGCGGATCGCTCTCATTCCCATTCCGTCGCCCATGCTCAATGCCCGAACGTCGCACACGCTCACTCTCCTCCGTCGCCCACGCGAACCCCGTGCCGACGCTTTCGCCCACTCTCTTTCCGCCGCACACGGTCTCTTACTCCCGTCGCGTTCGGCCCCATCCGTCGCCCACGCTCATTCCCCAGCCGTCACACACTCGTACGACCCAGCCTCAACCCTTTCCCTTCATCTCCACCCACCCTCCCCTCTCATCTCCACCCACTCACATCCCGGTAAAAACCACCCTTCCGATATTTTTCATCACCACCCTTTCTACCTTCGTAACCTCCACCCATTATCCCTTCTCATCACCAGACCATCGTTATATGATACTAGCATGTTCCCTCATCTTCGCACTAACATGCTTGGCTCGTGTGTTGTCCCTCTCGCAATACAGCTTGATTGAACCCATTGGCCATCGCGGATATGCCGAAGGCGTAGGGCGGTAAGATTGTGCAGAAAAAAACGAGTATTGATGGCACAAAACATAACGCACAATACCATTGTAGTACTAATCTTCATTGGAAGGAGAAACAACACATCATATACATTAGTATTCTATGTTGAGAACATTAGATCATGGACACACTCTGAGAAAGGAATGGATGGGCTCATTACATAGTTACGCGGATATACACACTTCGCGGACGGCAAACACATGGAGTAATGAAATACTCGTTTTGAAACAACTAATACTCCACTCGTCTAGGGCTAAAGAGGTGTGGAAACCGAGAACCACATTTGTTGTTTTCAAAAACGTGCAATCTGCAAGTAATTGTCAACTCGCGAGTAATACTTGACTCGACTTGTGAGAGTAGTTTTCTTGAAAAGGCAGGCTCGTTACTCGCACATAACGAGTAACAAAAAACAACAGGAGTAAATTACTTGACTCGTTGCTCCTGTCTAGATGAGGGATGGGGAGTGGAGGCATGGGGATGGGAGTGATGGGGAGGTGAGGGATGGGGAGGTGAGGGATGGGAAGGTGATGGATGGGGATGCGAGGCGATGGGAGATGAGGGTAGGGGAGTGTCAAATGTTGTAGCCTATAGTGAGGTTTGTCTTAGGGGGTACAAAACTTAGGGTTAGCTATATGTACCCCAACCAACATCAATGCATCATCCATTCTTCATTTTGACATGGTATCAGTTAGGTTAGGATCCTGTGGGATCCCGTTCCTCCGTTCTCCGTTCGAGCCTCCCGAGCCTGATCCTAGCTCTCATTCGTCCCGGTTCCGTTGTTACCGCGCGTAGTGCCGCGCCTAGCGCCACTCCTAGCGTCGCGTCCTGCCCGCCCTTTCCCCCTCGTCGCGTCCCTTTCCCCCCGTCGCGTCGCGCCCTTTCCCCCCAGTCGAGTCGCGCCCTTTCCCCCCGTCGCGTCGCGCCCTTTCCCCCTCGTCGCGTCCCTTTCCCCCCGTCGCGTCGCGCCCTTTCCCCCCGTCACGTCGCCCTGCCCCGTCCCGTCGCCCTGCCCCGTCGCGTCGCCCTGCCCCGTCGCGTCGCCCTTCCCCGTCCCGTCGCCCTGCCCCGTCGCGTCGCCCTGCCCCGTCGCGTCGCCCTTCCCCGTCCCGTCGCCCTGCCCCGTCGCGTCGCCCTGCCCCGTCGCATCGCGCCCGCCCTTTCCCCCGTCCCGTCGACCCTACGCCCTGGCCCGTCGCCCTAGCCCGTTCTTCCGCTGCGACTAAGTCCCCCCCCCCCACCTGAACCCTAATTTGCCTCTTACCTCCTGCTGTTACTCGCCTGCTCGTTCGCGTTAGTTCTCGCTATGGCGACTCCGCGAGTTCTTCGTTTCGACGCTGACGGTAGACCTCTTGACTTTTCCGTCTGGCTTCTTCGCGCTCGCCGTCTGTTAGAGAGTCAAGTCCAGGGGGGCGAGACCCTCTGGTCGCACGCTACTGGTGACCTCCCCGAGCCCCCCGAGCCTGCCGCTTTAGGTCCTGCCCCTGACGATGCTGCTACGGCTCGCTTTGCCCGTCAGCGCGCTGACAGGACGGCTTGGACGTCGCGTGACGCTGCGGCCTGCATCGCACTCAGCAGCCTCCTCCCTGAGTCAGAGGAGGTCCACTTCACTCAGGTTCGCACCGCTGCTGCGTACCTCACTGCGATTAAGGCCCGCTACTCTACTCCCGCTACTGTCTCTCTTGGCCGTCTTTTCCTCCCGTTCCTGTTTCCTGATCTCGCCTCGTTTGAGCGCTCTGCTGACTTGATCGCTCACCTCCGCTCGCTCGACGCTAGTTACCGCGCTGCTTGCACTGAGGCACAGCTTGCACTGCTTCCTCCCCCTATGGCGATTACTATCTATTTCATCGCCACTAGCCTCCCTGACCGCCTTGCCTCCGTTCGCGACGCGCTTCTGCTGAAGCACCCTAGTGAGCTCACCGTCGATGTCCTTGAGTCTACACTCAAGGACGTCGAGAGCAACCTTCGCTCGGTAGCCGCTGCCTCTGGTGCTGTGCCCCCCCCACTCTTCCACGGGTGCACAGTCCCGCAGTTACCCACCTTTACTGCCTCACTTGCCACTGCCGCTACTGACGCGACTGCAGCTGCTGTTACGACTGCGTCGCGGTCCCGCGGTAGGAGTGGCAAGAAAGGCGGTTCTGGTGGTGGTAGTGGAGGTGGAGGCGGAGGTAGTGGAGGTGGCGTTGCGCCTGGCGGCGGTGGAGGTTCAGGGCCTGGAGAGGCGCCTCGTGCAGTGACTGGTGACTCCACTGCGCCTGCTAGTGGTGGCGACGCCCGAGTTCGTCAGTCGCCTCCTGTACTTCCTGCCCCGGTTGGTGGAGCAGCGGCGTGGTACCAGGCTCAGCGTCAGCAGCAGCTTCTGCAGCACCAGCAGCCCCTCTCCTCCCAGCAGCCTCAGCAGCAGCAGCGGCAGCAGCTGGCTCCAGGGTCGGGGCTGCGTCAGACCCAGCGTGGTGCTGCTTACACTCCCTGCACCTACCAGGTTCTGACAGGCCCTCGTCGTGGCCACCCTTGTGGCCGGTTTCACCCCCCTGGTCAGTGCTTTGCTCAGCTCACTGACACGGTTCGTTTGGTCTACGGGGTTGGTGCTCCTGCCCCTGACTGGCTGCCTCTTGTTCAGCGCTACGGCTCCGCTCTGTGGGCCATGTCTGCTGAGCAGTTAGTTGATCTGATTGGTACTCCCCATGCTATGTATGCTGTTGTTGACTCTAGTGTTTCTGACTCTGCTTACTCTGGTGTTGTTAGCTTAGGTGCTAGCCTTGCTCAGTTGCCTGTTGCTAGTGTAGGTTCTTGTGTAGACTCTAGTCCAGCGGCTACCTCAGAGGACGGTTCGCTGTCGTTCACGCTGGACTCTGGAGCCTCTCACTGCTTCTTTCGTGACAGCACGACACTTACGCCTCTTCCTGCGCCTGTTTCTGTGGCGCTGGCTGATCCCACTTCGGGACCAGTCACCGCGCGTCACACTACCACCTTGCCGTGTCCGGCTGCTCCTTCTGGGTCTCTCACTGGGTTTCACGTCCCCTCGTTCTCCCGGAACTTGGTGGGCGTGCGACCCCTCGTGAGTCAGCACGTGGGTGTGTGGTTTGAGCCTTCTGGAGAGACTGCGGTGTGTGTTGACGGGGACTCTTACCAGCCCCTCGCCACTTTTGCTGCTGAGCCGGGCTCCGGTCTCTACACTCTTCACACTGGCCCGCGCGCTCAGCAGCGACTGCAGCAGCAGCAGCAGCGCAGCAGCAGCAGCAGCAGCAGCAGCAGCAGCAGCAGCAGCAGCAGCAGCCGCAGCCGCAGCCACAGCGGCCGCCGTCGCAGCAGCCACTCCTCCCAGTTCCTGTCCCTCCCCCTAGTCTCCTCCCTGCGTCTCACCAGGTGGTTCCGTCCCCTCAGGTTGTCGTGTCCAGTCCAGTCGCTGCGTCTTGCTCCTGTCGGTCGCTTGCCCACCCCACCGTTCTGTGGCACCACCGGATGGGACACCCTTCTCTTCCACGTCTGCGTGCTATGTCTAGTCAGCGTCTGGTCTTAGGTCTCCCGCGTGTCTTGCCGTCGCTGCCGCCGTCCCTTGCACCACCGTGCGGTCCTTGCGTCGAGGGTAGGCTGCGTGCCACCCCTCACTCCTCCTCCCTTCGTCCGGCCACCGAGCCTTTTGAGACGCTGCACTTGGACGTCTGGGGCCCCTCTCCTCGCCCTGGCCCTGAGCGTGAGCGTTTCTTTTTGGTGGTCGTTGACGACTACTCCCGCTACACCACAGTGTTCCCCCTGGCGAGGAAGTCTGAGGTGACTTCTACGCTGATCAGGTGGTTGCTTACCACCCAGGACACTCGTGGTCGTCGTGTCAGCTGTCTCCACTCCGACCGCGGGGGCGAGTTTCGCTCCGGCATTCTCGCTGGATTCTGTCGCGAACAGGGCATTCGTCAGTCCTGGACGCTTCCGGAGTCCCCACAGCAGAATGGGGTTGCTGAGCGTCGCATAGGCCTGGTCATGGAGATTGCCCGCACCTCCTTGACTCACGCCCGTGCCCCCCATTTCCTGTGGCCATACGCGGTCAGGTACGCCGCGCACCAGCTGAACCTCTGGCCACGCGTCTCTCGGCCGGAGGCTTCACCGACCAGTCTTTGGACAGGGTCCCCTGGTGTCGCGTCGAGGTTTCGTGTCTGGGGGTGCTTGGCTCTTGTCCGCGACACCTCCGCGGACAAGCTCTCGCCTCGCGCCGTTCCTTGTGTCTTCCTTGGTTTCCCTGAGGACTCCTCTGACTTCACCTTTTACCACCCTCCCTCTCACCGGTTCTTTGACTCCCGTGACGTCCGTTTCGAGGAGTCCACCCCGTACTACGTCAGGTACCCCAGTCGAGGTCTCCCGGTTCCTCCTCCCCCCCTCTTCCTGACAGCCGCTCCCCCGCCTGCTCCCCCGGTACAGCCTCCCCCCCCTGGTCCAGCCCCGTCTGGTGTGTCTCAGGCTAGCCCTCCCCCTTCGGTAGCCCCCCCTGTACAGCCTCCCTCCCCACAGTCTTCCTCGCCGCCTCCTGCAGGTGCTCCCTCTCGGGAGGTTGGTCCTGCGACTGTCCCTGTACAGGTCTCTGGTTCTGGGGGTGCTGGAGTTGGAGCTGAGCCGCGGGTTGCAGAGGACTCTTGTCTTCCGGGGGCTGGTACTGGTCGTGCGGAGTCTGGGGGTGCTGGTGCGGAGTCTGGGGGTGCTGCGTCTGGGGGTGAGGGTGTTCCTTCGGTTTCTGGAGAGCCTGGGTCTGGAGCTGGTGTTGGTGCTGCCTCTGGGGGTGGTGTGCTTGGTGCTTCGGAGGTCGACTCTGGGGCTGCCGCTGCCCCGGACACTACTCCTTCCCCCCACCCCTACCCGACCAGGTTCCAGGCTCGTGTTCGCCGTGCTCGTGAGGAGCAGCTGGAGTTGGAGAGAGAGGAGAGAGAGTTGCAGCGGCTCGAGGAGCAGGAGCGACAGCAGCAGGGGCAGCAGCCGCTGGAGCAGCAGCAGCCGCAGCAGCAGCAGCTGCCGTCTCCTCCTCCTGTCTCGGGCCTTCGGACCCTTGGTCTCCCCTCTCCCTCTCCTTCCTCCTCCCCCTCTCCTCCCGTCTCTGGTCCTCCGCTTCCTCCTCCTGACCCCTCTCCCGCTGTTTTCCCTCGTTCTCAGTCTTCGTTGTCCCCTCCTCCTTCTCAGACTTGGGCCTCTCGTCGCTCCCCTCGTGCTCGTCCCTCGTCTCCTGTTCCCTTCACTGACCTTCGTACTGCCTTACTTCGTTCTAGTCCACCTCGTCCGTCTCCGTCTGTGCTTCCGTCTCCTCCTGAGTCGGCTCTCACTGCGTCGCTCCCTACTCCTGTCACTGACTACTACCGCACGTACCGTCCTCTTCTCTCTCGTGTTCTCGCCTCGCTTGTTACTCACCCTCGTGCCTCTGTGTCCTCTGTGTCCGCTCTTACTGCCGCAGTCACTGAGTTTGCCTCTACCCGCCGCCTTGACTTCGCCACCGCTCTTGTGGCTGCTCCTCCTTCCAGTCCTCTGGCCGTCGGGGGTGTGTCTGCCCTTGGCTGTGACGCCCTAGAGGACAGGCAGTTTGAGCTAGAGTTCCTGGCGGCCGCTTCCCCTCATCTCTGTGCCATGCTCCTCGCCCCTGAGGGTGACCCCGACGCCCTTGACATTCCGACTCCTCGCACTTACGCTGAGGCAGTGTCAGGGCCTTGGGCCTCTCAGTGGAGAGCTGCCATGGACGCAGAGATGGCCTCCTACAGATCCACAGGCACCTACGTCGATGAGGTTCCCCCTCCGGGGGCGAACGTAGTCGACGGCATGTGGATCTACAGGGTGAAGCGGCCACCGGGATCTCCTCCGGTCTTCAAGGCACGCTACGTGGCTAGAGGTTTCAGTCAGCGCGAGGGAGTTGACTTCTTTCAGACCTTCGCGCCCACCCCGAAGATGACCACTCTTCGGGTGTTACTACACGTAGCAGCACAGAGAGACTACGAGTTACACTCTCTCGACTTCTCTACTGCTTTCCTTCAGGGCAGTCTTCACGAGGAGGTCTGGTTGCGTCGTCCCTCTGCCTTCACTGGCTCTTTCCCTCCTGGGACCCAGTGGAGGCTGAGGCGACCGGTTTACGGTCTTCGTCAGGCTCCTCGTGAGTGGCACGACACCCTGCGTTCTACCCTGTCTGACCTTGGGTTCCAGCCGTCTTCTGCTGACCCGTCGCTGTTCGTTCGTCGTGGCCCCACACCTTTCTTTGTTCTGGTCTACGTTGACGACCTTGTTTTCGCCACCCCTGACAGGGTTGCTTTGGCACACGTGAAGTCCGAACTGCAGAAGAGACACACCTGCACTGATCTTGGTGAGCTGCGCCACTACCTTGGCCTGCAGATCACCAGGGACAGAGCTGCTCGCACCATTACACTTTCACAGTCGCACATGGTGCAGCAGGTCCTTCAGCGGTTCGGGCTTCAGCACTCCACAGTACAGCGCACACCTCTTGCTGTTGACCACAGACTCACTGGACCCTTTCCTGACGAGCCTTTCGAGTCTAGTGGTCCCTACGCAGAGCTTGTGGGTTGCCTCATGTACCTGATGACTTGTACTCGCCCGGACCTCGCCTTCCCTCTCAGCGTTCTTGCGCGCTTTGTTGCGCCAGGGAGACACCGTCCTGTTCACTGGACAGCAGCTGTGAGGGTGGCGAAGTACCTAGCGACGACGTCAGGCGTGGGGCTAGTTCTTGGAGGGCAGCAGTCTGTCGTACTTACTGGTCACTGTGACTCCTCTTACGCTGACGACGCTGAGACTCACAGGTCTACTCAGGGGTACTGTTTCAGCCTGGGTTCTGGAGCTGTTTCCTGGCGGTCCACGCGCTCCTCTTCGGTCTCGACCTCTACAGCTGAGGCTGAGATCTACGCTGGTGCCATGGCGGCACAGGAGCTGCGTTGGTTGACCTTCTTGCTCACCGACCTTGGTGAGCGGCCGAGCTCTGCACCGACCTTGTTCACTGACAACAAGGCGTCTATTCTCCTTTGTCGAGAGCCACGACTGGAGAGCAGAGTGAAGCACATTCACGTCAGGTACTTTCTTCTGCGAGAGTTGCAGAGGCGTGGACAGGCTCGCTTTGAGTTTGTGGAGTCCGAGGCCAACACTGCAGACATCTTCACCAAGGCGCTTCCGCCTTGTGACCACCAGAGGTGCTGTGTGCAGTTAGGCCTTGTTGACACTGGTTCTCGTGTTGCTTAGACTTGAGTGTACTGTTTACTTTGCTTTCTATATACCTCTGTTACTTCTTGGACTGGCCTTGTGGCCACTGTTGTTTGTGCTCAGACTGTGTGGTGACGTTGTGATCCACCCTGAGCTTCGTTTCTTGGACTGGTCTTGTGACCGTACTCGTTTGGTTCTGCTAGACACCCCTCACTTAGGCTATGGGGGTGTGTCAAATGTTGTAGCCTATAGTGAGGTTTGTCTTAGGGGGTACAAAACTTAGGGTTAGCTATATGTACCCCAACCAACATCAATGCATCATCCATTCTTCATTTTGACAGGGAGATGAGGGATGGTGAGATAAGGCTTGGGGAGAGGAGGCATGGGGAGATGAGGGACGGGGAGGTGAGGCATGGGGAGGTGAGGGATGAGGAGGTGAGGGATGGGGAGGTGAGGGATGGGGAGATGAGGGATGGGGAGGTGATGGATGGGGAGGCGAGGCGATGGGAGATGAGGGATGAGGAGATTAGGGATGGGGAGGCGAGGCATGGGGAGACGTGTGATGGGGAGATGAGGGTTGGGGAGGCGAGGCATGGGGAGGTGAGGGATGGGGAGGTGAGGGATGGGGAGGTGAGGGATGGGGAGGTGAGGGATGGGGAGGTGAGGGATGGCGCTCCACCTGGAAATAAACCGCTGCCTTGTCGTACGTTGCATGCGCTGGCTCTAACTCTAGCCTGAGGGGAGAAAGGGGGGAGAAGGGAGAAAGGGAACGGGAGAGAGTGAGCAAAGGCGAACGGGAGGGGGGTGAGCGTGAGCGCCGGAAGGGAGTGAGAGCGTGCGACGTACGGGCAGTGAGCGGCCGCGACGGATGGGGAGAGAGAGTGCGCGACGGGGAGGAGTGAGCGTGGGCGACGAAGGGCAGTGGGCATGTGCGACGGAGGGATGTGCAAAGGGGGATATGGGAATGAACAGAAGGTAAGCAGGTGAGGGGCGGAAATAGGAAGGGATGAGTGATGGAGGAAAGTGCGTGAGATGTACCGAAACTGGATGATTGAAGGGGGCCAGAGAATGAGCAGGGGGGAAACGGGATGCAAGAAGGGGGAAAGGGAGGGAGAAGAGGGGAAGTAGGGAGTGTGAAGGGGGGGGGGGGGGGGGGGGAAGAGAGAGCCGTGGGAAAATGTGCGCGACTGGATGGGGAAATTGCGGGTGACTGGATGGTAGAAATGCGGGCCCAACCACGGTGAGATTCGGGCTTCCCAGTGTCAGAAATGCGGGCGACTCGTAGTGGACACGCATATGACGGGAAGGGATAAGGCACGTGACGGGAATGCTTCACGCAGAGGTCGGGAAGGCTAAATGCGGGCGTCGGGAAGATGAACAACGCGTGCCTAGATGCGAAAATTGCGGGCGTCTAGAATTCTAATGTGTCGGGTAGGCGAATTTTGGACGACCTGCACTACGGATACGTCAGAAATTCTCCTGTCGCGGTGGCACTAGCTGTTTCCCATTGAGGTCGTCCTCGTCGCTCGATGTTGTGTTTTGTCCGTGGCCAGTGTGTGACATAAATGGCAAGTGTTTTACCAAGTTGGTCGTCTTATTCGCTATTGGTGGTACTACTTGTACTCTATCTAGTACACGCAGCATGGGAGGTATGTCGAGGTGCTTTTGGCTGCTTACTTCCTCTCAGGTTGGTGTGGGCCTTCTTCCTGGTTGCAACCCCTAGTTGTCGCTTGTTGTGTTCGCTAGATCGCAACTTTCGCGAACTTACAAACCTCACCTTGCCAAACTCCGAACCCAACCCGAACCTAGCGTTGACTCAGAATTGTAATGCAGGCTGCGGGTTTTAAAATCCATATCATTCTTGTACCTACCCTCGAGGACTGCGTGACCTTACCCCCAAAAAATCCAACTTGTGCTGTTAACTACCTTCGATATCATGTCGTCTAGGCAGTTCTACCTGTCAAAATTGAGTAAATTGATTTGGTCCATCAAATCAGTCGGTGAGATTCTTGTGCGACATAGTTCGGGGCTGGTCCGTCGGACCAGCCCTAACTCAGAAGACCAGGGGCTACATGGACCCTGAGTAGCACGCCCTTAGGTCTATAGGGTGGTGTTATATAACCCCTAGTTCACCCTTTCACTGGCTAGGTACTACACGAAACACCCTCGTAGCGTGGACTTAGGTTCAATTCAAACTCCTAGTGTAACTGTTGTTTTGTCCACCTCTCGGTTAAAAAACATCGACCCCTGGTGGTATTCTTCAAAGCACCCCGTTGAGTATTGCACTATTTACGCTAACCCTGATGGACTCTAAGCCACAAAAAAAAAAACTACCATTCAAGAATCCAGTGATGCACCCTATAGAATGAAGCACCTACCGGTAGAGTGTAGCATAGCATGTCAGAATACTGAACGGGAATTAAAGCATAGAGGTCAAACTGAGTACAACAGCTAACCCTAATTGGGTTGTACCCCTTATGGGCCTACACAACATAAACATTATATTGTTTTGACACACCCCCATAGGCAAAGTGGGGTAAAGCAAGTGGTCACAAGACCAGTCAAGAAAAGCAAAGAAAACTGAGGGTGGATCACGAAGTCACCACACAGTCCGAGCACAAGCAAATGGCCACAAGGCCAGTTCACATATATGAAAGAGAACAAATAGTAGAGTAACCATCACAACCTAGCAAGTGTAAACATGCAGGTATATATATATGTGTAAATCACAGTACAAGCCAAAATCAAGCAGTGAGCAAGTGAGACAAAGCAGGCACAAGGCCTAAAGCAGTACAGAAACGATGATGATCACCAGACTGAAGAGCCTTGGTGAATATATCAGCAGTGTTGGCCCGTGTGGCCACGTAAGCAAGACGAAGCTGACCACACTGCTGCAACTCTCGAGCAAGGAAGTAACGCAGAGCGATATGCTTCGTTCTGTGCTCCAGTCTGTGCTCCTGACACAAGGCAATCATGGCCTTGTTGTCTACGTATAGAACTGGAGGAGAACGAGGCCGCTCTCCTAAGTCGGTCAGCAGGTAGGTGAGCCAGCATAACTCCTGTGCAGCCATGGCTCCTGCGTAGATCTCAGCCTCACAACTGGAGCTAAGAACAGAAGACGAGCGGGTAGACTGCCAAGAAACAGAGCCGGAGCCAAGGCTGAAAGTGTAACCCTGTGACGACCGCTGCGTAGCCAGGTCGTCAACCCAAGACGCGTCTGAGTGTTCAGTGAGGACAATTGGACCCTGTCCTCCAAGCACAAGCCCCATGCCCGATGTACTGCACATGTAGCGCAACACCCTCTTCGCGACCTCCAAGTGCTCTGGTCGGTGTCTCCCGGGCGCAACGTAGCATGCCAGGATGCTAAGAGGGTATGCAAGGTCAGGTCGAGTGCAGGTCATCAAGTACATGAGGCAGCTCACAAGCTTTGGATACGGGTCACTCGGCTCTACGGACTCGTCCGAAGGTGGAGCTGAGAGCGAGTGACCGGTAGGCAGAGGAGTGGACTGTGGCGAGGAGAACAGGAAGCCGAATCGCTGAAGGACCTGCTGCACCATGTGTGACTGAGTCAGGGTGATGGTGCGCCGTGCTCTGTCCCGGGTGATTTGCAAGCCAAGATAGCTGCGCAGCTCACCCAAGTCAGTGCAGGTGTGTCTCTTCTGCAGCTCCGACTTCACAAAGGCCAGTGCCTCAGTATCAGCAGTGGCAAAAACCAAGTCGTCGACGTATACGAGGATGTAGAACGGCGGCAGTGAAGTGTCGGTGCGCAGAAACAATGACGGGTCAGCAGTCGAAGGAGCAAACCCAAGAGCTGCAAGTGTCGTCCTCAGTGTGTCGTGCCACTCACGAGGTGCCTGGCGGAGACCGTAGAGGGGCCGCCGGAGGCTCTACTGGGTACCCTCAGGAAACGACCCAGTGAAGCCAGGAGGACGGCGCAACCAGATCTCCTCGTGCAGGCTGCCTTGTAAGAAAGCTGTGCTAAAGTCAAGAGAGTGAAGCTCGTAGTCACGCTGAGCGGCAACGTGCAGCAACACCCGAAGAGTGGTCATCTTCGGGGTAGGGGAGAAGGTATGGAAGAAGTCAACTCCCTGTCGCTGATTAAAACCTCGTGCAACGTAACGAGCCTTGAAGACAGGCGGAGAACCCGACGGCCGCTTCACCCTGAAAATCCACATGCCATCGACTATGTTCGTCCTAGGAGGGGGAACTGCGTTGACGTAGGTGCCTGTGGACTTCCATGATGCCATCTCTGCTGTGTGCATCTCTACCACTGAGAGGAGTATGGATCCGTAATCGCCTCTGCGTAAGAGCGCGGGGTCGGGATGTCCAGTGCATCCGGGTCTCCCTCATGTGCAAGCAGCATGGCCATGAAATGAGGTACAGCAGCTGCAAGACACTCAAAGTCCTCCTGCCTGTCCTCAAGGACGTCCGTGCCAAGAGCACACTCACCCCCGACGGACGGAGGACAGACAGACTCATACTCAGCAACAAGACTAGCGGCGTAGTCTAGACGACACGCAGCAGCAAAGTCAACAAGCTCAGCAACTAAGGCAGACGCAGCAATGGACTCTAAATAAGGGTCAGTGACAACAGTGGCTAGGAGACGTATGACAGTAGGGCTGGCAGCACGAACCAAGTCAGACGCAGGTTAGGATCGGTAGGAAGAGAAGACGCTGGAGGAGACGACAGAGCAATACGTTGTGGAACAGAGGAAGGACGAAGTGCCATAGTGTGCGTGCCGGGGACAGGTGGAGGACGAGGACGGGGAAGATGACGAGCACGCCGAACAGTGCGAACAAGGGAGGCAGGACGAGACGCAGGCTCATGACGCTTTGTCAGAGAGTCTGGCTGCTCGGTGCAAGGAGAAGGAGCAGGCAGTAAGGAGTCCGGCGGTAACTGTGGCTGAGACGGGTCAGGCGGTGGACACAGTAAGGGAGGAGTAAGGCCAGTGGAAGACGGAAGACTAAGAACGTGACAAAGCACCGAGTCAGGTGGCAGCAGGGACGACTACGGCGGCGGTAAGAAAAACGGTCGCTGCAGTGCAGCACCCACAGTACCAGAGCCGGCAGCTCCAGTACAGCCAGAACCTTTAGCACCTCCAGCACGAGCAGCTCCTCTAGCTCCAGCACCTCCAGCACCAGCAGCTCTAGTACCTCTAGCTCCAGTACCTCCAGTACCATTACCTCCAGTACCTCCACCTCTAGTACCTCCAGCGCCTCCAGCTCCATCGCCTCCAGCTCCAAGGCCTCCAGTGTTAGCGCCTCCAGCTCCAGGGCCCCCAGCTCCAGTGCCTCCAGCTCCAGTGCCTCCAGCGTCAGTGCCTCCAGCTCCAGCGCCTCCAGCGCCAGCGCCTCCAGCGGCAGTGCTTCCAGCTCCAGCAGCGCCACTGCAGAGCAAACCACTCGCGCAGCTGCTGTGGTGAGAGAGGCTCCCGCCGGCTAGACCGCTGCGGCGAGGCACCCGTAGGACCTCCAGCAGACGCAGCACCCCTAGGCTCAGCACCCCGAGGCTCCGCACCCCCAAACTCAGTACCCTCAGGCTCGGCACCCTAGGCTCAGCACCCCCAGGCTCAGCACCCGCAGGCTCAGCACCCCCAGGCTCCGCACCCTCAGGCTCAGCACCCCCAGGCTCCGCACACTCAGGCTCAGCACCCCCAGACTCAGCACCCCTAGCAGCACCACCCCCAGCAGCACCAGAGTCGACAACAACCGGCTGCAGAGGCGACGAAGACGGTCGAGGTGGAAAACCCGGAGGGCAGCACGCAGGCAAGGCAGGGCGGCGCGCAGGCAGCAAGACGGCGCGACGGGCTGGGCAGGGCGGTGCGCGTGCACTAGGGAGCTGCGCAGGGCAGGGCAGGGCGGCTCAGCGCAACGGGCTGGGTACTAGTTGGTGGGCCCTAAAAAAAAAAAACGGTCCTGGAACAGTATCTGCTCTGAAACCATGTCAAAATACTGAACGGGACTGAATGCATTGAGGTCAAACTGAGTACAAGTGATAAATATAATTGGGTTGTACCCCTTATGGGCTACCCCACTACAGCCTGCACAACATAAACATTCTATTGTTTTGACATAGCATGGCATGAGCAGATGAGGAAAGCATCGGCCCAACAATGAGTAACACAATATCAAATTCGGTGCACTGGTAGATTGCTGCACATTTATAAACAGGCATTTCTATGCCATCCCTGTTCCCCGCACTGTTTCATATTCAAGTCTAGAACTATTACGTAGACCCCCAATCGAGAACCAAGCCCAGCCTCACACTACCCCTTGGAGTAACTATTGGGTTCTGGAAACAATGCCTGATTCTTGTAGATGTAACTGCACACCGACTGACCTCAGCTCACAGACAGCCTGCCGAGAAGAACATCAAAGTGAGATGGAGAAACGGAATCTGATTTGGTGTGAGATGAGATCCAGCTGTTGTGTGATGCTATCATTCGCATTCACGTCTGTCTGCCTCCCATCATATGTTCGTGCGTTGCATGCGTGGTGTGAGCGTGTGCAAGAATGTTGTGTTTGGTGTGGTTTGGATTTTCTGAGTGTGTGTGAATGTTATTTGGCCTGAGCAGATGTTTGAAGTGACTGCTCTGCTCAAGAGCTTTCCGACGAACCAAGAATCGCCGCGATCGGAGCAAGAACGAGAAAGTTATTATCGTTCGAAGTTTTGATTGTGATGCGGCGACTTTGGGAATTTGTGGAGTGACTCTAAATGGGGTATAGACTTTTGGGGGTTGGGAAATTCGTCCCCATTACTGTAGATGTTTCCAAGTGGTTGGGAGAAGCCAAACCAGGTTGGCAAGTGTGGCCAAGTTGGGAAGGTGGATGGCATGGGTTGGGAAAGTGACAAATGCCAAAATTGGGGTGCTTATAGAGAGGGGAATTGTGTGGTATGGGGTTTCCTTGGTTGGGGACTCCTTGGGGACCTTCCCTCTCGTCCTCCTCTTCGCTCCTACCTGGTTTCTTGTCACTCTAATCTTCTTTGTGGAACTTGTGAGAACTATTGTGATTGAGTTAAGTTTCTATGGCAGCTTACCCCCTAGTGCGTCGAAATTCATAACTCGAGTTATACTCTATCTTTTTATGTTATTCAAATTGGGAAAGATAGCCACGGTCAAAAGCTACGACATACTCGAGTTTGAGAGAATTCCAACGGTTAACTTTTCGTCGACGGCGTTTCTTGTGAAGTCGAGATTTCTGTCCAGAGATTAGGTCCAACGATTTTGAGATATTTCGGCCCCTAAACGTTTAAGACTCCGTCCTTAGTCTCTAACAAGTGGTATCAGAGCTGATTGAGGACGTTGTGAAGAGTCTACTGAGGTGTCAAGACCCTCCTAGACCCACCATGGCCTGTGGGCGTGCCTAAGTGGTGTTCTAGAGGTTGCATGTGACTTCCGCTAAGGGGAAACTCTGCCGAAATTTCGTTGGCGCCGACACTTGTGAAAATATTGTGGGACTTCGGTGTGGACAGCAAAAGGGGGAGCTGAAACCTCTGATTGGGAGCAGAGGAGATGAGTCAAGGGAGTGGAGATGCAGCTGAAAAGAGGAGTGAGCCGCCACCATCCAAGATTGAGGCGTTGGATGGCTCCAACTACGAGGAATGGAGTGGGCGGATGAGGAGCGTCTTCAAGCGCTACAAGCTGCTGAAACTTGCGATGGGAGAAGAGAAAATGCCCGAGGAAGGAGATGCTCGGGATCGGTGGATTGAGCGGAGCGCGGTGTTGTTCGACCTCATCTTGCAATCGGTCAACAACGACATGTTCCAACACATCAAAGATTTGGTCGAGTTGGACGACTCCGGTCCTAAGGCGTGGAAGCTACTGCGCGACGTGATTCAGCCCAACACGCTGCCCATGGTGATCGTGCTCGAGAAGGAGCTAGCGGACATCTCCATGCGACCGGGAGACGATGTGAAACCGGTCCTTGACAAGATCAAGGACACTTATGCTAGGATGGCAGCGGGGGGTAGCAAGGTGTCGGAGATGCAGCAGTGCACCAAGATCATCTCGGTGCTCGACAACTCGTGGGAGAACCTCATCCCCACCCTCAACGTTCAGCAGGACAAGTGGACGCCTGAGTGGCTGCGGCAGCAGATCCTGCAGGAGGACTTTCGCAGGCGCCACACAGAAGGTGGTGCTGCCAACAAAACTGATGAGGAGTATGGAGCTGCAGGAGGCAGCAGAGGAAGAGGGGGTGGGAGAGGCCGAGGCCGTGGGAGAGGTTTTGGTAGAGGAAGAGGCCAAGGAGATTCCAATGAGGGGCATGGGAGCTCTGGTGGCAGGGGGAGCACCCGAATGGAGGGTGCATGTTGGTACTGCAAGAAGGCTGGACACCCATGGTTCAAGTGTTTCTGTTAGAGACTAAGGACGGAGTCTATGTAGATTAGGGGCCCAAATTTCTCAAAATCGTTGGACCTAATCTCTGGACAGAAATGTCGACTTCACAAGAAACGACATCGACGAAAAGTTAACCGTTGGAATTCTCTCAAACTCGAGTATGTTGTAGCCCTTGACCGTGGCTATCTTTCCCAATTTGAATCGTATCAAAAGATGAAGCATAAGTTATGATTTTCGGCGCACTAGGGGGTATGCTGCCATGGAATATTAACTCAATCACAATAGTTCTCACAAGTTCCACAAAGCAGATTGGAGTAGCTAAAAACCAGGTAGGAGGGAAGAGGAGGACGAGAGGGAAGGTCCCAAGGGAGTCCCCAACCAAGGAAACCTCATACCACACAATTCCCCTCTCTATAGGCACCCCAACTTTGACATTTGTCACTTTCCCAACACATGCCATCCACCTCACCCAACTTGGCCACACTTGCCAACCTGGTTTGGCTCCTCCCAACCATTTGGCAACATCTACAGTAATGGGGACGAATTTCCCAACCCCCAAAAGTCTATACCCCATATAGAGTCACTCCACAAATTCCCAAAGTCGCCGCATCACAATCAAAACTTCGAACGATCATAACTTTCTCGTTCTTGCTCCGATCGCGACGATTCTTGGTTCGTCGGAAAGCTCTTGAGCAGAGCAGTCACTTCAGATATCTGCTCAGGCCAAATAACATTCACACACACACATAAAATCCAAACCACACGAAACACAAATTCTTGCACACGCTTACACCACGCATGCAACGCACGAACATATGATGGGAGGCAAACAGACGTGAATGAGAATAATAGCATCACACAGCAATTTCAGCCGGCCTGAGGGATGGGCACCTCCAGGCATGAAGCCGCCAAGTGGTGAACGCGCGCGAGGTGGCGCTGTGCAAGGTTCAGGTGCACAAGGTGAAGGTGCACAAGGTAAAGCCTCCCCTGGGATGTTCTTGATGGTTGAGGATGTGAATGGGAGTGAGGGTGATGTGGGTTCGGTTGGGAAGGTTGTGATGCACCCCCTCACTCACTGGGTGATAGATTCAGGTTGCACAAGCCACATGACCCCACGGGCAGATTTGCTTGATGAAGTGAAGCCCCCTGGGAAGATCAAATTTGTGGCTGCCGCTTCAGGTGCTTTGCTCCCTGTGATTGGTGTTGGGAATGCTAAGGTAATGGGAGCCAATGGGGAGCTTGTGGGGCTTGGGAATGTCCTGTTGGTTGAAGGTTTGTCCGCTAACCTTCTTTCTGTGCGCCGGCTGCAGAAAAGCAAGGCCAAAGTAACATTCGGCCCAACCAGCTGCCGTGCAAAGCTTGGGAAGTTGCTGCTGTGGGATTTGAAGGAGAAGAGCAGCTGCATTAAGAACTGGCAGCTGCCCATCATCCCTTGGAATGGGAAACCATTAGCAGCGGCAACGGCAGCAGCAGCGGCTAAAGCAACTGCAGGAGGAGAGGAGACTGCACCAACTGCTGGGGCCCTAGATGCAGTCAAGAAGGTGCAGCAGCCACAGCAACCACATGGTGAGGTGCTTGCTGGTGTGGATGCAACAGCTGCATGGGGCTAACCACACGCGGCCTGACATTGCCTTTGCTACATCCAGGCTTGCCAGTGTGGTTTCACGCCCCAGTCATGAGCAGCTGGAAGCGGCCAAGAGATTGGTCCGCTATGTGAGCGCGACAACGTCAGTGGGTTTGGAGTATAGTGCTGTGCGACAGAGGCTGCAGAGGGGTGCAGCTGATTTGAGCAAGGGGGAGATGCTCTTGACTTGCTACACCGACGCCAGTTTCAACTCAGTGAAAGCAATGGCACCAGCATTGAAGACTATGTGTGCCTCTTTGGAGGTGGTACAGTGAGCTGGCGCAGCAAGAACCAGAACGAGGTTAGGCTGTCCTCGTGTGAGACAGAGTACATGGCCCTGCATCATGGGGCAAAGGAGATGGTATGGCTGAGGCGTTTGTTGGAGGAGATCAGAGTGTGCCAAAAGGAGCCGACCATGATTTTCTGTAACAACGAGTCTATAGTGAAGTTGGCCAAAAATGCTTGTCTTCATGGCCTGACAAAGCACATCAGGCCTAAGTGGCATTGGACAAAGAGACTCCTGGATAAGGAGGAGCGACTTGAGCTTGTGAAGACCCAGCAGCAGGCGGCTGACATTCTCACCAAGCGCCTGGCTGAAGCCGAGCATTGGAATGGATGAAACTTGCAGGAATGAGTGTGCATTAAATATACATGCATGATCTGAGGCATATGGAATAATGGTAATCAGCCAGAGGGGGAGTTTGTTGTGTGATGCTATCATTCGCATTCACGTCTGTCTGCCTCCCATCATATGTTCGTGCGTTGCATGCGTGGTGTGAGATATCTCAAAATCGATTTTGAGATATTTCGGCCCCTAAACGTTTAAGACTCCGTCTTTAGTCTCTAACACCAACATGGCGGAAAGACATTCACAGTGAGAGGTGAAGTTTCCAGCGACTGAAAAAGCTTGAAAGGTAGACAAGATAGGGCATTCTTGGGAGACAGGACAGGGAAAACCCAGGAGAAAGGATAGAACATACTGTGGGTCGATTCAGAAGTCACGCAGTGTGAGATGCAGTGTGAAGCGACTCACATGGTTGATGGGAATGGCGAATGCCACTCCCTCAGCATCCGATCGGATGGCTGTTGTGATGCCAATTACCTGCAACAACCAATCAGATCATGCCATGTCAGCAGCAAGCTATGCAAAGCATGACCTATTTGAGTGGATTTATACTCCTCTGAATCTGTTACCAAAGGGACTGCCTGAGCTCCCCAGGTTGATGGGAGGGCAAGCAAGCAGCATGTGACATATAAGGAAAGCAGCATGAGATAGCAACATGCACCTCTCCGAACTCGTTCACGAGGGGGCTGCCTGAGCTCCCCGGGTTGATGGCACAGTCGATTTGGAAGAAATGGAGCGAGGAGTGCGGCACTCCCACCTAAGAGTGAGAGGAGAGGGAGGGGGAGAGGGGGAGAGGAAACACGAAGGGGTGGAAGAGAAGGGGGGAAGGAGTCAGTGGAATGAGGAAAATTCCCCACCCTCACAATCACCTGCACCCATTCGCCACATCCCATTTTCCACACTCACACTCACCTGCACTTCATGCGCCACATCCCATTCGCCACCCTCTCGCCCTCACACTCACCTGAGCTGCTGCGCGGTGCATGTGTCACATCTCATTGCACACCTTCTCATCACACTCACCTGAGCAGCAGTGCGATGATCACGCTGCTGATCACACCCAGGCCGTTGCTGCTCTCCCCCTCTCCCCCTTCCCACATCCCCCATTCCCCCCCACCCCCTCCATCACCTGCGCAGCAGTGCCGTGCAGGCTGCTAATCACGCCCAGGCTGATGCTGCCCCATGTTATCTTGTGTATACCTGCTCTCCCCCACTCCCCCCCGCAGCCAACACCCAACACCCCCACCCCCTCTCTCACCTGAGCAGCAGTGCGGTGCAAGCTGCTGATGATTCCCAGGCTAATGCTGCCAGGCTGACGCCCAGTAGAGTAGATCTGCCCTTGCCCTGCCCCCATGCCTCAACCTTACCCTCACCTGAGCGGACGTGCGGTGCAGGCTGCTGATCACGCCCAGGCTGATGCTGCCCCAGTGCCCTACGTATACTCATATACTGGCTCTCCCTTTTCCCCACCTCCCTCACAATCTCACCTGAGCGGCTGTGCGGTGCAGGCTGCTGATGACGCCTAGGCTGATGCTGCTGCCCCACGTGAACCCGTGTAGGTCTGCTCTCCCCCTCTCCCCCTTCCCACATCCCCCACCCCCACCCCCCACAGCCACAATCTCACCTGAGCGGCCGTGCGGTGCAGGCTGCTGATGACACCCAGGCTGATGCTGCCAGGCAGCCCCACGGGATTGCCCACCGAGATCACCCAATCAGCAAGCTCCACGTCATCACTGTCACCAATGGGCGCACACGGGAGCCAATCCTCTTCTTCCCTGCTGCTCGCGCCTGCCTCTCTTTCATCTCTCTGGCCTCTTCTTTCCCCTCCATGGCTTTGCCCTCCTCCCTCCCCTCCATCCCTTCGCCCTCCTCCCTTCCCTCCATCCCTCTGACCTTCTCTCTCCCCTCCTCTCTCTTGCACCTCTCTCGCTTCTTCCAATATGCCTGATACATATGGGTTCCCCTCCCACACGCATCTATGCAAACATGTGTGCATCTATGATGCATAGTGTGGTGAGAAGTAGGATAAGAAGCAAACAAGTGCACACACTAGTGAGGACATACCCTGCACCCTACACGTGTGCAACGCCCCACATGCATGTATGCAAGCACGTGTGCACTTATGATGCGTGTGTCATGGCGAGAAGTGAGGGAAAGAAGCAGCAGCGATGGTACCATGCCGTGCCATGCCATGCCATGCAAGGGCACATGAGTGCTGTGATGAGGTGAGGAGAGATTGGCATGGCAAAATGATGCATTGCCTACAACATGATGAGGTGCGGAAAAGCATTTGCCTCTGGCTGCTGTGACAAATTTTTAGACACATACGAGCATTGGTGAGAAAAGACCAGCCAGGCCTATCGGTAGCTTGACACACACGGCATGAACACTCCCCCTACCGTCACTCTCGCTGCCCATCAACCACATGTGCGTTGGTGAGCACCAGCCGCCGAGCACCAGCAAGCACGTCCCTATGGGCAATGTGTGACTAACGTCCAATGCGAGACGGGTATCTGTTCCCATCCAGACCCAGACGATGTGAAAAGGTGTGAAATGGAGGAAGGACGGAGAACAGGGCTCCGAGAGAGAAAGATGAGACCAATGAGAGAGGAAGGTAAGGGGGGGCATGCATGACAGTGTAGGGAAACAGTTCACAGTGTGTTGGCTACATACGGTATCACCATGCTTGCATAGCCATAGTAATGTATCAATCTGATCCGGACCCACCTGTCTCTCTGAGCTCATCCCCCTCTCCCCCATGGCCGGTGCTGCCCTTCCCCTCTTCCCTGCCCTCCTCGCTCTCCCTAAAGGTGGCTTGTGGGGACGCCCGAGGAAGGTGCCTGCAAGTGGGAGGGAGACAAGCACGCAGGACGAGTGGAGTGTTTTGAGTCGACTCGAAGCACGCCGCGGCTCTCCCTATACTCCGCTGTTGCCAGCATGCTGCCAGCTGTCACCCACCACACTAGCATCTGGGGTGGACAAGGGGAGAGCAGAGCAGCAGTGACACAGGAGAGAAGGGTTTGGGAGGAGGGTTGTTGGTGCATTGATTGATGTTACTGATGGCAGGAAAGTGGTGACAGATGTGGCAGATGTTAGACGGGAAGGAGAAAGGGAGAGAAACATTTTTATTATTTAGGAAAACGCGGGAAGTGGTGTGCACTGGAGGTGAACGGGAGAGAGCGAGCAGCAGCGAGCCGATCCTCACCTGCCTGTGCCGAGCCTCTCACCTGCCTGTGCCGAGCCTCTCACCTGCCTGTGCCGAGCCTCTCACCTGCCTGTGCCGAGCCTCTCACCTCGCTCTGCCGAGCCTCTCACCTCGCTCTGCCGAGCCTCACCTCGCTCTGCCGAGCCTCTCACCTCGCTCTGCCGAGCCTCTCACCACCCTGTGCCAAGCCTCTCACCTGGCTGTGACGAGCCTCTCAGCTCGCCATGCCGAGCCTCGCACCTCGCCATGCCAAGCCTCGCACCTGGCCATGCCGAGCCTCGCACCTCGCCATGCCGCGCCTCGCACCTCTCTGTGCCGACCCTCGCTTGGCTGTACCGGCCCTCACCTGGATGTGCCGAGCCTCTCACCTGGCTGTGACAAGCCTCTCACATCGCCATGCTGAGCCTCTCACCACGTTGTGCCAAACCTCGCCTGGCTGTGCCAAGCCTACTGTCATCATATCAATAACTTGTATCATTCCACACATCGCAAGGGTATATCGTCATGGCGGCCGCAGGATAAAATGGCAGGGAGAGCAGGGCAAGCGAGCAGGGAGAGCAGGGCAAGCGAGCAGGGAGAGCAGGGCAAGCGAGCAGGAAGAGCAGGGCAAGCGAGCAGGGAGAGCAGAGCAAGCGAGCAGGGAGAGCAGGGCAAGCGAGCAGGGAGAGCAGGGCAAGCGAGCAGGGAGAGCAGGGCAAGCGAGCAGGGAGAGCAGGGCAAGCGAGCAGGGAGAGCAGGGCAAGCGAGCAGGGAGAGCAGGGCAAGCGAGCAGGGAGAGCAGAGCAAGCGAGCAGGGAGAGCAGGGCAAGCGAGCAGGGAGAGCAGGGCAAGCGAGCAGGGAGAGCAGGGCAAGCGAGCAGGGAGAGCAGGGCAAGCGAGCAGGGAGAGCAGGGCAAGCGAGCAGGGAATACAGGATCTTCGAGGCTCACCTGCGGAACGCGTGATCTCGGTAGCAGCCGGGTGTCCGCGAGTATGCATCGCATCGCATCGCATCGCATCGCATGGCGGCACTTTTCGAGTCGAGGGTGTCTCCAGCTTCGCCGTCAACGAAAGACAGCCACGTGACTACCAACCTCCTGAACAGATCAACCACGCATACGCACAGAAAGAAACAGCATGAGTCAATATAGCATCATTCACAGCCACTGAAGCTATACGCTAGCTTCAAGAGATACACGCTGAAAGCTTGAAACGCAGCGAGACAGGGAATCGTCACGCACCTGAAAACTACTAACGCACGGTAATTCGAAGCTAACGCACGGTGATTCGAAGCTAACGCACCTGGAAAACCTCGTTTCAGGCGCGCCTGCCGCGCTGCTGCTCGTGCGCCTGCCACGCGGTTACTCGCGCGCGCCTGCGCCGCTGTTACTCGCGCGCGCATGCGCTGCTGTTACTCGCGCGCCTGCCTCGCTGTTGCTCACGCGCATACCGCGCTGTAACTCGCGCACGCCTGCCGTGCAGTTGCTCGCGCGCCGCCATCAGTGCTGATGCGCGCACGCCCTCCGCCTGCCGCGCTGATGCTGGTGGGGGAGGAAGGTGCGGGAAAGGGTGAGTGCTGGAAGCTAGGAGAACGGAATTATAGGGTGATGGCGCGGGTACAGAGAGGTATCATAGGCGCAAATGAAAAATCGATGTTAGGTCGGGCATCGGAAAGGTATAGGCGCAAGGCAAATACCTCATTCGATCCTTGCAGCGCACGGATTACGGAGTTTCTAATAGCCGGAGTCGCTACAGCGGTAGAGCTTATATGTGACCTTGAATATCTCGTTATGTGCTGAAGTTGAGCACCTAAGGAGTCGGGGAGGATGTGGGCCGGTCGACAAGGCAAGAAAGTACCGTAGGATGAGAGAGTGGCAGAAGAGCCGTCATAGTCAATGAAGCAGATCCAAATAGTGGTGGCGGAATTGAAACGAGAGCGCGTATGGAGGCTGGGATGTGGTGAGGACGCGGGAAAACCGAAAGCAACAGTATGTGCGACGGAACAAGTGACTAGTGCGCGATGCAACAGGCGATTCGCACGTGACACTTGCCGCGCCGCAACCGATTCCTAGCACGCGTCTCGACCGAAGACCTGGCTAGTAGTAGTAAAGGGCTGGAATGCAGTGGGGACGCGGTAAAACTGAAAACAACAAGTATGCGCGACGGAACAAGTGACTAGCGTGCGACGCAACAGGCGATTCGCATGTGACACTAGCCGTCGCCGCAACTGATTCCTAGCACGCGTCTCGACCGGTTCCTTGGCTAGTAGTACGGTAGTAGGAAACGAGCGCATCGTTAGCAGTGCTACTAACATGGGAAATGCCGCTCTAATGAAAGGCGATGAATGTCGAGAGAGTAAAGAGTGGGTGCTGGAGCAGAGGGGGATGAAATGCAACCCCGCCCACCACCCACAAAATGTTCTCAAACATCTCGGTCATAATGAAATAAACCGAAGCATACCCTCTTGCACTAATTAGAAACGGAAATTTGCCACCAGCGTGCGAATGTATTACTCGCAACACTCCCAAATTGGCCAATGTGGGTGAGGATGGAATCCAAAAAAAAAAACAAACAAAAAAAAAAACTTCTGGGGGAAGCGAGTGGGAGAGGGGGAATCTTTTGGGGGGTGCCTAGAGTCAGTATATCGAGTAAAGAGGTTGCACATCTATCCGCGGTTCCAAAGCGGGGTCAACGCGGTTCGTTTTGCAGCGCGGTTCCATTTGCATGGCGGTTCCGATTTGCAGTGCATCTTGTACAACAGCAAAATTGCATCTTGTACTTATATGTTTGTCAATCAGCTCACAATATTATATGCTTGTATATTATTGGGCCTTGTTAAATAGATATGTGAGATCATGAAAGACACCAAACACATACAAATAAGAATGTTTTTCATTAGCAATTAATCTCAAAATAACCATAATAAACATTAGCAGCTGTAGCGACAGCAAAGTGCGGTAGCAATAGCACCATCACCACCACACAACATGTGATCGGATAATAAAGCATTTGCATATCTCAACACTTTTATCACATCAATAGTTAAATGTTAGAACTTACATTTTGTATATAAATACTTGCATCGTACTGTAGCACAGCGGTAAAAACAACATCAGTATTAGCAAAATATAGCGGCATACGCAGTAGCAAATAGCAACAGAATCAGCGGTAGCAAATACGAGTATCCTTAGCAGTTGCATAGTATCAACATTTGCAGATTGCAGCAGCATCACCACCAGCAGGTTGCGACAGCATCAATAGTAGCAAATAGCAGCAGCATAAGCGGTGGCAAGAGAGAGAGAGAGAGAGAGAGAGAGAGAGAGAGAGAGAGAGAGAGAGAGAGAGAGAGAGAGAGAGAGAGAGAGAGAGAGAGAGAGAGAGAGAGAGAGAGAGAGAGAGAGAGGAGAGAGAGAGAGAGAGGAGAGAGAGGAGAGGAGAGGGGGAGGAGGGGAGAGGAGAGGGAGGAGGAGGAGGAGGAGGAGGAGGAGGAGGAGGAGGAGGAGCAGGAGGAGGAGGAGGAGGAGGAGGAGGAGGAGGAGCAGGAGGAGCAGAGAAGCAGGAGGAGGAGGAGGAGGAGGAGGAGGAGGAGGAGGAGGAGGAGGAGGAGGAGGAGGAGGAGGAGGAGGAGGAGGAGGAGGAGGAGGAAGAGGAAAGGGGTGAACGAGGAAGGGAAGGAGAAGAGGAAGGAGAAGGCGAAGGGGAAGAGGAAGGGGAAGGGGAAGGGCAAGGGCAAGGGGAAGGGGAAGGGGAAGGGGAAGGCGAAGGCGGAGGCGAAGGAGAAGGCGAAGGCGAAGTGGAAGGGGAGGGGGAAGGGGAGGGGGAGGGGGAGGGCGAAGTGGAGGGGGAAGGGGAAGGGGAAGGAGTAGGGGAAGGGGAAGGGGAAGGGGAAGGAGAAGGCGGAGGCAAAGGAAAAGGCAAAGGAGAAGGCGAAGAAGTAGGCGAAGGGGAAGGGGAGTGGGAAGGGGAAGGGGAAGGGGAAGGGGAAGGGGAAGGGGAAGGGGAAGGGAAGGGGAAGGAGAAGGGGAAGGGGAAGGAGAAGGTGGAGGCAACGGAAATGGCGAAGGAGAAGACGAAGGAGAAGGCGAAGGCAAAGGAGAAGGCGAAGGAGAATTCAAAGGGGAAGGGGAAGGGGAAGGGGAAGGGGAAGGGGAAGGGGAAGGGGAAGGGGAAGGAGAAGGGGAAGGAGAAGGCGGAGGCGAAGGAGAACGTGAAGGAGAAGACGAAGGAAAGGAAGAAGGAGAAAGCGAAGGCGAACGCGAAGGCGAAGGAGAAGGCGAAGGAGAGGAGGAGGAGGAGGAGGAGGAGGAGGAGAAGGAGGAGGAGGAGGAGGAGGAGGAGGAGGAGGAGGAGGAGGAGGAGGAGGGACGATGATGACGAAGCAGCAGTAGCAAAGCAAGCAGTGACGGCAGCAGCAGTGGCAAGCAAGCACTGACGGCAGCAGCAGCAGTAGCAAGCAAGCAGTGACGGCAGCAGCGGTGGCAAGCAAGCAGTGACGGCAGCAGCAGTAGCAAACAAGCAGTGACGGCAGCAGCAGTAGCAAGCAAGCAGTGACGGCAGCAGCAGTAGCAAGCAAGCAATGACGGAAGCAGCAGTAGCAAGCACCGACGGCAGCAGCAGTAGCAAGCAAGCATTGACGACAGCAGCAGTAGCAAAGCAAGCAGTGATGGCAGCAGCAGGAGCAATCAAGCAGTGACGGCAGCAGTCGTAGCAAAGCAAGGATTGACGGCAGCAGCAGTAGCAAAGCAAGCAGTGACGGCAGCAGCAGTAGCAAGCAAGCAGTGATGGCAGCAGCAGTAGCAAGCACTGACGGCAGAAGCAGTAGCAAGCAAGCAGTGACGGCAGCAGCACTAGCAAACACTGACGGCAGCAGCGGTAGCAAGCAAGCAGTGACAGCCGCAGCAGTAGCAAGCATTGACGGCAAGGGCATTGGCAAGCAAGCAGTGACGGCAGCAGCAGTAGCAAGCAAGCGGTGACGGCAGCAGCAGTAGCAAGCAAGCAGTGACGGCAGCAGCAGTAGCAAGCAAGCAGTGACGGCAGCAGAAGTAGCAAGCAAGCATTGACGGCAACAGCTGTAGCAAAGCAAGTAGTGATGGCAGCAGCAGTAGCAAGCAAGCAGTGATGGCAGCAACAGTAGCAGCAGCAGCTTCTCTGCTGCTACAGCCGCCCCCACCTTCTCTGCTGCTACAGCCGCCCCTACCTTCTCCGCTGCTACAGCCTCCCCCACCTTCTCTGCTGCTACAGCAGCCCACACCTTCTCTGCTGCTACAGCCTCCCCCACCTTCTCTGCTGCTACAGCCTCCCCCACCTTCTCTGCTGCTACAGCCACCCCCACCTTCTCTGCTGCTACAGCCGCCCCCACCTTCTCTGCTGCTACAGCCACCCCCACCTTCTCTGCTGCTACGGCCGCCCCCACCTTCTCTGCTGCTACAGCCTCCCCCACCTTCTCTGCTGCTACAGCCACCCCCACCTTCTCTGCTGCTACGGCCGCCCCCACCTTATCTGCTGCTAAAGCCTCCCCCACCTTCTCTGCTGCTACAGCAGCCCCCACCTTCTCTGCTGCTACAGCCACCCCCACCTTATCTGCTGCTACGGCCGCCCCCACCTTCTCTGCTGCTACGGCCGCCCCCACCTTCTCTACTGCTACGCTGCTACAGCCTCCCCCACCTTCTCTGCTGCTACAGCCACCCCCACCTTCTCCGCTGCTACAGCCGCCCCCACCTTCTCTGCTGCTACAGCCGCCCCCACCTTCTCTGCTGCTACAGCCGCACCCACCTTCTCTGCTGCTACAGCCGCCCCCACCTTCTCTGCTGCTACAGCCGCCCCCACCTTCTCTGCTGCTACAGCCCCCCCCACCTTCTCTGCTGCTACAGCCGCCCCCACCTTCTCTGCTGCTACAGCCGCCCCCACCTTTGCTGCTACAGCCGCCCCCACCTTCTCTGCTGCTACGGCCGCCCCCACCTTCTCTGCTGCTACGGCCGCCCCCACCTTCTCTGCTGCTACGGCCGCCCCCAACTTCTCTGCTGCTACGGCCGCCCCCACCTTCTCTGCTGCTAAAGCCTCCCCCACCTTCTCTGCTGCTACATCCGCCCCCACCTTCTCTGCTGCTACAGCCGGCCCCACCTTCTCTGCTGCTACAGCCGCCCCCACTTTCTCTGCTGCTACAGCCGGCCCCACCTTCTCTGCTGCTACAGCCTCCCCCACCTTCTCTGTTGCTACAGCCGCCCCCACCTTCTCTGCTGCTACAGCGGCCCCCACCTTCTCTGCTGCTACAGCCGCCCCCACCTTCTCTGCTGCTAAAGCCTCCCCCACCTTCTCTGCTGCTACAGCCGCCCCCACCTTCTCTAGTGCTACAGCAGCCCCCACCTTCTCCGCTGCTACAGCCGCCCCCACCTTCTCTGCTGCTACAGCCGCCCCCACCTTCTCTGCTGCTACAGCCGCCCCCACCTTCTCTGCTGCTACAGCCGCCCCCACCTTCTCTGCTGCTACAGCCGCCCCCACCTTCTCTGCTGCTACAGCCGCCCCCACCTTCTCCGCTGCTACAGCCGCCCCCACCTTCTCTGCTGCTACAGCCGCCCCCACCTTCTCTGCTGCTACAGCCGCCCCCACCTTTGCTGCTACAGCCGCCCCCACCTTCTCTGCTGCTACGGCCGCCCCCACCTTCTCTGCTGCTACGGCCGCCCCCACCTTCTCTGCTGCTACGGCCGCCCCCAACTTCTCTGCTGCTACAGCCGCCCCCACCTTCTCTGCTGCTAAAGCCTCCCCCACCTTCTCTGCTGCTACAGCCGCCCCCACCTTCTCTAGTGCTACAGCAGCCCCCACCTTCTCCGCTGCTACAGCCGCCCCCACCTTCTCTGCTGCTACAGCCGCCCCCACCTTCTCTGCTGCTACAGCCGCCCCCACCTTCTCTGCTGCTACAGCCACCCCACCTTCTCTGCTGCTAAAGCCTCCCCCACCTTCTCTGCTGCTACAGCCGCCCCCACCTTCTCTGCTGCTACAGCCGGCCCCACCTTCTCTGCTGCTACAGCCGCCCCCACTTTCTCTGCTGCTACAGCCGCCCCCACCTTCTCTGCTGCTACAGCCTCCCCCACCTTCTCTGTTGCTACAGCCGCCCCCACCTTCTCTGCTGCTACAGCGGCCCCCACCTTCTCTGCTGCTACAGCCGCCCCCACCTTCTCTGCTGCTAAAGCCTCCCCCACCTTCTCTGCTGCTACAGCCGCCCCCACCTTCTCTAGTGCTACAGCAGCCCCCACCTTCTCCGCTGCTACAGCCGCCCCCACCTTCTCTGCTGCTACAGCCGCCCCCACCTTCTCTGCTGCTACAGCCGCCCCCACCTTCTCTGCTGCTACAGCCGCCCCCACCTTCTCTGCTGCTACAGCCGCCCCCACCTTCTCTGCTGCTACAGCCGCCCCCACCTTCTCCGCTGCTACAGCCGCCCCCACCTTCTCTGCTGCTACAGCCGCCCCCACCTTCTCTGCTGCTACAGCCGCCCCCACCTTCTCTGCTGCTAAAGCCTCCCCCACCTTCTCTGCTGCTACAGCCGCCCCCACCTTCTCTGCTGCTACAGCAGCCCCCACCTTCTCTGCTGCTACAGCCTCCCCCACCTTCTCTGCTGCTACAGCCGCCCCCACCTTCTCTACTGCTACAGCAGCCCCCACCTTCTCTGCTGCTACAGCCTCCCCCACCTTATCTGCTGCTACGGCCGCCCCCACCTTCTCTGCTGCTAAAGCCTCCCCCACGTTCTCTGCTGCTACAGCCGCCCCCACCTTCTCTGCTGCTACAGCAGCCCCCACCTTCTCTGCTGCTACAGCCTCCCCCACCTTCTCTGCTGCTACAGCCGCCCCCACCTTCTCTGCTGCAACAGCCGCCCCCACCTTCTCTGCTGCTACAGCCGCCCCCACCTTCTCTGCTGCTACAGCCGCCCCCACCTTCTCTTCTGCTACAGTCGCCCCCACCTTCTCTGCTTCTACAGCCGCCCCCACCTTCTCTGCTGCTACAGCCGCCCCCACCTTCTCTGCTGCTAAAGCCTCCCCCACCTTCTCTGCTGCTACAGCCGCCCCCACCTTCTCTGCTGCTACAGCCGCCCCCACCTTCTCTACTGCTACAGCAGCCCCCACCTTCTCTGCTGCTACAGCCGCCCCCACCTTCTCTGCTGCTACAGCCTCCCCCACCTTCTCTGCTGCTACAGCCGCCCCCACCTTCTCTGCTGCTACAGCCTCCCCTACCTTCTCTGCTGCTACAGCCGCCCCCACCTTCTCTGCTGCTACGGCCGCCCCCACCTTCTCTGCTGCTACAGTCGCCCCCACCTTCTCTGCTGCTACAGCCGCCCCCACCTTCTCCGCTGCTACAGCTGCCCCCACCTTCTCTGCTGCTACAGCCCCCCCCCGTCTTCTCTGCTGCTACAGCTGCCCCCACATTCTTTGCTACTACAGCCGCCCCCACCTTCTCTGCTACTACAGCGAGCACCTAGGAGCACCACCAGGGAAGTTTGGCACTTTGAACTGTTGCAAACCACTATTTAAAAACCCAGGTCACCTTTACTGTGCTGTTGCCAGGCCAAAACGAGTTTTTAGGTCCTCACAACCCACTGCAAATGGTGCTTTTGCCCCCGAGCAGCTCGCCGTACTCCCTGGCCAGAAACTGCCAGAGAGCACCTAGGAGCACCACCTGCGAAGTCTGGCACTTTGAAATCCAGGGATGGCCCCGCAATGTCATTATAAAGCTGATGCACCCTATGGAATGAAGCACCTAGTGTGTAGCATGGCATGAGCAGATGAGGAAAGAATCTGCCCAACAATGAATAACACAATATCAAATTCGGTACACTGGTAGATTGCTGCACATTTATAAACAGACATTTCTATGCCATCCCTGTTCCCTGCACCGTTTCATATTCGAGTCTAGAACTATTACGTAGACCCCCACAATCGAGAAGCAAGGCCAGCCTCACACTACCCTTGGAGTAACTACTAGGCTCTGGAAACAATGCCTGATTCTTGTGGATGTAAGTGCACACCGACTGACCTCAGCTCACAGACAGCCTGCCAAGAAGATGATCAAAGTGAGATGAGAAAAGGGAATCTGATTTGGTGTGAGATGAGATCCAACACGGTGGAAAGGCATTCACAGTGAGAGGTGAAGTTTGAAAAAAGCATGAAAGGTAGACATGACAGGGCATTCTTGGGAGACAGGACAGGGAAAACCCAGGAGAAAGGATAGAACATACTGTGGGTCGATTCAGAAGTCACGCAGTGTGAGATGCAGTGTGAAGCGACTCACATGGTTGATGGGAATGGCGAATGCCACTCCCTCAGCATCCGATCGGATGGCTGTTGTGATGCCAATTACCTGCAACAACCAATCAGATCGTGCCATGTCAGCAGCAAGCTATGCAAAGCATGACCTATTTGAGTGGATCCATACTCCTCTGAATCTGTTAGCAAAGGGACTGCCTGAGCTCCCCAGGTTGATGGGAGGGCAAGCAAGCAGCATGTGACATATAAGGAAAGCAGCATGAGATAGCAACACGCACCTCTCCGAACTCGTTCACGAGAGGGCTGCCTGAGCTCCCCGGGTTGATGGCACAGTCGGTTTGGAAGAAATGGAGCGAGGAGTGCGGCACTCCCACCTAAGAGTGAGAGGAGAGGGAGGGGGAGAGGGGGAGAGGGGGAGAGGGGGAGAGGGGGAGAGGGGGAGAGGGGGAGAGGGGGAGAGGGGGAGAGGGGGAGAGGGGGAGAGGAAACGCGAAGGGGTGGGAGAGAAGGGGGGGAAGGAGTGAGTGGAATGAGGAAAATTCCCCACCCTCACAATCACCTGCACCCATGCGCCACATCCCATTTTCCACACTCACACTCACCTGCACTTCATGCGCCACATCCCATTCGCCACCCTCTCGCCCTCACACTCACCTGAGCTGCTGCGCGGTGCATGTGTCACATCTCATTGCACACCTTCTCATCACACTCACCTGAGCAGCAGTGCGATGATCACGCTGCTGATCACGCCCAGGCCGTTGCTGCTCTCCCCCTCTCCCCCTTCCCACATCCCCCATTCCCCCCCACCCCCTCCATCACCTGCGCAGCAGTGCCGTGCAGGCTGCTGATCACGCCCAGGCTGATGCTGCCCCATGTTATCTTGTGTATACCTGCTCTCCCCCACTCCCCCCCGCAGCCAACACCCAACACCCCCACCCCCTCTCTCACCTGAGCAGCAGTGCGGTGCAAGCTGCTGATGATTCCCAGGCTAATGCTGCCAGGCTGACGCCCAGTAGAGTAGATCTGCCCTTGCCCTGCCCCCATGCCTCAACCTTACCCTCACCTGAGCGGCCGTGCGGTGCAGGCTGCTGATCACGCCCAGGCTGATGCTGCCCCAGTGCCCTACGTATACTCATATACTGGCTCTCCCTTTTCCCCACCTCCCTCACAATCTCACCTGAGCGGCTGTGCGGTGCAGGCTGCTGATGACGCCTAGGCTGATGCTGCTGCCCCACGTGAACCCGTGTAGGTCTGCTCTCCCCCTCTCCCCCTTCCCACATCCCCCACCCCCACCCCCCACAGCCACAATCTCACCTGAGCGGCCGTGCGGTGCAGGCTGCTGATGACACCCAGGCTGATGCTGCCAGGCAGCCCCACGGGATTGCCCACCGAGATCACCCAATCAGCAAGCTCCACGTCATCACTGTCACCAATGGGCGCACACGGGAGCCAATCCTCTTCTTCCCTGCTGCTCGCGCCTGCCTCTCTTTCATCTCTCTGGCCTCTTCTTTCCCCTCCATGGCTTTGCCCTCCTCCCTCCCCTCCATCCCTTCGCCCTCCTCCCTTCCCTCCATCCCTCTGACCTTCTCTCTCCCCTCCTCTCTCTTGCACCTCTCTCGCTTCTTCCAATCTGCCTGATACATATGGGTTCCCCTCCCATCCCCCCTTCAAAAAATCTTTCCCACCCACTTCTCTTGACCCCGCTCCCCTGCACGCATCCACAGGAAGCCTCTCACTAGTTGACCCAACACTGAATGCTGCAGACCAACCTTTCCCCTCCTCTCCTGCTACAGCCGCCCCCCCTTTTCCTCCTGCTACAGCCGCCCCCCCTTTTCCTCCTGCTACAGCCGCCCCCCCTTTTCCTCCTGCTACAGCCGGCACTTCAACCCCTTGCAGGCCGGGAAGAGGGCCGGCAGTTGGCCCTCTGGTGAACAGCCTGTGAGTCACCTATTGGGCAGCAGCGGGAAACAAGGGCAAAGCAGAGGAAGAACGAGTGAGTTAAAAGGAACGTTATTGCTGCAAACAAACTTCTCCTATCCTCTCCTGCTACAGACACCTCACTCTTCACTCCTGCCTTCTCCTTCACTCCTGCTACAGCCGGCGCCCCAACCCCTTGCAGGCCGGGAAGAGGGCCATCACTTGGCCCTCTGGTATACAGCCTGTGAGTCACCTACCGGGCAGCAGCGGGAGGAAAGGGCAAGCAAGAGAAGGAATCCGTAAGTTGAAAGAAACAGGTCTGCTTCCGACCAACGTGTCTGCTGCGGGGCAACCCCCCCCTTCTGGTTAACAGCCTGTGAGTCACCCATCTATTGCCCAAGTGTAGATCCACAGCCTCTGATACCACAGGCGAACAAGAAAGACGGGACTGGTAAACGCTTGCAGTGGGAATCTCTAATAACAAAAGCATGGGCCTGAACAGCATATATGGAAACCTCATCATCAGCATTTCCCGCTTCAGGCATGGCATGGATAGAAATGCCTGATGCGGGAACCTCTTGAACGTTTATCAACGTGATATTGAATTGAGAACCTCTCCTGGAAGAAAGCATGAGTTGGAATATCAGCAACGGCCACATGCAGACGCGCATGCGCTGATCTATCACTGGCAGCAGTTCCTTGCTTCAGTGCTGGCTAAACAGATGAATGGCCATACCAGGGTCAACAGATGAATGGCCATACCAGGGTCAACAGATGAATGGCCATACCAGGGTCAACAGATGAATGCAGCAATACGCTACCTTGAGCACTGCGAGGTCTGCAGAGGGATGCAGTGCGGTTGACTCAGTTGCAAAGCGGCGGCCGTCAGGAAGAAGCAGCTGATAAAGTGAGGAGGGGTGCGGGCAGAGGGAGGGATTGGAAAGACAAGCATTTATGAGCATAATGTGTGCGCACATAATATTTCCACAACATAGGCATTTATTAAGGGCAAATTTTGCAATGTACAGCAAGTGCGCAACACCCCACACGCATCTCTGCGAACATGTGTGCATCTATGATGCGTGGTGTGGTGAGAAGTAGTATAAGAAGCAAACAAGTGCACACACTAGTGAGGACATACCTTGCACCCTACACCATGTGCGCACCGCCCCACATGCATGTATGCAAGCACGTGTGCACTTATGATGCGTGTGTCATGGCGAGAAGTGAGGGAAAGAAGCAGCAGCGATGGTACCATGCCGTGCCATGCCATGCCATGCAAGGGCACATGAGTGCTGTGATGAGGTGAGGAGAGATTGGCATGGCAAAATGATGCATTGCCTACAACATAATGAGGTGCGGAAAAGCATTTGCCTCTGGCTGCTGTGACAAATTTTTAGACACATATGAGCATTGGTGAGAAAAGACCAGCCAGGCCTATCGGTAGCTTGACACACACGGCATGAACACTCCCCCTAACGTCACTCTCACTGCCCATCAACCACATGTGCGTTGGTGAGCACCAGCCGCCGAGCACCAGCAAGCACGTCCCTATGGGCAATGTGTGACTAACGTCCAATGCGAGACGGGTATCTGTTCCCATCCAGACGCATTCACGCTTCCTCATCCCCCTTACCATCACTCTCGCTGCTCCATCCACCACATGCGCGTTGGTGAGCACGAGCCGCTGAGTGCTGCTGACGATGAATCCGCTGCCGCTGGTGGGAGGAGACAGGAGGGGAAGGGGGGGAAGAAGGGAGGTAAGGACGGTTTGGAGGGCGCCTTGGATAGATATCATTCGTAGCCGCTGAGTGCTGCTGACGATGAATCCGCTGCCGCTGGTGGGAGGAGACAGGAGGGGAAGGGGGGGAAGAAGGGAGGTAAGGACGGTTTGAAGGGCGCCTTGGATAGATATCATTCGTAGCCGCTGAGTGCTGCTGACGATGAATCCGCTGCCGCTGGTGGGTGGTGTGAGCGGGGGGGATTGGTAGGATGGTGGGGGGAAGCAGGGGCGAGGGTGTTCGGGGTTATGGCGCTGCACAGTGGTGTTGACTGAATGTTGCAGGGCGTTTTTCAGAATTCTCAAAAACACCCTGCAACATCGAGGGTGTTTAAGGTTAGGGCGCTACACAGTGGTGTTGACTGAATGGTTATCGCACCACTGTGCACCACTGTGCAGCGCTGTGCAGCGCCCTAACGGTTATCGCACCAAGCCATAAGGTCCCTAATGGTTATCGCACCAGCGGCTGAGTGCTGCTGACGATGAACCCGCTGCTGTTGATGTGTGGCGTGCGCGGGGGAAAGGGGGGAGGGAATGATGGCTTGACTTGTGTGGCCGGTGTCGACCAGTTGCTGTACATGCCCGTCGACCACCCAAGTCGACGATCACCAGCTGACTTCATCAAGTCGGCCACTCTCCAGGTCGACCACACTGGTTGTTCGCCGACTCAGCCAAGTCGACTTCTCCAGGTCGGCCTCCCAAGTCAGCGTCCCCAAGTCGGCGCCGACTTCCAGGTCAATCCCCTGAAGTCGGCGCCTTCCTAAGTCGGCGCCGACTTCCCGGTCGATCACTTGAAGTCGGCGCCGACTTCCAAGTCGACGAGCCCCATCGTCGACCACTAGTTGAAGTCGGCCACCGACTTCCCAAAGTCGGCGGCATTGCAGTGGCCCCGTGCAGGTCGGTCAAACCCGTCGACCAGCTCGCCCAAGTCGGCGTCGCCCACTGCTGCAAGTCGGCTGTACCTCCCGTACACTCAACTACGAAGTCGGCTCCGCCCAAGCGAGGACGGGGCTAACACATAACTCCCGTCGACAGTGAAAGGCAAGAGACGCAAAGTGGGCGGCAGGCAGCAGTAAGGCTCACAGACTAAGTTTTTGCGTATGCCTCAGAGGCCTTGGCCTTGGCTTTCTCCTTGGCCTCCATTCTCCCCCTCTCCCTAAGTCGCCGTAGCCACGCCCCCACTTGAGGTTTGCCTTGTGCATTCAATGTGTGACATTGACAAGGACACTGGATAAAGGCAAGAGCAGCAAAGCGGGCTCTAGTAAGGCTCACACACTAGTTTCTGTGTACGCCTCGGGTGGTGCCTTGGCCTTCTCCCTCAGCTTTGCCTCCATCCTCCCCCTCTCCTTGAGCCTGCGCAGCCATGCCTCCACTCGTGGCTTGTGTGGCCATGAGGATGATGCCGGGCGAGTGCTGCCATCCTCCGCGCTGCTGCTGGTGCTGCAAGTGCTTGCAATCGAATCGGATCTCGCGAGGAACATCACGTCGTCTGCAGGAGCATCAATGGAATGGGTTGGTTGCAGGTGCACGGTGGGATGGGGGGGTGGATGAAAAGAGCTATGTGAAAAGGTGTGAAACGGGGCATGGACGGAGAACAAGGCGACTTCTGAGGCGCCTCAAAAGTGTGAAAGGTGTGAAAAGGGGCATGGACGGAGAACAAGGCGACGGGGGAGAGCAAAAGGGAACAGCACGTATGGGAGGGCTGCGGGCATGGGTCACAGTGTGTGGGAACAGGAGATGGCATGCTTCTATGATGTAACGATGCTCGCATAGCCATACTGCTGTAGTGTTGTATTGATCTGATCCAAACCCACCTGTCTCCCTCAACTCATCCCCCTCTCCACCATCCACACTGCCACTGCTGCAGCCCCCTTCTGCCTCCTCGCTTCTGCCCTCCTTGCTCTCTCTCAATTTGGCTTGTGGAGATGCACGAGGAAGGTGCCTGGAAGTGGGAGGGAGACACGCACGCGAGACGAGTGGTTTTTGAGGCGCCTAAAAAGTCACTACCGCCCCGCCCCTCTGCCTCCTCGCTTCTGTCCTCATCGCTTTTTCTCAAGGCGGCTTGTGGAGATGCCCGAGGAAGGTGCCTGGAAGCGGGGGAGAGACACGCAGGCGAGACAAGTGGCGGGAAGAAGGCGTGTCAGAAATCGAGTATGGTGTGCATGCGAGTGCGTTAGTTTGCAGGCAGGCAGGGCCTAGAAAGGAAGCCCATGCTTAACAAACGGAGAGGTTTTAAAGGAGGTGTTTCAAGCATGAGTAGCAGCACTCTGCAGCCACCTCTCTTACGCAGCAGACCCTTGCAAACCTTGTGCCTTGGGTTCCACTCAAGATCACCTTGACATCTATTTGCCAAAAGGACGAAGCAGAGCATCAGGGCATCACCTTTCCACCTCTAGTTGAACGACAGCTGGCGCAACGCGGTTCGCTGCAAGCCGAACGAATGCATTTGCCTTGATTCTCCTGCTCTGCTTGTTTCGAGGGGCTCCCACTTGGCTAGCTTGGACTGTAGCTAAATCAACTGTAGCTGAAGATTCAACTGTAGCTGAAAATTCAAGTGTAGCTAAAGATTCAACAGAAGTTGAAGATGAAACTGTAACTGTGGCTGCTACTGCTGGTGCTGCCCTCACTCCCATGGCTGCAGCACCCATCAGGAACAGACTAGACAGCAGCAGCGCTCGCACTCCGCCCCTCAGGAGTTTGCTGACATGGGAGAGAGCAGCAACGATGCCATTGCGACGGGAAAGAGCAGCGCGGGCAATGCGGCAGACAACGGTGGCTTGAACGGGCGAAACAAGCAGCGCCACCAGTGGCAGTAGCGGAAGCAGAGAAAGCACAGGCGAGGGGGAGACGACTGTCCGAGGCTCGAGCAGAGGCTCGGACCACCCCACTGTGACAGGCTTGGGTGGGGGAGGCTCGGGTGAGGACGGCTGAAGTGTGTCATTTGAACCCAGTCTCCCCTGTTGGAGCAACCATGTGAACGTGTGTGGAAAGGGGGAGGGGAGGGCGGAGAGGAGAGTGGAGATGGGACCCCCATCCTCCTGTGCGGGCGAGAGAGGGGTCAGGAGTGGAGGGGAGTGTAATGCGGTGGTGCGTGCTTGTTGTGTGAGCAGGCGTATGGGTGAATATGGTCGGTTCAGGGACGGATGGAAGGGTGCAGGGAGGCATGGGCGGGCGAGGAGCAGGGAGGGGGAACGAGGAGGCGGAAAGCAGCTGGAAGAACGAGGAAGCTGCTCTGAGGGTCGGACGGTGTCTGACGCGCGATTGTAGAACCTACTACGGACTCGAGGTGCGTTGCGAGGGTACTCCAGTCGAGTCTTGGACGCGTGGATTGTGCCTAATCCGAGCGCTGGGTGAGAAGAAGCCATGGACGGTGATCTGCGCACGAGGCGAGGCGAGTCAGGAACAAGCCGTCGAGTCTTGGACGTACGTCCGAGAACCGACGGTTAGATTGTGCCGCGCTTGATCATCCGAGAACCGGGTGAGAAGCCATTCACGTTGCTCTGCTCCGTGCGCGCAAACACGTCGCCGAAGCTTCTTAGAATCCACTCTTGAGCGAGATTCCACGAACGTGCTCATAAGTTGCTCATACGTTGCGCATGAGTTGACTCCTGATTACCACGCGCGCGGGGGGCATCACTGCCACGATAAAGCGCGTACTTCAAGTTGCGCGGCGAACAGTGAACTGCCGCGAGAGGGCTAGCACCGCAAGATGTTAATCGACCGTCCTATACGTTTCCTCGCTTGCAGATTCGCCAAAGCTGACTGATCAGGAATTAATCCGAGCCGCCCGTTTCTGCTGCTCAGTAAGGTGAAAGCCGTTGCTGTCTCAGTATAGTCTCTTGTTTCGATTGGATACAGGAGATAGGTGTGCGTTAAATTCGAAGATTTCCGTTACCTACACTGCCTGACGAAGAGTTCTCGATGTACGGGGTAACCGCTGGCAAACTCACAGCTTGCGAGTGTCCTTTTGGCTAGAACATTGCCAACGAAAACTGATGTCGAACGTCGCGAAACTTTGGTTCGGCAGGTCACAAACCCGGTTACATCTATCGCCTGGGTACCAGCCATCGGACTTGTGCAGTGTTCACATAGCTTCGCCCAACGTGTGTCCTCCACCCACCAGCGCAGGAAGTCATTCCGTGGTATTTGAGGAGTTGAGAACCACGCAAAACCAGCAAGCTGCAGTTGCCCGTAATATTAGCATTTAGCACTGAGCCTTACAACGTGGTATTTGAGGAGTTGAGAACCCGTCGCCTAGTTAAAAGCTGAACGACCAACCGTGACCAGCACTTGACTCGATCAATAGCCGACGTTGATCAGTTTACATCATTTCACGTTGTGCCGAGTGTAGCAAAATCACATTTTGTCTGTAGCAAGCTCGAACCCGTCTACGTGACAAATCGAGACACATACATCTCTTTAGCAGCCAACCATAGGCCGGTGTCGCGGAGAAGTTACCGTTGTAGGCAACCCGTTCCTGGGTGGTTGTAATGGCGCTCGAAGCGCCTCCCTTGTTCTCGTCGAAGTTCCTGAAAGCAAGGAAGACGAAAAAAACTGCTGGATCGGGACACGGAGACGACGCGGCTCCGAACGCTGCGAAGCGCACGAGCGTGACTTTAACGGGGACGGCCGACGAGGCCACCGATAAAAGAGCGAAGTCGTTACGAGATAGGTTACCAACAGAAGCAGGTCCCGCCAGTGCCGTTGCGAAGGGTCATGGTGCAAAGAAGCGTAAAGCACTGGGAGTTGACGAACCGAATAAGGCCAAGGCTAGTCGCACGGAAGTTCCTTCGTTAGGCTCGCATAGAAAAGCATCGGCAAATACCTTGACTGCGAGCAGGGTTCAAGGTGTAGGGTTTAAGGGGGAGAGGGGAGGAGATCAAGAAGGAGATTTGAGGGAAGAGGAGGTTTTGCGCGGAGGCGAGGATGCGCAGAGGGGTGATTGCGATAATGACGTGGATAAGATCGGCCGTACACGTGGCGGCGTCAGGGGCGGCGAGGAGGCAGGTGACGTCAGCAGAGATGGCACGCAGGCGAGGGAGCCAAAAGCCGGGAGGGGGCGCGGGGGACGGCGGAAGCGGGTGGGCGGGAGGGAGGGGGGAAAGGCGGGGGTTGATGGAGAGGCGGATGGGGAGAGGGAGGAGGGAGAGGAGGGTGAAGAGGAAGCGGAGGAGAGAGGGAAGGAAAATGGGGAGGAAGGCGAGGATGGGGAGGAGGAAGGAGAGGAAGAGGGGGAGGTGGAAGAGGAAGAAGAGATGGATGATGGTAGTGAAGGGGAGGACGAGGAGGAAGAGGGGAGGGCGGAGAAAGCAGAGGACGGAGGAACAGAGGAAGACGACGCAGCAGCAACTGCGCTGCTCGCCAAGGCTGACGTGTCTCTCTCAGCCACTGCCACGTGTGACTCATTTGCTGACCTGTCACTGGCCCCATGGCTGGTTGCCACGTGTCACGAGATGGGTCTGCGCCACCCCACCCCAGTGCAGTGCGCGTGCATCCCCCCTGTCATCGCGGGCAGCAACGTCATTGGTGTGGCTCAGACGGGAAGCGGCAAGACTGCTGCTTTCGCCCTGCCTATTCTGCAGGTGGGTTCTTCAATCTGAAAACCCAAGTCTTAAACCCTGAGCCTCGCTGCACAGTGCAGTGTGCGTGCATCCCCCCTGTCATCGCCGGCAGCAACGTCATTGGTGTGGCTCAGACTGGCAGTGGGAGAACGGCTGCTTTCGCCCTACCAATTCTGCAGGTGTGTATTTCAGTCCAAATCCCAAACCCAAAGTCTTAAAACCCTGAGCCCCCTTTCAGTGTGAGTGCACCCCCTCTGTCATCGTGCGCAGCAACGTGATTGGTGTGGTGCAAGTCCGCCGCCTTCGCCCTGCCTATACTGCAAGTGGGTTCTTCACGCTGAAACCCCAAGCCTTAAACCCTGAGCCTCACTGCAGTTTCTTCACCTCACCCCACCCAGATTCCCTTCCCTCGGCACCCCTCCACCCGTTTCCTTACAGCTGCGTCCTCTCTCTCCCCTTTCCTGTCCATCCTCTCGCCCCTCCTGCAGTAGCTAGCAGAGATTACCTTGGATGGAATGTCCGCTCTGGTCCTGACACCCACCGGGGAGTTCGCCCTGCAGATCGCCGACCACGTCACACGGCATGGTGCCACTTTCCTGCCACACACATCCTCTAACTCCCTTACCTGTACCTGCTCACCCGCCCCTCGCCCCTCCTGAAGAAGCTAGCAGAGGATACTTTGGATGGCGTGTTCGCCCTGGTGCTGACGCCCACGCCCACCAGGGAGCTGGCCCTGCAGATCGCCGACCAGTTCCGGGCTCCTCTTTCCCCTCCCCACGCACGTTCCCCTCCTGCATTGCACCCCTCCACTCCACCTGTGCTGCCCTCCTCTCACCTGTGCAGAAACTAGCTGAGGACCCTTATGGCGTGTTCGCCCTGGTCCTGACGCCCACCAGGGAGCTTGTTCTGCAGATCAGATCGCCGACCAGTTCACACGGATCCTCTCTCCCCCACACATACATCCTCTCCCTCCCTCACCTGTACCTGTCCACCCACCCCCTCGCCTTCCCTGCAGAAACTAGCCGAGGATCCCTATGGTGTCTTCGCCCTGGTGCTGACCCCCACCAGGGAGCTCACCCTGCAGGTCGCTGATCAGTTGCGGGCTCTGCTTCCCCCTCACTCACATGCAGTCTCGCCCTCCCCGTACCTTTCCATCCACTCGGGCCCTTTGCAAAGATTAGCACAGGATCCCTATGGGGTGTTTGCGCTCGTTTTGATTCTGACCCCCACCAGGGAGCTAGCCCCGCAGATCGCCGACCAGTTTCAGGCCCTGCCTCCCCCACACGCACATTCATCTTCTCCCCCCCACCGCCTTGCATGTGCCGCTTCCCCCATGGAGTATTCGCTCTCGTCCTCACGCCCACCAGGGAGCTCGCTCTGCAGATCCAGCGGACCAGTTTCGGGACACTTTTCCCCAACCCAACCTCTTTTCCTTCCCTCTGCACCGCTCCGCCCGCCCCGGCTTTCCCTCTGCAGAAGCTAGCAGAGGATCCGTATGGCGTGTTTGCCCTGGTCCTCACCCCCACCAGGGAGCTTGCTCTGCAGATCGCTGACCAGTTCCGGGCTCTGGGGTCATCGCTTTCTCTGCGCTGCGCTATTGCTATTGGCGGGGGTGATATGGTGGAGCAGGTGAGAAGGGGGGGTGGGGCGGGAAGGGGGTGGGGGTGCCACTTACTACACACACGTGCATGTGCGAATGCATTGTTTCTCCCACCCACCTACACACCTGCTCCTCTCACCTGCTCCTCTCACCTGCTCCTCTCACCTGCTCCTCTCACCTGCTCCTCTCACCTCCCCTCCTGCCCGGTCTGCACGCCATGCAAGTAGCAAGTCAGTCAGACACACGTGGTGATGGTGGTGATCCCAAGACGGCTCAGTCAGAACCGCTGCATCTGTGCATTCACCCATGGATGCAACTCTCGTTTGTTTTTTGAGAATTCTCAAAAAACACATCTGTGCATTCACCCGTGAATGCAACTTTCGTTCCCCACCTCTCCCCTCTTCCCGCTTATTTGCTCGTCCCACCTGCCCCGCCTCACTACACCCCCTCGCCTTCCACCCTCGCGTTCCCGCTTGCCTGCCCTTATTCCCCTCAGGCCATGCAACTAGCGAGTCGGCCGCACATGGTGGTGGCAACGCCAGGGCGACCACGGGCACTCACTTGTGATAGCAACCCTCCTCTCTTCCCTCTTCCCTCTTCCCTCTTCCCTCTTCTCTCCCCCCTCTTCTCTCCCCCCTCTTCTCTCCCCCCTCTTCTCTCCCCCCTCTTCTCTCCCCCCTCTTCTCTCCCCCGTCGCCTGCCCCTCAGGCCATGCAGCTGACGGGTCGGCCACATGTGGTGGTGGCAACGCCGGGGCGACTGAGGGAGATGCTGGATCAAGAGGAGAGCATGGGGCGCGTGTTTAGCAACCTGCAGGTGCATGGGTGTTCCGCATGGAATTGGAATGCACAGGGAATGGGTGGCATGGGCAGATGTTTCTATTGCTGCTGATTCCATTGCTCTCTCCCTTGGTGCTTGCTTTCTCTCTTCCACCTCCTTCTCTTGACCACCTCCTTCTCTTGACCACCTCCTTCTCTTGACCACCTCCTTCTCTTGACCACCTCCTTCTCTTGACCACCTCCTTCTCTCGACCACCTCCTTCTCTCAACCACCTCCTTCTCTCGACCACCTACTTCTCTTGACCACCTACTTCTCTTGACCACCTCCTTCTCTTGACCACCTCCTTCTCTTGACCACCTCCTTCTCTTGACCACCTCCTTCTCTTGACCACCTCCCCTCCCCAGTTCCTGGTGTTGGATGAGGCCGATTGCCTACAAGACCGACGCTTTGAGGAGGAGATAGCGGCGATCCTGTTTCCCCTCCCCGCCCTCCCCTCCGCGTCCCCCTCATCTATGTATCCTTCTTCCCCTCCTCCCTCCCTCTCTCTTCCGTTCCCCCCTTTCCCCCCCCCCCCAGTTCTTGGTGTTGGATGAGGCCGATCGTCTCTTGGACCGCGGGTTCGAAGAGGAGATAGCGGCGATTCTGGCGAGGATGCCCAAGGAGAGGCAGACGCTGCTGTTTTCAGCTACTTTCACCGCCAACTTGCACGCCTTGAAGGTGTGTGGGTTGCAAGGGTGTTGCATGGTTACCGCATGTGCGCCCCACATTGTGTCTTCTCCGCCACTTTCACTGCTAACCTGCACGCGCTCAAGGTGTGTGTGTTCTGCCCCGTGCAATTGTTAGGGAAAAGTGAAGCAGGGTTGATGAGCGCAGCCTGAATGGCCAAAGAGAGGCATTCGCTGCTCCCCCCCAGCCCCCACCACGCCTGCATGCCGTCAAGGTGAGTGCTGCACATGCCAGTCGCGCTGTTCCTTCAGAAGCTATTGTCCCTTCCACCTTCCATGTTCTTCTCTTTGCACATTCACGACCAAACTGCACGCCCATACCCATGCCATGCGCTGCCCATGCCGCATGCTCATGCCTTATGCCCCGATTCATTTGCACTGCAACCCATTATGCACACACACACAGGCCTACGAGGGCTTTAAGACAGTCGAGGCGCTGGGCACAGGCGCTGCCTGCCAACGTGCGAGACGTCTACCTCTGCCGCCTCCTCTCCGGCCTCCTGTTGACCCATCCTCTAATCCCTCTTTTTCTGTGTCCTCTACCCCATTCACACACACACGCACGCAGGCCATGAGCAGGACCAAGAAGCTGTTTCACTTTGAGGCCTACGAGGGCTTTAAATCATTTTTTTCGAAAACTTTTGCTCTTAAAGAATTTTCTGGACAGCGGAGGCTTTGGATCAAACGTACCTCTTCCTCCCTACCAATGTGCGAGAACCCTGACCCCTGTGCTGTTGATGCTGTTGAGCCATCCCCTGTGCTGTTGAGCCATCCCCTGTGCTGTTGAGCCCCCTGTGCTGTTGAGCCATCCCGTGTGCTGAGCCATCCCCTGTGCTGTTGAGCCATCCCCTGTGCTGTTGAGCCATCCCCTGTGCTGTTGAGCCATCCCCTGTGCTGTTGAGCCATCCCCTGTGCTGTTGAGCCATCCCTGTGCTGTTGAGCCATCCCCTGTGCTGTTGAGCCATCCCCTGTGCTGTTGAGCCATCCCCTGTGCTGTTGAGCCATCCCTGTGCTGTTGAGCCATCCCCTGTGCTGTTGAGCCATCCCCTGTGCTGTTGAGCCATCCCCTGTGCTGTTGAGCCATCCCCTGTGCTGTTGAGCCATCCCCTGTGCTGTTGAGCCATCCCTGTGCTGTTGAGCCATCCCTGTGCTGTTGAGCCATCCCCTGTGCTGTTGAGCCATCCCCTGTGCTGTTGAGCCATCCCCTGTGCTGTTGAGCCATCCCCTGTGCTGTTGAGCCATCCCTGTGCTGTTGAGCCATCCCCTGTGCTGTTGAGCCATCCCTGTGCTGTTGAGCCATCCCCTGTGCTGTTGAGCCATCCCCTGTGCTGTTGAGCCATCCCTGTGCTGTTGAGCCATCCCCTGTGCTGTTGAGCCATCCCTGTGCTGTTGAGCCATCCCCATGTGCTGTTGAGCCATCCCCTGTGCTGTTGAGCCATCCCCTGTGCTGTTGAGCCATCCCCTGTGCTGTTGAGCCATCCCCTGTGCTGTTGAGCCATCCCCTGTGCTGTTGAGCCATCCCCTGTGCTGTTGAGCCATCCCCTGTGCTGTTGAGCCATCCCCTGTGCTGTTGAGCCATCCCCTGTGCTGTTGAGCCATCCCCTGTGCTGTTGAGCCATCCCCTGTGCTGTTGAGCCATCCCCTGTGCTGTTGAGCCATCCCCTGTGCTGTTGAGCCATCCCCTGTGCTGTTGAGCCATCCCCTGTGCTGTTGAGCCATCCCATGTGCTGTTGAGCCATCCCCTGTGCTGTTGAGCCATCCCTGTGCTGTTGAGCCATCCCCTGTGCTGTTGAGCCATCCCCTGTGCTGTTGAGCCATCCCCTGTGCTGTTGAGCCATCCCCTGTGCTGTTGAGCCATCCCCTGTGCTGTTGAGCCATCCCATGTGCTGTTGAGCCATCCCCTGTGCTGTTGAGCCATCCCCTGTGCTGTTGAGCCATCCCCTGTGCTGTTGAGCCATCCCCTGTGCTGTTGAGCCATCCCCTGTGCTGTTGAGCCATCCCCTGTGCTGTTGAGCCATCCCCTGTGCTGTTGAGCCATCCCCTGTGCTGTTGAGCCATCCCCTGTGCTGTTGAGCCATCCCCTGTGCTGTTGAGCCATCCCCTGTGCTGTTGAGCCATCCCCTGTGCTGTTGAGCCATCCCCTGTGCTGTTGAGCCATCCCCTGTGCTGTTGAGCCATCCCCTGTGCTGTTGAGCCATCCCCTGTGCTGTTGAGCCATCCCATGTGCTGTTGAGCCATCCCCTGTGCTGTTGAGCCATCCCATGTGCTGTTGAGCCATCCCCTGTGCTGTTGAGCCATCCCCTGTGCTGTTGAGCCATCCCCTGTGCTGTTGAGCCATCCCCTGTGCTGTTGAGCCATCCCCTGTGCTGTTGAGCCATCCCCTGTGCTGTTGAGCCATCCCCTGTGCTGTTGAGCCATCCCCTGTGCTGTTGAGCCATCCCCTGTGCTGTTGAGCCATCCCCTGTGCTGTTGAGCCATCCCCTGTGCTGTTGAGCCATCCCTGTGCTGTTGAGCCATCCCCTGTGCTGTTGAGCCATCCCCTGTGCTGTTGAGCCATCCCCTGTGCTGTTGAGCCATCCCCTGTGCTGTTGAGCCATCCCCTGTGCTGTTGAGCCATCCCATGTGCTGTTGAGCCATCCCCTGTGCTGTTGAGCCATCCCCTGTGCTGTTGAGCCATCCCCTGTGCTGTTGAGCCATCCCCTGTGCTGTTGAGCCATCCCTGTGCTGTTGAGCCATCCCCTGTGCTGTTGAGCCATCCCCTGTGCTGTTGAGCCATCCCCTGTGCTGTTGAGCCATCCCCTGTGCTGTTGAGCCATCCCCTGTGCTGTTGAGCCATCCCCTGTGCTGTTGAGCCATCCCCTGTGCTGTTGAGCCATCCCCTGTGCTGTTGAGCCATCCCCTGTGCTGTTGAGCCATCCCCTGTGCTGTTGAGCCATCCCCTGTGCTGTTGAGCCATCCCCTGTGCTGTTGAGCCATCCCCTGTGCTGTTGAGCCATCCCCTGTGCTGTTGAGCCATCCCCTGTGCTGTTGAGCCATCCCATGTGCTGTTGAGCCATCCCCTGTGCTGTTGAGCCATCCCCTGTGCTGTTGAGCCATCCCCTGTGCTGTTGAGCCATCCCCTGTGCTGTTGAGCCATCCCCTGTGCTGTTGAGCCATCCCCTGTGCTGTTGAGCCATCCCCTGTGCTGTTGAGCCATCCCCTGTGCTGTTGAGCCATCCCCTGTGCTGTTGAGCCATCCCCTGTGCTGTTGAGCCATCCCCTGTGCTGTTGAGCCATCCCTGTGCTGTTGAGCCATCCCCTGTGCTGTTGAGCCATCCCCTGTGCTGTTGAGCCATCCCCTGTGCTGTTGAGCCATCCCCTGTGCTGTTGAGCCATCCCCTGTGCTGTTGAGCCATCCCCTGTGCTGTTGAGCCATCCCCTGTGCTGTTGAGCCATCCCCTGTGCTGTTGAGCCATCCCCTGTGCTGTTGAGCCATCCCTGTGCTGTTGAGCCATCCCCTGTGCTGTTGAGCCATCCCCTGTGCTGTTGAGCCATCCCCTGTGCTGTTGAGCCATCCCCTGTGCTGTTGAGCCATCCCCTGTGCTGTTGAGCCATCCCCTGTGCTGTTGAGCCATCCCCTGTGCTGTTGAGCCATCCCCTGTGCTGTTGAGCCATCCCCTGTGCTGTTGAGCCATCCCCTGTGCTGTTGAGCCATCCCCTGTGCTGTTGAGCCATCCCCTGTGCTGTTGAGCCATCCCATGTGCTGTTGAGCCATCCCCTGTGCTGTTGAGCCATCCCCTGTGCTGTTGAGCCATCCCCTGTGCTGTTGAGCCATCCCCTGTGCTGTTGAGCCATCCCCTGTGCTGTTGAGCCATCCCCTGTGCTGTTGAGCCATCCCCTGTGCTGTTGAGCCATCCCCTGTGCTGTTGAGCCATCCCCTGTGCTGTTGAGCCATCCCCTGTGCTGTTGAGCCATCCCCTGTGCTGTTGAGCCATCCCTGTGCTGTTGAGCCATCCCCTGTGCTGTTGAGCCATCCCCTGTGCTGTTGAGCCATCCCCTGTGCTGTTGAGCCATCCCCTGTGCTGTTGAGCCATCCCCTGTGCTGTTGAGCCATCCCCTGTGCTGTTGAGCCATCCCATGTGCTGTTGAGCCATCCCCTGTGCTGTTGAGCCATCCCCTGTGCTGTTGAGCCATCCCATGTGCTGTTGAGCCATCCCATGTGCTGTTGAGCCATCCCCTGTGCTGTTGAGCCATCCCCTGTGCTGTTGAGCCATCCCCTGTGCTGTTGAGCCATCCCCTGTGCTGTTGAGCCATCCCCTGTGCTGTTGAGCCATCCCCTGTGCTGTTGAGCCATCCCCTGTGCTGTTGAGCCATCCCCTGTGCTGTTGAGCCATCCCCTGTGCTGTTGAGCCATCCCCTGTGCTGTTGAGCCATCCCATGTGCTGTTGAGCCATCCCCTGTGCTGTTGAGCCATCCCCTGTGCTGTTGAGCCATCCCCTGTGCTGTTGAGCCATCCCCTGTGCTGTTGAGCCATCCCCTGTGCTGTTGAGCCATCCCTGTGCTGTTGAGCCATCCCCTGTGCTGTTGAGCCATCCCCTGTGCTGTTGAGCCATCCCGTGTGCTGTTGAGCCATCCCCTGTGCTGTTGAGCCATCCCCTGTGCTGTTGAGCCATCCCCTGTGCTGTTGAGCCATCCCCTGTGCTGTTGAGCCATCCCCTGTGCTGTTGAGCCATCCCCTGTGCTGTTGAGCCATCCCTGTGCTGTTGAGCCATCCCCTGTGCTGTTGAGCCATCCCCTGTGCTGTTGAGCCATCCCCTGTGCTGTTGAGCCATCCCCTGTGCTGTTGAGCCATCCCCTGTGCTGTTGAGCCATCCCCTGTGCTGTTGAGCCATCCCCTGTGCTGTTGAGCCATCCCCTGTGCTGTTGAGCCATCCCCTGTGCTGTTGAGCCATCCCCTGTGCTGTTGAGCCATCCCCTGTGCTGTTGAGCCATCCCCTGTGCTGTTGAGCCATCCCCTGTGCTGTTGAGCCATCCCGTGTGCTGTTGAGCCATCCCCTGTGCTGTTGAGCCATCCCCTGTGCTGTTGAGCCATCCCCTGTGCTGTTGAGCCATCCCCTGTGCTGTTGAGCCATCCCCTGTGCTGTTGAGCCATCCCCTGTGCTGTTGAGCCATCCCCTGTGCTGTTGAGCCATCCCATGTGCTGTTGAGCCATCCCATGTGCTGTTGAGCCATCCCATGTGCTGTTGAGCCATCCCTGTGCTGTTGAGCCATCCCCTGTGCTGTTGAGCCATCCCCTGTGCTGTTGAGCCATCCCCTGTGCTGTTGAGCCATCCCATGTGCTGTTGAGCCATCCCCATGTGCTGTTGAGCCATCCCCTGTGCTGTTGAGCCATCCCCTGTGCTGTTGAGCCATCCCCTGTGTTGTTGAGCCATCCCCTGTGCTGTTGAGCCATCCCCTGTGCTGTTGAGCCATCCCCTGTGCTGTTGAGCCATCCCATGTGCTGTTGAGCCATCCCCTGTGCTGTTGAGCCATCCCCTGTGCTGTTGAGCCATCCCATGTGCTGTTGAGCCATCCCCTGTGCTGTTGAGCCATCCCCTGTGCTGTTGAGCCATCCCCTGTGCTGTTGAGCCATCCCCTGTGCTGTTGAGCCATCCCATGTGCTGTTGAGCCATCCCCTGTGCTGTTGAGCCATCCCCTGTGCTGTTGAGCCATCCCCTGTGCTGTTGAGCCATCCCCTGTGCTGTTGAGCCATCCCCTGTGCTGTTGAGCCATCCCCTGTGCTGTTGAGCCATCCCCTGTGCTGTTGAGCCATCCCCTGTGCTGTTGAGCCATCCCCTGTGCTGTTGAGCCATCCCCTGTGCTGTTGAGCCATCCCCTGTGCTGTTGAGCCATCCCCTGTGCTGTTGAGCCATCCCCTGTGCTGTCGAGCCATCCCATGTGCTGTTGAGCCATCCCCTGTGCTGTTGAGCCATCCCCTGTGCTGTTGAGCCATCCCATGTGCTGTTGAGCCATCCCCTGTGCTGTTGAGCCATCCCCTGTGCTGTTGAGCCATCCCCTGTGCTGTTGAGCCATCCCCTGTGCTGTTGAGCCATCCCTGTGCTGTTGAGCCATCCCCTGTGCTGTTGAGCCATCCCATGTGCTGTTGAGCCATCCCCTGTGCTGTTGAGCCATCCCCTGTGCTGTTGAGCCATCCCCTGTGCTGTTGAGCCATCCCCTGTGCTGTTGAGCCATCCCCTGTGCTGTTGAGCCATCCCATGTGCTGTTGAGCCATCCCATGTGCTGTTGAGCCATCCCCTGTGCTGTTGAGCCATCCCCTGTGCTGTTGAGCCATCCCCTGTGCTGTTGAGCCATCCCCTGTGCTGTTGAGCCATCCCCTGTGCTGTTGAGCCATCCCCTGTGCTGTTGAGCCATCCCCTGTGCTGTTGAGCCATCCCCTGTGCTGTTGAGCCATCCCCTGTGCTGTTGAGCCATCCCCTGTGCTGTTGAGCCATCCCCTGTGCTGTTGAGCCATCCCATGTGCTGTTGAGCCATCCCCTGTGCTGTTGAGCCATCCCCTGTGCTGTTGAGCCATCCCCTGTGCTGTTGAGCCATCCCCTGTGCTGTTGAGCCATCCCCTGTGCTGTTGAGCCATCCCCTGTGCTGTTGAGCCATCCCCTGTGCTGTTGAGCCATCCCCTGTGCTGTTGAGCCATCCCCTGTGCTGTTGAGCCATCCCCTGTGCTGTTGAGCCATCCCTGTGCTGTTGAGCCATCCCCTGTGCTGTTGAGCCATCCCCTGTGCTGTTGAGCCATCCCCTGTGCTGTTGAGCCATCCCCTGTGCTGTTGAGCCATCCCCTGTGCTGTTGAGCCATCCCCTGTGCTGTTGAGCCATCCCATGTGCTGTTGAGCCATCCCCTGTGCTGTTGAGCCATCCCCTGTGCTGTTGAGCCATCCCATGTGCTGTTGAGCCATCCCATGTGCTGTTGAGCCATCCCCTGTGCTGTTGAGCCATCCCCTGTGCTGTTGAGCCATCCCCTGTGCTGTTGAGCCATCCCCTGTGCTGTTGAGCCATCCCCTGTGCTGTTGAGCCATCCCCTGTGCTGTTGAGCCATCCCCTGTGCTGTTGAGCCATCCCCTGTGCTGTTGAGCCATCCCCTGTGCTGTTGAGCCATCCCCTGTGCTGTTGAGCCATCCCCTGTGCTGTTGAGCCATCCCCTGTGCTGTTGAGCCATCCCATGTGCTGTTGAGCCATCCCATGTGCTGTTGAGCCATCCCCTGTGCTGTTGAGCCATCCCCTGTGCTGTTGAGCCATCCCATGTGCTGTTGAGCCATCCCCTGTGCTGTTGAGCCATCCCATGTGCTGTTGAGCCATCCCCTGTGCTGTTGAGCCATCCCCTGTGCTGTTGAGCCATCCCGTGTGCTGTTGAGCCATCCCCTGTGCTGTTGAGCCATCCCCTGTGCTGTTGAGCCATCCCCTGTGCTGTTGAGCCATCCCCTGTGCTGTTGAGCCATCCCCTGTGCTGTTGAGCCATCCCATGTGCTGTTGAGCCATCCCCTGTGCTGTTGAGCCATCCCCTGTGCTGTTGAGCCATCCCCTGTGCTGTTGAGCCATCCCCTGTGCTGTTGAGCCATCCCCTGTGCTGTTGAGCCATCCCCTGTGCTGTTGAGCCATCCCCTGTGCTGTTGAGCCATCCCCTGTGCTGTTGAGCCATCCCCTGTGCTGTTGAGCCATCCCCTGTGCTGTTGAGCCATCCCCTGTGCTGTTGAGCCATCCCCTGTGCTGTTGAGCCATCCCCTGTGCTGTTAAGCCATCCCGTGTGCTGTTGAGCCATCCCCTGTGCTGTTGAGCCATCCCCTGTGCTGTTGAGCCATCCCCTGTGCTGTTGAGCCATCCCGTGTGCTGTTGAGCCATCCCCTGTGCTGTTGAGCCATCCCCTGTGCTGTTGAGCCATCCCCTGTGCTGTTGAGCCATCCCATGTGCTGTTGAGCCATCCCATGTGCTGTTGAGCCATCCCATGTGCTGTTGAGCCATCCCATGTGCTGTTGAGCCATCCCCTGTGCTGTTGAGCCATCCCCTGTGCTGTTGAGCCATCCCCTGTGCTGTTGAGCCATCCCATGTGCTGTTGAGCCATCCCATGTGCTGTTGAGCCATCCCCTGTGCTGTTGAGCCATCCCCTGTGCTGTTGAGCCATCCCCTGTGTTGTTGAGCCATCCCCTGTGCTGTTGAGCCATCCCCTGTGCTGTCGAGCCATCCCCTGTGCTGTTGAGCCATCCCATGTGCTGTTGAGCCATCCCCTGTGCTGTTGAGCCATCCCCTGTGCTGTTGAGCCATCCCATGTGCTGTTGAGCCATCCCCTGTGCTGTTAAGCCATCCCCTGTGCTGTTGAGCCATCCCCTGTGCTGTTGAGCCATCCCCTGTGCTGTTGAGCCATCCCATGTGCTGTTGAGCCATCCCCTGTGCTGTTGAGCCATCCCCTGTGCTGTTGAGCCATCCCCTGTGCTGTTGAGCCATCCCCTGTGCTGTTGAGCCATCCCCTGTGCTGTTGAGCCATCCCCTGTGCTGTTGAGCCATCCCCTGTGCTGTTGAGCCATCCCCTGTGCTGTTGAGCCATCCCCTGTGCTGTTGAGCCATCCCCTGTGCTGTTGAGCCATCCCCTGTGCTGTTGAGCCATCCCATGTGCTGTTGAGCCATCCCCTGTGCTGTTGAGCCATCCCCTGTGCTGTTGAGCCATCCCCTGTGCTGTTGAGCCATCCCCTGTGCTGTTGAGCCATCCCCTGTGCTGTTGAGCCATCCCCTGTGCTGTTGAGCCATCCCATGTGCTGTTGAGCCATCCCCTGTGCTGTTGAGCCATCCCCTGTGCTGTTGAGCCATCCCATGTGCTGTTGAGCCATCCCATGTGCTGTTGAGCCATCCCCTGTGCTGTTGAGCCATCCCCTGTGCTGTTGAGCCATCCCCTGTGCTGTTGAGCCATCCCCTGTGCTGTTGAGCCATCCCCTGTGCTGTTGAGCCATCCCCTGTGCTGTTGAGCCATCCCCTGTGCTGTTGAGCCATCCCCTGTGCTGTTGAGCCATCCCCTGTGCTGTTGAGCCATCCCCTGTGCTGTTGAGCCATCCCATGTGCTGTTGAGCCATCCCCTGTGCTGTTGAGCCATCCCCTGTGCTGTTGAGCCATCCCCTGTGCTGTTGAGCCATCCCCTGTGCTGTTGAGCCATCCCCTGTGCTGTTGAGCCATCCCCTGTGCTGTTGAGCCATCCCCTGTGCTGTTGAGCCATCCCCTGTGCTGTTGAGCCATCCCCTGTGCTGTTGAGCCATCCCCTGTGCTGTTGAGCCATCCCCTGTGCTGTTGAGCCATCCCATGTGCTGTTGAGCCATCCCCTGTGCTGTTGAGCCATCCCCTGTGCTGTTGAGCCATCCCCTGTGCTGTTGAGCCATCCCCTGTGCTGTTGAGCCATCCCCTGTGCTGTTGAGCCATCCCCTGTGCTGTTGAGCCATCCCATGTGCTGTTGAGCCATCCCCTGTGCTGTTGAGCCATCCCCTGTGCTGTTGAGCCATCCCATGTGCTGTTGAGCCATCCCATGTGCTGTTGAGCCATCCCCTGTGCTGTTGAGCCATCCCCTGTGCTGTTGAGCCATCCCCTGTGCTGTTGAGCCATCCCCTGTGCTGTTGAGCCATCCCCTGTGCTGTTGAGCCATCCCCTGTGCTGTTGAGCCATCCCCTGTGCTGTTGAGCCATCCCCTGTGCTGTTGAGCCATCCCCTGTGCTGTTGAGCCATCCCCTGTGCTGTTGAGCCATCCCCTGTGCTGTAGAGCCATCCCATGTGCTGTTGAGCCATCCCATGTGCTGTTGAGCCATCCCCTGTGCTGTTGAGCCATCCCCTGTGCTGTTGAGCCATCCCATGTGCTGTTGAGCCATCCCCTGTGCTGTTGAGCCATCCCATGTGCTGTTGAGCCATCCCCTGTGCTGTTGAGCCATCCCCTGTGCTGTTGAGCCATCCCGTGTGCTGTTGAGCCATCCCGTGTGCTGTTGAGCCATCCCCTGTGCTGTTGAGCCATCCCCTGTGCTGTTGAGCCATCCCCTGTGCTGTTGAGCCATCCCCTGTGCTGTTGAGCCATCCCCTGTGCTGTTGAGCCATCCCATGTGCTGTTGAGCCATCCCCTGTGCTGTTGAGCCATCCCCTGTGCTGTTGAGCCATCCCATGTGCTGTTGAGCCATCCCATGTGCTGTTGAGCCATCCCCTGTGCTGTTGAGCCATCCCCTGTGCTGTTGAGCCATCCCCTGTGCTGTTGAGCCATCCCCTGTGCTGTTGAGCCATCCCCTGTGCTGTTGAGCCATCCCCTGTGCTGTTGAGCCATCCCATGTGCTGTTGAGCCATCCCATGTGCTGTTGAGCCATCCCCTGTGCTGTTGAGCCATCCCCTGTGCTGTTGAGCCATCCCCTGTGCTGTTGAGCCATCCCGTGTGCTGTTGAGCCATCCCCTGTGCTGTTGAGCCATCCCCTGTGCTGTTGAGCCATCCCCTGTGCTGTTGAGCCATCCCCTGTGCTGTTGAGCCATCCCCTGTGCTGTTGAGCCATCCCCTGTGCTGTTGAGCCATCCCCTGTGCTGTTGAGCCATCCCATGTGCTGTTGAGCCATCCCCTGTGCTGTTGAGCCATCCCCTGTGCTGTTGAGCCATCCCATGTGCTGTTGAGCCATCCCATGTGCTGTTGAGCCATCCCCTGTGCTGTTGAGCCATCCCCTGTGCTGTTGAGCCATCCCCTGTGCTGTTGAGCCATCCCCTGTGCTGTTGAGCCATCCCCTGTGCTGTTGAGCCATCCCCTGTGCTGTTGAGCCATCCCCTGTGCTGTTGAGCCATCCCCTGTGCTGTTGAGCCATCCCCTGTGCTGTTGAGCCATCCCCTGTGCTGTTGAGCCATCCCCTGTGCTGTTGAGCCATCCCATGTGCTGTTGAGCCATCCCCTGTGCTGTTGAGCCATCCCCTGTGCTGTTGAGCCATCCCATGTGCTGTTGAGCCATCCCCTGTGCTGTTGAGCCATCCCGTGTGCTGTTGAGCCATCCCCTGTGCTGTTGAGCCATCCCCTGTGCTGTTGAGCCATCCCCTGTGCTGTTGAGCCATCCCCTGTGCTGTTGAGCCATCCCCTGTGCTGTTGAGCCATCCCCTGTGCTGTTGAGCCATCCCCTGTGCTGTTGAGCCATCCCCTGTGCTGTTGAGCCATCCCCTGTGCTGTTGAGCCATCCCCTGTGCTGTTGAGCCATCCCCTGTGCTGTTAAGCCATCCCGTGTGCTGTTGAGCCATCCCCTGTGCTGTTGAGCCATCCCCTGTGCTGTTGAGCCATCCCCTGTGCTGTTGAGCCATCCCCTGTGCTGTTGAGCCATCCCCTGTGCTGTTGAGCCATCCCCTGTGCTGTTGAGCCATCCCCTGTGCTGTTGAGCCATCCCATGTGCTGTTGAGCCATCCCATGTGCTGTTGAGCCATCCCATGTGCTGTTGAGCCATCCCATGTGCTGTTGAGCCATCCCATGTGCTGTTGAGCCATCCCATGTGCTGTTGAGCCATCCCATGTGCTGTTGAGCCATCCCATGTGCTGTTGAGCCATCCCATGTGCTGATGAGCCATCCCATGTGCTGTTGAGCCATCCCATGCCGTTACGAGGGATTCAAGTGACCTGTTTACTATCTTCCCTCTTTCCCATGTGCACAGGCCATGAGCGAAACGAAGAAGCTGTTTCTCTTTGAGGCCCTCGAGGGCTTCAAGACAGTGGAAGCGTTGGATCAGACGTACCTCTTCCTGCCTGCCTGCCAACGTGCGAGACGTCTACCTCTGCCGCCTCCTCTCCCACCTGATGAGAACCCGTCCCATGCCCATTACCCATGCCGTTTTCCCCGTTTTTTGTGTGCTTTACCCATTACTCCTTGGCAGGCTATGAGCAAAACAAAGAAGCTGTTCCATTTCGAGGCCTACGAGGGATTTAAGACAGTCGAAGCATTAGACCAAACGTACCTCTTCCTGCCCGCCAACGTGCGAGACGTGTACCTCTGCCGCCTCCTCTCCCGCCTCCTCCCCTCCCTCCCCACCATCCTCCCCCCCGCGCCACCCCTCCCCGCATCTGCTGCTGCCCGCCCAACTGTGCGCTCGGTTATCGTCTTCACCTCGTCCTGCCAGTAAGCAAAATCAAACTGGGAATTGTGATCCAGTAGCAGGTGTTCTGATAGGGTGCTTCCCTCCTCTCCTTGGTGCCTCCTCTTCCCCACCTCTGCTGCTGCACGCCCACTATGTGCTCTGTGATCCTGGTGGCCCTTTTGCCACTGCCCACTGCCTAGGCCCAAAGTCTCCTACTCCTACCTTCGTGCGGATTTTGTTTTGAAGTGTTGGACGTCTCTAGTCTTGGTTCGTTGTGTCTCTCCTCCTGCCAATCAGCCTTCCAGCATTTCCATGGTTTTTTAAATCGGAAAGATCTGACCCCAAAGTCTCCTCTCGTGCCTAATTGGTCGGCTATTGCCCATCAGTTCGCACATCAGGCTCCCTCCTGTCCCTCTCTCCCTCGTCTCCCTCGTCTCCCTCTTGTCATCCACCCTCTTTCAGGTCCTGCCAGGCAGTCAGTGCGCTCCTGGACGAGGTGGGTCTTTCCAGCGCGCCCCTTCACGCCCTGCTCCCCCAACGCAAGCGCTCGGCCGCCCTGCACCACAGCAAGGCGTCTTGACACTCTCCCTCTTCTTCTCCCTCTTTTCTCCTCCTCTCACCCACCCCCCATGTGTCAGGTCCTGCCAGGCAGTCAGTGCGCTCCTGGACGAGGTGGGTCTCTCCAACGCGCCTCTCCACGCCCTGCTGCCGCAGCGCAAGCGCTCAGCTGCTCTGCACCGCTTCAAGGCGTCCCAAGTGCCGATTCTGGTGGCCACTGACGTCGCCAGCAGAGGGCTGGACATCCCCACCGTCGATCTGGTGATCAACTACGACATCCCCAGGTGAGTTGTCTCACTGAACAGGTTTCATCTCACATTAATCCAACGTCAGGTTTCATTCTTTGTCAATCTGACCTATGCTGTTCCCCTGTTTCTTTTCCTGCATCTCAACCCAGGTTCACCCGGGACTATGTGCACAGGGTGGGGCGAACGGCCAGAGCAGGGAAAGGCGGGCGAGAGTCGACTTATTCAGTGCCTTGCTCTTCGTTCTCCCTTCTTCTCTGCTCTCCTACCCTCTCATTTTCCTGCCCTGTAACACATCCCCCAGGTTCACCCGGGACTATGTGCACAGGGTGGGGCGAACAGCCAGAGCAGGGAGAGGTGGGCGAGCCATCAGCCTGGTCACTCAGGTGAGAGTGACTGTAACAAATGGTGCTGCGAAGATTGTTTTAGTGGGAGTGCTGGCTTAGGGGAGTGTGACTGTAACGAATGGTGTTGCGAGGACTGTACGATGGGTAAGGGTGAGAAGAGTGGTGCAAGAGATGAACTGGGCTGTTGAGCTGGGCCTGATTTTCAGCATTACCGGGTAACTTTTGAGTCGACTCAAAAGTCAGCATGGTGCAAGAGATGAACTGGGCTGTGAAGCTGGGCCTGATTTTCACCATTACTGGTACTCACTCCCCCTCCCCTCCTCCCATTTTTCTACCGTACGATGTGCATCTGGTGCAGAGCATTGGGAGCCTCGTAGGCCTCATCTGTGCTGCATGAACATGCCTTCTGCAATAAGCTTCCCCCGTCCTCCCTGCCACCTTCTCTCCCTCCCCCCCTCCCCCACACACAGTACGACGTGCATCTGGTGCACAGCATTGAGAAGCTCATTGGTCCCTCTTGTGTCCCATGGCCCTTCATGCATGCTGCTTCCTCTTTTTCCTCCTCACTTCCCCCCCCCCCCCCCCAGTACGATGTGCATCCGGTGCACAGCATTGAGAAGCTCATTGGCCGACAGCTGGCGGAGTGCACATGGAGGGAGTGTCAGTTTGCACTGCCGGCTCTCTCCATCTCTCCCCCCTCACCTCCCCCCTTCCCCCATGGCAGTACGACGTGCATCTGGTGCACAGCATTGAGAAGCTCATTGGCCGAAAGCTCGCGGAGTGCACTGACGTGACTGAAGCCGATGTGCTTAAATGTATCAGCAAGGTGAGAGAAAGGAGTGTGATTGAAAGCGATGTGCTTAAATGTATCAGCAAGGTGAGAGAAAGGAGTGCTACTATTCCCCCTTGCTGACGATGATGCTCGAAAAGCGAATGCATTATTTCGCTCTATTGTCGATTGTTGTGTTCACTCCCTCCTGCTGTTCAAGTCCTGTAGAGCAGTTCCGGTGTAGATGTGTAACCCCTATACTCTCTGCTTGTGTTGCTAAGTCAAATTCTCGCCCTCTCGATCTCCTCTCTTTCTCCAGATGCTCAAGGCGCGCAGGGAAGCACTGCTGAACATCAATCGCAGTGTCAAGAGCTGAAATTGCCACAATATCAATCGCACTGCTTTCGTTCCTGATTAGTTCCTATCCTTTTTCTCCTTCTCCAGGTATTCAAGGCACGGAGGGCAGCACTGCTGAAGGTGTCAGAGAGTGGGTTTGAGGAGCGGGCCAAGCAGAGGGCGGAGCAGAAGAGGAAGATTCGGGAGGGGCGGAGAGAGCGAGAGGGGAGTGAGAAAGTGAAGAAAGGCAAGTGAGGGGAGGTGCTTGAGGGGAGAGCATCATTGTTAAAGGTGTAAGAGAGCGGGTTTGAAGAGAGAGCGAAGCAGTGGGTCGAGCGAGAGGAGTGGGAAAGGCAAGAAAGACAAGTGAGGGGCTCCTTGAGGGAAGATGATCACTGAATGTGGCAGGGAGGGGAGGGTGGGATGGATGAGAGGGCCGGGAAACAGAAAGGGGAAACGAAGAGAACTTTGTCGAAGAAAAGGTGTGGTGGAGTTGATAAGAAAGTTGTGAGAGCATCGCAACAGAGTGGCAGTCAAGCAGGGCTATGGTGTGCAGGCGCCAAAGTTACTGTGATTATTGGGAGCCTGTTACTTGATCACTGCCATGCCTATTGCAAATTAAACGCGCAAGCTTCGTTTAGCATGTTACGATTCTTACTGCTAATCCATACAACGCTTTCCATGAACACAGTACCGGTACCGTATTCCCCCGGACATACCACCCGCCGAAATAGAGCACCCCCCGGGTGGCTTGTGCGGGGGGGGTGCTATAGCGGGCCTCGTTTCTACTATACCCCCCTTTTGGGGCGATCCGGTATAGCACCCGGGGGGGGTGTTATGTGTTACGAATAGTAACATTTAATTGTTACTGAGCACTCCTCACCGCAGCAAAGAGAAGCACGCAGTATCGAAGCAAGAAAGCGAACCGTCAGACGGTTGGAGTTTGACTCAAGTGTCAGACAGTTGGGGCGCATCTGGACCGTCGGAAGCAGACGGCATCGGACAGCTGCAGGCAGGATGTTTTTGGCGGGAACAGTTACGAAACTGTACGCGCCGCACGGTTGAGAATGCGTTTGAATAAGGGAATGTACCCCTTAGAGTACATGGCTAGCTAGGTCGTTTCGTCTTCCCTGTACTCATATTTATACTTGCTGTATTTGCATGTTTTAATCATCTCAAGCATTTTACATTCACTCTGCTATTGAGGTCACGGGCCCACCAACTACATTTCCCTGTGTGCGAACCTTCCCGAGTAGATCCTGGTGAGCGATCATTCTCTGATCGCAGCATGGTATGAGAGCAGCTCGGGAATCCTTCGCAACACCACTCCCGAAAATTGCGACACTCGGAAAGTGGCGACCGGCACACGCTCGCGTGTGAGAATGGCCGGAGGATCTGGTGGTCAGACTAATCTGACGGCTGAAGCGCGCACCAATCCGGCTGCGACAAGCGAGGAAACGACTACGATCGGCACCGAAGTCCTCGCACAACTTCTTCAGCGACTCACCAGTCTGGAGCAAGGGCTCCAAACATTGCGGAACGGCGACGCGGGAACATCCTCGCAACCAACCCAACCGGGCCCAACTGGGCAGAACACCGTCCCGCAAACCTTCTCCCTCGACACAAATGGCTCAACCCCCAAGGCTCCCCGTCCCAGTGAAGAAGCAATTCTCTCCGCTCAATCAAAGTTTCTGAGCATATCAAAAATAAAGACAAGTTCCAGCTTTGACGGCAAAGACTTCTATACCTGGAGCTTCGAATTGGAGCTCCTGCTGCAGAACGCCCAAATCTTCCATTACTTCGACGGGAGCTACGCCGAGCCTGCCGAGGACACCGACGACGCCAAGGCGAGGTATTACAACGAATCACTGATGGCGTACGGGGTGCTCCTGCGGAACATGTCCCCGGCGGAGCAGCTGAACATTCGTTCGTACAAAACGACAGCTGCTCCAGCCCTCAACGCCTGGCGACATCTGACAGCCGTGTATCAGCCCAAGGACTCTGTCTCCTCGAGCCGACTGCTCCAGGAACTCCTGGAAACCAAGATGACCTCAGGGGAGAAGGTCAACACTTACCTTAACCGCTGTCGGAGCCTTCGCGATCAAATCGTGAAGTTGGGAAGCACGATATCTGAAGAAATCTTCGTTAACATCGTACTTCAAGGGCTCGGCCCAGAGTGGCGGCCCTGCAAGGCGCTTCTCCGACAGCAGGGGGTCATCTCGGAGGCCGCCCTCTGCGCCGCCCTTCTCGTCGAACAAAGGGATATGGATCAGCAGCGACCAGCGCCGCGACGAGAAAGAGAACGGATCGCCTTCTACGCCGACAACAACGAAGAGCGACGTCCGAGGCGCCTCTACTGCAAAATTTGCAGGACTTTCGGGCACCTGGCGGATCGATGTAAATACCGATCTCGCCCTCGCCAGACCAATCCGAGCACCTGGTCCGGCCGACAAGACGCACGAGGCGACGTGCGTCCAGCCCAGGGGTATCAACCCCAACCCGCGCGCAACCTGAACCCCGCGGTTCAGCATCAGCAGCAGCAGCCGCCACCGACTGCCACAGTACGCAATGTCATGAGCAACATGGCCATGACAGGCGAGTCCCGTCGTCGCCGCGTGCGCTCACCATCACCTGAGCCAGCACCGCATCCCATTGGCGCGTTCTCTAACAACAACCCATTCAGTCCGCGCCACGACTTCACCGACGACGACGACCAGGACTGGAATCTCCCAGTCCCGCTGCTTGAGAGTCCCCCGCACGTACCTGACATGCGGGTGGCGCCACTTGATTGGCTCTCGCGCGAGCAATTCCTGAAGTTCGACACTGCGCATATCGTCACGCCGCGACTGGCGCTGCTCGCACGTGACAACAACAAGCGCTACAACACCTGGTACCTGGACAGCTGCTGCGGCCAGCATATGGTAGGCTCCGAGCGTTACATATCCAACGCCGTCGCCACCCCCACAGTCACTTACGTCACAGTGGCGAACAACACGCGCCTGCGCGCAAGCGCGCAAGGCATCGTTGTGCTCAAAGCACGCGGAAGCCGCACGCACATCACGCTCAACGATGTGCTGATCGTCCAGAACCTGCGCTTCAACCTCCTGTCCGCCGCACAGCTCATGGATTGCGGCGTAGAACTCAGCACAGATCGCGCGACGCGCGACATTCTGCTGCACTACGAATCGCGCACCTTTCCCCGCAGGCAGATCGGACGAGCACACTCCGAAAATGGAGTGTACATCCTGGATTTCGATATTCCCGACTGCAGCGGCGACTCGCACGAGCTGATTGACCTCGTGCCACTGCGATTCGAACACATCCACCGCAGGGACTGGAAGCACCCTGACGGCAGGCCGTGGGTGCCGCATCATCCCCACCCACGCGAAACGGAACTTCACAACCCCGATCCAGATGGAATCTGCAGGGATTGTCACACGCCGACGACCTCGACGAGCGCGATTGCAGGCCGCGGACTCGCCGCCATCGCGGAAGCAGAGCGCAACGCGCCCCCCGAGGAAGGGATGTCGCAACTCGAACTCGAAGTCACCACGCATGGCGTGTTCGGCACGCCTGAGCACCCCCTCACAGGTCCCCCTTCTCAACATCTTCGAGGGATGCTTCGTGGAACTGGTGTCGGCACCTTCGATGCGCGTGGCATGCCACGCCCTTACACCCGCGAGAATTTTCTGCAGATTTACCCACATTGGCGCGACCCCACGGCAAAACTCACCGTGGAACAGGAGGAAGAACTGGCGCGCCGCGAAGCCGAGGAGCTTCGCCAACAGAGCCTCGCCGAGGCACGCGGAACGTTCACCTGCGCCGCATGGGGCGCCGAAGCTGAAGAAAGCGCCACCAATGAAGGGGGGTGGGAAAACGTCGGCGGTTGGGGAACGACTGAGGCTGGCGACTGGGCAACCGCAACCGGCGGATGGGGCGCCGCATCTGGCGCTGACACGAGTGGCCGGAGCACCCCTACTAGAGGCTGGGGGACTTCCCGCGAAGACCAAAGGGGGGGAGAAGAAGAAGCTGGAGAGTCTGCAGTTGTTCCCCTCGGTCGTCCCCCACGCCATGTCCCACTCGCGTTACCTCCTCCTGATAACCCACCGCGCCGCGATCCATGGGACACCATCGCCTGGGGCAACGAGCCGTCAACCCCGCGTCGCACCGCTTACGGACCGGCTCCCGAACCACGCGAACCAACCCTCGTCCCTGGAACCATCCCTGGGACCAACATCCCGCTCTCTGAAATTCGTGACAGAGAATTCCTGGCGCTGATGCTCACCACCGCGACAGAAGAAGAAGAAGCAGAGGAAGAAGCATCGGAACCTGCTCCTGTACCTGACGAAGACCCTGGCGAAGCACGCGCGCGCTACATGCGCACCTCCGGCTTTCGCGCTGACGACGCACTCTGGCACCAGCGCCTCGGACATCCTTCTCGCGCAACGCTGAAAAATTGTATCGACGCAGGCGTCTTCGCTCCTGGCGCACTCCTGCGCCCTGATGGCTCCGAAGTGAGAGGCGCAACGCATCCGCGCAATTGCACAGTCTGCCCTGAAGCTGCGCTGAGCCACCAACCGTTCCCGCTGCTCGAACCTGGGACGAACCGCTACCCCAAACTGCACAAGGTGTACAGCGATTTCCTGAACGTGGGGCATTGCGGAGTCGAGGACGAGCTATACACTCTTACCTTCATTGACGCTGGAACACGCTACGTGTGGGTCGTGAACGTGGAGACGCGCGACAGAGCCTACGAGGTGTTTCGGCTCTGGCTAGCGCATGCGGAGCGGCAATCTGGAAAGAAGCTAAAGATCTGGCAATCTGACGGCGCAGCAGAGTTCAGGAGCAACCAGATGCAAACTTACCTGGCGCAAAAGGGGATCGAGCATCACATCTCTCTCCCCTACGCACATCAGCAGCAAGGCGTAGCGGAGCGAACGAATCGCACACTGATGACGAAGGTGCGGGCGCTGATGAAGCAGTCGAAGCTGCCGCCGATCTACTGGACCTACGCAATGCACCACGCTGTACGGGTGCACAACCTGCTTTCAACCACTGCGATTACTGGTAACCTGTCCCCGCACGTCAAGTGGACTGGGACAAAGGGGGACACATCGATGCTGCGCGTATGGGGGTGTATGGTCCAATACCGCCCACCGACCTCAACCATCGGCAAGTTCGCCAGCCGCGCGCGTTGGGGGATCCACCTCGGCATCAGTCACGAGTACAAGGCATGGATCGTGCTAGACCTCCTCAGTCAAAAAACCACTCACGCTCGCGACGTAATTTTCTACGAGCGTCTCTTCCTCGACCAGTTCCGCGACGACGAGCAGAGGAATGCAGATCGCGTTTACGCGAACAACGGCCACAGCTACGCAACGCCCGAAGACGAAGCCGCTGCAGCACTTCTAGAGCAGGACACCAGGGCCGAATTCACTTGGGAAGATCGGCGCAGCAGCGACAACGACGATGATTCCTCAGGAGGAGGAATAGGCGGAACGGGCGGAAGCGGCGGAGGCGCAACACCATCAGCACCACCTGAACCTGAGAGCGACGATGATGACGTGCAGGAAGTCGTCCCGCAGCGTCACCACGACAGTACCGTCTCAGGACTACAACTGCTCGGACTTCACACCGCAACCTCGAAAGCGCCGCGCGTCATCGAGCCCCGAAACCCGCGCGAAGCCCTCTCTGGACCACACAGCAAGGAATGGCGTGAGGCAATGGACGCGGAAATCAAGGCACTGGAGTCACGCGACACCTGGGTGCTCGTTGACCGCGCAGCAATCAAAGGTGCAAGAATCCTTTCGGGAAAGTGGGTCTTCCGCGTGAAGACCGCAGCTGGCCGAACGATTGAGCGCTTTAAAGCGCGCTGGGTGGTTCGCGGCTATGACCAGAGGCATGGGATCGATTTCGACCAGACATTCGCCCCCGTCAGTCGCCACACCTCCGTCCGCATCTTGCTCGCTATCGCAGCTGCAAGGCACCTGCCACTCCGCCAGATCGATGTTAAAAACGCGTTCCTATACGCGTTAGTGGACGCTGTGATTTACGTGGAGCAGCCACACACCTATGGCGAAGGTGACTCGCGCGTATGTCAGCTGCGCAAGTCACTGTACGGCATCAAGCAGGCTCCAAGGCTGTGGCAGCAGTACTTGCACAACATCCTGCTTGAAATCGGGTTCAAGCAGATGCCCCACGACCTAGGGATGTACCGCCGCGATTTCCGCGGGGAATACATCCTCCTCACGGTCTACGTCGACGACTTGCTCTACACGGGCTCAAACAACGAGCTGCTCGAACAGTTCGAGAAGGCTCTGGCGGGGCACGCCGACATCACGTGCAACTACGAGGTGAAGCAGTTCCTAGGCCTCAACATCTCCTACGCGCCTGAAGCCATTCATCTGTCAGCAGCTAAGTACGCAGAGGAGTTAGGGAAGCGGTTCAAGATTTCACCCGCACCTCTCTCGACTCCCTACCGAACCCCCGGACCGAACCACAAACCTGACAACAAAGCCCTATCCCCTGCTGGAATTCAGACTTACCAGCAGCAGCTGGGATGCCTCCTCTTCGCCTCTGTCACCTGCAGGCCAGACCTCTCCTACATCGCAAGTCAGCTTGCCCAGCACTCACGGAAACCAACGGCTGAAAATCACCTGGACCTGCAGCGCGCTTTGCAATTTTTCGTCTCAACGCCCAAGATTGGGCTGTGCTACTCAACTGCACCAACCCCATCCTTCAATCTCGTCGGCTATGTGGATGCCGATCATGCAGCAGATCCTGACAATCGACGGTCCAGGACCGGCTTCCTGTTCCGACTCGAACCAACGGGGCCAATCTCCTGGAACTCACAGAAGCAGGAGCTGGTTGCCCTGTCGTCAGCCGAAGCAGAATTCATCGCAGCAACCACAGCAGTTCGCGAAGGCGAAAATTCCAGCTTCGCCAACTTTTCGACTTCACTGCGACAACCAGAGCGCGATTCGCATCGCGAACAAACCTGGTTTCGTCAATCGCACCAAGCACATTGCGCTGCGATATTTCTTCGTGAAGGACGAAGTGGACAAGGGCAAGGTCAACTTGACCTATTGCCCGACCGGTGACATGGCAGCGGACTTCCTCACGAAGCGACTGCCACGCCAGCAGTATCAGCACTGCTCCGAACTCAGCGGCGTGGTCAAGCAGGTCAAATCGAGCTACGGCCAGGAGTGAAGGGGGGTGTTACGAATAGTAACATTTAATTGTTACTGAGCACTCCTCACCGCAGCAAAGAGAAGCACGCAGTATCGAAGCAAGAAAGCGAACCGTCAGACGGTTGGAGTTTGACTCAAGTGTCAGACAGTTGGGGCGCATCTGGACCGTCGGAAGCAGACGGCATCGGACAGCTGCAGGCAGGATGTTTTTGGCGGGAACAGTTACGAAACTGTACGCGCCGCACGGTTGAGAATGCGTTTGAATAAGGGAATGTACCCCTTAGAGTACATGGCTAGCTAGGTCGTTTCGTCTTCCCTGTACTCATATTTATACTTGCTGTATTTGCATGTTTTAATCATCTCAAGCATTTTACATTCACTTTGCTATTGAGGTCACGGGCCCACCAACTACATTTCCCTGTGTGCGAACCTTCCCGAGTAGATCCTGGTAAGCGATCATTCTCTGATCGTAGCATTATGTACGGGTAATATTGCAGTTTTTGCCAAAACAGCACTGGGTTTCGAATGATTAACCAGCGAGGCAGCTGAGGCTGTTGTGGGCGCTCCGCCTTTGTGATTGCATGAACCCTCGTCGAGCGACGAGGGGGTGTGTTTTCGACCAATCAGGGCCTGACAGTGGGCCTTGTTGGAGCTTGCAATGTGGCAGCTAACCCTCGACAGTAACGTTATCGCCCAGTCCTCGGTTTTGCGCACCCAACCAACAATCTACCACCACGTGAAACATGTACATTTTGTTCTCAACCTTTTATGCTATAAAAAAAATATACATTATGTAAAGACCCGGGTGCAATGTAGCTTTTTCCGATGACAACACCCCCCCCTTTTTTTTGTGTAGTTATCATAGCACCCTAGGGTGGTATGTCCGGGGGAATACGGTACTAGGGTCACTTGAACATGAGTGTTGCGTGCACAATCCTTGTTTGATTATAAGGGTTTCAGAATGGTGCTTGATGTCTCCCTCCCAAGCACATCCAGACAGACACCGCCACCCAATGCACCAAGATCGCCGCCCAGGCAGACCCAGATCTCCGATACACAACAAGACACGCCGTCCCAAGCACGACACAGCAGAGCAGAAACCCCGGGTGCGAAAATAACCTTAAAGCCGCGGGACGCCCCATCCACGCTGAAATGGGATGCCCTAACACGTATAAGGCTGTTGACAAAACACCGTAAAACACTTTCGGGTCCGCGAGCCAATCCCGAGGCAGCGCGAAGGAGCGCAGAAACGGGAAGGAGGAGACGAAAGGAGCGAGGAGGGAGGATGTGTGAGAGAGGAGGGAAGTGATGCGAGTGTGGAGCCAGGCGGGGAGATTAGAAGGGGGCTCGGCAGGATGGGGGTTGAGGAGAACCCTCCAAAAGAGCTCTTCCCAGAAGGAGGGGAAGACAAAGACAAAGAGGATTAGGGAGATGGGGATGCCGGCTTGGGGGAGGTAGAAGGCGTCAGCCCAGGAGGCAAAGAGGTACATGAGAGGCGAGATGGTGATGATGGTGAGGAGCGTGAATCGCAGGTCGGAGGGCGCAGGGAGGGTTGTGAGGGCGCGGGATAGGCGGAGGAGGAGGAGGGAGAGGAGGGAGAGGGGAGGGGTGGGGTGAGGGGAGGGGGAGGCATTGGTGGTGCCTGGAGGTGGGTTTGGAAGGTAGGCAGGGAAAATAAGAAGGGAAGGTGGGATTTACTCAGTAACAGCTGAAACTCAGAGGACGAGGGTTGAGGGAGAATCAAGATGATGAAGCTTCATCCAGAGGGGTCAATGCGTGGACGATACACGAACAGCAATCTATCGAGTACTGCAAGCAAGATATAAAATTTAACATGCATGTGTCCATGTGTCTCTCATACAGATAATCGAGTGTAAGCATATGAGGCCTGGTGAGTGGATCATGGTTCCACTGGTCATCAGTGAGATGACACCTCAGGGTACGCTGCATGTTTATGTAAGTTGACATGTGAATTCAATGTGACATTCGTAATTCAAGGTGACATGACCCCACATGAAAGTTTCTGAAGAAGGCTGTCAAAGCAACAGAGGGTCGAGAGGAGCTGCTAAGAGAGAGAGAGAGGTAAAGGGGTTGAGAAAGGGACGGGCATCGGTACTGACCGAAGCTGCTGCTGCTGTTGCTGCTGCTGCTGCTACCGTTATGAGCGCCATTCGCGTCCATCCCCTCTAAAAGCGGCCCCGCTTCTGCTTCTGTGCCCTGAGATAACGAATCTGCCACGTCGCCGGCCGTCTGGTTTGCCTCTCCGTTTCTGACCTCCTCCTCCCTAGGCTCGCCGTCAGGTCTGAGCTCTTGCCGCTGCGGTTGGCCGTCCATTTGACCGGCTAGCCGCTTATGCGTGTGCTGTGACGTGACACGATGGGGAATTCGGCCCAATCCCAAATTGCCAGCTGGCGACGCGGTCCCGAGAAGAAATTCTGGATGATATCGGTTTGGATGGATAGGGAAAGGTTCAGAACGGCTGAAGCTGAACCTGTAGGCGAAGATGTTGGAAAATCCGCGAAAAGAGGAGGATACGGGATTGAGCGAGAACGCGCGGACGGTCGTATTTCCTGTGCGTGCGTGCGACGGGTCTTGAGTCGACTCAAAAAATGTATCCCTTACGCGTGTGTGCGACGGGACCACGGTCCGAGACCTCGCTTGTGCGAGCGACGGAGATCTCGCTTTTGCGTGTGCGTGCGACGGGATCGCGTTCGCAGATCTACTTGCAGTTGCGTGGTAGTAACTCCGCGACGTGCTTGCAGCTCGGAATGTGCTTCTGGCCGTCAACGTGTCCGTCGCGGAAGGTTTTTGGTGGTTTCGGGTGGGTTGAGACGGCAATGAAGTTGTCGGATTACGGAAGAATCTCGTGCATTGCTGCGGAGCGCCGGTATCCGCGAAGCGAGGCGGTCGCAGGCGGTGCAAGCAAATGGCTCGCATTACCCTTGTGTGCCGTGACTAGGAGGCTCACCCCGGCAGTGAAGCACTGGGAGACCAATGGTTGTGTTATACTTCGCAAGAAAAAGTATCTGCACAAATCTCCACTTCACTCTATCCACTTCTGGAGGAGGCTCTGAAATGGACTCGCTAGGATCACACGCGATAGAATCACGGTGCTGGATAAAAACAATCAGGAAAAGTCCAGATTTGGTACGTCAAATGTCAATCAAACAGGGGGTATCCAACTTCTACGTCTCTTTGCGGTCGAACTGGTTGTGTTACGGTTCAGAAAGGTGCTGCGCAAATATCGCTCTGGAACGTATGGAACTGTCCTGAGCCATGAATAACGAGCTGTAAACTTGCGAGCTGCACACCCCTAAACGGGGATACGTAGGTGATTGTACCCTTCACTCTTCAACATACCTCATTACCCTGCCACGTGGCCTCGTCTTTCCCTCGATTCCTCCGCATCTCGCGCATTCCTCCATGCATACGAGCCGTTTCCTCCCTCATTGCGCAGCCCTCCCCGCGCAGCCCTCCTGCCGCAGTCCTCCCCGCATCCATGCCTCCGCGCTGCTTCTTCCGCCGCCCAGTCCCTCGAGCATTCCGACTAGCAGTAGTAGGTCGCGCGCAATTTGTGGCGGAACCATGATGGAGAGTGAGGGTTAGCGTGATGGGGGAAAGAAAGAACGAGCGAAGGGGGTGTGGGGGAGGAGAAGGGGGGAGAACGCGCCGTAGCTCCATCCGAGCCACATGGCTCGCAACAGATTCCAACCTTCCGCAGAGTCGCTGCGCCAGTTCGGGCCTTGACGCGCGCGCACGTGCGCTTTGCGCGCACAGAGCGCTTTGCGCGCTAGCAACAGCAGGTTTCCGCAGGTCTTCTAGATTTAGACTTGCCAGTCAGATAGCTGGTAAGGGGGATGCGTTACCAAACCGGAGCACAACAATCGGGACGCCAACGGCCTCGTTCCCAAATCTGTTGCTGTCCCTTCCTGAGTTTCTATCTTGGTGTTGTAATTTCTCTTCACATCTTTTCTTTCTGAGTCGCGCCTATGGCGTCGATGGCGAGGCTGCTGGTGACGGCGATTGCGCTGCTCGCAGCTGTCACGGCGGCTTCCGCGTATGCTCGGTACACGGACGACTACAATGATTACCAAGTGCGTGTAGCTAAGGTTCCCTCATATCGATATTTTTGGCTGCTCGCTTGTTTTGAAGCTCCTGTTCTTGCCTATCAACTGCCTGCCAGCCTGTCAATTTCCATCCGCTCTTACCTTGTAACAACATCCGGCGTTGGTTGGTACGAGCGATGGCCGAGGAGTCCGTCCCGTTATCATGTCACCACCAGCCCGACCGATTCTTTTCCTCTTTTGTTTCAGAGGTATGGACGAGCGTGGAGCAACCAAGCGAAGGCGGAAGAGGCCAGAGTGACACAGCAGCACGTAAGGGCAAGGGGCATTGAAGCGGATCAGCACAGTAGATGCTGTTCGGTTGTCCCTTCAGGGTTAGGAGACAAGTGGAAAGGAGCTAATCCGAAAGCATTCTCATTCTACTACTTTACACGTGTCATTGGGTTACATGGTCTCAATCAGCCTTCGTTTTGGACTTTCTCTGTATGCACTCCCATTGAATTGATGATGACTCTTCATCCAGAATACAGTCAAGGGGGAGGGAGCTGTGCCGCCCTATTTGGCATCAATGATCTCCGTGTATCTCACACGTCAGCCTGCTGCTCTGAGAGAGCTCATGCCATCAGCCGTCAACACTTACATCGCCGTGAGTCCATTTATGCAGCTGAGGCATTTTTATTGTCCTTTTTTTTCTTTATTTCTTGTAAATGTAAGTGTCAGTTCAGTGTCTACTTCTGCTGTGTAAGTGTTGGCGGCTGATGGCATGAGCTTTTGAGCTCACGGATTCCAACACCGCTTTCTTTTCTAGTTTATCCGTCCCACCTCCTCATGTTGTCGCCTCTCATGTTGTGGCCTATGCAACCCCTTTCTCCTCCCTTGGCTCCTACCCTCTTCAGCTCATCCATGTGTATCTCGCATGGAGCACCTTGGTTCTTATCCTCTGGTCACTGGGCCTATCCCAAGCACGCATCATGCACTGCGTGCACCAGCAGCTACTGGCAACCAGAACCACCCTCTTAGGGCTGGAGAAACACACCCTTGGTTTCACTGTGAGTTGAATGGCCGATTCCCATTGGCCCCTCTTCCCTCTTTCACAGCACTCCTCTCTCGTCCCTTTCCCACTGACAAACCGTCCTTTCCACATCACATGTATCTAGCATGGGGCACCTTGGCTGGTTCCTATCCTCTGATTGCTGGTTGTGCGTGTTCCAGGCACACATTTTGCACTGCCTGCATCAGCGTATACTGGCCACCAGGGCAATCTTGCTCAAGCTGATGAATTACGCCCTGGAATTCATGGTAAATCGAAATCTACAATTTCCCCTCAAAATGTGTGTTGCGTCTTTTTGACAAGTTCATGGTAAAACCAGCTCATGCTATGTTGCAGGCCACTCGAGGTACCTCCTTCTGCCAAGCTACCAGGTACTTAGTCACATCTTCCTTTCGTCATTTGTGGATAAGTTTGGGCAAGTAGTTATTGGCAATTTTATCTATATTTCTTGCCACATACTAATCACTAGTGCCACGATGTAGAGTTACCTGCCAGTTTTCCAGGCTCCATAATTGGCTTCACTTGCTTCTTGCTTCTGCCATAACAAATTGTTGCTGTCTTCGTTTCAGCTTCTTGGAGTGTGATAATTGAATCCCCTCCCTGGCAGGCATGTGTTTGCTGCTAAGCCTGTCACGGAAAACTCAACAACAGGAAACGCAGAGCTCCATGGCTTGTCCTGTCAGATTGACAATCTGACGGCTGAGATGAACTCGAAGATGAACAGCATGATGCTGCTGCTGCAGGCGGTAAAGCGGGAGGTGGAGGCAGGTAGGCAGGTATCGCAGAGTGAGCTAAACCAGGGGAGAGAGTTCAACACTGGGCTGGATGGGGTGGGTGATTCCAGCATGGAGGAGAGGCAGGTGCAGGCAGAGGCACAGGAGGAAGAGGGGCATCCGCCGCAAGGGTTATCTGAGTCAGGGAGCCGTTTGCTTGAAGAGATGTTGGAGGAATGCAGGATGCAGATGAGAAAGATCATGTATTTGAGAGAAATGAGGGTGCTGGTGGAATTGGAGGAGTTGGAAGAGGTGGAAGCAGGTGAAGCAGGGGTAGCAGCTGATGCGTGTTCGACAGGTGAGGGGAGTGAGCCTTGGGATGAGCAGGAATTGGAGACGTGGATTCAGTTTTTGGAAAGGGTTTTGAGGGAGAACAGAGGGGTGCATGAGGAGGGATCTGAGAGAATGGTAAGCACAGATGGTGTTGGTGCAAGGGATGATGAGGCAGGGATGCCTGATGGGGTGGCTCGGTCAGAGGAGGAAGGAGATGGGGCTATGAGGGTGGATAGGGAAGAGAAGGCTGACACGGGAGGACGTTCGGGTGATATCAAGGCTGATGTTGCTGGTCTCGGGAATGAGGTGGAGAGGATGAAGGGTGACGTGGAGAGGTTGAGGAATGATGTGGCAGGAAGGGCGAAAGTAGAGGAGGAGAGGGAAAAGGAAGAAGGTCTGACGTGCGCCAGTAGTGATGTAAGGAAATGCCTGGACGAGTTGAGGGCTGAGATGAAGGCAGAGGTGGCTGTGCTGGTGGAGGATCGCGAGAGGAGGATTTCAGACAAGTTGGATGAGTTGAGGCGTGAGGTGGAAGAGGGAAGGGCGGAGGATATGAGGATGTTCCTGGACGAGCTGAGGGCTGAGATCAAGGCAGAAGTGGCTGTGCTGGTGGAGCAGAGGGAGAGTAGGATTTTCGGCAAGTTGGATGAGTTGAGGCGTGAGGTGGAGGAGGGAAGGGCGGAAGAGGCAGGGAGGATGAGGGAGTTGAGTGAGAAGGCGGAGAAGGGGAAGGCAGAGGTTGCGGGGCGGTTGAGTGAGTTTCAGCAACGTCTGGATGAGGAGAAGATAGATGCAGCCAACCATGCAGTCAGTGCATTGGAGGATCGGGAGAGGATCGTTGGATTGAGCACTCGGCTGGAGAGCTTCCAGGAAGATACCACAAGGATTGACCATGAAATTCAAGCACTGTGGGAAGTACGTATCTGTTTGACACTTCCAGCATTACCTGTTTCATTTCTACTGTACTTTCAGCAGTATCGCCTTTCATGGGCACTCCCATCCCGATGTGTTTCACTTCACGATGCATCGCGTGTGCTTGCCTGCTCTGACTGACACTCACACTTGGCTCCCCTTTGAGCATTGTATGCGTGGTGCGATGTGAACATGCACACCATCTGTGCGCTATCCTGAAGTTTGCAGTACACGGTTTCTGTTTTTTTCCATCTGCAGGCATTTCGCAGTGTTGGGTTGTGAGTCTGAGAAACTTGCTGTATTCCTCCAAGTGGCACCTCGTGCGCAAAAGCTTCCTATGGCCAAGACCAGTTGTGTGACTTGCATTCACACACTTGACGTGGTTTGTCAGTAATGTTTGGAGTTGTGGAGCGTGGCTGCAGGGGCATGCTGTGTATTGAGGCATCAAAATGGTTTCCCTGTTTGCTCAAACACTGCTAGGGCCATGATCAACCCAATAGTGGCGTTAGCATGCATGTGAATTTGTATGGTATGGAATCGTTCGGATACGCGAATTACTACGGTAGGTCTCTGACAGGTTGATTGTATTGACTATTGTTTCTGAAATATGTGATGGAGTACAACAAAGAATTGAGATTGTGGGAGTGGACTCTTCCATAGGATTCTCGAGATTGTTGTACACAATATGGATTCCCGTGCATGGTGTAAGTACAAGCATTGTTTGTTGGTGATGTTGCATCAGTGGAGAAGCTAATTGGAAAACCTTTTGTGCAATATGCTACGAATTCTTCCAAAATGACGTGACATTATCGTCATTGTAGTATACAGCATATTCAGACTTCAGGAGTTCATATAAGAACCATGTTTGCAGCAGGAAATATGTTTGAGAGGGTTTCCTTTAATCGAGTCATTTAGGAATAAATCCATCTCGAACAGAAACGTACCCACATCGCATCGCACCCTTCGTAGAACCGATCTATCTCGCGCACCCTCCATGCACGCGAGCAGTTCCGCCCTTCTCGAGCCGCAGCAGTCCTCTCCGCAGCCCCCAGATCCCTAGGGCTTCGGTCCTCCCCGCAAGCATGCCTCCTCGCTGCTTTCTTCCGCCAGCCACCGACCCGCGCGTGCCTGCTCGCAGTAACAGGTCGCGTGCAGTTTGGCACGACAGAGCCGGGATAGTGAGGGTTAGCTCGAGGGGGGAAATGAAGATACGAAGGCGATGTGGGGGAAGGGGGAGCGGAGGAGTGAGAGGGTGAGAGCGCGCCGTAGGCTCAGAAGCCGCGGCTCGCATCGGAACTCGCCCTTCCGCAGATTCGCCGCGCCAACGTGGGCCTTCGCGCACACGTGCGCTTTGTGCAATAGCAGCAGCAGGCTTCCGGAGGAGCAAATGCGGACGCGCTAGTCGGCTTGCCGGTAAGGAGGGTGCAAGTAATTTCCAGAGCATAACAATCAGAACGACAACGGCCTCCTCAAGTCACTTCTTTGCATCTCTCTCTCCGCATCTCTCGCTGGATCTGTTCCGTGTTGAGTTTCTGTTGAGGCGTTGCGAATTCTCTTCACATCTTCCAAAGGCTTTTGAGTCGCGGCTATATCATGGCGAGGCTCGCGAGACTGCTGGTGACGACGATTGTGCTGCTTGCAGCTGCCACGGCGGCTTCCGCGTGTGGTAGCAGCGACGACTACAGTGACGGTTGCGAAGTGCGTTCAGCAATTAGGTTCTCTCACATCGATTTTATTCCTGTCCACCTCGTTCCTGTTTGAAGTTCCTTCTTCACCCATAAACTGCCAACCTGTCGGTTTCCTTTGACAGAGAGTAACCCAGCGGCAGGTAAAAGCAAGGCCTTGGAGCCGAGCGGCACTGTAGATATGTCAGGGGTTCGGGGTTAGGAGACAAGCAGAAGGAAAATATTTTTTGAGACTACTAGTCTCTGCAGCTCAATTTGATTACTGTTAACTGCTATTACACTTCACGTGATACTGGGTCCCACGTTCTTGACTCTCTGTGTGCTCTGCTTGCTACATTTTTTACTCATTTGAGATGTCTCAAAACCCTCCTTTTCACCTTTGATTTTACTGCATGATGACTCTTCGTCCAGGCAAATGCAACAGATGAAGAGGAGGCATCTACGCTGTCCATTTTACCGTCCAGGATCTTATCGCATCTCACACATCTGTCTGCCACCTTTAGTGAGCTCATCCCTTCGATCGTCAACACTTACATCGTGGTGAGTTCTTGACTCTTTGTTGACGACTTGACCCTTTTGAGACGTCCCAGAACCCTTTTTGGAGCCCCTGTGCAAACCCTAAACCCTTTTTTTAATTAATTACTATTCTTGAAGTAGTTGTATTTCTTGTTACGACGGCTTCATCCAGAATATTACAGGTTTAGGACATGAGGCAGCTGCTACAGATGCATCTGTGCTTTCCGATCTACCGTCTAGGATCTTGTCGTATCTCACACATCTGCCTGCCGCTCTTATGGTAAGCTTCCATTCATGTAGAGTCACGTTAATTGTATGCTGTTATCCGGTATTGGAGCCGAGTGGCAGAGCAAATGCTGTTTGAGAAAAAACGGAACGAAGCTTATCCAGGAATTTACTAGTCTATGTGGCTCAGTTTGAGTAGTTTTATACACCACGTGATAGTACTGGTTTTTTGGCCCAATTAGTCGGTCGTCCTGGGCTCTGTGTTAGCAACTGCACCCTTTTGAGACATTTCAAATTCCATTTTGGAGCCGATGAGCACTAATGTATATCTTGTTAGAATAAAAATTTCTTGTTTTGTTATGGTGACGCTAACCAGGCTATCACAGGTTTAGGACATGAGGCAGCTGCTACAGATAAGGGGGGAGCATCTGCACTGTTCAATCGGCTGTCCAGCATGTTATCGTATCTGAAGCATCTGCGTGCCGCCCTTGGCGAGCTCATGCCGTCGGTTGCGAACGCTTACTTTGTGGTAAGAATTTATTTATGTAATGTTTGTCTTGTGAAATTAATGCATTACATTCTATTTAATGTCCGATTACCATTTCCAAATCTAATGTCCAACTTCAAGACTGAAGGACTTGTCAGATTTGGAAGTTGCATTGATCTTTCCATCCAATATTTTCTCCTTCCACCTCCCCGTGCTGTCTTTTTCAAACCCTTCCCCTCTTTCCCACCTGATGACCCATCAGCTCATCCACGTGTATCTCGCATGGAGCACCGTGATTGTTGCTCTCTGGTCTCTGGGCGTGTCCCAGACACACATTAGGCACTGCTTGCACCAGCAGCTACAGGTAGCCAAGACCACCTTCCTCAAGCAGAAGGAAACCACTCTTGGTTTTATGGTAAGGCTAGATGATATATTCCCTCTGGTCCCTTTTCCCTCATTCGCTTGGCTCCTCTCTCGTTCATTTTCCCCTGACAACCTTTCAGCTAATCCATGTATATCTGATTGTTGCTTTCTGATCACTGGCGTGTTTCAGGAACACATCATGCGCTGCTTGCAACAGTATTTACTGGCAGCCAGGTCCGCCCTTTTCAAGCTGAAGAAACGCAACCTTGATTTCGTAGTAAGCTTGGAATACAAACTGGCATGTCTTCTAGTAGAAATATGTCGTTTTGTATCCATATCTGTCGTGCATAGCTTACTTTTGCTCTTGCTGTGTTGCAGGTCTCTCAATGCACTGCCATTTGCCAAGCTGTCAGGAACTGTGTCATGCATGCCTTGCTGCCTGCTGAGGAGCTGAAGCGGCTGAAAGGAGAGTTGGAGGCGAAAAAAGCTCTGCGTGATTTGGAAGAAAAGAAGCAGGAGGAGGACCACAGTGGCAGTAGCAGCCTAAGGAAACGTGGGGAAGTGCTGAGAGCTGAGATTAGGGCAGGGATGGCAGTGTTGGCAGAGCAGAGGGAGAAGATTCTGGTCAAGCTGGATGAATTGAGGGGTGAGATGGAGGAGCGGAGGCGCGAGGTGAAAGAGGGAAGGGCGGAAGTGGCAGGGAGGATGAAGGAGTTGAGGGAGGAGGTGGAAGCGGGAAAGGCAGAGGTGGCAGGCACGCGTGCAGTTTGTGCGTTGGATGATCAGGACAGGGTGGCTGGGTTGACCAGTCGACTGGAAAGCTTCCAAGAAGTTACCGCACGGATTGAGGGGGAAATCAAAGCTCTGTGGGAGGTGAGTATACTGAGTTTTGGCACATCTAAGCGAAAATAACGCGCTCTGCTTCATGTGCAATTTTGGCAGTATGCCTTTCATGTGCATTTCATCCCGCATTTCAATTATCCAAATGCACCATGCATACCAGCTTCAATACTTGCAGGGCCTGGCCCCTGGTCGTGCTATCAATTCCAGCAAATGGGGTCAATCTGAACCATGAGTTTCTACCCCCCCTTGCAGGCATTCCACCATGTGGGGCTGGAATCTCTTGATAACCCTGCTGTTGCATGAGACCAGGGTTGTGTTTTATTGTGGGCTGCTGGAGCTCCATGTGGGAAACTTCTTGGCTGTAACTTTTTGCGTTTGACTTGGTTTAGAGTGGCAGAGCAAATTGTGCAGCAGTCGAAATGATGTCATATCACTGTTGCCCCTGCAATAATCTGCACTAGAACCCTAGGTTCTGGCCTCTGCACAGTCGTCTTGCTGAATCCCTGTCCTATACACAAAAAAATCTCATTAGCATTACCCTTCCTTAGCTTGTGCTGTTGCCAGCTGCTTGTGCACCTTTGTTCTCTTGAATTTGGTGAGGCCCTGGCCTGGTATCTAAAATGTTGATAAGACCACTGTCCACTGTCCACTAATACCGTCTATGAAAAATAAGCCTACAAATACACTACAACCAGGCCTTCAGATTGGTTTTGGCCGACCCTGGTTAATATAATCAGTATACGAGGTATAGTGAACCCTAATGGCTAGTGTAAATATTCTTTTTCCCTGACTTATGCAGCGTAAAATTTCCAATACACTGAATCAGTCAGTACAAAAATGTCTCTACACTGAATTTAGCAGCGGAAACTTCCACATACTATGATTCCAGTCTAAATCACTAGTACAATCAATCTGCGTGGCGCTAAAGGTACAGATGGCCAAATACCAGGCTAGCAGACCTACCATAGGCATTCCCGTAACAGGGTCAGATCCCTAAGTGTCGCCATTGTCAAAAAGAGCCTCTCCTGGGTTGGTGCCATTGAAGTCCTTTGTCGAGCGCCGCAGTTTCTCTCCCCTGAAGATCGACACCACCTCGTACCAGTCCATGTCGTACTGGAGCAGTGAGCATCTCATCAAATGCTCTAGGGTCGTGTCAGAGAGGCAGCCACGCTCCCACGTCTTGATGAGATTCTGCTTGCTGAATCCTCTCTCGCACTCCACCGTGCTCAGTGGTAGCACGGCAACAGCCTGCCACATCCGCATCAGGTTGGGGAAGGAGTGCTGCCATGCGTCGTCACGAAGCATGTTCCCCAGCGCCTGGTGGAAGTCCTCGTCGTGGTGTTGTGAAAACATGGTAGACGTGAACATCCACAGCTCTTTCTGTGCTCTGGTGTAGTCAAATCCTAATGATCGGGAGTGGGAATTACGCAGGGTATACTTGCAGGAGGCGGGAGGGAGGGGGAATCTTAAACCAAACAATCAACAAGGCGCAGGGATGAGAGCACGAAGATACTATACATCAAAGCGCATGCGTACAGGTACTCAACAAACATGTTCGCAATCAAACCGAACATATACACACCTGGCAGTTTGTTGTTGAACAGTTTGTGCAGAGCAGCCAGCCACTTTTTGAAGCTCTCCACACGCTTTGCATCGTCTGGAACGTATGATGCTGAGCGAAACAGCTTCGACCCCTCCAGATGCTCCAGGTCCCTATCGATTCACGCACGAACTTCAACGACAGCTCGTAACACGTCGTAACGTCACCGGCCGTCTCGTGCCCTTTGATTTGCCTCTCGTGCAGCTCGTACTTGAAGGTCACGGGGTTGCCATCACTGTCCACGCCCTTAGCCATCACCTCCCGCTTGTCCATCTTCTGGTGGCGCTGAATGAAGTCGTTGAGGGTCATCTTTTCCCCGCTGCCAAAGTGATGAGATGGGGAACCGTTGAAATATCGGTTCTTCAACCACCATCGTTTCTGCTGCACCAGTTGCGCCACCAGAGTGATGTCGATCTGCAGAGTCAAAACAATTGAACGGGTAAGCGACATGTATAATCGATACACGTTGGAAAAGGAAAATAATTGAACGGGTATGTGCCAACCATACCTGCCTTTGCTGGAACCGCTGATTCAGAAAATTCAGCTCCCAAAGCACATCAGCAAGCAGACAAAGCATCCAGTGGAACTTGAATGAAGTCGCAATCTCGTACAGATCGGCGTTGTACTCGTGCAGCACCACAATGACCGCAGGTAGGATTTCGAGGAGGCGTCTAATTGCCTCTCCGCGTGACAGCTATCGAACTTCGTGAATGCCTCGAGCCTCGAGGTTGGTCTTGCAGAACACCTGCTGGATGTTCTGAAACTTGTCGTACTTCACGTTGGAACGGCCGATGAGGTGAGCGAAGCCACGGACGACATTGTCCACCATGAAGAGCTCTGGAACTGCTTCCGCTGCATTTTTGGCTGACAAAGCCTCACTGCAAATGTAAACAAGTAAGCAGCGTGAGAACGATAGAGGATAACAGAAACGAACATTACTAGCAAAAAGTCAGGTAACAACCTACCGATGTGCGACGCAGTGAGTTGAGGCAAGATGAGGAATCCGCATGCGCAGACGGGCGACAACACCGTTGTGCTTCCCCATCATCACATTCGCACTGTCCGTTGATACGGACGAGATCTTCTGAAGATCTACGCCAATCCCTGTCAAGTACTGCACCACAGCAGAAGTCAAAGACGCGGCATCAGCACGGTCAACAGTTATCAGCGTCAAAAACTCGTTCACCACTACGGTCCCACGGAAAAAAGTGGCGTAGAGGATGAGGTGTTTCCCGTTGACGCGCTCACTGCTTTCGTCGAGGGAAAGACCAATCCAGGGCGACTCCAGTGGATGCAACCGCTGCACTTCCTGCAGGTACGCAAAGATTTCCCTGAGGTTCTCTCTGAAGCCGTATCTGCAGACCACATGAACACCACACAACAGTTAGAACACGATTTGGTTACATCACGATCCACACTTCTAACAAACACGCGCTTACTCTGTGTAGTAGGCGCCATAGCCGCCACTGTTGGGGAGGTCGGGAAGACCTTCCTTCACCAAGAACCAGCAGAGCGGGATGAACATCGCGATTGGCGCATCCGCCTTGCAGACGAACAGAGCGATGTGCAGAACACGAATGATGTGCCTCGTCGACGCGTCGGTTGCCTGCCAGCGGGTGATGCTCTCTTGTTTCGCTTAGTCCGCTTCCACGTCCGCTTGGTTCTTCAAGGCGTTCTTGTGGGCTCGCGTCGCGGAATGGGCCCGGACGCTACCAATCTGGAGGTCGCGCCCACCCTCGCCCTTCGCACCGTAGCTAGTGTGAGCGGTGGGATCTCCATGCTGCACGCAAATGTCGCACTTCAACTTGGCAACACCGTTAGGCAACCTAAGGAGACCTAACCACTTGAATTTACCACGCCACTCAGACTTATAGCGATGCTTTATAGTGTCGTACATAACATCACCGGTTGTTTTTGGCGGCGCGTCATCTTCAGGATAAGCATCATGTTGCGGAGAGGGTACCTTCCGAGGAGGAGCTCCCCAGAGGCGCTGCTGCTTGTATTTCACAGCAACCCGTGGGCGTTTGACCGGCGTGCTGTTCACAGTAGACGGTGAATTCGCCGGTGGCCTGGACGACCCTTCCCCACCGCCTGGCACACGAATGATAGACGGGTGCAGCTCCCAGTCAGCCGACGTGGATGGCGGCTCGAACGGGTACACGGTGCCTACACTGCGCACTGGAGAAGCGGGACGTGGCAACGGTGAAATAGGCACGCTGTAGGACTCAGCCAGGCGGGGAAGAACACCCAGCACAGATGTGAGGATCTGGTTCAGGAAAGATGATTCTATTGAATGATTCACCTGGGTACAAGGCGAGGCTATATATAGGCTCGACACAAAGGCAGTAACCCGGGTGTTACTAGAAGGTTCCGCGGGTCGCGAAGCGTCCCGAACGGGTCCTTCCCGAATTCGGTAGAAGGCAATTTGGTGGCAACCGAAAAGCCTAGAATTCGGTGCACTCAACCTAGTTCGGTGCCTAAAACTATAATAATATAGTAAAAGCAACAAACCTAGGAAATCAAGCAAAAGCATGCAAGATAAAATAAAGCTAAGCTAGTAATAACATAATAAAGTCCAGGCAAGCTAGCAAAGCCAGCATAAGCCGTCGTACTCTCACACGTCCCCCCCTCAAAGCTGGGTGGCGTGAGAAACACCCTGCTTGACAAGATAGTCCTTGAGAGCATGGCGTGCGTTGCCCATATCAGCTTCTGCAACCCAACTGTCCTCCGATGGGTCATATCCCTTCCAGCGTATCAGGAACTCGAGCGTATTGCCGCGTCTGCGTCGATGAGCGAGAACTTTTTCCACCTCGTACTCTGGTTCATCCTGTATGAGAACAGGTGATGGTGGCGGTAGTTGTCGTCCCGTAAACTGCTGGTTGGGGTCCGTGTAGGATTTCACCAGCTGAACATGGAAAGCGTTATGAAGCTTCCAAGTAATAGGTAAGCGCAAGCGGAATGTAACTGGTGTCACCATCGCCTCAACGCGAAAGGGACCACAGAAGCGAGGCCGGAGCTTGGACGGAATGTGAGACAAGTCCAAGTTGCGTGTGTCGAGAAGCACCTGATCTCCGACTGCTACTGAGTGATCTCGTCGCTGGCGATCGGCATACTGCTTCTGGAAGTTCTGCATCGTGGTGAGATGTTGGTGAGTCTTCTCCCATAGCTGCTGCATGGTGGTGACGAAGTCGTGTGCGGCTTGGACGTGTGCCGGTGTGGTTGGCTGCTGTGGTGTGGGTGGTTTCCGTCCGTAGCACAGGAAGAATGGAGATTTCCCTGTGGCCGCATGCGACGCGTTATTGTAAGCGAACTCAAGTGTCGGTAACTGTGAATCCCAGTGGCTGACGTCGTCTTTGCAAGCTGTGTGCAGTAACTGTTCAACCACCTGATTGAGTCGCTCTGTCTGTCCGTCAGTCTGGGGGTGGTACGCTGAAGACATTGCAAGCTTTGTCCCCAACAATCCCATGAGTTCCCTCCAGAACTTACTAGTGAACTTAGGGTCTCTGTACGATATGAGTGTAGCGGGGATGCCGTGGATGGTGATGATGCGGTCGAAGAAGAGGCGAGCAGTTGCTTCAGCAGTAGCCGTGGCATTGGTCGGGATGAAGTGTCCCATTTTAGAGAACTTATCGATCACCACGAGTATAGCGTCATGCCCTCGTGAGGTCGAAGAAAGCCCAGTCATGAAGTCTAGGCTGACAACTTGCCATGGCTGCTCCGGTACGGGTAAAGGCTGAAGTAACTTTATTTACTTTTTTCTGCTTGCTATTCTTCATCCGCTGGCACGTGTCGCATGAAGTGACGAACTGCTGCACGTCTGTTGCCATCCGGGGCCAGTAATAATACTTTGCTATTCCCGCTACCGCCTTGTTGCTCCCGAAATGTCCCGCGTATGCCACATCGTGAAACTCCTCCTGTACGATCTGTCGGAGTGGGGCATAGTTCGGTACCCAAATCTTTCCTGATCCCTTTTCTCACAGCTAGGTCCTTCTCCCACTGTAACAGCTTCTGTTTCTCTGCTGTAGTGATTTCTGCGTCCACGGAGTATCCATGCTGGAATAGACCCTTGAGCAGAGGGTTCATCCCGTCGAGTTGGATGCCTGCTACATGACCGGGGCGGCTCAACGCGTCAGCTTTGTTGTGTAGCCCGGGCTTGTAGACGATGTCGTAGTGGAAGTGGGTCTCCAAGAAGTCTACCCACCGCACCTGTCGTCGTGAGAGCGTCGGCTGCGACTTCAGGTATTTGAGGCTGCAGTGGTCAGTGTAAACTGTAGTCTTGGCTCCCTCTAGGTAACACCTCCACGCCTTGAAGGCTGTGACTATCGCTAAGGCTTCCTTGTTATGGATAGGGTAGTTCAGTTCTGCTCCGTGTAGCTTCTTACTCAGATAGGCGATGGGCTGCAAACCGCGTCCGTGATCCTGCATCAGTACTGCTCCGACTGCTTGGTCACTAGCGTCTGCTTCCACCACGTAGTCTCTGTCTGGATTCGATAGGATGAGTATTGGCGTTGTAGTCAGTGCTGTCTGTAGCTGCTCCATGGCTTGCTGATGAGGAGTATCCCCTGTATCCGTCCACCTTTGCAGCTTCACACGTTTCCCGTTGTTCTAGATACAGGCCTTCAAGTTGACCCAGTCGATCTCGGGGTTGAACTGCTTCAGAAAATCACGCCCCAAGATGAAATCTAATCCTTTGATGTTCGTGATCGGCAACGTCGGCTTCCACCTTAACGCTCCTATCTGCAGCTGCAGTGTTGACTCGCCGTGGATGGGAAGCTTCGTACCGTCCACCATCGTTGCTGTAAACTGGGTCTCTTCTGAGGATTCTTCAATTTTCTCCAACGTCCCGCGGTCGTACACCGAGTGGGACGCACCACTGTCCACCAGTGTCTGGAGGCGTCGCCCGTTGCAGATCACCTCGAGTACTAGTGGCTGTTGCTGCTCCGAGTAGCCGTAGATGGTATCGCTTATAGGATCGTAGGGTACGTCGAATATGTCATCCCTAGGTCCTGCGCTCGAAGATGCAGCTTCAATATCAGGTATCACCTGAGTAGGGTTAGAAGGATTTATCCGAGGCTGGTACAGCTTCTCTTGAGCCTGGAACCTTCCCCTAGGCCTTTGCAGCTGTGTAGGCTTCATCTGTGGGGAACAGGGAGCCTTTAAACAGAGCTGCTGGGAGAGAATATTAACTCCTCGGAACGCTCGACCCTTGTTAGCGCTCCGGAGTAGGGTCCCCATATTACCCGGTACCGGTTTAATTTCTGACTCTCCCTTAATAAAGGCTTGAAACCCACGAGAAGTAATATTCTTTCATGTCGGGGTGTACGGCTGGAGTTTCCCAGTCGGTGCAGGGTCTTGTTTCGCGGAGTCTCCATTTGTCTCGGCGATTTCCCCTAGTGCCGACTGGTCGTGACGTTTTAAACTCGCGCCATCATATTCTCCTTTTTTTGCCCTCTCCGAAGTTGCCACGTTGTCCGTTTTCTGCTTCGGGGGTGCCGCACTGTTCTTGTATCTCAGCTCCGCACGCCTTCCCTTCATTTCCCAACACGCCAAGATACGATGTCCTGTAGCGCCGCAGTTTGTACGTCTCAGTTTTTGCTAGCCGCTGCTCCACATCGCCCTCGTCGTTCTCCATCGGTTCAGCAGTCGTGGGTGGTGCCAATCGCCCCATGCCACTAGTTGGCTTGTTGCGTCGTGTTCCGTAGTAGCTACTGTTCAACGTGTCGAACTGTTCGATCAGTGCTGCCCGAAACTGCGCCTACGTCCATTCGCCTTGGACTATTCTGTTGTTGATCCACTCTAGAGCTGGGCCTTGTAACAGTGTTGCTGCGAGCCGTATGCGCATTGCGTCTTCTGTCGGGGTCGTGCATCCAACGGCTTCGAAGTAAATTTCGAGTTCAGCTACAAATCGACGAACGTCGTTCCCTTTAACTATAGGATCGAACGCCTCCGGTAGCCTCAGCTTCACTGCTTCGAGGTTAACTGTAGCTGCTGCCGTTGTCGCAGATAGAATTGTCGATGTCGTCGCCGCTGCTGCTGCTGCTGCTGCTGCTGCTGCTGCTGCTGCTGCTGCTGCTGCTGCTGCTGCTGCTGCTGCTGCTGCTGTCGCTGCTGCATTCGCTGCTGCTGTGGCGGTTGCCGACTGGTTCGCAAGGAGTTTCTCGAGTCGTGGGAGCGCCGCACGTATCTGCTTATGCTCGGCACGTAACTCCGTGATTTTCTGTACTGAAATATCTCCTTTTCCCTCTATTTGGCGATTTACAGAAAGAAGCGCGACGAAAATAATTGAATTTTGGGTGCTGGTCGACTTACTGCGAGTCGAGTTGACTGTAGAATCGACGAGCACAAATTCTGTAAGTCGCGTAAATCTTCCTTAGTCGAAATTCGCGTTCGATCTCGGCCGTTGAGAAGAAACTCGATCCGACGCTCCAAATTCCAACTTTTTGGGGCACAATTCTCTGGGCCGTTGAGATGAAACTCGATCGAACGGTCGAAACTCCAACCTTTCCACCAGAAAATCTGAGGGGTGTTCGAAAACCGAATCGAGGGGGACTTAGAAAAATTGCGCGGAACTGGTTTTACATATCCGTATCGGCGCCTTCGTCGTCGCCCCCGCGGTTTTTAAAGGCCGGAACTACGCGGTTGAAGACCTCGCGTGTAAACACGCTCTGATATTGAATGAATCACCTGGGTACAAGGCGAGGCTATATATAGGCTCGACACAAAGGCAGTAACCCGGGTGTTACTAGAAGGTTCCGCGGGTCGCGAAGCGTCCCGAACGGGTCCTTCCTGAATTCGGTAGAAGGCAATTCGGTGGCAACCGAAAAGCCTAGAATTCGGTGCACTCAACCTAGTTCGGTGCCTAAAACTATAATAATATAGTAAAAGCAACGAACCTAGGAAATCAAGCAAAAGCATGCAAGATAAAATAAAGCTAAGCTAGTAATAACATAATAAAGTCCAGGCAAGCTAGCAAAGCCAGCATAAGCCGTCGTACTCTCACAACAGATAGGCCATTGCGCTCTACAGCAGACGGTTCTTGAGAATGCTTGGCAGACATTACTGAGGCATGGGAGGGAACCTTGATGGTGTTCCCCTCACGGTGAGAATGAGCAGGAGGAACAAGATGGGGTGTTCTTGGGAGCACAATGCCCCACCACCACCTGTGATGGCTTGGAACACCCCGGAGCGCGGCTTATGCGTGGCTCACGGTGCTTCCTCTTGGCTGTCATGAGGTGCCCTGGACAGCACGAAATAGCTGCTTCCTGCACCGCTGTGCTGTCGACGCGCTTGTGGACAAGGCTGGCAGCTGTCAAATGCTGCTCCAGCCGTGATTCCATGTTGCGCTGTCAGCATGGCTGCCACTTCCACCAATGTGGTGGTTACGCGGCACGTCGAGGGAAAATTGCTCGGAACTGCACCTGTGGTTGATGTCGTGATATGTGGGTGTTGGTCCTGCTGTCCTTTTCGCAACGTGTTCATATTAGGAAATCCTCGGTTCCGAGAAACTCAGTTTCATTGTAACTAAAACCGTACCCTGAACACTCAGGGAAAAAAAACCGGTCACACTGTTTTACAAAGGGGAAAAAATAAAACCATCGGTACACTTTCAGGCCTAGGGTAAAAATCCTAATACCCTGTCTGGGAAAGGGTAATTCGAAAAAAAGCGGCCGCCAGTCAGTGCAAAAAGGGTATTTTACCTTGATAACGAGAGGCCTGACTACAACGTGCCATTATACCAGTATCTCTATCTAGAGTGAGAATTGAGGAAAAAAACATATCGTCATCGCCCGGATATAAGACATATATGTCTTATCTCGTACACGGGAAAAAATGCTTGGGTTATCTTGTATTTGGGACGGTTTAGGGTGTCTTATAAGTCTTATAAATAAAAACTTTTTAAAGCTCGCGTCTCATATTTCTGCCATCCAACCAAGTGTTAAACGGTTGGAATCCGGTAACAGCAAAGTTTGTCGCAAAGCACACCAAAGCAAGGGGTGGTTTGGGAAAGTTGGCTGTCGCACGCTTCCCCGTGCACACCAAGCGTTTACAACTCCCGAAAATATGAGACACTGAACTCAATGTTGACAGAACCTGGGACCAAACCTGTCCCCCTTGGCTCGTTTTCCACCCAAACCAACCCACCCTGGTTTGTTTTGGCCTCGACTGTTTGGGAGTTCGCTGTTCTTTTTTCTCCCACTCGTCAAATATTTCGTCTTACGTTACCCAATCACAGACGGGCAAACCCAACCAAGTGTTAAATGGTTGGAAATATGAGACGCGAGCTTTAAACTACTTAGAAATATTTTCACACATCTTGAAAAGAGTTTCTCATAATGAGTATGGATGTTGCAACCACTTCGGCCACTTCGGCAATGCCCGCGACGCCACGTCATGGAGAAAACTTGCAGAGGCAATTTTGTTAGTACCTGAGTCAGCACGTGGCAGAATGTCAAGAGAACTAGGCAAGAATGAATGAACTAGCAGAAGTTTTGGGTACAAATATGAAACCCTAGTTGGGGTTGTACCCCATATTGGCTACCCCACTACAGCCTACAAGCATAATACAGTTTAACACACCCCCATAGGCAAAGTGGGGGAGAACAAAGGGTCACAAGACCAGTCCAGCAAAGCAAAGCAAAGCCCAGGGTGGATCACAACGTCACCACACTCCGAGCACAAGTAAAGGCCACAAGGCCAGTTCACATGCAGTGCTAGATATAGTACAAGACAAGCAACACAGTGATCAAAACCTAGCAAGCAAGCAACAAGATATATATAAAGTACAGTACAAAGAATGTCAAGCAGTGAGCAAGTGAGGAAACGTGGACACAAGGCCTAAAGAAGTACAGTGCCGCTGATGATCACTAGGCGGGAGCGCCTTGGTGAAGATATCAGCAGTGTTGGCCTTCGAGTCCACGTACACAAGCCGAAGCTGACCGCGCTGCTGAAGCTCTCGAGCAAGAAAGTAGCGAAGAGCAATGTGCTTCGTCCTGTGCTCCAGTCTGTGCTCCTGACACAAGGCAAGAGCCGCCTTGTTGTCACCATACAGAACTGGAGGAGAACTAGGCCGCTCTCCCAAGTCAGTCAGCAGGTAGGTGAGCCAGCGTAACTCCTGTGCAGCCATGGCTGTGGCGTAGATCTCAGCCTCACAACTAGAGCCGAGAACAGAGGAAGAGCGGGTGGACCGCCACGAGACAGAACCAGAGCCAAGGCTGAAGGTGTAACCTTGTGACGACCGCTGCGTAGCCAGGTCATCCACCCAAGAAGCGTCCGAGTGACCAGTGAGGACAACTCTGTCGCGTCCTCCAAGTACCAGCCCCATGCCTGATGTACTGCACAAGTAACGCAGCACCCTCTTAGCAGCCTCCCAGTGCTCTCGCCTGTGTCTCCCAGGTGCAACGTAACGAGCAAGGATGCTAAGAGGGTACGCGAGGTCAGGTCGCGTGCAAGTCATCAAGTACATGAGGCAGCCTACAAGCTCTGGGTACGGGCCACTCGGCTCTACGGACTCGTCCGAAGGTGGAGCTGAGAGCGAGTGGCTGGTAGCCAGAGGTGTGGCCTGTGGTGAGGAGAACTGGAAGCCGAAGCGCTGAAGGACCTGCTGCACCATGTGTGACTGAGTCAGGGTGATGGTGCGGCGAGCTCTGTCCCGGGTGATCTGCAAGCCAAGGTAGCTACGCAGTTCACCCAGGTCAGTGCAGGTGTGTCTCTTCTGCAGCTCCGACTTCACACGAGCGAGTGCCTCAGTGTCAGCAGTAGCAAAGACCAAGTCGTCGACGTACACAAGAATGTAGAACGGCGGCAGCGACGTGTCTGTGCGCAGAAACAGCGACGGGTCAGCAGTAGACGGCGCGAACCCAAGAGCCGCAAGTGTAGTCCTCAGTGTGTCGTGCCACTCACGTGGCGCCTAGCGGAGACCGTAGACTGGCCGGCGGAGGCTCCACTGGGTACCAGGAGGAAACGACCCAGTAAAGCCAGGTGGGCGACGCAGCCAGATCTCCTCGTGCAGGCTGCCCTGCAGGAACGCTGTGCTGAAGTCAAGAGAGTGAAGCTCGTAGTCACGCTGAGCAGCAACGTGCAGCAGAACCCGAAGAGTGGTCATCTTCGGGGTGGGGGAGAAGGTCTGGAAGAAGTCGACCCCCTGACGCTGACTGAAGCCTCTAGCAACGTAACGAGCCTTGAAGACAGGTGGAGAACCTGGCGGCCGCTTCACCCTGAAAATCCACATGCCATCGACGATGTTCGCCCCAGGAGGGGGAACCTCGTCGACGTAGGTGCCTGTGGACTTCCAGGATGCCATCTCTGCGTCCATGGCTGTCTGCCACTGAGAGGAGTAGGGACCCGAGATCGCCTCTGCGTAAGTGCGCGGAGTGGGGATGTCTAGTGCATCCGGGTCTCCCTCAGGGGCAAGCAACCAGGCCACGAGATGAGGTACAGCAGCCGCGAGAGAGTCAAAGTCCTCCTGCCTGTCCTCAAGGACGTCCGTGCCAAGAGCACACTCACCCCCGACGGACGGAGGACAGACAGACGCAGACGCAGACTCAGCAACAAGACTAGCAGCGTAGTCTAGACGACAGGCAGCAGCAAAGTCAACCAACTCAGCGACTAGAGCAGACGCAGCCGAGGACTCAAAGGTAGGGTCAGTGACAACAGTAGCTAGGAGACGCGTGACAGTAGGGTGCTCAGCACGATACCGGTCAGACTCAGGGTCCGGAACGTCAGGCAAAGAGGACGCAGGAGGAGACGGTAGAGGGACACGCTGAGGAGCAGTAGAGGGACGCAGAGTCATGTAGTGAGTGCCTGGGACAGGAGGAGGACGCTCACGACGGACACGACGACCAGTGCGAGCAGTGCGAACAGGCGACGCAGGATGAGACTCAGGCTCACGACGCTCTGTAAGACCTCCTGTGGGACCAGTGTAAGGAGAGGGAGCAGGGAGAGGTGAGGTAGGCGGTAACTGTGACTGCGGCTGGACAGGCGGGAGACACCCTACGGAGGGAGGAGGACAAGGAGGAGGAGCCTGCCCAAGAACCTGCTAAAGGAGCGGTACGAAGTACGGCCGCGGCCGCGCAGCGTCTCCAGAAGCAGAAGAGACTCCAGCGGCCGGGTCCTCAGCACCAGCAGGAGCTCCAACGTCCGGGTCCCCAGCACCAGCAGCAGCGCCACCGCTCGGGTCCTCAGCTCCAGCAGCAGCTCCACCAGGTGGGTCCGCAGCACCAGCAGCAGCACCACCCCCAGGGTCCGCAGCACCGCTAGGAAGAGCACCCCCAGAGTCGGCAGCTCCAACTCCACTAGTACCGCCAGCTCCAGAGGCCCCAGCTCCAGCAGCTCCAGTCGTAGTGCTCCCAGAACGACCAGTCCCAGCAGCTCCAGTACCCCCAGTACGAGCACCCCCAGGACGAGCAGCTCCAGCACCCCCAACTCCAATCGAGGCACTAGGACGGCGAAAGCGCCTGACGTACCAGTCACGAAGCTGCTGCGGTGTGAGAGACTGCTCAGCACCCCGAACCGGAGCACCCCCAGACACAGCAACCCGAGGCTCCGTAGGCTCAGCAGCAGCACCCCCAGGCTCAGTACCCGCAGGCGCAGCACCCCCAGACTCAGCACCCCCAGACTCCGCACACGCAGGCTCAGCACCCCCAGGCTCAGCACCCCCAGGCGCAGCACCCCCAGGCTCAGCACCCCCAGCTCCAGCACCCGCAGTCCCAGCACTCCCAGGCCCAGCACCCGCAGGCTCAGCACCCCCAGGCTCAGCACTCCCAGCAGTACCACCTGCAGCAGCACCTGAGTCACCTGTGACCTCGACAGGCTCAGCGACGGGAGGAGGGTCTACCTGAGAGACACCTGAAGGAGCAGGACCCTGAGGGGGAAGGGGGTCTACCGGAGGGGGACCAGGAGCAAGGAAAAGCGGCGGGGGAGGGAGGGGGGCAGTGCGGTAGGGGAAGAGACGGTAAAAAGGGACCGACTCGTCAAAGGTGACATCCTGAGAGGCGAAGACCCGGCGCGAGGTGGGGTGGTAAAACTGCCAGCCAGGCGCGTCAGGGACAAAGCCAAGGAAGACACAGGGAAGCGTGCGGGAGGAGAGCTTGTCCGCGGACGTATCACGGACAAGGGCACGAGCACCCCACACCCGGAAGCGCGACGCATCGCCAACCTCCCCCGTCCAACGCAGTGTGGGCGAGGTCTCCGGCAAGGAGACACGGGGCCAGAGGTTGAGCTGATGCGCGGCGTACCGGACAGCAAACGGCCACAGAAAATGGGGAGCCGCCGCGTGGACCAAGGAGGTACGAGCGACCTCCATGACCAGACCAATGCGGCGCTCAGCAACCCCATTCTGCTGTGGGGAGTCCGGAAGCGTGAAGGTCTGCTCGATGCCCTCCGCCTGACAGAAGGTCCTCAAGAGATCGGAGGAGAACTCACCACCTCTGTCAGAGTGCAGACGCAGGACAGGAAGATCCGTCCGGAAACGGCGGCGGAGCTGGAGACGAACTGTGCGGATCCAAGGGATCAGAACAGCAGGGACCTCACCCTTGGTGCGCAAGGGGAAGACCGTGGTGTAACGCGAGTAGTCGTCGACAACCAGCAAAAAGTACCGCTCACCGCCCTGACCACGAACGCGGGCTGGGCCCCACACGTCCAGGTGGAGGGTCTGCAGAGGAGCCTCTGTCGGGGGGAACGAGGAGGAGTGAGGAGCGGCGCGCTGCCGCCCCTCGACGCAAGGAAGGCAAGGCGGCGCAGGAGAGGCAGGGAGGGGAGGGAGGGACCTGGGAAGACCAGACACAAGGTGGCGACGGTGCATGCCACGAAGGCGTGGCAAGGAGGGGTGACCCAGGCGGTGGTGCCAGAGAAGAGTCTGGTGCGACAGGGAACGACACTCACAGGCGTGGCCTACCAGACCTGACGCAGACACCTGACCGACAGCAGCGACCTGAGGAGACGCAGTGGTCAGTGTGTAGAGACTCGACCCCGGCCGACGGGTAAACGTAGCCAGGTGACGGCCGGTCCTGGAGCACGTGCAGATCGCCACACGCTGTCCTCCAGGGGTGAAGGTGTCAACCCACTGATCCTGGAGGACAGCGTTGCTCACCAGGTTCGTCGAGAACGAGGGGAGGTGGAAACCCGACAACGAGCCAGACGGAACCGCCGGACAAGGGAGTACAGTGGTGGACTGGGCAAGGACTGGGCCCCCAGAGGGGTCAGCCAAGGAGACTGGGACCGGTGCAGGAAGCGGTGTGAGCTCAGTACTGTCACGAAAGAAACAACGGGAAGCACCTGAGTCAAGAGTGAAGGTGTGACAGGCCTCAGCCGGTGCGGTACCTGAGAGAGCAGTCTCTGTGGGTGCTGTACCTGAGAGAGCAGACTCGCAAGCAGCAGGGACAGTGCTGGAGGGAGCAGGTACAGGGGGCACCATACCAGAGAGAGCAGACTCACTAGTACCTAGGGCAGCGGGCCCTATACCTGGGTCAGGCGGCACACACAAGTAACAGTCTCCCTCGGCACTAACAGTCAATGCATACATGGCAGCAATAATAGCATCATAGTCAAGAGCAAAGATATCAACACCAGCCCTCATCAGCTCAGCCCAGCGAGGGCGCTCAACATCCTCGCCCATCTCCTCACGCCAAGCGTCGTCAAGGCGGAAGAAGCAGCGGTACTGAGTGTGGAACTTTCCACACGTCTGCCCCTTGCGATCACCTGTGCGAATGACATAGGAACAGCGGCCACTGCCCCCCGACGTCCCACGCTGAGCAAGCCACTCACGAAGCTGCTGGGTCGACTGGGGACGCTGCTGCTGCTGGGAGCTCTGGCCCGAGCCGGTGCCTCCACTCCGACCTCCACCGCCGCCACTACCTCCGCTCCGACCGCCACCACCGCCACCGCCACCGCCACTACCGCCACCGCCGCCACTGCCGCCGCTGCCACCACCGCCACTGCTCCCGCCGCCGCCCCCGCCTCCGCCGCCGGCCCCACTCCCACCGGCACTCCCGCCACCGCTCCCTCCAGCACCGCCTCCCCCCCCACCTCCCCCACCCCCTCCCCCCCCAGCGCCACCCCCGCCACCCTTGCCCCCCTTGCCCTTGCCGGTGCGGCGCCTCCCACCAGGAGCAGAAGCAGCGCCAGCAGACTCAGCACCAAGGAAGTCAACAGCAGCAGCAGTAGCATAGGAGGGAGCGAGGGGAGAGGGAGAGCACCCCTCAAAGATGGGGGTGCGAGGAGCGCCGCGAGCAGCACCTACAGCTACAATGCTCTTCTCGGCTGCTAGCAGCTTCTCCTCTAGGAGGGCGACAGTGAGCTCAGTGGGACAGCGAGCAAGGAAATAGTCGCGCACTGAGCTGAGGGTGTCAGGGAGACGGGTGACTATGAAGTGGAGTGCCCAGTACAGGGGAGGGGGGTTCTTAGCGCAGAACTCGGTGGGAAGGGCGGCACGCAGGCGAGCATCACTAGTGCGAAGGTGGGTGATAAGATCGGCGACTGTAGCAAAGGTGGACAGGTCAGGGAACAGGTAAGGCAGCATGAGACGGCTAAGCTCGGCTGTGGCAGGTGAGGAGTAGCGAGCAACGACAGCGTCGTATAGGGCTTTAGCGGTTTTGCAGTCGCCAAAGTGCTCTAGCTCAGCGAACGGCAGGTGACTGCGAATAGCCAGGCGAGCTGCAGCGTCACGAGTCTGCCACTGGGAACGTACACTAAGCTCGGCTGTGGCAGCAGGAGCAGCGGCAGCACCAGACGCGTAGTCATAGAGGGAGACGTGGTCCGTGCTATTGCTCATAAGATACAACTGCAGGTCGTCGAGCCAGGAAGTGAACTGCACGGGACGGCCCTCAGCATCGAAGGAAAGAACGCGAATAGAGGCCATAGCTCAGGCGTGAGGGCACAGCAGAGCAGCGGCAGCAGCAGAGGGGACGCGCTAGAGCGAAGCTAGCAGCCACAGCAGGAGCAAGCGGCGGTGCACAGGCAGGGAAGTGCGGCGGGCGGGCTGCAAGTGAGCGGGCGACGCTGCGAAGCGGGCAGCGGGCGAGCGGGCGACACTGCGAGCGGGCAGCAAGCGGGCGGGCGACGCTGCGAAGCAGGTAGCGGGCGGGCGGGCGGCGCTGCGAGCGGGCAGCGAAGCGGGCGGGCCGCGAAGCGGGCAGCGAGCGGGCGGGCGGGCTGCGAAGCGGGCAGCGGGGCGAGCGGGCTGCGAAGCGGGCGGGCCGCGAAGCGGGCAGCGAGCGGGCGGGCGGGCTGCGAAGCGGGCGGGCCGCGAAGCGGGCAGCGAGCGGGCGGGCGGGCTGCGAAGCGGGCAGCGGGGCGAGCGGGCTGCGAAGTGGGCGGGCCGCGAAGCGGGCAGCGAGCGGGCGGGCGGGCTGCGAAGCGGGCGGGCCGCGAAGCGGGCAGCGAGCGGGCGGGCGGGCTGCGAAGCGGGCGGGCCGCGAAGCGGGCAGCGAGCGGGCGAGCGGGCTGCGAAGCGGGCAGCGGGGCGAGCGGGCTGCGAAGCGGGCGGGCCGCGAAGCGGGCAGCGAGCGGGCGGCTCGGCGGGCGGGCGACACTGCAAGGGGCGCGCGAGGGCGCTAGTGAGGGGCGCGCGAGGGCGCTAGCAAGGGGCGCACGAGGGCGCTAACGAGGGGCGCGCGAGGGCGCTAACGAGGGTGCGCGCGAGGGCGCTAACGAGGGGCGCGCGAGGGCGCTAACGAGGGCGCACGAGGGCGCTACGAGGCTAGGGCACGGGGTAGCGTGGTAACCGCATGCGAGCGGTGGTGGGCCCTTAAAAAAAAACGGTCGGTAGGTCCTAGGGACCTCCTGCTCTGAATACCATTTCAAGAGATCTAGGCAAGAATGAATGAACTAGCAGAAGTTTTGGGTACAAATATGAAACCCTATTTGGGGTTGTACCCCATATTGGCTACCCCACTACAGCCTACAAGCATAATACAGTTTAACACAGAATTCGCGCTTCGCAAGGGTAAAAATGTACGCGGTATTTCAATTTTCGATATAATATATTGAAGTTTCGATTATAAGACATATATGTCTTATCTCGTACACACAAATAGGTGTCTTATAATGAGGCTAGCCTGTTTATAAGAGACACCCGTATAGTAGACAACCCCTGTCTACTATTCAACACTGTCTTATATCCGGGCGATCGCGGTACGAACGAGGTAAAGCCTGCTTCCGCAGGTGCAGGTGAGACGACCCCGCTCTTGTAAGGCAGGGAATTGCCAAATTAGAGCTTAAAAAAACACATCTAGCTGACAAATGATGGAAAAGACTTGACGGACTTGTGCAAATACATCATCACCAAAAAGTTGATGTCCTTGGACGGTCCCCTCAAATTCGCTACCCCAAAGACTCTTTCGGGGGTCCCGTAAATGTCCCACAACTGTTTACGAGCCCGAAAGAGACATTCGGAACAGTGTACCGAGTGTCCCAAATGGGTTTTGTCCCGATACTTTCTTGCGAACGTTCTCGAAAGCCGCCAATGTCCTAGTGCATGCGAAAATCTGTAGATCGAAAGGTACCAAGTTCGAATCCTGGATCTGGTATACACGTTTTGTGAAAAAATGATTTGGTGTTCTGATTTAATTTTGATATTCTGTTCATGAATATGATGACTGTTTGAGTTTATGTTAATGTTTATTGACAATTTTCAAGCACGAACTAGCGTAGTGTATTTTTACGCATGATTAATACTATCATAGTCGAATTCAATAAATTTTATACAGGTTACACACTAGCGAAATTGTTATATTAACGATTCAGTTTGTAGCTTGCACAAACGAAAACGGGTAACAGTTTCTAAGTTTTTACATTCTCGCCAAATTCGTAAGTCACGCACGCCCCCCCCCCCCCCCCCCCTCCGCCAATCTCGCCAAATTCGTAAGTCACGTGCGCCTCCTTCCTCCCCCCCCTACCCCCTTCCCCCATCCCCTCCCTCACAAACATCCGAGCGATGGGATGGCGAGAACTTTGTGCCCAACAGATGAACGCCAACTCAGCGTCATCTGAAAGGCACACCACTATCGTGCCACCTGTCATGCACACCTCATTGCAATCTGCCAGCTGCCTTAGAAAAATGCACGCGTCACCTCACAAAAATGTGCTACAGATGTTACGTACACACCACACGCCCAAAACTAGTCAACCAACCACCTCTCATAAACTCTTCAGGTAGAATTCTATTTCATTCTTATACGCGTACGAATTGTGTCCAGGTTTCTGAGCACTTGTCTCGTACTTCTAACTCTATAGGTTTCTACCAGTAGGTGCATCAGTCAAGTATCTGCCATGTTAGCATTCTAGTGTGTACTAACTACTCGTACATTTCTAATCATTACCTTTTCGAAAAACTTATAGTTTTTGTTAGAATCTGGCAGCAGGAATGATGAACTAACAGCATGCAGGAGTACAAGTAGGAAACCCTAATTTGGTTGTACCCCATATGGGCTACCCCACTACAGCCTAGACAATATGCAGCATACATGTTTGACACACCCCCATAGGCAAAGTGGGGGAGAACAAGGGGTCACACGACCAGTCAAGAGACGCAAAGCAAGCTCAGGGTGGATCTCAACGTCACCACACATTCTGAGCACAAGCAAAGGGCCGCAAGGCCAGTCCACATGCAGAGATATATATAAGCAACAAGAGCAGTACAGTGATCAATACCTAGCAAGAGCAAGCATGCAGGTATAAATATAGAACACAGTACACACAAAAGACTACAGCAAGTGTGGAAACGTAGGCACAAGGCCTAACAAAGTACAAAAGCGCTGATGATCACCAGACGGAAGTGCCTTGGTGAATATATCAGCAGTGTTGGCCCTAGTGGCCACGTGTGCAAGACGAAGCTGACCACGCTGCTGCAGCTCTCGAGCCAGGAAGTAACGCAAAGCGATGTGCTTCGTTCTGTGCTCCAGTCTGTGCTCCTCACACAAGGCAATAGCAGCCTTGTTGTCGACGTACAGCACTGGAGGAGAACGAGGCCGCTCTCCCAGGTCGGTCAGCAGGTAGGTGAGCCAGCGTAACTCCTGAGCAGCCATGGCGGTGGCGTAGATCTCAGCCTCACAACTGGAGCTGAGAACAGAAGACGAGCGAGTAGAACGCCAAGAAACAGAGCCAGAGCCAAGGCTGAAAGTGTAACCCTGTGACGACCGCTGCGTAGCCTGGTCGTCAACCCAAGAAGCGTCTGAGTGCCCAGTGAGGACCACCTCTCGCCGTCCTCCAAGCACGAGCCCCATGCCCGATGTACTGCACAAGTAGCGCAGTACCCTCTTCGCAGCATCCCAGTGCACCTTTCGGTGCCGACCAGGAGCCACGTAGCGAGCCAGAAGGCCAAGAGGGTACGCAAGGTCAGGACGAGTGCAAGTCATCAGGTACATGAGGCAACCCACTAGCTCTGGGTAAGGACCACTCGGCTCTACGGACTCATCCGAAGGCAGAGCTGAGAGCGAGTGACCTATAGCCAGAGGAGTGGCCTGTGCTGAGGACCAGGTGAAGCCGAAGCGCTGAAGGACCTGCTGCACCATGTGTGACTGAGTCAGTGTGATGGTGTGGTGTGCTCGGTCCCAGGTGATCTGCAAGCCAAGGTAGCTGCGCAGCTCACCCAAGTCTGTGCACGTGTGTCTCTTCTGCAGCTCGGACTTCACCAGGGCGAGGGCCTCAGTGTCAGCAGTAGCAAAGACCAAGTCGTCGACGTACACGAGGATATAGAACGGCGGCAGCGAAGTGTCGGTGCGTAGAAACAGTGAAGGGTCAGCAGTCGAAGGCGCAAACCCAAGAGCCGCAAGGGTAGTCCTCAGTGTGTCGTGCCACTCACGGGGTGCCTGGCGGAGACCGTAGACTGGCCGGCGGAGGCTCCACTGGGTACCAGGAGGGAACGTCCCAGTGAAGCCAGGTGGGCGGCGCAGCCAGATCTCCTCGTGCAGGCTGCCCTGTAGAAAAGCTGTGCTGAAGTCAAGGGAGTGAAGCTCGTAGTCACGCTGTGCGGCAACGTGCAGCAGCACCCGAAGAGTAGTCATCTTCGGGGTAGGAGAGAAGGTCTGGAAGAAGTCAACTCCCTCTCGCTGACTGAAGCCTCGAGCAACGTAGCGCGCCTTGAAGACAGGCGGAGAACCCGGCTGCCGCTTCACCCTGAAAATCCACATGCCATCGACGATGTTCGCCCCGGGAGGGGGAACCTCATCGACGTAAGTGCCTGTGGACTTCCAGGATGCCATCTCTGCGTCCATGGCTGCCTGCCACTGAGAAGAGTAGGGACCCGCGATCGCCTCAGCGTAAGAGCGCGGTGTGGGGATGTCTATAGCATCCGGGTCTCCCTCAGGGGCAAGCAGCATGGCCACGAGATGAGGCGCAGCGGCTGCAAGAGACTCAAGGTCCTCGTGCCTGTCCTCAAGGACGTCCGTGCCAAGGGCACACTCACCCCCGACGGACGGAGGACAGACAGACTCAGACTCAGCAACAAGACTAGCAGCGTAGTCTAGACGACAGGCAGCAGCAAAGTCAACAAGCTCAGCGACTAAGGCAGACGCAGCAGCAGACTCAAACGACGGGTCAGTGACAACAGTGGCTAGCAGATGCGTGACAGTAGGGTGCTCAGCACGAAACCGGTCAGACTCAGGGTCCGCGACGACAGGCAAAGAGGACGCAGGGGGAGACGGAAGAGGAGTACGCTCCGGAGTAGGGGACCGACGCAGGGCTACAAGGCGTGTGCCGGGGACAGCCGGCTGACGCGGACGAGGAACACGACGACCGGTACGACTAGGACGAACAGGCGAGACTGGACGCGACGCAGGCTCACGACGCTCAGCAAGACTACCTGTCTGCTCAGTGTAAGGAGAAGGAGCAGGCAGCGGTGAGCCAGGCTGTAACGGAAGACCAGTAGACGACGGGAGAGTAAGAACCTGACGATGAACACAGTCAGGCGGCGGCAGAGACGACGGAGACGGCGGAGCAAAGAACAGTCGTGGCGGCGCAGCTGCACCAGTACCGGCAGCTCCAGCAGCTCCAGTACCTCCAGCAGCTCCAGCACCTCCAGCAGCAGAACCGACACCTCCAGGCCCAGGGTCTCCAACCCCAGTGCCTCCAGCAGCAGCACCCCCAGAACCAGCACCTCCAGTCCCAGGGTCTCCAGCCTCCACGTCTCCAGCAGCAGCACCCCCAGAACCAGCACCTCCAGTCCCAGGGTCTCCAGCCTCGGTGTCTCCAGCAGCAGCACCTCCAGACGCAGCACCCCCAGCCCCAGCAGCTCCAGTACCTCCAGTACGAGCACCTCCGGGACCAGCGACTCCAGCACCACCAGTAGACAAAGTACCAGCACCACTCCTAGCTCCAGGGACGTCAGCAGAAGTACCTCCAGCAGTAGAGCCCCGGGCTCCAGCAGCGCGACCCTGACGGCGACCGTACCAGTCGTGCAGCTGCTGTGAGGTGAGAGGCACACGTGGACGAAGGCGGCTACTCCAAGGAGACCGCGCAACAGCAGACTCTGAACCCTCAGCGCCAGCACCCTCAGCAGCTCCAGCGCCACCAGCACCAGGACCTCCAGCAGCTCCAGAACCTCCAGCGCTCGCACCCTCAGCAGCCTTAGAACCACTAGCTCCAGCACCTCCAGACCCCTCACACGTAGGCTCAGCACCTCCAGGCTCCACACTCTCAAGCTCCGCACCCCCAGGCTCAGCACCCCCAGAAGTAGCACCCCGAGCAGGACCACCCCCAGTAGGACCTGAGTCACCAGTGACCTCGACCGGCGCAGGGAAGGGAGGAGGGTCTACCTGAGACACACCTGAAGGAGCAGGACCGGGAGCGGGGAGGGGGTCTACCTGGGGAGCACCCGGAGCGAGGAAGGGAGAGGGGCAGTGCGGTAGGGGAAGAGACGGTAAAAGGGAACCGACTCATCGAACGTGACGTCCTGAGACGCAAAGACACGGCGCGAGGTGGGGTGGTAAAACTGCCAACCAGGCGCGTCAGGGACAAAGCCAAGGAAGACACAGGGAACTGCACGGGCGGAGAGCTTGTCCGCAGTGGTATCGCGGACAAAGGCACGAGCACCCCAGACCCGGAAACGCGACGCATCGCCAACCTTCCCCGTCCACAGCAGTGTGGGCGAGGTCTCCGGCAAGGAGACACGGGGCCAGAGGTTGAGCTGATGCGCGGCGTACCGGACCGCAAACGGCCACAGAAAATGGGGGGCAGCCGCATGGATCATGGAGGTACGAGCGACCTCCATGACTAAGCCAATGCGGCGCTCAGCAACCCCATTCTGCTGCGGAGAGTCCGGAAGCGTGAACGACTGGGTGATGCCGTGCTCCGCACAGAAGGCTGCCAAGAGGTCTGAGGAGAACTCACCACCTCTGTCAGAGTGCAGACGCAGGACGGGAAACTCCGTCCCAAACCGCTCGCGGAGCTGGAGACGGGCAGCGCGGATCCAAGGGATCAAAACAGCAGGGACCTCCCCCTTGCTGCGCAGGGGAAAGACCGTGGTGTAACGCGTGTAGTCGTCAACAACCAGCAGGAAGTACCGCTCGTGGCCCTGTCCACGGACGCGGGCGGGGCCCCACACGTCCAGGTGGAGAGTCTGCAGGGGAGCCTCTGTGGGAGGGAACGAGGAGGAGTGAGGAGCGGCGCGCTGCCGCCCCTCGACGCAAGGAATGCAGGGCGGCGCAAGCGAGGGAGGCAGGGCAGGCAAAGACCTGGGAAGACCAGAAACCAGGAAGCGAGAGTGCATGCCACGAAGGCGCTGCACCGAGGGGTGACCAAGGCGGTGGTGCCACAGGAGGGTCTGGTGCGACAAAGCGCGACACTCGCAGGGGGCCGTCGGCTGACCTGACGCAGACGCAGACGCAGCTACCTGAGGGGACTCAGTGGTCAGGGTGTACAGACTCGAGCCAGGCGCACGGGTAAACGTGGCCAGATGTCGGCCGGTCCGAGCACACGTACAGTGAGTCACTCGCTGACTCGCAGGAGTGAACTGGTGCACCCCCCTATCCTGGAGGTCAGCTCCACTCACCAAGTTCGTAGAGAACGAGGGGAGGTAAAGACCTGACAGCAAGCCAGACGGGGCGGCCGGACACGGTAGAACCGTGGAGTAGTGGGCAAGGACCGGACCCCCGGAGGGGTCCGCCAGGGAGACTGGAACCGGCCGACTAAGCGGCGTGAGTGTGGTACAGTCGCGAAAGAAGGAGCGGGAAGCACCTGAGTCCAGCGTGAAGGTGTACAAGGCCGCAGCAGGCGCAGACCCAGAGAGAGCAGACTCACCAGCACCTGGAGCAGGAGACGTACCGGCACCTAGAGCAGCAGCCTCACCAGGACCCAGAGGAGGAGACGCACGAGCACCTAGGGCAGCAGCCTCACCAGTACCGGGAGCAGCAGGCGCTATACCAGGGTCAGGCGGGACGCACAGGTAACAGGCACGGTCAACACTAGTAGGTAATGCATACATGGCAGTGAGAATAGCATCATAGTCAGGAGCAAAGATATCTACCCTCCGTCCAAGCAGCTCCAGCCAGTCGGGGAGCTCAGCCTCGTCTCCAAACACTGTACGCCAGTCGTCGCTCAGACGGGCGAAGCAGCGGGACTGTGTGTGACCAAGCGTCCCGCAAGGCTGACCAACCCGATCACCTGTGCGAATGACGTACTGGCAGCGAACTGTACGCGTAGACCTGCTACACTGAGCGTACCACTCGTGGAGCTGCCGGGACGTAAGTGTCTCGCGAGGACGCCGCTGCAGCTGCAGCTGGCCACTGCCGGACGCTCCCAACTGACCAGCTCCAGGGGGACAGCTACGACTGCTACCGCGACAACCCCAGCTAGTATACCACTCACTAAGCTGCTGGGGCGTGAGAGACTCTCGCGAACGTCGCTGGGGCTGCATCTGGCCACCGGCCAGTAGCAGTAGCAGCAGCAGCAGCGCGGGCAGGGCAGGCGCGGCAGGCCGACAGGCAGGCAGGCCGGCAGGCAGACAGGCAGGCCGGCAGGCAGGCAGGCCGGCAGGCCGGCAGGCAGACGGGCAGGCAGGCAGGCCGGCAGGCAGGCAAGCAGACAGGCAGGCCGGCAGGCTGGCAGGCAGGCAGACAGGCAGGCCGGCAGGCAGGCAGGCAGACAGGCAGGCCGGTAGGCAGGCAGGCAGGCAGGCAGGCAGGCAGGCGCTCACCAAAGGCTGGAAGAGCAGGCGCTCGCCGGGCGAGCAGGGCCGGCGCTCAACGGGCGGCGGCCGAGTAGGCGCACGACAGCGGCGACGTCGGGGCCGCAACACCCGGTGCAGAGTAGGGCCGAAGCAGCTGCAGGGCGGGGCCGCTTCAGCGGCAGGTCGGGGCCGTGGCAGCTGCAGAGCGGGGCCGTATCAGCGGCAGGTCGGGGCCGAGGCAGAGGGACGCGCGCGGCTCGGCGCGGGCTGCGCTGACAGCGCGCTGGGCTGCTGCAGGCCGCGCGCGGCCGCGTTAGGCAGTGGCGAGCCGCGCGCGGCTCGGCGCGGGCTGCTGCGGGCGGCGCGCGGGCCGCGTGCGCGCGGCTCGGTGCGGGCTGCGCGCGGCTGCAGCGGGCTGCGCGCGGCTCTGTGCGGGCTGCGCGCTGCCGCAGCGGGCTGCGCGCGGCTCGGTGCGGGCTGCGCGCGGCTGCAACGGGCTGCGCGCGGCTCGGTGCGGGCTGCGCGCGGCTGCAGCGGGCTGCGCGCGGCTCGGTGCGGGCTGCGCGCGGCTGCAGGGGGCTGCGCGCGGCTGCAGCGGGCTGCGCGCGGCAGCTGCGGGCTGCGCGCGGCTGCAGCGGGCTGCGCGCGGCTCGGTGCGGGCTGCGCAGGCCTGAAGGGCGTGTAGGGGCGGTGCGAGACTTTACGGGCCTCTAGGGGCAGCGCGCTGGCCTAGGGCAGCAGGAGGCAGCGCTAGGGCTGCTGGACGGCTCGCGTAGTGCAGCACGTCACAAGGCAAGGCAAGGCAGGCAGGTACGTGGGGTAGCGCGGTAACCGCAGTGGTAGGTGGGCCCGAAAAAAAACGGTCCTACGGACCTTAGTGCTCTGAAACCATGTTAGAATCTGGCAGCAGGAATGATGAACTAACAGCATGCAGGAGTACAAGTAGGAAACCCTAATTTGGTTGTACCCCATATGGGCTACCCCACTATAGCCTAGACAATATGCAGCATACATGTTTGACAGTTTTCTCTCTTCCCGCTTCTCTGTTTTCCCCCCCGCGCAGGCGCTGGCGTTTTTCCCTTAAGCCCACTCGGCGAGTTCAGCTTCGCGGAGCTGCACGCCGCGACTGAGAGCGAGGTGGGACGCGGCGCCACTGGCGACGGAAGCAGCGCGGCTGTCGCTGGTTTCGTCGCAGGCGACGGGGAGATGCGGGGGTGTGATGTTGCGGGCTGATTGATGAAAGGAAGGCCATCAAGGTATGCCTCGCTGCCTTTCTTGTCGCCAATCTATTCGTTGGCGGTGAGTTGACATCTTTATTACAGTGTTCCTTCAAATCAGGAAGAAGCCTTTTCTGCTTGTGTTTTTGTTTATTTGTGCAGTTGCTGGCAACCGCTCTAAACGGGATGATTATTTTAATAATGCAGGGTAGCAATGGTGTTACCAACACCACGGTTTGTACGTGCAATAGCATTACTGTCACTTTCCGATTTCCTGTGGCTAATTATTAATAGTGTCAATTGCAGGATACGCTCTGTTTATTTTGAATGTGGCACCTTGAGATGTTAATCAAGTTGCAATTAATTGCAGCTGACGTAGTGCTACCCCGTAGCAATTGTGTAATGTATTGTGAACCCATTTCTGGCTGATGTTTAGGTGTTGTAGGTTTTGAAATGTAATGGTGCTACTTTTCTGTAATATTATTTTTGTTAATGACCTCATTTAACCGAACCGCATGATCAGCACCGAAAATTTTGTGTCCCAAATTTCCGAAGCGCGCTCGCACATGATTGGACGGTACCCTGTCCCGAATGTGTTCTGAAGGTGTTTCTGAACTGTCCCGGACATGTCCAGATTGGTCCCCAAAAAGTCATTTGGGCAGATGCGAAAGAGTCCTATGGGACGTAAACAGGAAACCCCAAAACGTCACTACAGACTTCCCGAAATACACTTTCGGGATGGTGGTGAAAAATGTCCCCAATGTCTCTCGCGGGATACTTTCGGGAAGATTTTGGGACCTCGGAATTTGGCGATGATGTTGCTGCACCAACCAACCACTCCACATGCTCTTGTGCTGCACCATCAATTTCCCCACCCTCTCACCAGCAGTCTATGCCAGACACAGAAATCCAGTGGGCTGGAGGCCGCATGATTGCAAATCTCATCTTGCTCCACTATCGTTCCTCCCATCACCCCACTGGCACTCCTTGCCTTAGCTTCTGCTACCCAGCATCCCCTACAACAGTGCTGGCCTGAGATAGCAAGGACACACATCTCTTCGTAATTCTCACCATTTCCACCCCATCCCACCACATCCCACCACATCCCACCACCCATCTTCCCACGAATCTCAGCACCCGTCCACCCACCCATCTGACCACCCATCCCCCAACCCACCCATCCTCCCAGCAGCACCATTCCCCCCAGCTTCAACGATCCAGCCTGCACCCAGCAAGAGATTAAGGATGGCATGCTGAAGGCAACCTGATCTCACCATTCTGCCTCCCACCCCACCTCCCATTCCCTCTCCAATTCCCCCAGCAGCACTGCTTCCACCAGCTTCTATCCAGCCAGCCCCCAACAGGAGTCTGTAGATGGCATCAGTTGTGGTTGGAGAGAGGAAGATACAACATCCCTTCGTGATTTCACATGCCTTCGTGCTTCACCAACCCACCTCCCATCCCTCCAATCCCCTCTTCCATCCTACCCATAGCAATGTTCCCCTTAGCAGCACTGTTCCCCCCAGCTTCAGCTATCCAGCCAGCTCCCAGCAGAAGCCTGAAGATGGCGACAGTTGTGGCTGGAGGCAACCTGCTTTCACATCTCTTCACAATCTCAAATTCCCTCGCTTCACTATCACCCATCTGATCCCCCTAGCACCACCACCACCGCCAGCTTCAGCTATCCAGCCCACAGCAAGAGCCTGAAGATGACGTCACTGGTGGCTAGAGACTGCTTGTTTTCATGATCTCACAGTCCCTCCTGCTTCACCATCCCGCTTCCATCCCCCCTCCCAATCCTGCACCAGCACTGCTCCCACCAGCTTCAGCTATCCAGCCAGCCCCCAGCAGGAGTCTAAAGATGTCATCAGTGATGGCCAGAGGCAGGCAGAACAGCCAATGCACTGCTGCTCGTGAAATGGCCCTTCCTGAGAGGGCTGCTTGCTGCAAGACGACCTGGTGAACATGGGAGACCGGGTGAGAGGGGGGGGGGAAGAAGCGGGTGGGGGTTGATGTGAAGCAAAAGCCAGGCGGAGGCAGGGGTCAGGCGGAACAGTCGGTGCACCGCTGTTTATGAGATGGCTTTCCCTGACAAGGCTGCTTGTTGCAAGAGGACCCCATGGGAGTCGCTGGCAGGTGGGACGGTGGATATAGAAGGCAGGGAACGTGCTGTCGGTGGTGGTGGAAGAGTCATCTACTTAGACCTTGTAAGACTACTTAAGATATAATGATACGCTCATCATACCGCTACGTTTAGGCTGCTGAGAACCTCACCTGCTTGGTCAGCAGGTAGTGTGCTGTAAGGTAGCGTGCCTTTTTTAGCTACTCAATAGGCTCATCAAACATAGAAACACTAGGCTACTCAGTAGCATACGAAGGTAGTGTCCCAGTACACGACACTCACCTGCTTGGCGCGGAGGTAGTGTGCTGGCAGGAGGCACATGTGCTGGTAGTGTGCTGGTAGTGTGCTGGTAGTGTGCTGGTAGTGTGCTGGTAGTGTGCTGGTAGTGTGCTGGTAGTGTGCTGGTAGTGTGCTGGCAGGAGGCACATGTGCGTGCACAACTCACGCTCCTGAACAAATGGCAGAGTTTGGCATTTTCCATGCAGGTGGATGGCGTTGTTTGCCATGATCCGCAAGACATGCACAAGTAGAAGGACTGGCAAGTGGATGCATGGGTCAGATGGAAGGAGGGAGGGAGGTAGCGAGGAACGAAAGAGGTTTGGTTGGTTGAAACTTATGGACTGGACTGAAGGGAACAGGAGTCAACAGAAGAGAGAGAAAACATGCGCAGATGGGGGGACGGGGAGGCGGATGCACGGGGTGGAGGGAAGAAGGAAGGGAGGAAGAGAGGAAGGAATGAGGTTTGGTTATAGAACCATGGACTGGACTGATGAACAGGAGTCAACAGAAGAGAGAAAAAAAAGCAGAGACAGTTTGGAGGCAGAGCAAAGAAGTCACAACAGCACCAAGAGGAATGAGGGCAATATGGAATGGAGTATCGGAGGCATGAGTATGGTTGGAACTTGGAAGAAAATAGTCTTCATGATCTCACATTATTTGATAGCGGCACATTTTGACATCTTGGGAATGAATTCCTTACCTTGGCTTGGCTGAGAGAAGGTCACATCTGGGTGGGAAGAGATGTCAAGAGCAGCTGAGGCATCTCCTGATGATGTCGTGCTGATGGCTGTTGGCACAAGTCGCAAAGGAAGAGAGTGCGGGAAAAATTCCAGAGGGTTGAAGAATGAGCGGGACAATGGAGCAAGGAAGATGGAGCATGAGGTGATGGGGAGGAGGGACCTCTTGCAGATGGTGCTGTACTGACTGCTGTGAGTGTAACTTGCAAAGAAGGAAAGGGAGGGGGCACGAGCTCCGAGCTCGGTAATAGAGCGAGAACATGTAACAAAAGGTGGTGCCGAAGGCACGCGATGGCGGCGGCGGCGGCGGCGGCAGCAGCAGCAGCAGCAGCAACGGGGTTGCAGCAGTGGGAGTTCATACTTACAACTAAAGGCTCAAATCAGCACTATCTACTAGGTGCTATTTCAGTCACACTACAAGCCTCACCTGCAGCACCGCCAGTCTATCTCTCTTATTATAGTCAGGTTCTGCATCTGCCAGACCCTTGTGCTCCTCTGCGCAGGGGGACTGCAGAAACATCTCCCGCAGCACACTAACCTGTCTTCCTTTGACCAGTACTGCTCCTGCTCTCATCCGCCACTCTGTCTCACAGCCTCTGCGCCTGAGTCATACTCTGCACCAACCCCTTATGCTCCTCAGAAATTTGAAGCAGTGATATTGCTAATACCACAAGGTGCTATTCAAATAAACCACAAGCCTCACCTGCAGCAAGGTCACTCTGTCCTGCAGACTTTGCGCCTGGGTAAGATTCTGCACAGCCCCTCATGATCCTGTAAGCTAAAAAGCCTACAAGTAAGCCGACCTCACCTGCAGCACGGCCACTCTGTCCCGCAGTCTCCGTGCCTGGGTAATATTCTACACAGCCCCTCATGCTCCTCAGCGCTTAGAAACCACGCAAAAACGCGGCACCACAAAAACATCTCCCTTTGCCCCCATCTCCCTTTCACCTCCGCATTCCCTGTCCCCTCCTTGTTCCGCCCCCTCCTCTCTCTTGCTTTCACCTGCCCTGTCCTACTCCCTACCCCTGCTGCTGCTGGTGGAGCTTTCGGGTCGAATCGTTTCATCCACTCTTCTCGGGTCTAAGATACCCTGCTCCAAGATGAAGGCCTTGCGCCGGGACGGGACTGCTCCTCTAGCCTGAAAAAGAGAGGAGAGGGGAGAGCAGAGAGGGGAGAGATTGGAAGGGTTTGCAGTGGAATGATGCTGGTTGAGTGGTGGGTTCTTCTGGGCTCCAGCGAATCCTGCTCCAGGATAAAGGCCTTGCGCCGGGACCGTTCCTCCAACCAGAAACGGAGAGGGAGAAGATGGGAGGGAGAGGAGGGGAGGAGGGGAGATGATGCTATGTAAGAGAAGCTGGCTCATCTGGGGCCTTACACCTAGTGTTACACCCTTACGTTACGTTGCACCTTGCGTTACGACATACATCTATACTTGAGAGGTCACAGAAGTGGATCTTCTATTCTATCTATGCATAGTAAAATCAATCACGCACACCTGGAGAGCTATACATATGCAGTATCTTGATCTTGAACCATCTGTCCCCCAATGAGGTGTTCAGCATCAGCCCGAGTGCTGGCAGCGATGGCAATTTAGAGGCAGGGTATGGTGGGGTACCATAGCGGCAACATAGCAGCCACTGAAATAGGCACATTAGCAGTACTGTATCAGGAGCTGTAGCAGGAGCAGGAGTGGCACTGGTGGCAGTACTGGTGGGCCCACCAATCCAGGTCTCATCTCAACGCACCCTGAGCCAACACATGCACGGGGGGGTGGAGATGCAGTGGGTGTGTCAAACTATATGTGCTGCATATTGTCTAGGCTGTAGTGGGGTAGCCCATATGGGGTACAACCTAGTTAGGGTTTACTACTTGTACTCCTGCATCCTGCTAGTTCAATCATTCCTGCTGCTAGATTCTAACATGGTTTCAGAGCACTAAGGTCCGTAGGACCGTTTTTTTTCGGGCCCACCTACCGCTGCGGTTACCGCGCTACCCCACGTAGCCTTGCCTTGCCTTGTATGCCTTGCCTTGCCTTGCCTTGCCTGCGCGCTGCCCCTAGAGGCCCGTAAGGCCCGCGCGCCGCCTCTACACGCCTGTCGGGCCCGCACACACGCTGCTACCGCGCGCTGCCCGCACCGAGATCGCGCAGCCCGCCCCGAGTCGCGCGCAGCCCGCTGCAGCCACGCGCAGCCCGCACCGAGCCGCGCGCAGCCCGCTGCAGCCGCGCGCAGCCTGCACCGAGCCGCGCACAGCCCGCTGCAACCGCGCGCAGCCCGCACCGAGCCGCGCGCAGCTCGCAGCTGCCGCGCGCAGCCCGCGCCGAGCCCGCGCAGCCCGCGTCGAGCCGCGCGCGGCCTGCTACGGCCTCGCGCAGCCCGCGCGCGGCCCGCAGCAGCTCGTGCCGAGCCGCGCGAGGCCTGCTCCTGCCTCGCACGGCCCGCGCGCGGCCCGCAACAGCCCGCGCCGAGCCGCGCGCGGCCCGCTACTCCCTAGCGCGGCCGCGCGCGGCCCTTTGCCTCGGCCCCGACCTGCCGCTGATGCGGCCCCGCCCAGCAGCTGCCATGGCCTCGACCTGCCGCTGATGCGGCCCCGCCCTGCAGCTGCCACGACCCCGACCTGCCGCTGACGCGGCCCCACCCTGCTACTGCCGCTGACGCGGCCCCGCCCTCCAGCTGTTTCGGCCCTGCTCTGCAGCCGGTTTTGCGGCCCCGACGTCGCCGCTGTCGTGCGCCTACTCGAGCGCCGGCCCTGCTCTCCCAGCCTTTGGTGAGCGCCTGCCTGCCTGCCTGACGGCCTGCCTGTCTGCCTGCCTGCCTGCCGGCCTGGCTGCCTGCCTGCCTGCCGGCCTGCCTGCCTGCCTGCCTGTCTGCCTGCGTGTCTACGTGCCTGCCTGCCTGCCTGCCTGCCTGCCTGCCTACCTGCCTGCCTGTCTGCCTGCCTGCCTGCCTGCCTGGCTGCCTGCCTACCTGCCGGCCTGCCTGCCTGCCTGCTTGCTTGCCTGCCTGCCGCGCCTGCCTTGCCTGCGCTACTGCTACTGGCAGGTGGCCAGATGCAGCTCCAGCGACATTCACGCGAGCCTCTGACGCCTCAGCAGCTTAGTGAGTGGTATACTAGCTGGGGTTGTCGCGGTAGCCGTCGTAGCTGTCGCCCTGGAGCTGGTCAGTTGGGAGCGTCTGGCAGTGGCCAGCTGCAGCTGCAGGGACGTCCACGTGAGACACTTACGCCCCGGCAGCTCCAGGAGTGGTACGCTCAGTGTAGCAGGTCTACGCGTACAGTCCGCTGCCCGTACGTCATTCGCACAGGTGCTAGGACTGGTCAGCCTTGTGGGACGCTTGGTCACACACAGTCCCGCTGCTTCGCCCGTCTGAGCGACGACTGGCGCACAGTGTTTGGCGACGAGGCTGAGCTCCCCACCTGGCTGGAGCTGCATAGACAGAGGGTAGATATCTTTGCGCTTGACTATGATGCTATTCTCACTGCCATGTATGCATTGTCTACTAGTGCTGACCGTGCCTGTTGCCTGTGCGTACCGCCTGACCCTGGTGAGGCTGCTGCCCTAGGTGCTAGTGCGTCTCCTGCTCTAGGTGCTGGTGAGGCTGCTGCTCTCGGTGCTAGTACGTCTACTGCTCTAGGTACTGGTGAGGCCGTGGCATCAGGTGCTGCTGTGTCTGCTCTCTCTGGTACTGCGCCCACTGCGGTCTCGCACACCTTCACCCTTGACTCAGGAGCTTCCCGCTCCTTCTTTCGCGACTGCACCGCACTCACGCCGCTCCGTCGGCCAGTCCCGGTCTCCCTGGCGGACCCCTCTGGGGGTCCAGTCCTTGCCCACTATTCCACGGTTCTGCCGTGTCCGGCCGTCCCGTCCGGCTCGCTGTCAGGTCTTTACCTCCCCTCGTTCTCTACGAACTTGGTGAGTGGAGCTGACCTCCAGGATGGGGGGGTTGACCAGTTCACTCCTGCGAGTCAGCGAGTGACTCACTGTACGTGTGCTAGGACGGGCCGGCACTTGGCCACGTTCACCCGTGCACCTGGCTCGAGTCTGTACACACTGACCACTGAGTCCCCTCAGGTAGCTGCGTCTGCGTTTGCGTCTGCGTCTGGTCAGCTGGCGGCCCCCTGCGAGTGTCGCGCTTTGTCGCACGACACTCTCCTGTGGCACCACCGCCTTGGTCACCCCTCCTTGCCTCGCCTGCGTAGCATGCACTCTCGCTCCCTGGTCTCTGGTCTTCCCAGGTCCCTGCCTGCCCTCCCTCCCTCGCCTGCGCCGCCCTGCATTCCTTGCGTCGAGGGGCGGCAGCGCGCCGCTCCTCACTCCTCCTCGTTTCCTCCCACAGAGGCTCCTCTGCAGACGCTCCACCTGGACGTGTGGGGCCCAGCCCGCGTCCAGGGACAGGGCCGCGAGCGGTACTTCCTGCTGGTCGTCGACGACTACACGCGTTACACCACGGTCTTCCCCTTGCAGAGCAAGGGGGACGTCCCTGCTGTTTTGATCCCCTGGATCCGCGCTGTTCGTCTCCAGCTCCGCGAGCGGTTCCGGTCGGACTTTCCTGTCCTGCGTCTGCACTCTGACAGAGGTGGTGAGTTCTCCTCCGACCTCTTGGCAGCCTACTGTGCGGAGCACGGCATCACCCAGTCGTTCACGCTTCCGGCCTCTCCGCAGCAGAATGGGGTTGCTGAGCGCCGCATTGGCTTAGTCATGGAGGTCGCTCGTACCTCCATGATCCATGCGGCTGCCCCCCATTTTCTATGGCCGTTTGCGGTCCGGTACGCCGCGCATCAGCTCAACCTCTGGCCCCGTGTCTCCTTGCCGGAGACCTCGCCCACACTGCTGTGGACGGGGAAGGTTGGCGATGCGTCGCGTTTCCGGGTCTGGGGTGCTCGTGCCTTTGTCCGCGATACCACCGCGGACAAGCTCTCCGCCCGCGCTGTTCCCTGTGTCTTCCTTGGCTTTGTCCCTGACGCGCCTGGTTGGCAGTTTTACCACCCCACCTCGCGCCGTGTCTTTGCGTCTCAGGACGTCACGTTCGACGAGTCGGTTCCCTTTTACCGTCTCTTCCCCTACCGCACTGCCTCGCTCCCCCCCCCGCCGCTCTTCCTTGCTCCAGGTGCTCCCCAGGTAGACCCCCTCCCCGCTCCCGGTCCTGCTCCTTCAGGTGTTTCTCAGGTAGACCCTCCTCCCTTGACTGCGCCGGTTGAGGTCACTGGTGACTCAGGTCCTCCTGCGAGTGGTCCTGCTCGGGGTGCTGAGCCTGGGGGTGCGGAGCCTGGGGGTGCTGAGTCTGGGGGTACTGAGCCTGAGGGTGCGGAGCTTGAGGGTGTAGAGCCTGGTGGTGCTGAGCCTGCGTGTGAGGGGTCTGGGGGTGCTGAGCTTGGCGGTACTGACGCTGGAGGTTCTGGAGCTACTGAGGGTGCTGGCGCTGGAGGTTCAGGAGCTGCTGGAGGGCCTAGTCCTGGTGGCGCTGGAGCTGGAGGTCCTGGAGCTGTTGAGGGTGCTCGCGCTGGAGGTTCTGGAGTCGCTGGAGGTACTGGTGCTGAGGGTACTGACACCGGAGGTTCTGGAGCCGTTGGGGGTGCGGGCGCTGAGGGTTCTGAGTCTGCTGTTGCGCGGTCTCCTTGGAGTGGCCGCCTTCGTCCCCGTGTGCCTCTCACCCCACAGCAGCTGCAGGACTGGTACGGTCGCCGTCAGCGTCGCGCTGCTGGAGCTCGGAGTCGTGCTGGTCCTTTGTCTACTGGAGGTGCTGGAGTTGCTGGTTCTGGAGGGGCTCGTGCTGGAGACACTGAGGCTGGAGACCCTGGGACTGGAGGTGCTGGCTCTGGGGGTGCTGCTGCTGGAGACGCTGAGGTTGGAGACCCTGGAGCTGGAGGTGCTGGTTCTGGGGGTGCTACTGCTGGAGACCCTGCGGTTGGAGACCCTGGGACTGGAGGTGCTGGTTCTGGGGGTGCTGCTGCTGGAGACACAGAGGTTGGAGACCCTGGGACTCGAGGTGTCGGCTCTGGGCCTGGAGCTTCTGGAGCTGCTGGAGGTACTGGAGCTACTGGAGGTACTGGAGCTGCTGGAGGCACTGGAGCTGCTGGAGCTGCTGGTTCTGGTGCAGCTGCGCCGACACGACTGTTCTTCGCTCCGCCGTCTCCGTCGTCTCTGCCGCCGTCTGCCTCTGTTCTTCGTCAGGTTCTTACTCTTCCGTCGTCTACTGGTCTTCCGTTACAGACTGGCTCGCCGCTGCCTGCTCCTTCTCCTTACGCTGAGCTGACTGGTAGTCCTGCTGTGCGTCGTGAGCCTGCGTCGCGTCCTGTCTCGCCTGCTCGTCCTGGTCGTACCGGTCCTCGTGTTCCTCGTTCGCGTCCGCCGGCTGTCCCCAGCGCGCACCTCGTAGTCCGTCGTCCTTCCTCTGTTCCGCAGCCTGTTCCTCTGCCGTCTCCTCCTGCGTCCTCTTTGCCTGACGTTCCGGACCCTGCGTCTGACCGGTTTCGTGCTCAGCACCCTACTGTCACGCGTCTACTAGCCACAGTTGTCACTGACCCGTCGTTTGAGTCTGCTGCTGCGTCTGCCTTGGTCGCTGAGCTTGTTGACTTTGCTGCTGCCTGTCGTCTAGACTATGCCGCTAGTCTTGTTGCTGAGTCTGAGTCTGTCTGTCCTCCGTCCGTCGGGGGTGAGTGTGCTCTTAGCACGGACGTCCTTGAGGACAGGCAGGAGGAGTTCCAGTGCCTTGCTGCTGCTTTACCTCATCTTGTGTCCTCGCTACTTGCCCCTGAGGGAGACCCGGATGCACCAGACATCCCGACCCCGCGCTCTTACGCAGAGGCGATAGAGGGTCCCTACTCCTCTCAGTGGCAGGCAGCCATGGACGCAGAGATGGCTTCCTGGAAGTCCACAGGCACCTACGTTGACGAGGTTCCCCCACCTGGGGCGAACATCGTCAGTGGCATGTGGATTTTCAGGGTGAAGCGGCCGCCGGGTTCTCCGCCTGTCTTCAAGGCGCGTTACGTGGCTCGAGGCTTCAGTCAGCGAGAGGGAGTTGACTTCTTCCAGACCTTCTCCCCCACTCCGAAGATGACCACTCTTCGGGTGCTGCTGCATGTTGCTGCTCACCGTGACTACGAGCTTCACTCTCTTGACTTCAGCACAGCTTTCTTGCAGGGCAGCCTGCACGAGGAGATCTGGCTGCGCCGCCCCCCGGGCTTCACTGGGTCGTTCCCTCCTGGTACCCAGTGGAGCCTCCGGCGGCCGGTCTACGGTCTCCGCCAGGCGCCACGTGAGTGGCACGACACACTGAGGACTACGCTTGCGGCTCTTGGGTTTGCGCCTTCTACTGCTGACCCGTCGCTGTTTCTGCGCACCGACACTTCCCTGCCGCCGTTCTACATCCTCGTGTATGTCGACGACTTGGTTTTTGCCACTGCTGACACTGAGGCTCTCGCCCACGTGAAGTCGGAGCTGCAGAAGAGACACACGTGCACAGACTTGGGTGAGCTGCGCAGCTACCTTGGCTTGCAGATCACCCGAGACAGAGCACGTCGCACCATCACCTTGACTCAGTCACACATGGTGCAGCAGGTCCTTCAGCGCTTCGGTTTCACCTGGTCTTCAGCACAGGCCACTCCTCTGGCTACAGGTCACACGCTCTCAGCTCCACCTTCGGACGAGTCCGTAGAGCCGAGTGGTCCTTACCCAGAGCTAGTCGGCTGCCTCATGTACCTGATGACTTGCACTCGACCTGACCTCGCGTACCCTCTTGGTCTCCTGGCTCGCTACGTGGCTCCTGGTCGGCACCGACCTGAGCACATGGCTGCTGCTAAGAGGGTACTGCGTTACTTGTGCAGCACATCAGGCATGGGGCTAGTGCTTGGAGGGACGAGCCCAGTTGTCCTCACTGGGCACTCAGACGCTTCTTGGGTTGACGACCTGGCTACGCAGCGATCGTCACAGGGTTACACCTTCAGCCTTGGCTCTGGTTCAGTTTCGTGGCGTTCTACACGCTCGACTTCAGTTCTCGGCTCCAGTTGTGAGGCTGAGATCTACGCCACCGCCATGGCTGCACAGGAGTTACGCTGGCTCACCTACCTGCTGACTGACTTGGGAGAGCAGCCTCGTTCTCCTCCAGTGCTGTACGTTGACAACAAGGCCGCCATTGCCTTGTGTGAGGAGCACAGACTGGAGCACAGAACGAAGCACATTGCTCTGCGGTACTTCCTGGCTCGAGAGTTGCAGCAGCGAGGCCAGCTTCGTCTTCGCCGCGTGGCCACTCGGGCCAACACTGCTGACATATTCACCAAGGCACTTCCGTCTGGTGATCATCAGCGCTTTTGTACTCTGTTAGGCCTTGTGCCTACGTTTCCACACTTGCTGTAGTCTCTGCTTGTACTGTGATCTGTACATATATATATATATATATATATATATATATATATATATATATATATATATATATATATATATATATATATATATATATATATATATATATATATGCATGCTGGCTCTTGCTAGGTAGCCATCACTGTACTGTTATTGCTGCATATATATCTCTGCATGTGAACTGGCCCAGTGGCCCTTTGCTTGTGCTCAGAATGCGTGGTGACGTTGTGATCCACCCTGAGCTTGTTTTGCTTCTCTTGACTGGTCGTGTGACCCCTTGTTCTCCCCCACTTTGCCTATGGGGGTGTGTCAAACTATATGTGCTGCATATTGTCTAGGCTGTAGTGGGGTAGCCCATATGGGGTACAACCTAGTTAGGGTTTACTACTTGTACTCCTGCATCCTGCTAGTTCAATCATTCCTGCTGCTAGATTCTAACAGTGGGGAGGAGCAGGGGAGGACAAGAGGCGAAGGGACAGACGGGGGTGGGAGGGTTGGAAGGGAGAATTAGAGGATAGTCAGCAGGAGGAAGAGGGAAGTAGTGGATTCTTATGACAAGGGTGGCAGGGCGGAGGTGTAGGAGGGAGAGCCCCGGGAGGCGGTGTGCTGTGTGTGCATGGAGAGGCGGAGGAGGGAGTTTGTGCCGTGCGGCTACATGCTGTGCCGCACGTGTGCCCAAGAGGTCATGGACAGGCGTGGCATGGCAAGTGCCCTCTGTGCAACCGAAAGATCAAGATCAAGGATATGAATCAGGAGCCTAACATAGAGAAATGGCAATGTACTGTAAGATTGGAAGCATTCCTCGATCCACAATGTAAGTTATGCTACACTTCTGCTCTAGTTTTTTTGTACGTTCAGAAATAGAAAATGATGAAAACGAGCTCTTATGTAGACAGGACAGACCCCATCAAATGTGGAGAGTAAAACAATTGCACGGTTGCATTAGTAACGAAAAAAGGTTTCTACGGTAAGCTATCATAGGAGAAAAGTCAGTGTCATCATTTAGTACCTCAGAGAAGAAAACTCTTAAGAACAAAGGTGGGTTGGGTCCTATAAGCGGAAGGTGGCGTATCGCCCCTTTGCCTCACGTTAAGCCTCGGGGCCAATGAAATGGGGAGCCCCTATTCGGGGGGATATGCTAACATTCACATTGAGAAGGTCCTCAGAAACCTTCTCTGCTGTCTGCCAGTTTGGTAATCCAGCCTTCTCAAGACACGGAAGGGCCTTGAGGCACCTGATGGCACGCTGATAAACTTGAAAGATGGTCCTCAACCAAAGGGTCTTGAGGGATTTGAATTGCTTTAAGTGCTCCATACCCTGGTCAGTGATATGCTTTGGCAGGCTGAGCCATGTCAGCTTTGACAGAGGCACAAGATGACCCAACCCATCGTCACTCACATTACACGCACTGATATCCAGTGCTTCAAGGCTTATAAGCTTCCCCACGTGTAACATCCCAGCTGATGAATGTGAAAACTAGAACGAGAATGAGGAGCCATAGCTAGGAAAACCCTAGCTAGGCAAGAGAGAGTTTAGGCAAAGAGGGGTTTCACTAGCAGCAATGAGGATACATATAGCAAACCCTAGATGGGTTGTACTCGCTATAGAGCACCCCACTACAGGCTAGAGAATAACATTCTGACAATGAAAAACGACTTGTGGCATGCTGGTCATGAGAAAGAACAAGGAGTTTGAGGGACCCAAGGCTTGTCAAATGAGAAAGTCCAGCATCTGTAACCTGCGTCCCGATGAGTTCAAGTCGATGGAGAGCCGTCAGATTGCTGATACCCTGAACCGTTGAATCGGAAAAATCTTGTGACTCGAGTTTCAGTTCCTCCAGCCATGTCATGGTATAGAGGTGCCTAAAGGCCATTATGCTGATGTCAGAAGAAATGTTGAGGGTCTTCAGGGATGTTAAGTATGGGAGGTGAAAAAGTCCAAGTTCAGTAATCAGCCCATCGTTATCGCGTAGCTCCATAACCGTTGTGCTAGGACGAGCATGAATGATCTTCGCATCTGCATCGGTCGGTAGCTCAATGTACGAACGCTCTTTCCAAGTCAAATAAATGGCCTGAAAACATCAATACCTTGGGGATTAGCCTTGCAATCGTACAAGAAGGCGCATGTTCAAGCACAAACCCCTGACAAGCTAACCACTCACCTCCCACACCTTCTTTGTTTCCTCCTTTTACTGCACCAGCGTCTTTACTGCCTGCGCCGATTGTGCTACCAATGTAGACAAAAGTGATTCCCGCTCCTTGCTTGAAACCCTGATTTCATCCTGAGAAACTATACCAGTTCTTGACTGACTGAAAGCCTGATAAATCGCCTGAAATAAGTACATCGTGTGAAACGCTAGAACTGGAGTGAGTAGACATCGTATCATTCAGGTTGGTTGACACGCTTGAGGAAAAATTTTCAGCTCACCTCACGAATCTTGCACATTTCCTCCTTCTGATGCGCAAGCTCCTCTGCCAGCGAGAGTCGCACAGTCAGTGAATCTACTTCCTTTTCCTTTTCCTCCCTCGCAGTCCTCTCAACTGCTAGCTCATTCTTAAGCTCGATAATAGCCTTATTGTTTTCCTCCCTCATTTCTCTCATAAGCGTCTCTAAGCTTTCCAATATATCAGTCTGCATTTGGCTCTCCGTAAAATCCCTTCTCTGCCGCTTTTCCGCTTCCAATTCCCTCCTGGCATCGTCGAATCAAACAGCCAATCTCGTCCCTACGCTCACGATCTCCTCCAAAAGCCTCGCGGTCGCCGTCGCCATTATGAACCCGACTCTGTTGCTGACAAGAGGAAGAGTCGATGTGCTTAGGGCGTGTAACATTGCGATGACCCAACCCAAAATCCGACCATTTGGTTGGGGCGTGCGAATGCGAAAGGAGTAACACGATGGCGAGGGATGCGAGATTTTCCCGCCAAATGACCACGATAACGACCGATTCAGCAAACGCCCAAACCAAGCGACCGTACGTGCGACCAGTTTGATCACGAAAACATCCCCGCCGTGATAGTCCCCCGCAGAATAAAATTTGGGGAAATACCCACAGATAGCATTACGTGGTAGTCCCCGAATTTGTCTCGCGAAGGCCTATGAGGTTGCTAAACACTACCCTTTCTCGTGCCCCCGTATAATCCCTACCCCGTTGGAATGCTGAATTTTTTATTAGACCTGTAAATTCTAAATACGGGGGTAGTTAAGGGTGGGTGCCCCCTAAATCGACCACGCCACAACCATGGTCATTGAAAATCCACAGAGGACGCCCCAGGTGTTTGTTACCACTTCCCTCGCATATCGGCCAACATGACCAAATGGTCGGATTTCGGGTTGGTCATCTCAATGTTACACGCCCTTAGCCTGTCGTCAAACAACCACCTAGGAATGGGTACAACATATTCATGGTCTGGCACGAGATGGGGTGTTGGCGGGTTTCCACATGGCACTTTTGTGGATGCCCTTCTTTACCGGTTTGTATTGCACCGCACCAGATGAATTTTGGTGGATGAGCTGACGAGCCAAACACACCAACCAACCCCAGCATCAGCAGGCTCTGAGGGTGGGGGGTATTTCCTGCCACTGGCTGTGCACCATATTGCATTTCTATGTTCTGTGACAAGAGTTCAAGAGCACAAGGCTCTTGATTAGTTATTGCATATTTACCTCGTTTTAGCACGGTTGAAAGCTTTTCTGTCAGTTCGAGTGTATCATTCCCAAAAGTAAAACAGCCCGAAGTGAAATTTCTGTGCTTTCGAGTTCGCAAATCTGTGCGAAAACAAGATGTGTGACAGGTTACAACGGTCGAAATGGTTTCTGTTGGACCAGTCCTACCCAACGAAAGCACTGAACAACCACTGGAAATACCACCTGATTCTCGCAGGTCCTGCTCGGAACTCTCAAGTGTCCGTAAGGGGAGAAAATGCTGCGTTTCTGAGCTACGAGAGCGTGAAAAGCGGCAGTCTATGACGCAATTAGGATCTCAGGCAGCTCAATAGCGGTGGCAGTATGGGGAAGAAATTAGCTGCGTTCTCACATGGGAAAGAGCTGGATGCAAGTGAGGTTCGGAGGGCAGAAGCTCATGCCGCTAGGATTACTTTATCGATAGAACACGGGACCGCGTCAGCAAACGACGCAACGCTAACAACGGATTTCACTTCTGAGTCCGAAACGCGATTCTCAGGCACGAGAGCTTCACAATCGTCAAGGGAGTCAATACCAAGCATAGCAGCAGCAGGATCAATTGGGTCAGCCGCGACACCCGCAACGGCATTATCGACGACAGTTTCTTCAGCAAGTGCTTTTCCCCCGATAACATCAGAATCCAAATTATTTACAGAGTCAGCATCAGCATCAGCGTCTGAATCAAAATCGGAATCAGAATCAGCGCGGTCCTCGGCAATACCGAGGGCCGTGTTGGACCATTCGCCCGCGCACAGCCTCCCCCAGCCTCACATCGCTCCGCAGGGAAGCAGCACCGCCATCGCTCCAGCCCCGGCGATCCGCCGCCCGGTATACTTCGCTACAAGGTCCGAACTCGGTATGAGCTCAGACCTCAGTATAATTTCGGAAGCAAACCAAAACGGCTACAGTACACTTTTGACTGCAAATTTCCCGCCAGGATGGGCAGCAGGGAGCAGCCCGAATCCAACCGCCACCTCACAGGCAGCCGCAAACGGAAAGAAAAATCCATTCGGTACAGTCACATCCGCAGGCGCTGCTGCAGCCGTGGCCGCGTTACAAGCACGCAAGCACTGGGTGAGCAGGCTACAGGAAGGGTTACCCCAGGCGGCGGTGGTGGTGCTGCGGGTGCTGGTGGTGGTGGCGGCTGCTTGGAGCGCGTGTGCTGTGATGTTCTTCTCCCTCGTTATAATGCCCTGGGTCATGCTCCACCTCTCCACCGCCTCCCACCCGCACTTCCGCGCCCTTCGCTTCAATCACACCCCCGTTGAGGCGCTTTCGGCTGCTGCGGGGGAGAAAGGACAGGGAAGCGGAGGAGGGAAACTCGGAGGGAGTGTGGGGGGAAGTGGTTGGGGAGTGAGAAAGGGGGAGGTGTGGAGGCCGAGGAGGGGGGAGGGGGTGTGTGAGCTGGGGAGGGGGGATTGGCAGATGGAGAGGGAGGGATATCCGCTGTACGCAGCAGAAGACTGTCCCTTCATTAGTGGCTCATTCAATTGCCTGGTGAGGAATGCGGAGCTTTGTGCTCACTCAAAAGGAACGCATCCATTGTGCGCAGCAGAATACTGACCCTTCATTAGTGGCACATTCAACTGCCTGGTGAGGAGGGAGGGTGAGTGAGCCTTGAGGAGAATCAAAAGAGTGTATGTATCCAATCCGTTTTATGCAGCGGAAGAGTTTTTGTTCCTCACTTCACATGGCGCAATAGTGACTGTGCCCTCCCATTCAAATATGCTCCTTCCCCTTCTCCTCACTCTCATACACACACACAACTCCCCTCCCCCCCTCCCCCCCCCCATCCCAATATCCCAGGAGAATGGCCACACAGACTTCGACTATCTTCACTTCGCATGGGCCGAGAACGATTTTGACTATCTTCACTCCCCATCCTTTTTCTCCCTCCCACATGTGTACGATCCAGGAGAACGGCCGAGCAGACTTTGACTACCTTCACTTCGCATGGCGCGAGAGCGACTGCGCCCACTCGTTCACTCGCTTCCGAGCGGATCGCTTCTTCGAGGCCTTTCAGAACCGTCGGATCGTCTTCGTGGGCGACTCTACATTGTTGTCGGTACGGTCCAGTTAAAGATCTCGTGTGCGAGATGACATACGGTCCTCAACAGTTGTTTCTGTGGGTGACTCTGCACGTCTTTCGATATGTTCCATCTCAGTGTAATCTCTGCCCCTGGTTTCCTTCCTCCCCCTCCCCCCAGCCCACACCCTCATTATCTCGCTCCATCCATCCATCTATCCATCCATCTATCCATCCATCTATCCATCCATCTATCCATCCGTCTCGTTCTTTTGACCTCTGCCAGTCACCACTCATCCCTAACCACCATAACATCCCCCCCTGCCCCTCTCCACTCTCCTCTCCTTTTGCCGTTTTCTCTCCATCCGTTGTTTGTAGATGTTCCAGTCGCTGCTCTGTCTGCTCTCCGTGGGTCCCTCCCTCCCACCCAATCACAGCATGCCAACAGAGCGACTCAACCGCACCTTCCCCTCCCTCCTCCACCCCCCTTCCTCGTCTTTCTCCTTTCCATCCTCATCCTCCTCATCGGCTGCTTCCGCTGCAGCCTCCAAAGCACCCGCTCCCTCTCCTTTGATCTTCCAGTACACATTTCCCCACTCCAACACAAGCCTTGACTTTTTCCACTCTGACCTTTTAACCATCTTGGAAAAATCCCCTTCTTTTTCTCCTGGGCAATTAGGTACACCTGCCCCGGATACACCTGCTGCAGATAAAACCGCTCCAGATACACCTGATTCTTTGTTGTCAAAGACTCAGTCCGAGACTGTCTCTGACAACGTCAATAACAGCGGTACTGCCAGCAGCATCGTTACTAACTTTAATGGCAGTAGCAACACCAGCAAAGGCGATAGCAGACGCCTTCTTACATATACTTCTGAAAACAGCCAGGAGCCAGGCTCGAATGGGGTGAATGCGGTGGAGCCCGGTTCGGACAGGTCCAGTGCGCTCAGGGCAGGTTTGGAGGGGCTGGGAGTGGTGAGAGTGCTGCGATTGGATGCGTGGGCAGCGTATGTGGTGGCATCACAGCCGCACGTGCTGGTGATTCACACGGGAGGGGCTTGGGTGGGGCTGCAGCGGCGGTGGCAGGAGCATAGGGCGCGTTCACATGCTTCTCAGGAGGGGCAGAAGGGGCATGAGGGGCAGAAGGGGCAGAAGGGGCAGAAGGGGCAGAAGGGGCAGCAGGGGCAGAAGGGGCAGCAGGGGCAGAAGGGGAAGGAAGCGCAGAAGGGGCAGGAAGGGCAGAAGGGGCAGGAAGGGCAGAAGGGGCAGGAAGGGCAGAAGGGGCAGAAGGGGCAGGAAGGGCAGAAGAGGCAGAATGTAGCAGCGAATGAAAGGAAGGCTTCTGATGCAGTGGATGAGAAGGGAGTTGAGAAAGGAGTGAAGGGAGGAGTGAAGGGAGGGATGGGTGCGGGGAAAGTGGGAGTGGGGGAAGGGGGAGGGGAAGGCAAGGTGGAGTTTGCTGGGGGAAAAGGGGAGGCTGTTGGGGGAAAAGGGGAGGCTGTTGGGGGAAAAGGGAAGGATGGTGGCGGAAAGGGGGAGGGTGGGGATGGAAAGGGGGAGATTGGTGGGGGAAAGGGTGGGCCAGGTGGGGGAAAGGGGAAGGCCGGTGGGGGAAATGCGGAGATGGGTGGGGGAAAGAGGGAGGCTGATGAGGGAAAGGGGGAGGCTGGTGGGGTAAAAGAGGGGGTTGGTGGGGCAAAGGGGAAGCCTGGTGGTGGAAAAGGGGAGACAGGTGGGGAAATTGGCAGAAATGCCACTGGAAATAAGGGTAAGGGTGAAAGGAATCAGGGCAAGGGTTGGGGGAATAAGGGAAGTGGTGGGGGCAGTAAGGGGGTTGGTGGGGCGAATAAGGGGAATAGTGGGGGAAATGGAGGCAGTGGTTGGAAACGCAAAGGCGGCGGTGGTGGAAAACAGGGAAACATTGGGTCCAATCAGGGAAAAAAGGAAAACATTGGGGGCAACCAGGGCAAGGGTGGGGGAAGCAAGGAGATTGGTCAGGGAAACAAAGGGAACGGTGCGGGAAAGAAGGGGAACAGTGGGGGGGATAGCAAAATCAGTGCGGGAAACAATGGGAATGCTGGGATGCCATTGGGAGGGAATAGTAAAGCTGGGCAGCAAGGGGGAGCGACAGGAAAGCAGGCAGGCAGCGAGACAAAGAAAGAAAAGGCAAAAGGAGAGAGCAGGGCTGATAAGGCGAAGGAGCAAAGAAAAGCTGTAGCAGCGGTGCCAAAATGGGGTGCACGAGGGGGTGGAGGAGGGAAGGACAAGCAATTGAGGAGGGTTGGAGGAGGACAGAAAGGAAGCAAGGAAGGTGAAAGAAAGCGATGGGAAAAGCAGGAGGCAGGGTCCGGGGGGCATGGTAAGCGAGGCAAGGGGCAAGAGAAGCAAGGCGAGGGAAAAAGGCTGGTCGGGGAAAAAATGGAGGAGGGGGTGATGAAACAGGGTGGTGATAACGGTGTCCAGGCAACAAGTGTCACCGACAGTGGTTTTAAGCCTGAAACTTTTGGAGGAGGGGAGTTGCGAATGGGCGATTTCGGTGATGATGATAGCATTCTGCAGAGTGACAGTATCGAGAGTGACAACAGCAGCAGCAGCAGCAGCAACAGAAGCAGCAGTGGCAGCAGTGTTCCAAAAAACAGCAACAGCAGCAATGGTTTCACTACCAGCAGTTCCAGTAACAGCAGTGTCCAGAGGAGCATCACCTGGAATCATAGTAGTTTCAGCATCATTCCCAGTAGCATTGCCAGCGGTGGCGGCAGGGACAGCCGCAAGGAGGGGAGGAAGGTGAGGGAGAGGAGTAGGAGAGGGAGGGGTAGGATTGGCAAGTGGCTATGGCAGCAGCGGCACCTGCTGAGCCTTTTGGATGGTACAGAGATTGTCCATAGGGAAGACAGTGAAAGTGCTTTTTCTCATCCACCCATGCCTCTGACTCTGACTCCCATGCATGTTGAGCGTCAAATGGCTGTTGATGATAGCGAGGGCCTCCATAAGGGAGACGGTGAAGGTGACTCTTTCCGTTCTCAGGCGCACTTGCTTCTGACACGTGTTGACTCGCCTGCGAAAGCAGGCAACAAGTTGATGCCCGATAGCACGGAAGGCTCAGATGAGGCGGGGCCCTTTCGTAGCATGGACGGTGCAGATGAAGTGGGGACAAGCATGGACTGCTCAGATGAAGTGGAAGCCCTTGGTAGAATGGACGGTGCAGATGAGGTGGAGGGGGGTTTAGTCAAGGCAGTGGCGGTAGGTGAATCGATAATCGAAGGGGGTGATGGGCGAATAGAGGAGGAGACCGAGCAGCAGCAGGGCGGTGGTTTCAGAGTGGCAGAATCTGACAGTATTCAAGAGCAGATGTCTGAAGCAAGCTCTTCAGCCAGTCAAGGGAATTCTCTTGAGGAGTATAGAGTGGTGAACGTGGAAGAAGTGCCGGGGCAGGGTAAGAGTTCTGAGATGCCTCAAAACGCAGTGGAAATGGATGAAGGGCCAGAGCAGGGTAGCAGTTTTCACGTTGCTACAGGTGCACAAGACGAGGGGGCAGCCAATAAGGAGGATGAAGTGCATGAACAGGATGGCGTTTTCCTAGCTGATGCTGGTGAGAACGACAAGTTGGCTAATGAGGAAGTCACACTTAACGAGGCTGCTAGTAAGGAGGATGATTTACCTGAGAAGCCTAGTGTGCTTCCATTTGACCTGCTTGACTCGGTTGACTTTCTTGACCCGGTATCAGCATTCACCAAGACCAGTGGGGAGGATGTAAGTAACGAGGCTGTTAATAAGGAGGACGGTCCACCTGAAAAGCCTAGTGTGCTTCTGCCAGACGATCTGCTTGACTCGCTTGACTTCCTTGACCCGATATCAGCTTTCACCAAGACCCTCCGCATGCTGCACCACTTCCTCTCCTCCCAACCCACCGCCGAATCCCTCCCGACTTTCTTCCTCGGGCTGCCCCGAGATCATTATTTCCGGGCAGACCAGGGCAACAGTTCGCTCTGCCTGCCAGACGACGCCACATGTAAAGAGAACGGGCAGTGTAGCGGGTTTTTGAGGCCGAGAGAGTGGTTAGAGGAGGGAGGGGAAGAGCAGGCGCATCAACAGCGGTGGCAACGGTGGCGGTGGCGGCAGGAGAGGGAGAGGAGGGAGAGAGGGAGGGAGTGGGTTCAGTCAAGTGTGGGGCAGATGGAAAGGGTGGTTGAGAGGGAGATTGGGATGGGGAACAGGGTTGTGCTGCTGCGGGCAGAAGGGTTGACTGATTCTCGCGTTGATGCTCATGTTGGTGCTGCCCTCCCTGATGATACACATGCGGGGGAGACGAAAAGGGAAGATTGCAGTCATTTTTGTGTGCCTGGAGTGCCGGATACATGGAATGAGATGCTGGTTGCTGCCCTAAGGCAGCAGGAAATGATGGCGTAACAATCATTTAGCAGTAAAGGTGGCTCTATTGCATGTACCATGCGTTGTAATGAATGTCTATATGGTGAAGCAATGACTTCATCGTTTTTTTGCATTCATCTGTTTGATTACAGAGTCATTGCAAAAGGAGAGCTCGGTGTACACAATACAAGGGGAGCAGGATTTTCTATACCTTGAAATATTGGTGCAATCTTTGCTCGTAAATAATAAGTAGTTCGATTCTGAATTCAAAGCTTCTTATAGCGGATCTTCCACGGTGACACTCCCCAGCAATCCTTCCTGCCAAAACCGCCATGGCTGTCCGCATGTTGCGGTAGCGCGAGCCGCTTGTATCCGCACGTGGAAAATCCCTCTCCATGGAAGCCTCCCCCATCGCGATACCTGATTTCGCGTCGCGCTTATTTTCTCAGTTTCGCTGTACGGTATCGACGTAGGAACAGCCAGGAGATTATCAAACCGCTCGTCGAAATCACAGGCCAGTGTCACCCTTGCAGACAGGAACGAGCTTCCGCGTTTATCGCACTGCGCCAAGAGACCAATTACCTTTCCTTTCGCAACATCGCGTGCAATTCGTAATCGCTAGTAGGAGGTTACCCGGTGGTTACCACTTCCAGCTTGTCGTTTCGCCGTCGTAATCTGGTAGTCCGTACCGATTACTACCTTTCGTGTACCCTTCAACCGCGTACCAGCCTTCCTAGAGTCTTCCAATGTTATACATACCGACTTGGTGGCCACGTTCCTCAGTGCAACTTCGTTTCGCGATTCGTTCTCACGCCGGCGAAAGCAGCCGAGCCTGCGATACGGGTCGTTCATCGTTTCACTGAATCCCTAATCTGCGTCCTTGAATCCTGCGACGCCTCCGAATTTCTGAGTTTCCTAGTTTAAGTCTTCTATTCCGAGCCTCCGAGCCTCTTCATCTCCGAGCCTCTTCGCCTCCGAGCCTCTTCGTTTCCGAACCTCTTCGCTTCCGAGGCTCCAAGTCTCCGAGCCTCTTAGCCTGCTTTGAGGCTCGGCTTTACATGGGTCGGTCGAGGGGAGCCGGGGAGGAGGATCACGCACCTAGTGGGGGCTCCAGGTGAGTGGGGTACTGAATGAGCTGTATTAGGGCCGGTAATAGGGTGAGCTAATAGGGGAGTCGGGGGCGCCTAGTGGGGGCTCCAGGTGAGTGGGGTACTGAATGAGCTGTATCTCAATGATGGGCACGGGAAAAAGAGGATGTTGAATGTTGCTGGTGCTACTAACGGGTGAGCTAATAGGGGAGCCGGGGAGGAGGATCACGCACCTAGTGGGGGCTCCAGGTGAGTGATCCGGTGTGCGGTGGATGGTATGTTGCTGGTGCCAATAACGGGCGAGCTGATAGGGGAGCTGAGGAGGGGGACCACGCGCCTAGTGGGGGTTCCAGGTGAGGGGTGATGGTAACGGGGTGTGTGTTGCTGGTGCTAGGGAATGGGCTAAGTAGGGAGGGGGATCACACTCCTTGTGGGGGTTCCAGGTGAGGGGTGATGTGTGCGATGGATGGTATGTTGCTGGCAGGACGCTGCGGGCAGGGGGGAGCAGGGGGGAAAGGGCATCTTTTCCTTTCAACCCCTAACCTCCCCTTTTTCCCACTCCCCCTTCCTCCCCAAACCCGCTCGACTCCCATGCCCCCCCCCCCCCTTCGTCCCCCTTCCCCTTCCCCCGGACCCAAGCGTCGCCGCTATTCCACGCCTTGGGGGTGGGGAGCAGCGTGGGAGGGCTCACATTTCCCCTTCAACCCTTCCTTTCCCCCGTTCCCCGCCCCTTTCCTCCTTTCCTCCCCCTCCCCCTCCCCCTCCCCCTCCCCCTCCCCTCCCCATTCCCCTCCCCCAGACCCAAGCGTTGCCGCTGTGCAACCACGAAGCTGGCAGGGCGCCTTGGGGGAGGGGAGCAGCCTGGGAGGCTCACATTTCCCCTTCAACCCTTCCTTTCCCCTTCTTTCCGCTCTTTTCCTCCTCAAATCCCCCGTCCCTCTTCCTCCCCTCCCCATCCCCTCCCCCTTCTTCCCCCCTACTCTACTGTTCCCCTCCCTCCAGGCCCAAGCGCCGCCGCTATGCCACCACAAGCTGGCAAGACGCTGTGGGGGGAGGAAGCAGCGGGGGGGGAGGCGTGGGGGGGGAAGGCGCAGGCGCAGCAGCAGGGGGCGGGGGGGGACCCGGGGGCGGGGGGGGAACAGGCGGGGGGGGGCGGAAGGGGGTGTTTCACTGCAACTACTGCCACAGGGATGTGACGGGGGAGGTGCGCGTGAAATGTGCGGCGTGTGTTGACTTTGACCTCTGCGCTGAATGCTTCTCCGTGGGCGCTGCTGTTCACCCGCACTCTGCTTCACATCCTTACCACGTTATGGTGAGAGGAAGGGGGGGGAAGGGGGAATGGGGAAGGGAGGGGGAAGGGAAAGGGGAAAGGGGTGAAGTGTGTGGCGTGTGTGGACTTTGACCTGTGCGCTGAATAGAAGGGAAGGGGGGGGAGGGGGAGGAGGAGGGTGATGGAAAGGGAGGGGGAAAAGGAAAGGCGCTGCTGCTAACCCCCACTCTGCCTCCCACCCCTACCACATCATTGTGACCGGGAGGGGGGAGGGGGAGGGGGAGGGGGAGGGGGAGGGGGAGGGGGAGGGGGAGGGGAAGGGGGGCGGGGAGGGGGGCGGGGAGGGGGAGGGGGACGGGGAGGGGCCACATGTAAAAAGAGTATTTTGAGACGTCTCAAAAATACTCTTTTTACACGGAGCGGGAGGGTGAGGGGGTAGCGGAGGCGGAGGGGGAGGGGGGAGGGGGGAAGGGGGGAGGGGGGAGGGGGGAGGGGGGAGGGAGGGGGGAGGGGGGAGGGGGGGGGGGGGAGGAGGGAGGGGGGAGGGGGAGGGGGAGGGGGAGGGGGAGGGGGAGGGGGAGGGGGAGTTCGAGGGAGAGGGAGAGGGGTCAGGGGAGGGGGAGGGGGAGGGGGAGGGGGAGGGGGAGGGGGAGGGGGAGAGGGAGGGGGAGGGGAGGGAGAGGGGGAGAGGGAGGGGGAGGGGGAGGGGGTGGGGGAGAGGGAGGGGGAGGGGGTGGGGGAGGGGGAGGGGAGGGAGGGGGAGGGGAGGGAGAGGGGGAGAGGGAGGGGGAGGGGAGGGAGAGGGGGGGTGTGAAAAGTTGAAGCGAGCGTGGTAAGGGGCACGGGATTCACGAGGGAGGGATGGAAAGGTTTAGGGAGGGGAGGGGGAAAAGGAAAGGGGATGGGGAATGGCGGAAGGGGAGGGGAGAGGGGGATAGGTGGGCAGACAGGAAATGGGAAGGTGGACAGACTGGGAGTAGGAAGGTGGGCAGAGGGGGAGTGGGAAGGTGACCTTCCCACCTTCCCACTCCCAGCCTGCCTACCTTCCCACTCCCAGTCTGCCCATCTTCCCACTCCCCTCTGCCCTCCTTCCTACTCCCCCTCTACCCACCTTCCCACTCCCAGTCTGCCCACCTTCCTACTCCTCGTCTGCCCACCTTCGCAATTCCCCTCAATTTGTACAGCACTCTCTTTCTTATCCAGTTGGTCCGTCAGGCTCGCGTTTTCATCATTTCATGTTTTCCTGCTCCCGACCACTTTGACATGCGTTGACTTTGCATGAACGCATTCTGACTGTGTGCCTCCAACCCCACCAGGACACGATGAGCTTCCCTCTCGTGCACGAGGACTGGACTGCCGACGAGGAGATGCTGCTGCTGGAGGTGAGGCATGGCACTGCCTTGTTCACTGTTATGGTTCATTGTTTGTAATGCAATGAGCTCCCCTGCCCTCTCGTGCGCAAGGACTGGACTGCCGAGGAGGAGATGGTGTTGCTGGAGGTGAGGCGTGGCCTTGTGGGAAATCTTTAGATAATTTCTTTCAGAATAATTCCTTTCAGAATATTTTTCCACAGAATAATCTCGTTTGTTCAGTTGTTTTTAACGGAAAATTGCTGAATTTGGTTCACATCAACTCCAAGTGCATGGCAATGATTGTCCTTTTCACTGCACCAACAGGTTTTGGAGATGTACAGAATGGGCAACTGGGGGGAGATTGCAGCAGAGTATGTGAAGCTCCCCTCCCTACTTCTCGCTCCCATTCTCTCCCTTCTCCCTATCCTGCTCTCCCACACCACGCCAACCAACAGGCCCTGGAGATGTACGGAATGGGAAATTGGGGAGAGATTGCAGAGCACGTGGGGTCCAAGAGCAAGACACAGTGCCACGACCACTACCTTTACGACTACCTGCTGTCCCCCTGTGGGCCACTCCCTGTGAGTGTTCCGTTCCATCTCTCTGAGAGTTAGGATCGGCCATCATATCTGTATGTGATGTGATGTGAGCACCCGGGCATGTGGGCGATTGGGGGGGTCCAAGAGCAAGGGGCAGTGCCACGACCACTACCTTTACGACTACCTGCTCTCGCCCTGTGCGCCTCAAAAGTCAAGTGAGCGGATGTAAGTCTACCATCCGCTCAATTGACTTTTGAGGCGCCTCAAAACTGCTCTCACCCTGTGGGCCCCTGCCTGTAAGCCTACCATCCGCTCACTTGTCTGTCTGCCTACCAGTTCACGAGCAAGACGCAATGCCGCCACCACTCCTGCTATGATTACCTGCTGTCCCCATGTGGGCCCCTGCCTGTGAGAAAACCACACCACCACCTTGGTGTATGTAGAAAAACAGATCCCCTGTGTAGATCCCCTGTCTGTTTACCTGCAAGCAAGGCGTAGTGTCACCACCACTACTACCTCTCTCTCTGACTACCTGCTGTTCCCACACGGAAGCAGCCAAGGCAGCAATGGAGGAGCCGGAGGCAGCAGGGACTGCTGGCTTGAAGTTATCTCTTATCTCCCTCTTCCGTGCGCTGCTAGCTCAACTTTAACCCGCACTTTTTATCTGTCTCCCTCCCATGGCCCTCTTCCTGTATTCCTGCCTCTCTTTCTCCAGGATTGACACGCCTGCGAACCCAAGCAGACACGGAAGCAGCTAAGGCGGCCATGGAGGAGCAGGAGGCGGCCGAGACTGCTGAATTGAGTCTAACCCTTATTTCCCTACTCCGCTTGTGCCTCCTCCGCTTGTGCCTCTCCCTTTCCTTCTAGGACCTATCTCGCCTGAGCACCCAGGCAGACACGGAAGCAGCCAAGGCAGCCATGGAGGAGCAGGAGGCGGCCGAGACTGCTGAATTGAGTCTAACCCTTATTTCCCTACTCCGCTTGTGCCTCCTCCGCTTGTGCCTCTCCCTTTCCTTCTAGGACCTATCTCGCCTGAGCACCCAGGCAGACACGGAAGCAGCCAAGGCAGCCATGGAGGAGCAGGAGGCGGCCGAGACTGCTGAATTGAGTCTAACCCTTATTTCCCTACTCCGCTTGTGCCTCCTCCGCTTGTGCCTCTCCCTTTCCTTCTAGGACCTATCTCGCCTGAGCACCCAGGCAGACACGGAAGCAGCCAAGGCAGCCATGGAGGAGCAGGAGGCGGCCGAGACTGCTGAATTGAGTCTAACCCTTATTTCCCTACTCCGCTTGTGCCTCCTCCGCTTGTGCCTCTCCCTTTCCTTCTAGGACCTATCTCGCCTGAGCACCCAGGCAGACACGGAAGCAGCCAAGGCAGCCATGGAGGAGCAGGAGGCGGCCGAGACTGCTGAATTGAGTCTAACCCTTATTTCCCTACTCCGCTTGTGCCTCCTCCGCTTGTGCCTCTCCCTTTCCTTCTAGGACCTATCTCGCCTGCGCACCCAGGCAGACACGGAAGCAGCCAAGGCAGCCATGGAGGAGCAGGAGGCGGCCGAGACTGCTGAATTGAGTCTAACCCTTATTTCCCTACTCCGCTTGTGCCTCCTCCGCTTGTGCCTCTCCCTTTCCTTCTAGGACCTATCTCGCCTGCGCACCCAGGCAGACACGGAAGCAGCCAAGGCAGCCATGGAGGAGCAGGAGGCGGCCGAGACTGCTGCGCGGGCTCAGGAGGCGGTTCTGTACAACGTTCCCGTGGTCAAGTGAGTGTTGGTGGCGAAGCACGGTGAAAAATTCAGTCAGAAGCTCCCAAGACACCAATGAGCAGCGAGCAGCGAGCAGGTTCCAAAGCCAAGCACAACGAGTTTGACCCCGAGTATGACAACGAGGCAAAGGCACCACTGTGTGTCGCTTACCTTTCATCTTTCCTGTTTTTCCCACCATCCCTTCCTTCTCCTGCCCTCCCCCCCTCCTCCCCTCCTCCCCCCACCACCACAGATCTGAACCCGGCACCAAGACAGACGACGCTGCAGCGCCGATCACGAGCGGGTACAACGCCAAGCGCAACGAGTTTGACCCGGAGTATGACAACGAGGCAGAGGCGCCGCTGGCAGAACTAGAATTCAAGGAGTCGGACTCGAGTGTGGATAGACAACTGAAGATCAAGATGCTACACATCTACTACTCACGGTGTGTGTTTCTTTCTACTGATAAGAAATCTAGTGGATGTGGTTGTACTGTTTATTAGTCGACTAAAAGGGGCAGCAGAGGCACCACTGGCAGAACTAGAATCCAAGGAGTTGGACTTGAGCGTTGACAGACAACTCAAGATCAAGATGCTGCACACCTGCTACTACTCCAGGTGCGGTTGGGTTGTGTTGCGGATGTCACAGCGTGCAACAGTGTCGTCTGTACAATGTTGGCAGAGCTGGAGTTGAAGGAGTCGGACTGAATTGTTGATAGACAGCTGAAGATCAAGATGCTGCACACCTGCTGCTACTCCAGGTGCGGTTGGGTTGTGTTGCGGATGTCACAGCGTGCAACAGTGTCGTACCGTACAATGTTGGCAGAGCTGGAGTTGAAGGAGTCGGACTGAATTGTTGATAGACAGCTGAAGATCAAGATGCTGCACACCTGCTGCTACTCCAGGTGCGGTTGGGTTGTGTTGCGGATGTCACAGCGTGCAACAGTGTCGTACCGTACAATGTTGGCAGAGCTGGAGTTGAAGGAGTCGGACTGAATTGTTGATAGACAGCTGAAGATCAAGATGCTGCACACCTGCTGCTACTCCAGGTGAGTAGCCCCACTGGTGAAGCTTGGCTGGAGTTCAAAGAGTCGGACTCGAGTGGGGATAGACAGCTGAAGATTGAGATGCTGCACATCATTGTACTACTCACGGTGCAAGTGGTTGCAGAGTGGTCTGTATTGTAGATGCTACAGTGTACATCAGTGTTGCATGGTACATGTGGTTGGAGGCTGTCAGTGCTGCCAGCCAGCGATGCCGGAGTTGAAGTATTTGGACTCGAGTTTCGAGAGACAACTGAAGACCACATATGTTGATGTGGCACATATACTGCTCCAGGTGCTCGTGGCTCATATTGGTAAATACCACTCCAGACGCACGTGATTTTGTTGATATATGTGCATTGAGCGTCACTGACAAAGCTTTCCCCCCCTCCTCTCTCCTTCAGGCTGGAAGAGCAGTCCCGGCGAAAGGCCTTCGTCTTGGAGCGTGGTCTGCTGGATTCGAGAAGAGGAGTACGGTGTAATGCAAGGCTAGAAGAACCACATTCACTTCACTCCACCCCCTCCTCACCCGCTCCCCTCTCCCCGTCAGGCTGGAAGAGCGGTCTCGTCGCAAGGCCTTCATCTTGGAGCGTGGCCTGCTGGAGCTCAGCAGTCGGCCTCCTCCCTTTTCCCTCTCCCCCTACCCGCCCCCCTTCCAGGCTGGAAGAGCGGTCCCGTCGCAAGGCCTTAATCTTGGAGCGTGGCCTTCTAGACCCGAGAAGAACGGTCACTCACTGAGGCCCTCCCCTCCCCGCCCCCCCCCCCCTTTTTTTTTCCTCTTCAGGCTGGAAGAGAGGTCTCGGCGCAAGGCCTTCATCTTGGAACGTGGTCTGCTTGACCCGAGAAGAGTGGATGGAACGATTCGACCCGACACCAACAGCAGCAGTAGGGAGAGAGTGAGGGACAGAGACAGGGACAGGGAGAGGGGCGGGACAGATGAGCAACACAAGAGAGAGGATGGCGCGGAACAGGGAGGGGAAAGGGAAGGGGGGACTCTGGGGGAGATGGGGGCGGAGGCGGGAGAGGGTGGGGTGGAGAAGGGGGAGGGGGGAGGGAAGCGCGGGGGGAAGCGAGGAGGGGGCGGGGAGAGGAGGAGGTCGAAGGAGGAACGGGAGATGTTCCTGCGGTGCCGCGTGTTTGCGAGGTTTCTGAGTGCAGAAGAGCACGAGGGGCTGGTGCAGAGCTTGACTCAGGCGGAAAAACTCAGGGACAGAGTGGCCGTGCTGCAGGTGAGAGGGTGAAATGAAATGGTGACTGAAAGCTGTTGGTTTTACTAAAATAACGCCTGGTACTTTGCTGGAGCACGAGGGGCTGGTGCAGAGCCTTACTCAGGTGCAGAGACTGCGAGACAGAGTGGCCGTGCTGCAGGTGAGAGGGGGTGATGACGGGTATAATGCTCTGGGAGTCAATTAGGGGAGAAGGCTTGTGTGTTGTGGAGCACGAGGGGCTGGTGCAGAGCCTGACACAGGCGCAAAAACTCAGAGACAGAGTGGCCGTGCTGCAGGTGAGGCCTGTGGTTTGATTGAAGTAAAACTTAGTAGTAGAGCTGATTTCTGTGGTTTGCCGCTGCCGCTGCCGCTGCCGCTGCTGCCACTGTTGCTTCTGCTGATGATGTTCTTTCTGCTGCTGCCTTATCTCTCTTTTCTGCCCGGCCATCTCATCTCATCCCCGACAGGAGTTGAGAGCAGCGGGGTGCAAGTCACTGGCGGAGGGTCGTCGGTTCATCCAAGCTCACTACAAGGACAACCCCGCAGCTGCTGCTGCTGCCATTGCGTGCCTTCCACCCTCGGCCACAGGTGCGTGAAAGCTATCTACCACCAACACATACACATGTATCTCAGTCAGTCCTACAAGGACAACCCCGCTGCTGCTGCTGCTGCTGCTGCTGCTGCTGCTGCTGCTGCTGCTGCCATTGTGTGCCTTCCACCCTCCGCCACAGGTGGGCTTACCCACCTTTTTGCGACATGTGGGCTATGCACCCTTCGTCACAGCTGTGTGGAATCGGAGGGTAAACCCTGATTTTTTTTTTTTTTTTTTTTTTTACCCTGGTCATGTCGTCCCGACCCGACCTCAAAATCGGTCCCCCAAGGTCTTTAACACAAAATCGGGTCGGCCCAACCCGTCGCTCATGCCTAGCTGGCCACACCACGCGTCATGATCATGAAAGTTACCTTGCATACATCTGCATATCTATCCACATGTGCTCACATAACCACATGTGCCTATATGCATGTGCATACCTATGTTGCATATATAGATGTGCATACTTGCATGTACATTGCATACCTCCATGTGCGTGGTGTACCTAAATGCGTAGATATGCATGCGCATCTGTGTGTGTGCATTATTTGATGTGCGTGTATACATGCACATATAGACATATGCACATAAACATGTCCGGCTATCTGGATATGTGCATATCTACATGTGCGCATTACACACATGCCACATGTGCAAGCAAACGTACATGCGCAGCATGCATGCATGCACTTTACTGCACATGCCGCCTCCGCAGTAACTCTGTAAATTGCCACTAGCATGAGGCGCATGCTCTCACTCAGTGGCTTGTGCTCCATCCTTACCGCTCAACTGTCCCGCTGATTCTTCGCCCCTCTGCCACCTCCGCCCACTCTCCTTGTTCCTTTGCCTCATGTTCCCACAGCCATCAGCACGGCATCACCAGGCGGTGCCTCAGCAGCTCTTGACATTTCCGCCCACCCAGGATGTGACCTTCTATCAGCTAAGGTGATAGTTCCATTTTCAAGATATCTGTATGTGCTGGTATAGGCCAAGGTGAAATCCATGATAGTCATTTTTTAACCATCTCCATGCCTCCGATTCCTCCCATGCTGCCGACATGCCTCTGTGCCTTGATTGCTCTGACTCCACACTGTCTCTGCTTGTATGTCTTTTGAGAATTCTCAAAAAACATACGCTGCGACATGCCTCTGTGCCTTGATTGCTCTGACTCCACACTGTCTCTGCTTGTATGTCTTTTGAGAATTCTCAAAAAACATACGCTGCGACATGCCTCTGTGCCTTGATTGCTCTGACTCCACACTGTCTCTGCTTGTATGTCTTTTGAGAATTCTAAAAAAAAATACGCTGCGACATGCCTCTGTGCCTTGATTGCTCTGAATCCACACTGTCTCTGCTTGTTTGTCTTTCTTCTTTTGACTTCTGCTGTCGTCTTTCAATCCAGTCCAGGCATTTGGCCAACCTCTTTCCTTCCTCACTACCTCCCTGCCTTCATCCCGTCCCCACCCATGCATCAACTTCACATCCTTCCTCTTGTGCATGTCTTCCGTGTCATGACAAACAACGCCATCCACTCGCATGGAAAACGCCAAACCATGCCGTGCTCTCAGGAGCGGGAGCTGTGCATGCACATGCGCCTGCTGCCAGCTCACTACCTCCGCGCCAAGCAGGTGAGGCTCTTAGTGCTGGCGTATGGTGCTTTACGAAACAAAGCTTGAGGTGAAATTAAACTGAACCTGATATGAAACTCACTCTTAAGATGAAGAAAAAAAGGGTCAGGCCAGCACGAAGTATCAGAGTGGAGTCTAACCTGTTCCTACGTATAGACTTCTTGAGCGATCTTTGGAGGGAATAATGGGTAAGTTTCAGAATGCATGCATCCTGGCTTAGCCTCTCGTGAGCAGCAGTGCACCGACTGTTCCGCCTGCCCCCCGCCACCACCCACGTCATGTACCCTTCCTCTTTCCCCATCCCCTCCTTCCGTGCCGCCCATCTCAACAGGTCATTCTGCAGCAAGCAGCCCTGTCAGGGGGGCCATCTCGCGAGCAGCAGTGCATTGACTCTTCCGCCTGCCCCCTGCCACCACTGACACCATGTGCCCTGCCTTCTCTCACCATTTTATCCCCCCTCCCCTGCCTCCCATCCCAACAGGTAATCTTACAACAAGCAACGCTATCAGGGGGGGCCATCTCACGAGCAGCAGTGCACCGACTCTTTCGCCTGCCCCCTGCCACCACCGACGCCATTTTTAGACTCCTGCTGGGGGCTGGGTGGATAGCTGAAGCTGGGGGAAACATTGCTGGTGGGGGAATGGGAGGGGGAATGGTGAAGCAGGAAGGGATGTGAGGCCATGCTCTCCCCACCCCAGCCATCACTGATGCCATCTTCAGGCTCTTGCTGGTAGCTGGCTGGATAGCTGGATTCGGGGGAATTGTGCTGCCAGGGGAATGGATTGGGGATGGGCGATGGGATTGGGGATCAATGGTGAAGCACAAGTGAGATCATGGTGCCACCAGTATTTCAATCGAACGCTTGAGTGGGTCCAGGAGCCGGTTCTATGGCTGAGGCTTGGGGAGGAGCAAATGTGGGGGGTGGAGGGGATGGTAGAGGAGCAAAATATGCAGATGGGAATCGAAAATGGAAACGGTAATGCACAGGTGGAAACTAAGCATGCTATGTTAGTTCTAAGCATTCTCGGCCTTGTACAACAATGCGTGGTTCGACAAAATCTGGCACGTGACGTTAAACGGTCTAGGCCGTGAGTGTCGGACATACCGTCAGGAATTTAAGAATGTCTTAACCCATTCCAATAATATTTTGTTTTTTAGACTTGCATTTACATTTATTTGTGAAACACTAGCGCATAACGAATCGGCAGAGAATCTGAGGTGCACGCGTCAGGAAATCTGACGTCACGTACAAGTCTATAGTGAATAACCTGGATCGCACCCCCAGGGTTCACGCCTAGCGCACGCCCTCCTCACGCCTAACGACTGACGATGACGAATCCGGCGAGACAGGTGACGGATCATAGCTCAGTGCGAGAAAATATATATATTTTTTTGGAACATAGTACACTATACAATGCACTACATCCACAGTCGTAACTGGATAGAAAGGGAAGATGCAGGCCAACCACATATTGTTCGCATTGCCTTCCCTGTAGCCCTCTATGGAGGCTTAAAAAAGGTACTGGGTCTCTCCCATATCGAGGTGAAATCACTGTTCCACACCAGTTGCTCACTCTGCTCGCATATGCGGTTCAGCGCAGCCGCCTCACCAGTTGTCAAATTTGGCCAGCACCCTCCTGACCCGCCCCCCTTCTGTCCCCTTTTCCCTGCACACCCCTCACTGTAGATCCGCACATGCCTCCTGAAGCTTGCCCCGACTTTCCTGGCAACCCGCTTAGGCTTGAAACATTTATTCCGGAAAACCGCATCACACCTCTCCAACCATATATGCCTGAACGTGACCGCAATAAGTGTCGACTCCGGGAAACCTGAGGCTGTGCTGTCTTCAGCGAATAACAGCTCGCCCAGTGTTCCCACTGCTCTCGCCGGATTGATCAGCCGTAGTGAATCCTGAAGCGCGCCACATATCCCGCTAACCACCGGGCAGCTCATCAAACAGTGAGTTGGCGACTCCTCCTGTTTGCAATGTGGGCAGCATGCACGCGAGCCGAAAAAGGCCAGCCTGCTGCCCACTTGCAGATTGTGACTGTGGAGCCTCAACAGAACCTCTCTTGCCTTTGCTGGGGTGGCCAACGAGTCCCTTTTCCCTATGGCCTTCTCCCAGTTTATCTTCCCTCCCCAGTTCTCCTCCCATTTTTCCTGCTGCTTCGGCTGTTGCACCGACTTCTTGAGCAGATGCCTCAGCTTCCTTTGCGCTGTAGGTTTCCCCTCCGCACATAGAAAGGAGGCTCGTAGCCGCGTCAGCGGCTCTCCCGCCCGACCCAGCACGTAACCTCCACTCGCCACCATCGGTGCTCAGCAGCACCGGCGGCTGTACTTCTGTCCCCACGTGCTTAATCTTCCCTTTGCTGTCCACCTCCACTCTTTCGCACTTTAGCTCTTCTTTTGTCGAGAGTGCCACTTGCAAGTAGCTCTGACTCCCTCCCACGGATTTCCCCACTTTGACCAGGGATGTGGCTTCCACAATATCCGCCGCCGACACCTTCCCGAGGAGCTTCTCTTTCCAACTCTCTGGGACCGCCTTCCAGGCCATTAACGCCCACCTCGCCGTTGATGATCTCCCTGTTTGCTTGGTCAACGTCCACAGGTCTTTGACCTTCCGGCTCCCGTCATACTCCTCCTGCAGTAAGTCTCCCACTACCAATCCTTTGAGGCATTCCGAGCCTTTCTGCCTCCCAAAAGGGCTTTCCCCCTGGTAATGAATCCACCTGCTAAACCACAGCCGTTCTTTCTCCATCTCCCACCTGTTTGCAGGTTCCGGTAACTCTGGCAACTGTTTATCCCACATTAGTGGCACCAGCTCCCGCCACCGTTCACTTCCGCCTCTCCATTCGGCGAGGATGGCCTTGTGTGCCAGCAGTGTTGCCCAGCCCACTGGCATGCTTGCCGCTCTCTCCATCAGCCACTGCTTCATCGGGTTCTCCTCCAGCAGGGCCGCTCCCAAGTTCCATAGTGCTTGTCCGTTGATTCTCTCTGTCGGGCTAATCACCCCCAATCCCCCCTCTTTCCTGCTCAGGTGCGCCAGGAACTCGCTCCACAGGATGAAGTGCTTCTCCTCGTCCGCGCATCCCTTCGATATGAAGTTATGGCACAGTTTCTTCATCTTCTTCCAGATCTGCTTCGGCGGCTGATAGATCTGCGCCTGGAACAGGATCACTGGCATCACATACGCGTTCAAGACCGTCACCCTTGCCGTCGTGGTCAGGTGCAGTTTCTCCCAGTTACGCAGGATTGTGTTCACCCGCACCAGAGCTCGCTCCCATGTTGGTTCCGTATTCCCATCTGCCGTTAACCAGATACCTAACAGTCTTTCCGGCTTGTCTCTCTCCGCCCAGCTGAAGCCTGTGTCTGTGCGAGGAGGGAGCAGTCGGTTCTTTCCTAGCGGCATCACCGTTGATTTCCCTTGGTTTACCTGCAGCCCAGACCTGTCCCCGAATTCACTTAATAACTCCTTCGCCTTCCCAAGCTGCTCCTTGCCTTGAAGCAACAGCGTCGTGTCGTCCGCATACCCCAGGTACGCCAGCTCCCCCTTCCCCCTTTTCCTCAGTCCCAGTTTCCTTCTCTTAGCCTCCTGGCTCAGTGGTTCTGCTGCGCAGATGAAAAGGTAGGGTGCAAGTGGGCACCCCTGCCGTACGCCCGACTCCACTGCTACTTTCTCGCCCAGCCAACCATTGACTAGGAGTTGTGTCGCCGCTTGGTCGTGTAAACCTCTGGTCCATTTGATGAAGACCTCTGGAAAGCCCATCCTCTCCAGCGTGCGGAAGAGGAACTGTCGTGACACTGAATCGTAAGCTTTTTGAAAATCAACCATTAGTAAGTACCAGTCCTCTTTCCCGACAACCGCCGCATCAATCGTGTCCGCAACCACCTTCACTGCATCTGCCAGCCTCCTGCCCGGTACGAAGCCGAATTGATGTTCCGAGATAACCTGCGGTAATTCTCTCTTCATCCTGTTCGGCACCAACTTTGCAACGATCTTATAGACTGCTCCCAGTAGTGTAATCGGTCTGTAGTTCCCTAACTCCGTTCTCTCCCCCTTTTTATGAAGCAGGATTCTGACAGCTGTAGAGAAGTTCTCCGGCAGCTTCCCCGTGGACTCAAACTCTCTCATGAAATCCATCACCGTATCGCCCAGGAGGTCCCAGTTGTCTTCCAACAGCTCTTTCGGCAACCCATCTGCTCCTGGTGCTTTGCCTCTCGGAAGCTCCCTCATCGCCGTTTTAACTTCCGCTTCTGTCCACGGCGCAGCCATTCGACACACCCCTTCCATGCTCAGCACCTTCCGAGGATCCATCGGCCATTCCTCCGGAGCCTCATTTTGCGTTTTGTCGGTGAAAAGCTTGGTGAAGAAATCTGACGCCGCTACCAGCACTTCTCTTTCCCCTTCAAACTTTCTCCCTTCATGCACCACCCCCTTAATTACCGTCTTCGCCTTCCTTGATGCTACTGGTTAAAAATTTTGTCGCTATCTCTCCTTCCAACTCCTCTCCCACCCCAGCCATTGTCTGCTTCCGTTTCCTCTGGCTGTCCCTGTACGCTTTCAGCTGCGCCTCATATTTTATCAGCTCATCATACTTGCCAGTTAGACTGGTGTCCACCATGAACTCCTGCCTTAAAGCAGCCACCCTGTCCTCCAGATGCGCTAATGTTTTCCCGATCCTTTTCCTTTCCTCCCTCGCATGAGCTTTCAAGCTAGCCTGCAACGTGATCAAGGTGGACTGCAGCCTCACTCCACCCTTCCCCGTCTGCCCCTGCAGCACTTTTTGTATCGTCCTTCGGGTTCCCGCACTCTTCGTTTGCGCAGCGTGCATCCTCCACAGCCCCGGGCCACATTCAGCTCCCGTCGCCGCTGTCAGGACAGTGGTAATCCCAAACCAGTGGTCTGTGACACCCACCGGCGCCGCCATGTGATACGCATCCGCCACCATCGGTAACATCGAGAGCGACGTCAGTGCCCGATCAATGCGCGAACTCGTCATTGTCGATCTCGCCAGAAAGGTGTATTCCAGCCTAGTAGGGTAGAGTGTCCTGAAAACATCTTTCAGCTCCCAGCACGCGCATATGTCCAACATCCTTCTATTCTCTGCTTCCGATCCCCCCATGGAAGTTTTATCCATAACCGGATCTGCTACCACATTGAGGTCTCCTGTCAGCAACAGATGACCCGAGCTCGGCAGCGAGTCCATGAAACCAGCAAAACTGTCCCTGAAAAACTCTCCCCTTGCCGTTGCTTGCGCAGGGAAGTATGCCGCCACCAATATCCACGACAACTCTCTCCAGTTGACAATCACCGCTACCAGTCTTCCTGATGCATGAGATCGCACATTACTGAAAACCACCTCTTTGTTAAAACTCAGAACTGCCACCCCTCCAGCCGTTTCAGCAGATGAGACTACTGCCACCGCCTCCGCTCCCGTTTGAGTCCAGAAATTGTGGTCCTCCTGTAACCGTGTGTCAGTAAGAATTATTATTCCCCTAGATTTGTGAAGCCATTCCCTCAGGCCCTCCCGCTTCTCAGCGCCGCCCAGCCCATTGACATTGAGCGCGCCGATGGTGAGTTCGAGTTTTTTATCCATTCAACCACTGACTGAGACCCCACATCATCCACGGGTCTGACGGTTTCATTGTCCAGCTCCCCTCTGACCAGCACAGCCTCCACCAGTCCAAGAAGCGTGTTGCAACAAAGACACCACAAAGTACAGCTGATGCAAGCGAGATGCTAACCACTGTTCCTCCTACTACTACCCTCTGAAGATCTTGAAGGAAACTCTCACATTTGTATTCCCAGCCTACTGAAGCCTCCTGTTCCCTCTGCCAGGTACCACGGTGAGGACCACCCCGCTGAAGTCTCCGGTGAGTAACCCCCTGCTGGCGCCTGCAGCTGCACCGTCCAGAGCTGGTACCCACTACTTCGCTGGCTTGGTAAAGTACTCCTTCCTGAAGGCGAGCATCTTCTGAGAGAAAACACTGGCACGGGATGCTGACCCTTCCTTCTTCAGCCCCCCCTTGTGCCGAGCAGATGCGATGTGAGCCGATGCCTGCTCGAAGCGATTTCCTTGCGCCTTCTCGCACACCGTCTGAACACAGACCCATTCCTCCCTCGTCCCCCCAGTGGAGGTGAGAATAACAGCCGGGTCCCTCATAATGCGCTTCAGGAGGTCTGAGGCTTTCAGGGATGCAGCTGCGGGGGGAGAAAAGCAGGCATCCGTCAGTATAAGTCAAAGGATGAGGAGAAAAAGGCAAGATGGGTACTGTCAGAGGTCCACTGGGGATCCCCGATGATCCTAGGGAAGGGTTACAGGCACGTCGGCCTGGGGGGTTATGGGCGCACTCACCCGCTATATAAACAAGCCCTTTTATCCCAGTGGTTAGTGACTGGGATTCTGACAGGCACCACCAGCGAGTAAGTCGTCGCGCAGCTGTTACCGTTCATCTCATGAACCTTCTTAACTGTCAGGTTCCAGTTGTTGAAGGTCTCCTGCCTTGGGGTAACATAACTGTCATGATAACGTGACATGTGTTGTCCTCCGCAGAAATCGCAGGTCAGCGACGGGAAATGGAGCAGATACCGTTTTGCTGTGGACGGGTCTTCAACAAAGTACCTCCAGCGGTACTCATCGTCAGCATGGGGTATGACCAAGCCACGGATACGGTCAGTGTCCAGCCCTGTCACCGGGTCAACAGTCCGATGAAAGCCGAAGCCACTGGCAAAGGCACTCTTGCGTCTCTTGACCAGCTTCGACACCACCAGAAGCCGACGAATCAACTCCGCCGTTATTTCCGCAGGTACACCTTTGACCACCACCTCCTTAGCCGTGGGGTTCAGCACGCGCTCTCTCAGGAACCTCGCATCTTCCGGGTGCTGCCAGGTGAGGTCGATGAAATCCCCATTCACACATTCATGACGAATAACCTGGTTCCAGACGAAGTTCGCATCGCGGACATGGTCAAAAGTGACCTGCAGACGACCATAGCGCACTCCCGAGAAATACATCGCCGGCAGATCTTGGTAAGTCGTTGTTTGTAAAACATCCGTTGACAAATGCTCTTTCCAATCATCCAGCATCGCCGCAACCGTAGCAGCAGCACGGGTAACTTCAGCTTTCCTGGAGAACGGCACCAGCAAGGTTAGTGAAAACCGCTTCAAAGCAATAACACTGTTAAGCGAGTCCGGCTCCAAATGCTCGTCAGAATCATCACTCAGATAGCCATCATCATCTTCATCAGGAGCACCCATCGACAGAGCTTCATCGTCATCAGGAGCCTTCTCAGCAGTAGAGTTATCCTCCCGCGCTCCCTTTGATGACGGGTTCGTAGTATTGTCTACCGCTTCACTTTCGTCTCCAGATTCCTTTTCAACCTGTCCGTTAACATCTTCCGCCTTGTTTTGCAGGTCCAAAAAAGCTTCAAATGGGCCGATCACTGGAGTAGAGGGGGACCCCGTTGACGCTTTCTCCGCACCAGCTGGGTCCTTCACCGGTAAGTCAGGTACGTCCATCCCCTCCTTGTCCGCAATCTTGTTCACAGACTTCTTGCTGTTCTTGTTGTTGCGTCCCTTCACCATTGTGCAATGATGATACCAGCTTGCCAGCCTGCCAATGGCTGAGAAACAAGCAGATCTGAGCACCACCGCTGCAGACCCCCGCGCTTTATGCCATTGATGCTTGTAAACAAAGCTCTGCAGGTCCTGATTCCGCCGAACTGGCGACCTCCCAGAGACTGTCGAGAGACCTTGGGGAAAACTTTTCCTGAGAATGACGCGTGAACAATGGTAGGATGTAAACAGATAACGATTGATTTGCCCGTAGCGCCTTGAGCTTGTATATTCGCCATATGTATTCCCTTGGTCAGGAGCCGAGTGTAGCGATGCAGTTAGCCTGGAACTCGAAAATGTGGTATTTAGGTTCCCGTATTGAACACTAAAAGGGTACCATTGTGTAGAGCTAGAGGCCACGCATCGTTTAAGATAACTCAATGTAGTTTCTGCCAGGAAATTGATACACATTGGGCGTGTAGTAGCTGTCAGCCATGGCCATGGCGGCTGTAAGGAGGATGTCATTGTAAGGAGGATCAAGTCGTGGGGATTGAAGTCGGAGAACCTTCAAGACCGAAGCCGTTCCTTGCCCGCGACTTGGGAAAACAAACAAATTTCTGCCCAGCCCGTTCTCTAGTTCCAGGGTCAGACAGCTAAATATCGCGAAGAAAATATGTTTAGAGCACGAATCGCGAAGTGTGTGCAGGCTACAAAAAAATCTGCGCAAGATTTGCGCGACGCCGATGGAGGAATGCGCGGGAAGTGCAGCGCTCAGGCGGGACGGGGAAGTGGGCCCGCGGAGCGTTCCGGCGGGCCCCAGCTGGCAGCGATGGCGAACGTTACGGGCAAAGTCGACTGACCTTGAGAGGACAAACAGAAATGTTTTCTTCGCAACCGTGGAGATATCCCACCCTCCTTGGAGAGGATTAGCTTCAAAATCTAGTCTTTACATCCCGTCGTTGTTTCGCTGTCCATTCTACTACTACTCAGTAAGAACGTCGGCTCTTCCCCATTGTCAGCAAGCGGAGTCGAGTTCACAATGACGACGGCGACAACAAGGCTTTTAGAGGAGATCGTGAGCGTAGGGACAAGATTAGCCGTTCGATTCGACGATGCAAGGAGGGAATTGGAAGCAGAAAAGCGACCAAGAAGGGAAATGACTGAGGGCTCTACGCTGACAGATAGATTGGAGAGTTTAGAGACACTTTTGAGAGAAATGAGGGAGGAAAGCAATAAGAGCATAAGCGAACTTAGGAATGAACTAGCAGGTGAGAGGGCTGCAAGGGAGGAGAAGGAAAAGGAGGTGGCTGCACTGACAGTGCGACTCTCGCAGACAGAGGAGTTGCTGGCGCATCAGAAGGACGAAACGTGCAAGATTTGGGAGGTGAGCCGAACAGTCGCTTTAAGCGAAAAAAACTCTGACGTGAATGATACTCACCGCAGTTCTACCAATTTCTCACTATGTGCTATTTCAGGCGATTTCTCGGGCTTTGTGTCAGTCAACAACTGGCATAGTTGGTCAGGATGAAACTCGGGTCTCAAACAAGGAGATAGAATCACTTGTGTCTACATTGGTAGCACAATCTGCGCAGGCAGTAAAGACGTTGGAGCAGCAAAAGGAGGAAACGAGGAAGGTTTGGGAGGTGAGAAGCTAGTGTGTCAAGGGTTTGTGTTAAACATGCGAGTTTTTGTTTGTTTGCCCGACTAAATTCCAAGGCACCGATGTTTCCAGGCCATTTATCTGACATTGACGGACCAACCATTACCGACCACTGCAGATCTGAAGATCATTAATGCTCATGCTAAAACAACAGTAATGGAGCTGGGCAGGTGCGATGGGCCGGTCCAACACTTAGGGCTTATTCACCTCCCTTACTTGACATCCCTAAAGAGCCTCCGCTTGGGTGACTGTGGCTATTCACTAGCAGCATTGAGGCACATCTACACCATGGCATCCCTAGAAGAGCTCAAACTGGAATCAGGTTGTGTTGATGATTCAGTGGCTGTGGGAATTAGCAACCTGACGGCTCTTCGCCGGCTCGAATTGGTATATACACAGGTTTCAGATGCTGGGCTGGCTCATCTGACATGCCTTGGCTCCCTCAAAGTCCTGGTCCTTGCATGGTGTAGCGACGTCTCGTCGGATGGCATGGTGCACGTGGGGAAGCTTACGAGCCTTGAAGCTCTGGATATTGGTGAATAGAGTGTGATGGACCATGGGTTAGCCCATCTTGCTCCTCTGTCAAAGCTGACGTGGCTTTCTCTGCCAAAGACCCTGACAATCCTGGGCATGGAACACCTGACAATGAAGACCTTTCCCTGCCTGAAGACGGTTGGAGTAAGGGACGAGAGGACAACAGAGATTCTTATGGAGCACTTTCCTGATTTGTGTGTTACTGTCACCACCAGCCATTCTGTGTTTTATCCTCCACGTGAATAGGTTATGTTCAACATATTCATCTTGTTACAAATGTAGCTGTCCAAGTGTTTGTACAGACAAACTTATCCTCGGTCATGTGGCTGTCTGCACCGAATCGTAGTACAGTCTTATCAACCCATTCTAAATTTAGTTGACATTGACATTCTTCCCTTTGAGTTTTCCATCTTAATTGTTTTCCCAAGGGCACTTGCCATGCCTGTTCCAGACCTCTTGGGCACACGTGCAGCACAGCATGTCGCCAAACACTGTCTTCCTCGGCCTCTCCATGCGCACACAGCACACCGTCTCCTCCCCATCCTCCCCCTCTTCTCCTCCCCCCCTCCTTTTACCAACCACAGCTCTTCCTCCTCTCTCCCTTTCGTCTCCCTCCCACCCCTTCTCCACCCCACCTGTCCCTGCACCACCCGTCTTCCTCCTTTGCCCTTCCTCTCGATCTCGTCACCCCAACGTGCCTCTGGCTGGTGACCCCACCCCTTGATGCATGTGCGTTGGCAGGGTGAGAGCAGGGCTCTGGGTGCATCTGGACTGGATGGCACCTGGATTGGTGGGCCTCCCAGGGCTGCTACATGGCACACATGCTCCTGCTGATGTCCCTGCTACAGTCCCTGCCACAGTCCCTGCTACAGCCCCTTTTCGTCCCTACTTCTCTGGACAGCTCAAAAGGTGTTGCTGAGGTGGTTGAGGTTCTTTGGCATCGTCATCTCCTGCTTCTCCATCCTCGTTGGTAGAAAAATTCTACAGTTCAAGAGCATGTGATGCCGCTGCTGCTGCCTCTGTTCGTGTCATGCAGCCTCAACACCACCACCACCAGTGCTGCTACCGCCACCACTGCCACCACACACACCGCTCACAACTTCACCAACAGCACCACCACCGCTAAAGCTGTTGCTTGATTGCAACACCCCAGCCCCTGTGTGCCCATCATCTCTTCTACGGGTTAACAAGGAGCCCATGTGCAGTAACCTGGGCAGACGCAGGGCTGCTGCTGTGAGCGAATCAAGGCCGCAATGACGGTAGTAATCTGAGCAGCATTGGAACTCACCACCCTCCAAAAGCACATGCAACTTAACATTTCCAGGGCTCCACTCTCCCCTTCCCTGCTGCCAGTGATTGCAACAATTGCGGTTGCTTTGCTGGTTGCTGATGGCAGAGGGGCTGGGCATGGAGAATTCTGCAGCGATGGGCGGAGGTGTGACAGGAGGAGGTGCGATGGGGGGAGGTGCAACAGGGGGGAGGTGCGATGGGGGGTAATGGGGAGGTACCAACGCATTGGTTCCAGAATCACTGGCACATTGGCTGGTGGGTCGGCATGAAGGCATTTGACTGCTATGGCTTCAGAGTTTGCCGCTTTCAGCATCAGGTGATCAATCAGGTGTATTATCAGGTGCTTTGACAGGTCTTGTGTCAGGTGCTTGATCAAGAGTCGCACATCTAATGTCCCTCCCTCTTCATCTGCCAATCCTCTCTCCCAAGCTCGCACGCCCCTTCTCCCCTCCTAGGCTTCCACGCCTCCCATTTTCTCACTCACACGTTGCTCCTCCTCATCCGCCTCCTTGCCCCTTTCCCCCAAGTGGCTGAAAGTGACTCAGCGGAGGTGTGCTTAAAGCGAAGGGCGCGAAGCTGGAGGTGGGAGGAACCGCGTCGGATCGCCGGGGCTGGGGCGACGGCGGTGCTGCTTCCCTGCGGAGGAGGGGCGATGTGAGAACGACCTACGAAGACGCTGCCTACTAGAATGACTAGAATCTTGAGTGTGACCTATTTTCAAAATGGTGATGACGATCGTTGCGAACTGTCACGACAATTGCTTCCAGAAGTGGGGGGAAGATAGTTTGCGAATATATTTACGATAATGGCGAGGCTGTCATCTACAATCTGTAACGTTTCGCCTCATGCGATGGTCGGGTAGGGTGAAAGAAATAAGGGGTTTACCGAACCGAGTGGTACCTGGCTGAAACGCACCAAACAAAGAAATTCCGACTAGAGCAAGATCTTCTCCAAACCCACACCAACCAGCCACGGTATCGTCTAGTGCGTCGGTCCTGAACGGTAGCAAACGATAACCGGAAATTCTACCTTCGAATTCCCGCCGCAGAACCAACCCGCAGTCCATACTCGTGAGCGTCAAAACCTAGTTTCAGAATCTCTGGGTACCTGGAGAGTTACTTGTTCGTATAGTCACCAAGCCGAGTCTGGTTCGCAATGACGACGGCGACCGCAAGGCTTTTGGAGGAGATTGTGAGCGTGGGGACGAGATTAGCGGTTCGGTTCGATGATGCCAGGAGGGAGTTGGAAGCGGAACAGCGGCAGAGAAGAGAATACTCTGACAGCCCGATTTTAGCTGATAAGTTTGAGATACTGGAGAAACTTCTGAGAGATATGAGGGCGGAGAATATTAAGAGCATTACTGAACTGAAGAACGAGCTAGCAGCTGAGAGGGAGGAGAGTCACAAGAGCATAACCGAACTGAAGGGCGAGCTAGCAGCTGAGAGAGAGGAGAGTCATAAAAGCATAACCGAACTGAAGAAGGAGCTCGCAGCTGAGAGGGAGGAGAATATTAAAAGCATAACCGAACTGAAGTATGACCTAGCAGCTGAGAGAGCTGCAAGGGAGGAGAAGGCAAAGGAGGTTGCTGCACTGACAGAGCGACTTTCGCAGGCAGAGGAAATACTGTCGCAGCAGAAGGAAGAAACGTGCAAGATTCTGGAGGTGAGCGAATAAAGTTTCTTGAAGAATGTAGCCGAAACGCATGTAAATGAATGAGTGCCTAATTTCTTCAGCTCTTGCTGTGTCGACTTTGGGCAATTCCTCAGATTTCGTGTCAGTCAACAGCCAATATAGATGCTCTGGATGAAACACGGGTTTTAAGGAAGCAGATGGAAAATCTTGTGACTGCATTGACAACACAGTCGGCGCAGGCAGAGAAAACGCGGGTGCGGCAAATGGAGGAGACGAGGAAGGTCTGGGAGGTGAGAGGGCTTTCGTTTGAATTGTGTGCAATTTAGTCCGTCTTCCATTGCTAATATCTAATACATTGCGATGCTTTCAGGCTATTTATGTCACTTCGGAGCAGCGAACGACCAAATCTGATGCAAGGATCATTCTTGCTCATAAAAACACAACAAAGTTGAAAGTGGACAAGACAGATGAGCCACTAACTGACTGTGGACTTCTTCACCTCCCTTTCTTGACATCCCTAAAGTGCCTCGAGATCTCCCATTGTGTCCCCAATGCGGCCTTGAGGCATCTCTACACCATGACATGGCCGGAGGAGCTGAAACTTGAATCAGGCTGTTTTGACGATTCAGAGTTTTCTGGCATCAGCAACCTGGCGGCACTCCATCGGCTTGAACTGATAAATACAGGGGTTTCAGAGAATGGGCTGGCCCATCTGACATGTCTTGGCTCCCTGAAAGTCCTTATTCTTTCACGTGGTAATTTCGTCTCAACGGGTGGCATGGTGCATGTGGGGAAGCTGACATGGCTGGAGGAGCTGAAACTTGACGGTTTCAATAATTCTGTGGTTTGGGGAATCACCAACCTAAGGGGTCTTCGTCGGCTTGAATTGATACATTCAGGTGTTTCGAATGATGGGCTGGCTCATTTGACATGCCTTGGCTCCCTCAAAGTCCTCGTTCTTGCACCAGGCAATAACATCTCGTCGGCTGGAATGACGCACGTGGGCGAGCTGACTACCCTTGAAGCTCTGGATATTAGCGCGTCGCATTCCATGAACGAGGGTTTAGCCGATCTCGCACCTCTGTCAAAGCTGACATGGCTTGCTCTACCAGAGCACATGACTTACGAGGGCATGAGGCACCTGTTATGTCTCAAATCCCTCAAAACCGTTTGGTTGAGGACTTCACTTTATAGTTCCCCCCAGCATATCATTGGGCACTTGAAGACCCTTCCTTGCCTTGAGACGATTGGGGTAAGAGACAGTCAGACAGAAAATTTGGTTATGGGGTGCCTTCCTCCTAATGTGAATGTTACTGTCATCACCAGCCAGTCCGAGTTTTATCCTGCCTAGCGATAGGTACCAGGTGCGTACCGTACAATGAAATTCTCAGCTCTGTTTAACTTGCTTGCTCTTTTCTTCCAGACTCCAGTCATATACTGTTATCTCTAAACATATACAAGAATGCCCATCCTCAATTTTGTGTTTTCTGCCTTAACTTCACCCTAAACATATATTCTCCTTGAGATATGGAACGCGTGATATTGTAACAGTGAACAGTTGACCAAACTAGATCGACTTCAACTCGAGGATGTGCACTCGTTTCAGAACCATTGCATTGCAGCACATCCTTGACTTTTCCGGTTGCACAGAGTCATGCCTGTCCATGACCTCTTGGTCACTGTGCAGCACCGCATGTGGCCACATGCCCTCCTCGGCCTCTTTATGCACATACAGCACACCGTCTCCCCATCCCATCCCTCCTCCCCTCCACTCCTTTCACCAACCGCTGCTGCTCCTCTCTCTCCACTGCACCCTCCCACCCATTCTCCCCCCCTCCCGTCCCTGCATATCTCCCCTTCCTCCTCTCTTCTTTCACTCAGTTGCTCCAACCTCCCAAGCATGGGTGTGGGTGAGAGCAGGGCTCTGGGAGCGTCTGCATGACACCTGGATTGGCGGGCCTCCCAGCACTACTACCAGTGACACTCCTGCTCGTGCCACTGTTCCTGCTACAGTCCCTGCCTGCTACAGTAACTGTCCCAATACAGAGCGTGCTACAGTGCCCGCTACCGTGCGTGTTCATCCTACGCCCTGGTCGAGTCTGCAACTGCTCTTACAGCTGCTGCTGCTGCTGCTAGGTCAGAATAAACTTCTGCTGCGTTGTTCTCCTCTCCGTCTCCTGTGCCATCCTTGTTATAAGGCGACATCCCGGTCGTCATCCTGGTGTTGACTCGCTAAAAGTCAACAACATGCACTGCAGCCGAAACAGCAGGAGCCACTGCCGCTGTTGCTGCCTCTGCTAGTGCATCCTCAACACCACCTCCTCTCGGCTGCTGCTGCTGCTGCTGCCTGAAGCCCCGCCAATGCCAGCACTGCCACCAATGCCGCAACCACCCCCATAACCACAAGTCACACCAATTACACCCTCACCACCAGCAACGCCACTACTACCCACAGCACTACCACTGCTCAAGCTGTTACTTGGGTGCACCGTCCCAGCCCCAATGTAACCGCCTCAATGGGAAGCCCTTGCAAACTCATGTGTGTGGGCACCGGCATGGCTGGTGTGGGCAAACACAAGCTGCAGTGGGTCAAATTGGGTGTAAGGCCTGCCGTGAGTTACGCGTAATGTAGCATCTGTGATGTGACGTATCAGTGGATGGTGCCAGTGGTAACATAGTAACATGATAACAATGTTGTTGAGGCGCAAACGCCTGCTGCTGCTCCTTCTAAGATTGCAGCTGCTGCGACGATCGGCGCTGCTTGAAATATTGCTGTTATTTCGACGAGTGCCGCTGCTTACCTGCCACTACAGCTTTGCCATGACACATAGACAGTACCCGCGGCGATGGTGGGAGGTGCAATGGGGTAGGTGTGATAGGGGGAAGTGCGGTAGGGGGAGGTGCGGTAGGCGGAGGTACGGTAAGGGGAGGTGCGGTAGGGGGAGGTGCAGTAGGGTAGGTGCGGTAGGGGGAGGTGCGGTAGGGGATGGGGAAAGTTCCAGGACTGGTCGGTTCCAGCATTAGGTTACCAATCAGGTTATCAGGTGCTTTCACCTGGCTAAGTCAAGTGTCGACTCATAGTTTATTTTACACCCCTCCCTCTCCATCTGCCAATCCCCTCTCCCAAGCTCGCACGCCCCTTCCCCCCTCCTCTGCTTCCACACTCCCCCTTCTTACTCACACCTTCCGCCTCTTCCTCCTCATCCGCCTCCTTCCTCCTTCTCCCCCTCCGTGCCAAAAAGTAATTCAACGGAGGTGTGACTGAAGAGAAGGGCGCGAAGCTGGAGGTGGGAAGCACCAGCATGATATCGCCGAGGCTGGGGCGACGGCGGTGCTGCTTCCCTGTGGAGCGACGTGAGGCTGTGCGCGGGCGAATGGTCCAACACGGTCCTCGGTATTACCGAGACGACTTTGAATCGACTCATCAGACCCCCGCGAGGGGTATGAGGCTGGGGGAGGCTGTGAGGAGGGGAAAGGTCCAACGCGGCCCTTAGTATTGCCGACGACTGTTTAGTCGACTCAGCAACCGTCTCCTGAGGATCGGAATGAGGCTGGGGGAGGCTGTGTGCCTGCGAATGTCCAACACGGCCCTCGGTATTGCCGACGAGCGCGTCGATTCTGATTCTTATTTTGATTTTGATGCTGTTGGGTGAAGACCGTTTGCTGATGTAACAGCAGTGGGGTAGTGCTGCCGCTGTGACGCAGCTGACCCGATTGATACTGCTTCGTTCGATTCGGTCCTTGATGAGATCGCTGCCGTCAAATCGGCAAGACGCGAACCTTTCGTTGCTGGAAGTCGCGTTCCTGGCCTATCGCTTTGCTAGCGCTGATTCGCCTGCTGATGCGGTTCATTTTTCTACGGATAAGGCGGCCCTAGCTGTATGAGGTTCCCTGCTCGCAGATTCAGTTACAGCCAGCTCAGATCCGTGTGAAAAAACAGCAAGCTTCTTCCCCATCGTGCTCTTACACCTCTCGCTTTTCCAGTGCCTAATCTAGTGAACGCATAATCTAAGAACAAGCAACCGGCTTCCACGCTGAACCAAGCAACAGCCAGGGTGAATGTTCCTTTGTCAAGAGGGGCCAGTCCGCAGTCACGCACAGGAGACAGAACCAGTTCAGTTCCTTCGGGTAACCAACGCACTGTCTCGACATTTCTGCGACGGCTTTTCGACTCTGGTGGTAACACGTCCTCGCAAAACGCCATCATCATGGATTCAATAGCATGATCTACGAAAGAGAGCGAACTTGAACGCACTGATGTGGACGAAGAGCGTCGGGGGCTCAAATGTACAGGCCTTGATTCCTTGGTCAAGTTGATGTGTTGTGGAATCACCACGGATTCTCTCGGTTCGCTGCATTTCAACGCGGCCGAGAGCGATAAGTGCCCAATTTTGAGAGGAACCCACCGAGACATCCCGAGGGAACTCCCTGGATTACGGCCCTTATAGGCCGAAAGTGCTCGGCTTGTTCCTCTGGTCACCAAGTTGGTTCGAGTTCAAATGGCGACGGCGACTGCAAGGCTTTTAGAGGAGATCGTGAGCGTAGGGACAAGATTAGCCGTTCGATTCGACGATGCTAGGAGGGAGTTGGAAGCGGAAAAGCGACCGAGAAGAGAAATCACGGAGGGCTCTGCGCTGACTGATAGATTTGTAACATCCGTACCCAACCCCAGCTGGTCTCGATACGTCGAACCAGCTGAGGGAGAAATGTGGGGAAATCTGGTTGGTTGGGAAAGCGAGACTTACGGGCAATTCAGGATTGATTGGGAAACCAACCAATCGAAATTGTTGCTGAGTCAAACTTACGCAATTGGTTTGAGCTTGTTCAAACATAACCCACGTAAGTTCACCTCATCACTAATTCAACCAATCAGATCACAGCCCCAAGAGTGAGTCGACAATGTTTCCGCCGCTCACTTCAAACACAACCAATGAGAAACAAATACAGGTTTGTGATTGCTATGCAATTCTTATCCTTGCTATCTAAAATGTAATTGGTTGAAAATCTTGTTTGTTGCCACATGGGCAAGACCCAAGGGAGTGCACCCCTCCTTGCCATGGGGAAGGTGGCTGCACCCCAAGGGGGTCTAGGGAAGGGGTCTGAAGCCTCTTGGCTCATTCCTCATTTCCTACTCCCAACAAATCAATTGGGAAATAGGATTGTCTTCTCCTCAACTCACCTTCCACAGTTTGTTACTGCATCTCCTAGCACTCTCCAGACTTAGTGATTTCCAGGAGCTGTTACTCTCTGTTTGTGTTAGAACTTATCTTTATATGGATAAATGCCCTTTTTTTTAGTAGATCCGTTACAGATTGGAGAGTCTAGAGACACATTTGAGAGAAGTAAGGGAGGAAAGCAAAAAGAGCATAAGCGAACTTAGGAATGAACTAGCAGGTGAGAGGGCTGCAAGGGAGGAGAAGGAAAAGGAGGTGGCCGCACTGGCAGCGCGAATCTCGCAGGCAGAGGAGTTGCTGTCGCGTCAGAAGGACGAAACGTGCAAGATTTGGGAGGTGAGCGAAAACGAGTATTTTCTCGTGTTACCTATACGCGAATACACGATGTTTACTCATCCCAGTTTTAGCGTTTTCTCACGATGTGCCAATTTCAGGCGATTTCTCAGCCCCATCAGTCCACAACTGGTGCAGTTGCTCTGAATGAAACTCTGATTTCAAACGAAGATAGGGGATCACTTGTGTCTACATTGGTAGCACAGTCAGCGCAGGTAGTTCAAGCGTTGGAACAGCAAAAGGAGCAAACGAAGAAGGTATGGAAGGTGAGTAGTCATCTCGTCAGGGGTTTGTGTTGAACATACGCATCTTCTCTGTTTGCCGGGCTAACCTCTTAGGTGCTGATATTTTCAGGCTATTTATGTGACTTCGAAACAGCGTCCGTACAATGGGCTGACGTGTGCTGATGTGAAGATAATTGATGCTCATCCTAACACAACGGTAATGGAACTGAGCTACAACGATGGGCCAGTCAGTGATGTTGGACTTCTTCACCTTCCTTACTTGACGTCCCTAAAGAGCCTCAAAATTCCTTATTGTGTCAGTGCAACGGCCTTGAGCCACCTGTACACCATGACATGGCTGGAGGAGCTGAAACTCGAGTCAAGTGGTTTCCATGACAAAAGAATTCAGGGAATCGGCAATCTGACGGCTCTCCGCCGACTTGAATTCATCAAGACGCATGTTACGGATGCTGGGATTTCCAATTTGACGTGCCTTGAGTCCCTTTCAGTTCTTGTCCTTTCTTGTGACCAGAATAACCCACACCATGCCAACATAAATTTTACATCAGCTGGCATGGTGCACGTGGGGAAGCTGACGAGTCTTGAAGCACTGGATATTGGTATGTGTACTGTCAGGGACGATGGGCTGGCCCATCTGGTGTCTCTGTCAAAGCTGACGTGGCTCAGCCTGCCACCGTACATCACTCAGGAGGGCATGGTGCTCTTGAAGCACTTCAAATTTCTGAAGACCCTTTGGTTGAGGACTTACTTTCATGATTATCAGCATGCCATCAAGTGCTTGAAGGCCCTTCCATGCCTTGATAAGGTTGGAGTGCGAGACCGGCAGGCAGCAACAGAGGCTTCAAGGGACCTTCCTAATGTGAAGGTTACCATCTGCACTGAGTTTGAGCCGTATTGTGGATAGGTTCTGGAGTGTTGAAATCATCATCGTGCTTATGAAGATCAATGCTGTGTGCTTCACTTGCCCCGCCTTTGGGGGCCTGGGCTGAGTGAAGAGACTAGTGGATGGTTGGGAGGTGAGAGTCTGAGGAGGTCAGGATTTAGCCTGTCATTTTTGGACAAGGCTGACTGCTGGTTAGGGCCAAGAGATTGAGAAAACAGATTTGTAAAGGCTAGTAATTTTGCTGCACTTTTTCCAGCTGCGGTATTTAGGTTCCTCCTGACCCTGTCCTGTGGCTTGCCGTACCCTGGACTTAATGATTGCCCTCGCTTTGTGCTTTACTGAACTTGCATGTACAACACGCCTCAGAGTGTATTCTTCTCCGAACGCTTTCTCCCGCAACTCCATCTCGAAACCTCTCAAATCACCTTGGAAATCCGAATAGATTGAGCACATCCTTGATCTTCCGGTTGCACAAAGGCACTTCCATGTGCTGCACGTGCGCCCTAAACCCGAAACCTAGGTGAGCGAGGTGTGACGGTTGGAAGAACCTAGGGAGGTCCTTCTCCCTCACCGTTTTAGGCTGGAAGAACGGTCCCGGCGCAAGGCCTTTATCCTGGAGAACGATGTGCTTGACCCCAGGAGAGCAACCACTCAAATAATATCATTCTGCTGCAAACCCTTCCAACCCCTCCCCTCTCTTCTCTCCCCTCTCCTCTCTTTTTCAGGCTAGAGGAGCGGTCCCGGCGCAAGGCCTTCATCTTGGAGCGTGGTCTGCTGGACCCGAGAAGAGCGGATGGAATGATCCGATCCAAAACAAACACCAGTAGCAGCGGGCAAGGAGCAGGACAGGGCAGAGGAGGCGGCGGAACGAGGAGGGGAAAGGGAAGGCGGAGGTGAAAGGGAGATGGAGGGAGAGTAGGGAGAAAGGGGGGGGGAAACGCGGAGGAGGGAAGCAAGAAGGCGGCTGGGAGAGGAGATCAAAGGTGGAAAGGGAGATGCTTCTGCGCTGCTGTGTGTTTACGCGGTTACTCAGTCCTGAGGAGCATGAGGGGCTGGTGCAGATGCTTACCCAGGCGCAGCGTCTGAGGGACAGAGTGGCCGAGCTGCATGGGAGGCTTGTGGTTCGTTTTAATGGCACCTTGTGGTATCAGCAGTAGCGCTGCTTCAAGTTTCCTAGGAGCATGAGGGGTTGGTGCAGAGTATGACTCAGGCGCAGAGGCTGCGAGACAGAGTGGGTGAGAGCAGCTTGCATGTGGGATGTGTGGTGGTGGTGTCAGCACAGGAGCAGTACTTGTCAAAGGAAGACAGGTTTTTGCGCTGCGGGGGATGTTTTTACGGTTCCCCTGCGCAGAGGAGCACGAGGGTCTGGCAGATGCAGAACCTAACTCAAATAAGAGAGACTGAGACAAAGTGGCCGTGCTGCAGGTGAGGATTGTAGTTTGACTGAAGTACTACCTAGCAAGTACGTAGTGCTGATTTGAGCCATCAGCTGTAAGCATGAACTCTCTTCTTCCTCACCTCCTTTTCTTCATCTCCTCTCATCGCCTCCCATCTCCTCCCATTTCCAGGCACACACAAAGATAGCCCCGCTGCTGCTGCTGCTGGTGCCACTGGCGGTTTAGGAGTTGAGAGCAGCGGGGTGCAATGGCAGAGGGCCATCGGTTCATCCAAGCTCATTACAAGGACAACGCTGCTGCTGCTGCTGCTGCTGCTGCTGCTGCTGCTGCTGCTGCTGCTGCTGCTGCTGCTGCTGCTGTTGCTGCTGCATCGCATATCTTGCACCGCGTCTGTGTGCTAGGTTTGCATTCTGCTGAGCGGCTGAGCCTGACCCTCACTCCTTGCGACCATCAACCTGACTCATTTCTGTCTCTCATGTTACACCCATTTGCTTGAAAGGTGGCATACCTGCATGTGCATGAATGCATGTGGACATGACAGAGCAAGTGCCGAACCTGACCTGGTTGAACCGAACTGGTTCGGTGGTGTTCGACCGTAACGGATCTGGAAGTTGGAGGTTCGGCATTCGTCATCGAACCCCTTGCTCTTTGGGCCGAGCCATTGGTGGTGGTAGTTACCCGAACCAGTTCAGGTCGGTCCAACGTCCATTCGTTACAGTCCAAAACGGATAAGACTATAGGAAGGTAAGGGTGGCTAAGGAGTTGGGTGAGGACTTGGGACCCCCAACTCCCATATTCTTCTTTATTTCCGTCCATCCCGCGTGGCCTGAGCCGGGCAGGTTTTTGTGTTAATCCAAATGGGGTTTGACACGATTCGAAAACGCATCGAATTAGTTCACAATGTGGAGCGAAAACCGAATGGCCATACTCGAACCAGGAACGGTTGGAGTCAAACCGTTAGTCCCGCCTTGAATAAGCAGCCTATGCACATGTCTGCCTCCACGTGCATTTCCAATCCCACTCACTCTTCAAACCTCTGCCACTGCCACTCCTCTCTCGTTGTTCCTCTGCCACTTGCACCCCTAGCCATCAGCACAGCAGCAGCAGGAGGAGGCGCCTCAGCAGCTCTTGACATCTCTGCCCATCCAGGTTGTGACCTGCTGTCAGCTAAGGTCAGAGGTCCATTTTCAAAACATCAAGACATGCTGCTTGCATCACGGAGCAGCATCAGCAGCATCAGCGGGAGGAGTCACCTCAGCGGCTCTTGCCATCCTTTTTCACCCAGGATGTGACCTGCTCCCTCCCAAGGTGAAAGATCCATTGTCAAAGTATTTTTTTGTGCTGCTATCAGCCAAGGTGAGTGAGATTATTAAGATAGTTTTCTGATTCTTCCATCGATGCTGCCTACCTGACTTTGTAACGTGACTACTCACTGCTCTTCCTCCGCCCTTTCTCTGCTTGTGTGTCTTTCTTCTTTTGACTCCCGCTGCCTTCAATCCAGTCCAAGCGTTTGGCCAGCCTCTTTCCTTCCTCACTTCCTCCCTACCTTCCTCCCGCCCCCACCCATGCATCAACTTCCCATCCCATCCTTCCTCTTGTGCATATCTTCTGGATCATGACGAACAACACCGTCCACTTCCATTCCATGGGAAACGCCAAACCATGCTGTGTGCTCAGGAGCGTGAGCTGTGCACGCACATGCGCCTGCTGCCAGCACACTACCTCCGGGCCAAGCAGGTGAGATTCGTGTGTTGGGCCACTACCTTAGTGTGCTATGAAGTAGCCTAGTGTGTGTGTGTACGATGCGTCTTCTATCCAACTTAAAGTGTGTTTGCACTCAAGAGGTTGAGCTGAGCTGTGCACACACATGCACCTGCTACCAGCAAACTACCTCCGGGCCAAGCAGGTGAGATTCTCAGAGCAGGCGTTGACGAGCCTGGTAAGTAGGCTCAATGATGCACACTGATGCGGGCCTCAAAACTTAACTTTTGCCTGCCAGCACACTACCTCCGGGCCAAGCAGGTGAGGCTCTTAGCGTTTGCGTATGGTGTTAAGAAACCTACAGCCGAAGGTATCAAGAGGAAAAAAATGTTTTCTGGTGGATGAAGGTACAAGATGATAAAATAGGTTTGGGAAAACCTCAACTGAAACGAGTTCGTGTTCACTTCATGAGACACACCTTGACGTGAACCTAAACTGAACCTGAGATGAAACTCACTGTTAAGATAGTAAAAGAAATGGTAAGGCTAGTATAAAGTACAGAGCGGAGACTAACCTGTTCCTACGTTGGTCTTTCAATGTAGTCCTTAAAAGGAAAAAATGTCAGGGTGTGATGAGCCTACGGGGTAGGTTCAAGAGAGCAGGTGAGCTTGGTGAAGACGGTTCTTGAGAAACACTGAATTCGAACTTCAAAAAGACAATTGCATTTGTCCTGGCGTTTGCCTCACCCCCTCAACCCCCGCCCTCACCTTCCACCAGTCCCACGAGGTCATCTTGCAGCAAGCAGGGTTTTCAGGAGGAACCATCTCACGAGGACCAGTGCATCGACTGTTCCGCCTGCTCATCTAAAAAACCCTAAACCCTGCTACCACCCACGGCATGCACCCTGCCGTTTCTCACTGCAATCCCCCCTTTCCTTCCGCCCATCCCATCAGGTCCATCTAACAGCAGAAGCAGCACTTTCAGGGGGGGCCATCTCACGAGCAGCAGTGCACCGACTCTTCCGCCTGCCCCCCGCCACCACAGACACCATTTTTAGACTCTTACTGGGGGCCGGCTGGATAGCTGAAGCCAGGGGGAGTGGTGCCGGTGGTGGGGGAATGGGGGGGGCGATGGTGAAGCAAGAGGGAATGTGAGATCAGGTTTTTCTCCAGCCACCACTGATGCAGGCTCTTGCAGGGGGCTGGCTGGATAGCTGGATTCGGGGGAGATAATGCTGCTAGGGGGATGGATTGGGGATGGGCGATGGGGATTGGGGATCAATGGTGAAGCAAAATTGGATGTGAGATTATGGTGCCTCCTGTCAAACAATATGTTCAATATATACCCTGCGTGCTGTAGTTACTGTAGTTATTATTATTAAGAGTTGGTGGTGCACCTTCTTTGTTGCTTTGCTATATGTACCTTGTGTGCTATAGTGAAACCCCTTCTTCTTTCTCGTAACTCTCTTGGCACAACTCCCTCGACACCCCTTGGCCTAGGCTCCTAAGCCTAGGCCCTCCTAAACTCATACGTCCCTACCTTGACACCTCCAGCCACTCAATCGAACGCTTGAGTGGGGTCCACCTCAATGGCTGAGGCTTGGGTTTCGAAGATAGTGCCAATGTGGAGGGTGGAGGGGATGGTAGAGGAGCAACAAGAGATTTGAACAAGATTTCACGTCAGGGATGGGGAGCGAATTATGTGAACGGTAACACGCAGGCGCACAATAAGAATACTGTATTGGTAGTAGTTTGGTTGTTTTGGCCTTGTAAAGCAATGCGTGGTTCAATAAATTCTGGCACGTGATGTTGTCAAACCGCTAACCGCCAATGGGTGAAGAACGGTCTAGCCCGTGAATTGTGGGACATAGGGATTTCTATATTTTGTAGTTTAAGACCTACGTTTACATTCATTCGTGAAACAATTGCGCATAACGAATAAGCAGAAAATCTAAGGTGCACGCCTACCACACGCCCTCCTCACGCCTAACGAGGAAGGACGATGACGAAACCGGCGAGACGGGTGACGGATCGTACGCTCAGTGCGAGAAATTATGTCTCGCGCACGCATCGCTACAAAAATCTGCGCAAGATTTGCGCGACGCCGATCGAGGACATGTGCGGAAAGTGCAGCGCTCAGGCGGGACGGGGAAGTGGGCCCGCGTCCCGACGGGCCCCAGCTGGCGACGATGGCGGATGCGCATGTTACGGGCGAAGTCGACGGATGTCGAGAGGGCACACAGAACCTTGGAGAACTCCTACCAACCTCCCAGATGGCTTAGCGTCAAAAGCGTTTCCAGAATCCGTGGTAGTTGTTTTGCTGACTGTTCTTCTCATAAAACGCGTCCGCTCCTCCTCGTCACAATCGGAGCTGAGTTCACAATGATGACGGCGACAGCAAGGCTTCTCGAGGAGCTTTTGAGCGTAGGAACGAAATTAGCCGTTCGATTCGAGGATGCAAGGAGGGAGTTGGAAGCGGAACAGCGACATAGAGAAGTAGTCACGGAGAGCCCAATGCTGACTGATAGATTGGAAAATCTGGAGACGCTTTTGAGAGAAATGCGGGAGGAGAACATCAACAACATAAGCGAACTTAAGAATGAGTTAGCCGCTGAGAGGGCTGCAAGGGAGGAAAAGGAAAAGGAGGTGGCTGCACTGAAAGTACGACTCTCGCAGGCAGAGGAATCTCTGTCGCATCAGAATGAAGCAATGTGCAAGATTTGGGAGGTGAGCGGAAGCATCTCTAAGCATGTTACCCAAGTGTAAACCATGCCCGTTCACCACATGTTTAACGTTTTTTTTTTACGATGTGCTTTTTTCCAGGCGATTTCACAGTCTTTGTGCCAGTCAACAACTGGTATGGTTCCTCAGGATGAAGGGCGGGTTTCAAGCAAGGAGATGGAATCACTTGTGTCTGCGTTGGTAGCACAATCGGCGCAAGCCGTGAAGACGTTGGAGCAGCAAAAGGAGGAAACGAAGAAGGTCTGGGAGGTGAGAAACTAGCATGTTGGGTGCTTTTGTCTAAATTTGCTCATTTTTCCTGTTCGCCAGAGGCTAATCTCCAAGACATTAATGTTTCCAGGCTATATACGCGACTTCCAAACGGGGTCCGACCAGTGCAGATTGGAAAATCATGTATCACCCTGCTAGCACATCGGTAATGGAGCTCAGCAGGAACGATGGAAAAGCTACTTATCTTGGAAATCAACACCTATCTTACTTGACATCCCTAAAGAGCCTCAAGATTTCCCAGAGTGTCAACTTGTCTGACTTGAGGAGGCCCCTTGACACCATGACATGGCTGGAGGAGCTGAAACTCGAAAACAGAGTTTGGTGTGATTATTCGGTTCCGCAAATAAGCAACTTGACAGCCCTCCGTCGACTTGAACTGATCTCGACACAGGTTACAGACGCTGGCCTTGCACATCTGACACGCCTTAGCTCTCTCACCGTTCTTGTTCTTTCTAATGGCTATGACTACGCCCAATCAAGCCAAGGAGGCTATATATCATCAGCTGGCATGGTGCACGTGGGGAAGCTGACGAATCTCAAAGCACTGGATATCGGTACTTTGAGGGTGTACGACGACGGGTTAGCCCATCTCGTGCCCCTGTCAAAGTTGACATGGCTCAGCTTGCCAGATCACATCACTATCCAGGGCATGGAGCACTTGAAATGCTTCAAGTGCCTCAAGACAGTTTGGTTGAGGACTTCATTTCATGATTCTCAGGATGTCATTGACTGCTTGAAGGCTCTTCCCTGCCTTGAAAAGGTTGGAGTGAGTCGCACTCGGACAGCGCGCAGAGTCGCCAAGGAGCTCCCTAATATTGATGTTATTGACACTCACGACGAGCCTGTGCTGTATCCTGCATGATATCCTGGCGGATTGAAATTCTCATTGATGTTTAGGAGGCATGAGTACTTATAGTGGAGTTGTCCGCCCTGTCCTGTGTTACCTACTGTCCCCATTTAAGCCTCGAAATCGGATTGTAGCTTCCTATCATATCACTACCAGGAATCTCGATTCTATTTCTGTACGTATCATTACAATTTGAGCAAACCCCTAATCCTTTGGTTGCATAGAGAAATCAGTGCAGCACATGGCCACACGGCACAAACAGCATGCACTCTCAAACACCACCTCCACAGGCTCGGCTCCCCCTCCTCCTGCTCCTGTTGTCAATCTCTACTCCTCTCCCTCCCGCCCATCCTCCACCATGCCTGTTCCTACGCCCCTCCTTTTCCTCCTGCTCATCCCCTCTGCCTCATCACCCCGCATGCATTCTGCTGCCGGCTACCCCAACCCCCCATGCGTGTGTGTGGGTGAGAGCAGGGCTCTGGGTGTGTCGAAATGCCACCTGGATTGGTGGGCTCCCAGCACCAGTGGCACTCCTGCTCCTGCTACAGTGCCCACTACAGTACCTGCAGCAGTTCTTATTACATAACATTCTACTGTCTCTTCTGTTCCAACGCCGACACCACCAGGTTCGAATCCTACTCGCGCCAGTTTGAAGCTGGGAATCTCATGAGGACAGCAGGGCAAGGAGCAGCAGAGGCATCATTACCACTGGCCCCCGAAGCAGCAGCAGCATCGCTGGTGAGCAGAGTGTGGAGGAAGTCAACTTCAAGAGGTTCCTTTCACTAAAAGAGCTTGCTGGAAGTCAGCATGTATCAGTGCCTGTTCGTCGGTTCCCCTGACCAAACTCTGCAACTGCTCGTAGTACGGCTGACGCTAATGATGCTGACGCTGATGCTGCAACTGGTTCACCTTCTACAGCCAATTCCTCTCCCCTTCCCAATCCTCGTCACCACTCGCCCCTCCTCTGCTCGTCCCTCCTCTACTCCCAATCTCCCATCACCCCCTTCTCCCTTCCTCTGTCACCACTCTGTCCCCACCAAGTCCAATAGCCATCTGCTGCCTCTCTGCCTGCCTCCCTTCCTGCTGCCCTATCAGCTTCTTCTCTCCATCACCCTCCCCTCCGAAACACTCAGCTGCTCAAGGGACGACGCTGTTGCTCCTGTTGCCCACTAGCTTGCAACACCTGCCTCCGCTACCGGAGCTACAGAAAAGTGGCTCAACAATATCTTATTAACCTGCCTCTTCATTTCCTGCCGGGAAAAAAAAAAGAAACCACAATATTCCGTTTATGGGAAACAATGCTGATGCATTTGTTTCATTGCCCTTGGCCCCACTGCTACTCCCCTTCCTTCTTGATTCACAAAATGCTGCTGCTGCGCCTCCTCCTCATGCTGCTGCTCCTGGTGGTGCTGCCGTCGCTGTCGCCGCCACCGCAGCCGCCGACGGTCAGGAATCATGCTGCTGAGACAGTTCGTGCGAGCGCCCAGGGGCGGAAGGGGCAAAACAAAAAAGGGGCAGAAGGGACAGAAGGGGCAGAAGGGGCAGACGGGGCAGACGGGGTAAAAAAACCCAGCAACCTGCACCGTTGGACTATCCAGGCTCCAGCAACCCAGCAACCCAGAAACCCAGAAACCTGCGCCAGGAACCCGGCGAATTGGGTGGATGAGATAGCTCAAATGGGTTTGGGAACGGCTTGGGGAATAGAGAAAGGCGGTGCTCAAACGGATGGTAGGGTGTAACATGCAATGCAACACCTCGTGGGTGAAAGGGAGGAACGAGGGCCTGTGGTGCTCATGGATTGCTGGAACGGGCTATAAAGTCGGCTGAACGGCTTGTTGCGTGCCATGCCATGACTGTTTGGAGGCACAGCACATGTGACAAGTCGCTGGATGGTGGTGGTGGTAACACTGAAAAATGGTAACGATGTGGTTGTGGTGTATCCGACTTTGGAAAAAAGAATGACAAGCGCCTGCCGCGTCTGCTTCCCCAATGCTGTTGGTTCCACCTGCTGCTGCTGCTTTACCGATGGCAGAGGGACAGAGCATGGAGAGTGTTGATGTGATGGGAGGAGGTGCGGTCTGGAGAGGTGCAATAGGGAAGGTCCGGTAGAGGGAGTTCCGAGAAGAGAGGAGATGCGAGAGGGGAGGTGCGAGCACCGGGTTCCAAACTCACTGTCGTGCCGGCTGGTGTTAACAATGCTGGCTTGCCGCTTCGACAGGTACTTGTTTCATCAGGTGCCGCAATGGATACTCCTTTCCCAAGCTCACACACCCAGCTCCCCCCCGCATTCCCTTCTCCCAAAATGCATCCTCACCCCCCTCCTTGTCCCTCCTCCACCCCAGCGGGAGAAAGTGACTTCGCGAAGGTGTGATTGAAGCGAAGGGCGCGGAAGTGCGGGTAGGAGGCGGAGGAGAGGTGGAGCATGAGCCAGGGCAAGATAACGAGGGAGACGAACATCACAGCACACGCGCTCCACGCAGCCGCCACCACCACCAGCACCCGCAGCGCCACCACCACCGCCTGGGGTAACCCTTCCAGTAGCCTGCTCACCCAGTGCTTGCGTGCTTGTAACGAAGCCTCCGCTGCAGCAGCGCCTGCGGATGTGACTGTACCGAATGGGTGTTTCTTCCCAATCGCCGCTGCCTGCGTGCTGGTAGTTGGGTTTGAACGGCTCCCCTGCTGCCCATCATGGCGGGGGATTTCACAACGGGAAGGTACTGTAGCCGTCTGGGTGTAATTCCGAGATTATACCGAGTTCTGAGATTATACCGAGTTCGGATCTTGTAGCGAAGTATCCCGGGCGTCGGATCCGGGGCTGGGGCGACGGCGGTGCTGCTTCCCTGCGGAGCGATGTGAGGCTGGGGGAGGCTGTGCGCGGGCGAGTGGTCCGGCACGGCCCTCGGAATTGCCAACGAGCCGGCTGACTCTGATTCCGATTATAATTTTGATGTTGATGCTGACACGGCTAATGATTTTGATTCTGATGATGTCGGGGTAAAAAGCACTTGCTGAAGAAACTGTCGTGGACAATGCCGTTGCGTGTGTCGCGGCTGACTCGATTAATGCTGTCTGCTTGAAATCGACTCCGTTCATGACACATTCGCTGCTAACTGGCGGCCAGATTTGAAGCTTCCGCCGCTTGAAATTGCGTTCGTAGTTAGCATTGCATCGTTTGCTACTGCGGTTCCTAGTTCCATCGGTAAGGTAAAATCTACCTGCATGAAAATCCGTGATCGAAGACCTACCTGCATACAGCTCTTTCCCGTGTGAAAAAGCAGCTGGTTTGTTCCCCATACTTCACCGTTAGTAATCTGCCCGATGTAAGCTAAACTCAAACTCAGTCGCGTATCATCCGCTTTTCACGCCACTAAAACTCAGCCACGCAGTCATGTTCTCACTTGGAACAACCTCTCGACGAGCTTTCGGCACCTGCCGGGGATGGGATGATGGCCTGGGGTGGGGTTCGGGGACTCGTTTTTGCAGCGAACCAACAGATGGTTTGTTGGTATCAATATTTTTTTTTCGTGCGCGATCTGAACAGAGAAATTATGACAGAGGGTAGTGATTTCACATATTGCATTGCGAATTGTGGGCGAACTGGAAACCGCATGATTTTCACAACGTATGGTTGCGAAACAGCCTTAATGGGTGTAACAGATTACGTTGAACCGTGTGGTAACTATCTAAACCGTGGAGCTGTGCAACATTGTGCAGCGTGGCCCGCCCCAAATCTCGTTACAGTACGGGTACCGTAGTTTGCACAATCTGAGAAGCTGGATCACTCCCTTGGTGTCGAACTTGGTGACCCGGGCCTGGCCCTAACAAGGTAAACAGGCTAGTTACGGGCCAGGTCTGCTTGGGTTTTTTGCGGGAAACCTGGCTCGTCTGGGGAATATAGCACAGCGACCTCCCTGCGACTGAGCTCAAACCACCTTCAGATGCTCGGAATTCTCAAACTGGCTCGGTCGCGGAGAGGTCGCAATATGTGTACGTTTTTCCCCGGCCAACTTCATTGATACTCAAATCATGCCAGGACGCTTTGCGTCGGTACTCAACCTCGCATTCTCGTCGCTGATTGGTTGTCGATTTTCAATCACATCGCTGATTGGATCTCGCTTTTCTATCACGACTTTCACGCTAAAAACACATCCGTGATGTGACAGAAACAGAACGCAGTTACCGAACTTAAATATGAATAATTACGTCGAGGTGCTACCAAGAGTAGACACAACTAAATCATGGAATAGTCAACCCTTTACGAAGGAAATTTGTATCGAGCACAAATTTTGTAAAGATAATAAAAATTCGATTGGGAAAAAATATGCAAATTGGGATTAGCTCAACAGAATAGGGTCGAGCACACCGTCAAGCCTCCGTCGACCGTGGACCTTGTTGGAATAACCGAAAGGTTATAAAGGCATCCCCGAAGATGCTCCTCTGCTCTAGTACCACATTAACTCATATAGAGCACGCGGAATCTCGAGGGTCACCCGAAGGTCAACCATATAAAGATAGTCAACGGTCGTGACCCTTGACGATCCAGCAACCACGCGACAGTTAACAGACTACAACAGGGTAACTGTCGAGAATAGCAATAGTCGTGTGTAGCTATGTAATACAGTTAATAAGGGAATGTACCCCTCAGAGTACATGGCTAGATAGTTCGCTATTTAATTTCTTGTACTCCTACCTTCTAATCATCTTGTTCTCTTTCAACTATTACTCAACAAGGTCACTACAGAGACTTCACTGTCTCCTTTCAGGCTTAACACATTCTATCCTATCCACTGATCCTTTGGTTGTATCAGCATGGTATCAAAGCTAGAGTGGATTATAGGATCTGTCAAGCCCTCGTTCTTCCTAGAACAATCCTTTCATAAAATCAATTATCACATCTTAAGGTCTGCAACACTATGGCTCCTGAAGGGAAAGCTATTGCAGACTCACCGGGCCCACCACCAGCAACTACTAACGCGCCATCAGCGGTGACCTCCGTCAACGCCGCTGTCGTTGAGCAGCTAGTTGCACGCATCAACGCTCTCGAAAGCCATCAGGCTATGAGCATTGATGGCTCAAGCTATGCACGTGGCGTTGCTGGACTTCCTCTCCCTGGAGAAGACCGCCGCGTCAACTCCGAGAGATCCTTCACCTTTGACAATCGTCAAGGGTCAGCTCCTGCACAAGACAACCCACAACGGTCGCAGTCAGACATCGCTTCAATGCAAACCAAATTTGTACTGACTTCAAAATTGAAGACCTCAATTCCTTTCGACGGAAAGGATTTTTACACGTGGAGTTTCGAATTCGAGCTTCTTGCGACAACCGCTCAGATCTGGATGTACTACGACGGAAGTCTGCCTTTTCCCTCGGAAGGCACCATCCAGGAGAAGCATCAGTACTACCACGAATCACTTCTCGCGTACACCGCTCTCCTTCGCAATCTCTCACCTGAAGAGCAGCTCGGCATTCGTCCGTACAAGACGGAGTGGGCTCCCGCGCACGCATCCTGGGAACACCTGCGCAACTCATACATGGCAACAGATCCAGTTACTATGAGTCGCCTGCTCAGTCAACTAACTTCGGTTAAAATGAAGCAAGGGGAGAAAGCGGGACCGTATGTTAATCGGTGCCGCAATCTGCGCGATCAAGTCAAGAAGTGCGGTGGTTCTGTCCCCGACGACATGTTCATCTCAATGGTCATTTCAGGCCTTGGCCCCGACTGGCGTCAGTGCCAGTCACTCCTTCGCGCCCGAGCAACCATATCGGAGTCGGCTCTGTGCGCCACGCTTCTTTCAGAGCAGAAGGAGATCGACCTGTACAACGAGAAGAACGTCAAGCGGGAAAAATTAGCCTTCTACACAGGAGGATCCCAAGGGGAGCAACGCGGAAAGAAGGGAGCTTTCTGCAAATACTGCAAGAAGTCTGGCCACTCCATCGACCAGTGCTACAAGCGTCAGGCTGCTGATGAACGGCGCAACGCCTCCAACCAGCAACCCTCAGCTCAATCCAAGCCTGCTGCCACAACCTCCACTGTGTCGCCTCCCTCGGTCGCCAGTACTTCTCAGTCCCCTGCGGTCATTTCGGCAAAGGACAAAGGGAAAGGGACGGTCATAAGCTGCATGGCTCGCCGCAGCAGAGGGTTCCGCTACTGGGATCGGGATCGAATTTCATTCCCTTCCGACAACCCCACCCCCGTTGCGCCCAGCTCAGATAACGACCCAACGGTTTCTACCTGGTCGACTCGCCCTTCAGACATCCCTCCTGACTTCGAGCTTCCTCCTCCTACTCCGGAATCGCCGCCGAGCATTCCCGCAAGTAGATATTTCGCTCTCTCGCCGTACACCGGCGACTTCGATCGCATCATTACGCCCAAGATCGCCAACCTTGCCCGCCAGCGCCACGAGGATCTGGACACCTGGTACCTCGACAGTTGCTGCGGGCAACACATGGTGGGATCATCAAAGTTCATCAGCAACTCTCGGCGCATGCGACGACCCTGCGAAATCACCGCAACCAGCAACGGAAAAATGAAGGCACATGAGATTGGGGAGATCTACCTCGAGGCGAATGACACGAAATTTACCATTCACATCGGAGACGTCCTCGTCGCGCCAGATCTCCAATACAACCTGCTCTCGTCAGCTCAACTCATGCGATGCGGAATCGACATTCGCAGCAACCGCAACGAAAAGACCTTCGAGCTCTTTTATGATGACTCTTACATCGGAAAGGCGATCGACGACGACGGAGTCTTCGTGCTGCAGTTCTCGGCTCAGGGCACAACCGGCGATTCCCACCGCACGCTGCTCCTAAAAACGACTCCCACGGAGGCGCCAACGTGGTCACATCCCGACGAGATGGACCTCGAGCGACCCGCCTCTGACGGCCTTCTGCGCTTGCGCACTATCCCGACCGCCTCGACCTCGAATCCTGCTGAGACCGGACCTGCCACAATGGAGGAAGACAGTGGCACGTCAGGCCCTGCAACACAACCTGCCGAGGAAAACACGCCGGCGGAAACGCGCTGGACAGGCTGGGATACTTCCGGACCCGCACTTGGATCTTGGGGCGAAGTCCTGACTCCAGAGGAAGCGGCCACAAGCGGATGGGGTGCCGTCGCAACGAAAGAAATTGCTGCGACTGGCCGGGGAACTCCCCCTTCCCTAGCCGAGGAAGGTGGCACTGGCTGGACTCCTCCTGCCCCATCTGGGGAAGTTGGCGCATATGTCAAAGCCGCAGCGGTCGAAGAAGCAAGGACGACCGGAGACACATGGGGCGCAAGGGGAGGCTGGGGCACTTCGGGCGAAGCGGAACAAGGGCACGCCGTAGCAGCCGGCCTTCCTCCCGTGGAAATCGCCATCGTCGACCCGTACTGGGCAACTCGCGGCACCTGCTGGGGAGGTCCTCCTCTTCCGGATCAGTACGCCCCTGACACACCCGAACCAATGCCAGAAGAGTCAGAGGAAGAAGAGACCTACGAATTCATGGGGGGACCAGCGGAATTACCTGAACCTACCGAGGAGCCAGAGCCGCCGGTACAAGGACCCCAAGAAATTGAAGTCATTGGTGCTGAATACAGTTACTACAGGATCCCCATGTCGGGAGTTCCCGCTCGGGACTGGCCCGATCGATGCCTACTTGTCACCGGAGACCAAACCAAAGCTGGCGACACCGACCACATCATCGGTATTCCCCGCACGCTTTTGGAGAGAAAAGCAATTCGCGCACTCGCCGCCGAAACGGACAACGCCACTGACACGGCAGCACGGCAAAAATATTATCAGAAAACAGTCGGCTACCGTGCGGACCCAGCAACATGGCACCAACGGCTTGGACATCCCTCTCACGCCACGCTCAAAAACTCGCTCAAGGCTGGAGTTTTCGATGACGAAGCATTTCTCCTCCCCCGAGACGGTTCCCTCACCGCGGACTCTCCCAATCCGCCGTGCATCGTCTGCCCGACTGCATCCCTCAACCACCAACCATTCCCAGACTTACCACCAAAGTACGAGCGCTACAAACCGCTGGATAAGGTCTACAGCGACTTCATGGTACTCAGCCAAGAAGGGCTCGAAGGGGAGCAGTACACGCTAACCTTCATTGACGCCTCTACGCGTTACGTCTGGGCCATCAACACCGACTCTAGGTCACTGGCCTTCGAGTGCTTCATTGCGTGGATGAAGCGGGCTGAGCGACAGTCTGGGCTAAAGCTAAAGGCCTGGCAGACAGACGGAGCCCTGGAGTTCTTCTCGGACGAGTTCAAAGAGCTCTTCAAGCAGAAGGGGATCGAGCACCTGGTGTCTCTGCCCTACGCCCACCAGCAGCAAGGTGTAGCAGAACGGACAAACAGGAGCCTCGCCACGCGGATGAGGGCTCTGATGAAGCAGTCAACCATCCCAACCAGATATTGGCCATTTGCGATGAATCACGCTGTTCGGCTGCACAACTTGCTGTCTTCGCGAAGCCTCAAGGACAACAACTCTCCTTACCGGGCTTGGACGGGCAGAAAAGCAGATACACGCCTACTTCGGGTGTTCGGGTGCATGGTACAGTACAGACCCCATACTGCGCGGACGGGAAAATTTGCTGACCGGGCACGATGGGGCATCCATCTCGGAATCGAAAAAGAATTCAAGGCGTGGATCGTACTGGACTACGCGACACACGAGGTGACAAAATCACGTGACTGCATCTTCTACGAGAAGCTGACTCTGCCCCTTTTCAAGGAGCACCAGGAAGCTGACAAACTCGAGCGGCTCTTCGAGGGCCACCGCAGCTTCGCCACGTCACACGACGAAGCTGACCTGGCCGAGGATGCAGACGCACCTGATGTCACCCAGATGGACTATGCTCCATCGAACATCCCCCTTACGAGCCAATTCGGAACTCCGATATTCGTGCCCGTACACCAACCCGATCCGGATGATATAACACGCGAAGCTCACAACTACAACAGCGAAACGCGCCGATCACCCAATACCGAGTCACCACAACCCAACCTGTCGCAAGACACCCTCCGCCTCGGCAACGACAGTGATGACGACGTGGTCGAAGTTACCAGCTCCCACGACTACGACCGTCTTCTCTACGAAAAGACCAACGAAACCGGTCTTCGGGTTCTCGGCCTCGCCGTTGCAGTTCGCCACACCTCGCCCAAGGAACCCACCACCGTCCGCCAAGCCCTGTCTGGCCCCGACAGCGACAAATGGAGAGCAGCCATGGCCGCCGAAATCGCGTCGCTGAAGAAGCGCGGTACCTGGAAGCTGGTTCCACAATCATCGGCAAAGGGGAGGAAAATTCTCAGCGGCAAATGGGTTTTTCGCATCAAAACTCTCGCCGATGGCTCGATCGACAAGTACAAGGCGCGCTGGGTGGTGCGGGGATTCGAGCAAACTCACCTGGTGGACTTCACCCTCACCTACGCTCCAGTCGGCCGTCACACCTCGGTGCGCATCCTCATCTGCATCGCCGCCGTCAAACAGCGACCGCTCCGACAAATCGACGTCAAAAGCGCCTTCCTGTACGCTCCCGTTGATGCCATCATCTTCGTCGAACAGCCCCACGCATTCGAAGAAAGCGACGGCGCCGTGTGCCTCCTCCAAAAGTCTCTCTACGGAATCAAGCAAGCTCCTCGTCTGTGGCAGCAGTACCTGCATTCCGTCCTCCTTGAGCTCGGCTTCACTCAACTGCCGCACGATCTCGGAATGTACAGGCGGGAGTCGCGCGGAAAGTTCATCCTCCTCGTCGCCTACGTCGACGATCTCCTCTACACCGGGGACGACACGGAGCTACTCAACCAATTCGAGGCGGACATCAAAACGAAGCTTGAAGTCACCGTCAATCACAACGTCACCCAATTCCTCGGCCTCAACGTAACCCAGTCCGCCTCCTCCATTCACCTCTCCGCCGCCAAATACGCCGAAACACTTGCGAAACGGTTCGCCATCGCTCCCATCAACCTCACTACCCCCTACCGCACTCCTCCTCCTAACCACGAGCCCGACACCACGCCACTCTCTCCTGACGACCATCGTCTCTATCAGCAGCAGCTCGGCTGCCTCCTGTTCGCCGCCGTCACGTGCCGGCCCGATCTCTCCTACGTCGCTAGCCAGCTCGCACAGTATCTGAAGCGACCTGAAGGGGAGAATCTACTGGATCTACGCCGAGCACTGCAGTATTTCATCTCCACTCCCGACGTCGGCCTCACCTACGAAGCCAACCTCACCGCTACTCTGCAGCTTCATGGCTACGTGGATGCCGATCATGCTGGAGATGTTGATAACAGACGCTCCCGTACAGGATTCATTTTCCAACTCCAACCTGCTGGACTCATCTCTTGGAACTCCCAGAAGCAGGAACTCATCGCTCTTTCGTCAGCTGAAGCAGAATTCATCGCAGCTAGCGCAGCTGTTCGTGAAGGCCTGTACCTGATGGAGCTCCTGCAGGAGGCGAAAGTGACGATGAACGGGCACTTCACGTTACTCTGCGACAATCAGAGCGCGATAAAGATCGCGAACAAGCCCGGCTTCGTCAACCGCACCAAGCACATCGGCCTTCGCTACTTCTTCGTGAAGGACGAAATCGACAAGGGGAAAGTCAAGCTGACGTACTGCCCGACCGGTGACATGGCAGCCGACTTCCTGACGAAGAAACTGCCACGTCAGCAGTACCAGCACTGCGCCAACCTCTGTGGGATCACCAAGAAATCCCACGTGGCCCACCTTCTGGAATGAAGGGGAGTGTTGGAATAACCGAAAGGTTATAAAGGCATTCCCGAAGATGCTCCTCTGATCTAGTACCACATTAACTCATATAGAGCACGCGGAATCTCGAGGGTCACCCGAAGGTCAACCGTCTAAAGATAGTCAACGGTCGTGACCCTTGACGATCCAGCAACCACGCGACAGTTAACAGACTGCAACACGGTAACTGTCGAGAATAGCAATAGTCGTGGTTACTGTAGCTATGTAATACAGTTAATAAGGGAATGTACCCCTCAGAGTACATGGCTAGATAGTTCGCTATTTAATTTCTTGTACTCCTACCTTCTAATCATCTTGTTCTCTTTCAACTATTACTCAACAAGGTCACTACAGAGACTTCACTGTCTCCTTTCAGGCTTAACACATTCTATCCTATCCACTGATCCTTTGGTTGTATCAGCAGACCTGTTGACCTCGGACATAGGGGCTCAAAAATTTTTTTGCGCGCCTTCACATTGCAGCACAATTCCGTAAAGAATAACAGAATAAATAAAACGTATTGGGAAACCGGAGGCAACCAGGGAACTTATCAACCCTAAACAATGGACGGCTTTCCGTATTTAGGGTTGATTTTCCCAAATTGTGTCATGGTTAAATAAGGGTTTTAGTTTTTTTTTTTTTTTTTTTTTCTTCAGGGGTATGTGCAGAAAAGTAGCCGGTTGTTCCTTTGATTTAGAATTGTACTTTTAACATGAGAAAACAATACACATAAATACTATACCGAGAATTTGTCTGTTGAGTACGATTGCAAAGCGCTCCTGGCATAATTTGAGTATCAATGAAGTTGGTCGTTTTACCCCAGACGAGCGTGGTTTCCCGCCAAAACCCCTCCCATTCACTGCCCGTTGCAGGCGAGTTACCTTTGCTATCGAACAGGGCTGATGGATCGGATGTCATGCCAATTCATCCACCACAAGTAGTGCGGTGCGTGTTCCATTTCAAAACGGAAACAAACAGCTTCGATAACATCGACAGCACTCCCATACTCTTGAAGGCTCTCTCTTGCCAGCCTTGTGGAGGATTAGCGTCTAGTTCCAAGAATTATGTGATCTTCTCCGCAAGTGTATCGCCTGTTCCTGTAGTCAGCAAAAAGTTGAGGCCGTAATGGCGACGACGACAGCAAGACTTTTAGAGGAGATCGTGAGTGTAGGGGCAAAATCAACCGTTCGATTCGACGATGCCAGGAGGGAGTTGGAAGCGGAAAAGCGACCGAGAAGAGAAAGCACAGAGAGCCCATTGTTGATTGCCAAATTGGAGAGTATGGAGGCTTTTTGGAGGGAGATGAGGGAAGAAAACAATAAGAGCATAAGCGAACTTAGGATTCAACTAGCAGGTGAGAGGGCTGCAAGGGAGGAGAAGGAAAAGGAGGTGGCCGCACTGACAGTGCGACTCTCGCAGATAGCGGAGTTGCTGTCGCATCAGAAAAAAGTAATGTGCAAGATTTGGGAGGTGAGCGGGGAAGTTTCTAGCGTGTCACCAGACTTAAATGACTTGATATTTGCTCACTCCAGTTTTATTGTTTTTCTCACAATGTGTTTGATTTCAGGCGGTTTCTCGGGCTTCGTGTCAGTCGCCAACAAGTGTAATTGCTCAGAATGAAGAAGCGCGGGTTTCAAGAGAAGAGTTGGAATCACTTGTGTCTGCATCGGTAGCGCAGGCAGTGACAACGCTGGTGCAGCCAAAGGAGGAAGCGAAGGAGTGGGAGGTGAGAGCTTGTTATGACTCAATGTTTTGAAAAGGTGAAGTTTTTTCTGTTCGCCAGTGTCGTAATCAAAAGTAACGGTGTTCTCATGATTTCCCATTTTGTCAACGTAACAGCCTTGAGGCCGTTACCATGATGACATGGGATGGCAGGGATGTAGGTACGGTGCCATGGCAGGGATGTAGGTGCGGTGCCATGGCAGGGATGTAGGTGCGGTAGTATGTCAAGGAATGGTACCGTGGCATAGATGTAGGAGTGCAAGTGCAAGGGAGGGGTTGTGACAATTCCCTCCCCATGGACCCATTTGCCTGACCCCTGTCTACATTTGCCTTGACTCTTCCCCCGCTAATCCCCAGATGCAGTTGAAGCAGGAGCAGGAGGAGAAGCGGAAGCGCAAGGAGGCGGCCGAGGCGCACCTGTTCACGGTCATCAAGGTCTCTTGCGACAATGATTTGCGGGAGCAGATCGGCCGCAACCGCATCTTTGACCTGGTGGACCACGAGCGCGTGAAGATCTTTTGTGTACCGAACCAGATGTGGTTTGCGGACTTCCAGAGGAAGGTGGAAAGGAAGGTCGGCGTTCCAGTGGCAGAACAGCGGTTTCGGCTGTGGGCGCGTCGGCAGAACCAAACTTACCGCCCCCACCGGCTGCTCAACGTTATGGAAGAGGGCATGACAGTGAGAAAGAGCCACTTCCCAAAGAGGGTATGCCCCCATTGGGAAGGTAAAGGGATAGGGAGGGGGCGGGGGGAGTAAGCGTGGGAGTGTGTGAGAGAAGGGAATGTAGGGAGTGAATAACTTAAGGTAGTTTTTTTCTCAAGCACTCTCTCCCGCCAATTCCTCCCATATCCCTCCTCTCTCCGTTTTCCATCTCGTCCTCTCTTACCACATCCACAGCCCCCATTCTTCCCGTTCCACCCTCCCCCGATTCCCCTCCGCTCTAGTACCTCCGTTCGGCCTGCCTGGGTGGAGCAACTGAGGGACTCGTATGCAAGGCCCACGCCATGGACTCGTGTGTCTGCCACGTACTCTTTTCCAATCCCTTCCTCGCATCATCCTCTCGTCCCCTCCCCTCCTCCCTCCCGGCCCCTCTTTCAGGTGGGGCAGCTGGGGGACTCAGTGTGCAAGCCACACGACAAGGACCTGCGTCCCTCTCACGCCCCTCGTTGCTGCATCGCAATCTCTCATGAGACCACTTGTGAGGCGTTTCGTTGTCCTTAGCTGTAAACTTATTGCACCAGGACCAGACAAACGGCATTCCTTCATCACTCCATCTCTCCCCCCCATCCACGCACTCCCTCAACTCTTATCCATCAATATCCTCTCCATCCCGGTTTCTTCCTCCTACCTTTAGTAAAACTGACTGCTCTGACTGCACCGGGGCCAGTCATTGCTTTTGTCTTCATCCACCCACCTGTACCCCTCCCCTTGAGCATGACCGTACCATAACCCGGTGTCTACTATTTCTGAGGTGACCATCTAAGTCGAAAAAAGAGTCATCAACTCACCCATTTTCGTCCAACCCACCCATTTTCCCCTCCTTCGTAACCTTAGTGCACCATGACTGGCCGTTGGCGTCGCTACATGAGAGGGACATGGACGAGATTCTGCTCTTTCTCAAGTTCTATAACCCAGCCACTGAGACGCTTAGGTGAGACGCTTGGGTGAGAGACGCTTGGGCGAGAGATGCTTGGGTGAAGGATGCTTAGGTGAGGGATGCTTAGCTGAGAGATGCTTAGGTGAGAGACATTTTCAGGAGGATGGTCAGTGTGGAAAGCAGGGATGCACCTTCTTCTTCATGCAGGCTTGAAAAACACCTCCTCCTTCATCCTCCTCTCAATCCTCCTCTCCTCCCCTGCTCCTCTCCCTATTCCCTCTCCAACCCCTTCCTTGGCAAGTAATTGGGTTGTCGGGTTGTTAAGCTCGGGCAAAGCGTGCCGTGCTCAGATATCAGATATCATTATTTTCCCTGCTCACACCTTTTCCCTCATCCCTCCCCTCCCCTCCCCTCCCCTCCCCTCCCCTCCCCTTTGTTTCCTTCTCCCTTACCCTTCCCCTCCCCACTCCCCCCTCCCTCCCGTCCTCTCACTTTGCAGTCACGTCCACTTGTGAAGCTCAAGCAAAAGGCTCCTAGTTGAAGTCTTCAAGCCCAAATATAAAGGCTTACCCCTTCTCCCCTCTCCCTCCTCTCCCTCTCTCATACATGTACGTGGGTCGTCTCTCTGTGAATCCTGAAAAGACTCCTGCTGATGTGAGAGAGGAAATCAACGAAATTTGTGGCCTCGATCCCACCGATGACATCCTGCTCTTTGAGGTGCGTGTGGGGCAAAGGAAGGGTTGTATTGTTTGTGCTGAGTGTTCAGTCGATTAAAGAGGGAAGGTTGAGATGTGTGACTTTGCAATTATCGATGACATCCTGCCCCTTGAGGTGCATGTGGGGCAAGGGGAGGAGAGGAGTGTGCAGCATGCACCGAACAACAAGACGTATGCCCTCCCCTCCCCCATTACGACACGAGATAAAGTACAAGCCGAGTGTGATGTGCGAGGCCATGAACTTCAAGAGGGAAGGTTTAGCTCTGTGGCCTTGCACCTATCGATGACACCTAGATGTATGGCCTCTCCTCCCCCCATTACGGCAGGAGATAAAGTACAAGCCGAGTGTGATGTGCGAGGCCATGAGCTTCAAGGTCACATTCAAGCGTGCACAGATGGAGGATGGCAACATTGTGTGTGTGCAGCGCGCCACCCCGCTCGCCCAAGAGGATGCTGCTGCTGCTGCTGCTGCTGGAGCTGCTGCCGGGAGTGGTAGGAATGGTGGTGGGAGTGTGGTGAGGTACCCTGACGTGCCGTCCTTTTTGGAGTATGCACGCAACCGGCAGCTGGTGCACTTAAAGCAGCTGGAGAAGCCAAAAGAAGTTGCCCTCTGTTCGGAACTGTGAGTTGCAACCTCTTCACCTGCTGCACCTGCCCATGGCTGCTGCTTTGCCAACGACCGAAGGGTTGGGTGTGAAAAGTGTTGCTGTGATAGAGGGAAGGGTTGCCAACACCTTTAACCAGGGGGGAGTGCCATGGGGGGAGGTGCGATGGGTGGAATGGGGAGGTGCAATCGGGTAGTGGAAGGAGGTGGGGAGAAGTGTCAAGGTGGTAGGGAGAGGTGCGATAGGGCGGTCAGGGGAGGTGAGATAGGGTAGTAGGGGGGGAATGAGATAGGGCGGTAGGGGGAGGTGAGGTAGGGCGGTAGGGGAAGGCGAGATTGGGTGGTGACTAGGGGAGGTGAGATATGGATAGGGGGAGGTAACATGGGGCGGTCAGGGGAGGTGAGATAGGGTGGTAGGGGGAGGAGAGATTGGGCGGATAAGGGGAGGGGAGGTGAAATATGGATGTAGGGGGCGGTGAGACAGGGCGCTAGGAGGAGGTGCAACAAGCAGTCAGGGGAGGTGCGATGGGCAGTAGGGGGGGATGCCAACACGCGTTCCAGGTTCAGGTGCTTGATCAAGATCTGCGTCAGAAGCTGCAGCAAGGGAAGTTCCAAAAGTGCACTGGCTGGTGGCGTGGCATGAGGGCATGCAGCCACAATGAAATTGCAGGGTAGGGTTGCAGTTGCATGCCCTCATGGCTCGATGCAAGCGGCCAGCCATCTAGGGCACGCAGTTGCACCCTAAGCGAAACTCCGGGTGAGAGTCACCGTCGTCGAATCGCCGGGCGGGGCGACGGCAGTGTTGCTTCCCTGTGGAGCAATGTGAAGCTGGGGGAGGCTGTGCGCGGGAGAGTGGTCCAAAACGACCCTCGGTGTTGCTGAGGAGTTCTTTGAAGATTCAGCAGCAGTCCCTGTGGAACGGAGTGAGGCTGGGGAGGCTGTCCGTGGGCGAATGGTCCAACACGACCCTCGGTATTGTCGACGACCTCGCTATTTCTGTTTCAATGTCGGATGCTGATACAACTGCTGATCCTAATTCTGTTGCTGTCAGGGGTGTCAGAATGTTATATTCTCTAGCCTGCAGTGGGGTACTTCATAGTCAGTATGGCCCAGTTAGGGTTTGCTATTTGTATCTCAACTGCTGCTAGTGAAACCCCTCTTTCTGCTTCTAAACTTTTGCCTAAACTCTCGACATGCTATCAGAGCAGGTCGACCCCCTTGGGTCGATCCTGTGGGTGGGCCCACCACCTAATGCTTCCGCTGCTGTTCTACTTGTCGCGCGCCTCGGTCGCGCGACGCCTCCTTCCTGCCGCGCGCTCCGCGCGCGGCGAAATGTTTTTAGGGTTTTTCATCCCGCCGTGCGCTCGGGGCGCGCGGCGGTTTTCTGCCCGCCGTGTGCCCCGAGGCGCGCGGCGGTTTCCTACCGTGGGGGACCCCCGCGCGCCCCCGCCCTGTCCGTTGCGGCGCCCTGAGGGACCCGCGCGCTGCCCCCGCTGCCCCGTCGGTGGTCGCGTCGCCCCGCCACCCCGTCACGCCGCCCTAGGGAGCCGCGCGCGACCCTCTCTGCCCCGTCAACGGTCGCGTCGCCCTGCGGGACCCGCGCGCGATCCCCGTCGACCCTCGCGTCGCCCCCCGGAGACCCGCGAGCCGCCCCTGGAGCCGTGCGCGACCCCCCCCTGCCCTGTCGCGGCGCCCTGGGGGGCTGCGCGCGGCCCCTCGCTGCCCCATGGTGGCGCCCTGGGGGTCGCGCGCCTTCCCCCTCGCCGTCCCCCGCGCTCCTACCCCGTTCCGCCCGTTTTAGGGTTTGGGGGTGGGGAGTGTGGGGGTGGCGGTTATGGGGGTGACGGGTGTGTGCGCCGTCCCCTGCTCCTCCTCCTCCTCCTCCTCCGTCTCCCGCTGCTGCAGCTGCCGCTCAGGGGGGTGGTTGTGTGGGGAGCCGAAGGAGTGGTGCTAGGGGGGTGAAGGGGGAGTGGAGCTAGGGGTGCAGCAGGGGGTATGTGTAAGGAGGGGTGGGACTGTTTGGGGAGGTTGAACGGAGTCTGCCGTCTTGTCGTCCGCAGCACCTGTAGTCCGGGGCGCTGTCCTGGTAGCCCAGAGAGCCTGCTGCGCCTGTCGCCCGTGGGTCCGTTGCTTCTGCCGCTCAGAGTTAGCCGCAGAGCCAGTTACTCCCTGTAGTCCGGGGCGCTGTCCCGATAGCCACTGTGCCAGCCGCTCTTGTTGCCCGTGTGTCTGCAGCTTCAGCCGTCGCCTCCTATCTCCTCTCCTCTTACAGTCTCGCCTCCTCCTCCTCACTTGCCCTCTGTGACTGCCTCTAGCTTTGCTCATAAATTGTGAACTACTGCTATGACTGCTTGTTGTGCTGATTACACCCCACTTTGGCTATGGGGGTGTGTCAGAATGTTATATTGTCTAGCCTGCAGTGGGGTACTCCATAGTGAGTACGGCCCAGTTAGGGTTTGCTATTTGTATCTCAACTGCTGCTAGTGAAACCCCTCTTTCTGCTTCTAAACTTTTGCCTAAACTCTCGACAAGGGGAGACCCGCTTCCTGATCAAACAGCAGCAGGTTTTGCCGCAGCGGTTGACGCGGTTGACTCATTTGAACTGCTCTGTCTGATTCCTACCCTCAGAGACATCGTCGCCGTTGACCCGGCCGAGTCTGGAGTTCCTTCTTGAGATGAGGATATTGTTGACTGGCGTTTGTCATTTTCTGATTCCGTAACTTCTGTGGATAAGGTCATCTCAGCTGCATGAGGTTCCGACCTCGAAATTTCAGCTGCATCAGACTGTTCGCCGTGTGAAAAAAGCAGCTGGTTTCTTCCCCATACAGCTAGCGCTTTCGTGCTGCCTGTAGACCTAGATACATTATCGGTGACTCAGTCGTCGCTTTCCATGCTACTTGTATTGGATGCGTGTCTTCTACTTTGGGCGGCTCATCTTCGTCGTTTCAATGCGGCTCAATGAGATGTTTCACGTTTTACAACGGTCAAATAAATTTCTACATTGGCGGGATGGGTGTAGCAGAGATGAAATGATGATGAATCGCCTTCCGGAACCTTGAGGGCAGCTCCTGTCAAAATAGCAGGCAGAAACTAGAAACAGGAAAGAGGATTTTCACTAGCAAGCAGTTGAGTACATATAGCAAACCCTAATTCGGGCTGTACTCGCTATAGAGTACCCCACTGCAGGCTAGACAAACATCACATTCTGACACACCCCCTTAATCAAAGTGGGGTACAATCAACACAGCAAGCAGTCATAGATGAGTAGTTCACAATGATAAGCAAAGCTAGAGACTATCACAGAGGGCAAGTGAGGAGGAGGAGAAACTGTGGAGGCGAGAAGATGGGAGGCGACGGCTGAAGCTGCAGACACACGGGCAACAGGAGTGCGTAGCACTGTCGCTACCAGGCTATACCCGGACTACACGGCGACAGGCGCAGCTGGCTCTCTGTGCTCCCAGGAGTGCTCACACTGTGGCTACCAGGCGCAGAGCCCCGGACTACTCAGGCCACAGACGCAGCTGGCTCTCTGGACTACCAGGAGTGCTCACACTGTGGCTACCAGGCTATACCCGGACTACTCAGGCCACAGACGCAGCTGGCTCTCTGGACTACAGGCGCTGCGGACGACAAGACGGCTGCCTCCACTCAACTTCCCCCAGCTGTCCCACACCCTTTTCACACACCCCTTGGTGTACCTCTAGCACTGCTCACACGCCACCCCCCTAGTACCACTCCGACGGCTCCCACACATCCACCCCCCTCAGCGGCAGCTGCAGCAGTGGGAGACGGAGGAGGAGGAGGAGCAGGGGACGGCGCACACACCCGTCACCCCCATACTCGCCACCCCCACACTCGCCACCCCCAAACCCTAACACAGGCAGCAGCGGGGGGGGCGGTGCGCGGGCAGCAGCTCGGGGCAGAGAGGGGCCGCGCGCGGCTCCCCAGGGCGCCTCGACGGGGCAGCAGGGTGGCCGCGCGCGGCTCCCGAGGGCGTCGCGACGGGGCGGCGGGGTCGCGCGCGGCTCCCCATGGCGTCGCGCCGGGGTAGCGGGGGCCGCGTGCGGCTTCCGAGGGCGTCGCGACGCGACAGCGGGGTCGCGCGCGGCTCAGCGGGATGACGCGACGGGCTTCCGGGGGGGGCGACGCGACCGCCGACGGGGGAGGGGGGGGTCGACGGGGCAGAAAACCGCCACATGCCCCGAGCGCGCGGCGGGAAGAAAAAACGCCGCGCGCCCTGAGCGCGCGGCAGGCAGCAGACATCGCGCGCCCAGGGCGTGCGATAGGCAGAACAGCAGCGGAAGCATCGGGCGGGACCACCCACAGGATCGACCCAGGAGGGTCGACCTGCTCTGATAGCATGTCAAAATAGCAGGCAGAAACTAGAAACAGGAAAGAAGATTTTCACTAGCAAGCAGTTGAGTACATATAGCAAACCCTAATTCGGGCTGTACTCGCTATAGAGTACCCCACTGCAGGCTAGACAAACATCACATTCTGACAGCTCCTGCGGGGATGCGGGTGAGGAGCGGAGTGAGGTGGATTGATTGCGCTGGCTGTTGGCGGTATCGGCAACAACTGAACTTCGCTGAGGTCGACTGGTTTCGTAGGCAACACTTCCGACCAGTAGAAACGGGCATTTTGCTTCGCGTAGATTTGCGAATGGTGGCCCACGATGTTGCTTCGCGTAAATTTGCGAAATCTAGCCCACGGTGTAACGAAACGAACGACTTTCAACCGTCGTTCCTCACTGGAATGTGAGGCCACTGTCCTCCCTGAAATTTCTATATTCCACGAGGATTGCACAATTCGTGGCTGTGGATTCTCCCTCGTTGAACGTGGTGATGCTAGTTGCGATGTTACGGTGCCAGAGCAAGTTCATCTATTTTTTTTAGACACCGAAGAACGAGCATATACTGACAAAAACGGTCTTAACCGTGCGTGAGGAGCTAGAGGGGACCTCATGCTCCAGATAAGATTCCTAGGGCCTGCTGTTCCTGACCCTCCGCGCCGACCAAATTGCTGCACAGAGTAACAATCAGATACCAGCCTTGCTGAAATGTCAACGTTCGTACAGGACCATGATTACCGTGGTTGTTGCTGCGCTACTAACCGTAGTCGCATCGCCGAGACAGGCCGACTCGGAATGGCAAGTGTTAGTCTGGGAATCTCTCGGAATGGAACGTTCGACCCGAGAAAACAGCAGACTCTCTGGAGGAAATCTCTTTCTCAGAGTGCAACATATCGGGAAAAGTAGTCTAATTTTGGGAATTATTTCTCCTTAGGAACGTGTCGGAGCCGATGAATTTCTGCCGCATCTCTCGCCGCAAATTGCGGGTTCAACCAGGAGCCACGTGCCTTCTCCATGTCGCGATTTTCCGACGGGTTACGTTTCTCCTCTATTTCGTAGCCTTCGGTCGTGTCTCCGATGGTCTCGTCGACTGTTATAGCCTAACCAATCGAAGTAAGAGGCTCCGCTTTTCCCGTTTCTGGTATCACCGCCATTGACCGTGGCAAGTCTGTATAAGTTTGGTTGCTATCCGCTCGATTACCCTCTTAATCTCCAATTTTCTTCCATTATATCCCCTCGTCTTTGGCCGTCACAGGTGAATCTTCAAACCTCCTCTCGAACCCAAGCTTCGATACAAGCTGTCTCGATACAGGATGGCGTCGCAAGAATCTGAACGCGTCGTGCGATCCATGGCCGTACTTATTCCCGTGGCGCGCGTTGGAACCTGGGGAATCACTCTCAACCGACGAGTTCTTAGCCACCGCCGCATCTGGCGGCGCAAACCGCGGAGCATTGCTCGCTCCAGCGGGTGTGACGCTGGTGGAAGCCGCGGCCGCGACAGCAGAAGGAACGGCATCGCCTGCTGACGTGTCAATAACGAATGGGGTCACGGGAGTCACGGACGCTCTACTAGCAGCTGATGGGTCCCGATTTTTACAGCTGACTTCCGCTTTTTCCGCGTCGTCTAATGGCGACGGCGCTTCTGGTAGTAGCAATGGCAGCAGCAATAGTAACAATAGTAGTAGCGGCCCAGGCGTGGCGCAAGCGCTGTGCGAACTCAAGCCCGCGGCGCCAACGAGCAACGAGTCGCAGCAGGCTCAGCAGCAGCAGTCCCCGCGCCAGCTGTCCCTCTCGTTCTTTGCGCGCGCCAGCCTGTGCGCGGAGGGGGAAGGGGGCGCGGATGGGGGCGCGGAAGGGGAGGCGGAAGGGGAGGCGGAGCGGCTGTTGAGGGTGCTGCTGCTGGCAGTTCCGCTGAACGCTTCCGCCACCGCCACAGCTGGAGGAGGGGGAGCAACTGGGGGAGGGGCGGGGGAAGGAGGAGCGGGGGAGCAGGTGTGGGGGGAGTGGCGGGTGGGCGTGCCGTGTGGGGGAAGCAGCGCGAGTTTGTCCGGCGCCTTGCCTTGGTTCCAAGTGGGTCCCCTCCTCTTCCCCCTCCCTGACCTCCCAGATTCCTCCTCTTCTTCTTCCCCTTCCTCGCTGGTAGTGCCCCCAGGGGGAGTGACGCTGCACTTGGTGATTCGAGGTGCGCAAGACAGTAACAGCAGCAGTAACAGCACGAGCGGCACTGCCACCAATACCACCACCAGCAATATTGCCACCGCCACAAGCAGCGTAGCTGCCAGCGGCAGTGAGAGCAGTAGCATCGGCGCCACCAGCACCACTGTTGCTGCGAGTACGGGAGGAGGAGGTGCAGGAGCAGGAGCGGGAGTGAAGGTGGCGGCGGTAAAGCGAGTGGGTGTGGTGTCGGAAGCCGGAGGAGGAGCAGTATTGGGGAGCACTGCTATCGACCTCGTGTCTGTCATGCCTACCCGCAGTGAGTGAGAGAGGCAGCAATGGTTGCCAGGGTCACAGGTGTGTCACGGGTATTGTTGGCTGAAAGCATGCGCTGCACACATGCTCAACTCCCACCCACTCAAGTGCACGATCGATCTTTCATTGCACTTCTGCTCGCACTCTTCCTTCCCGTTCACCTCCTCCCTCTCTTCCCCCACTCCCCATCCCTGTCACTGCCCTGCAGCCGACCCCTCTCCTCTCAAGTCCTTCTCCCACTGGCCGCTCTCCAGCTCCTACCCGCTCCTCACAGCCGGCTCAACCCGACGCAACCGATCCTCCCTCTCCCTCACCACGCTCTCTGACCTTAACTCTGCTGCTCTCGCGCTGCACCCCGCCCCCTTCGCCCTGCTCGCCCCCGCCACGCCCGCCTCCCCCTGCCGCCCCTTCTCCTTCTCCACCTCCTTCGCCTTCCGCATCTCCTCCCCCAACGCCGCCGGGCTGGGTGGCGAGGGCTTGGCGTTTGTGATGCTGCCGACGCCCACGCTCGGCCTGCCGGGGCCCTCCCTGGGCTACGGCCGCGTGCTGCTATCCCCGGGGAGCACAACTGTTGCTGATAATTCGAGTTCCGGCAGTGGCGTGTCATCTCAGGTGCGTGTCATCTCAGGTATGTGTAATCTCAGGTATGTGTTACGAGGGCAATGGAATGGTTTGATCATCTCGGGTATCTGTCATTTTACGAACAGGTCCTTTGAAATGAGTGTGTTGTTGAGACGTCTCAAAAACACACTCCTTTCACGTGTCATCTCATGTATGTTGTTACCGCAGGAACATGTCCCTTGTGAACATACCATTCCATTGCCCTCGTTCGGCCTACCAAAAGGAGGTATGCTTATTAGTTTCATCTCTTCCTTCTCTCTCATCTTCCATCTCTTGTCTCCCGTGTTTCACCTTCCATCTCTCTCCATCTCTCGCCTTCCATCTCTCGCCTTCCATCTCTCGCCTTCCATCTCTCGCCTTCCATCTCTCGCCTTCCATCTCTCGCCTTCCATCTCTCGCCTTCCATCTCTCGCCTTCCATCTCTCGCCTTCCATCTCTCGCCTTCCATCTCTCGCCTTCCATCTCTCGCCTTCCATCTCTCGCCTTCCATCTCTCGCCTTCCATCTCTCGCCTTCCGTCTCTCGCCTTCCGTCTCTCGCCTTCCGTCTCTCGCCTTCCGTCTCTCGCCTTCCGTCTCTCGCCTTCCGTCTCTCGCCTTCCGTCTCTCGCCTTCCGTCTCTCGCCTTCCGTCTCTCGCCTTCCGTCTCTCGCCTTCCGTCTCTCGCCTTCCGTCTCTCGCCTTCCGTCTCTCGCCTTCCGTCTCTCGCCTTCCGTCTCTCGCCTTCCGTCTCTCGCCTTCCGTCTCTCGCCTTCCGTCTCTCGCCTTCCGTCTCTCGCCTTCCGTCTCTCGCCTTCCGTCTCTCGCCTTCCGTCTCTCGCCTTCCGTCTCTCGCCTTCCGTCTCTCGCCTTCCGTCTCTCGCCTTCCGTCTCTCGCCTTCCGTCTCTCGCCTTCCGTCTCTCGCCTTCCGTCTCTCGCCTTCCGTCTCTCGCCTTCCGTCTCTCGCCTTCCGTCTCTCGCCTTCCGTCTCTCGCCTTCCGTCTCTCGCCTTCCGTCTCTCGCCTTCCGTCTCTCGCCTTCCGTCTCTCGCCTTCCGTCTCTCGCCTTCCGTCTCTCGCCTTCCGTCTCTCGCCTTCCGTCTCTCGCCTTCCGTCTCTCGCCTTCCGTCTCTCGCCTTCCGTCTCTCGCCTTCCGTCTCTCGCCTTCCGTCTCTCGCCTTCCGTCTCTCGCCTTCCGTCTCTCGCCTTCCGTCTCTCGCCTTCCGTCTCTCGCCTTCCGTCTCTCGCCTTCCGTCTCTCGCCTTCCGTCTCTCGCCTTCCGTCTCTCGCCTTCCGTCTCTCGCCTTCCGTCTCTCGCCTTCCGTCTCTCGCCTTCCGTCTCTCGCCTTCCGTCTCTCGCCTTCCGTCTCTCGCCTTCCGTCTCTCGCCTTCCGTCTCTCGCCTTCCGTCTCTCGCCTTCCGTCTCTCGCCTTCCGTCTCTCGCCTTCCGTCTCTCGCCTTCCGTCTCTCGCCTTCCGTCTCTCGCCTTCCGTCTCTCGCCTTCCGTCTCTCGCCTTCCGTCTCTCGCCTTCCGTCTCTCGCCTTCCGTCTCTCGCCTTCCGTCTCTCGCCTTCCGTCTCTCGCCTTCCGTCTCTCGCCTTCCGTCTCTCGCCTTCCGTCTCTCGCCTTCCGTCTCTCGCCTTCCGTCTCTCGCCTTCCGTCTCTCGCCTTCCGTCTCTCGCCTTCCGTCTCTCGCCTTCCGTCTCTCGCCTTCCGTCTCTCGCCTTCCGTCTCTCGCCTTCCGTCTCTCGCCTTCCGTCTCTCGCCTTCCGTCTCTCGCCTTCCGTCTCTCGCCTTCCGTCTCTCGCCTTCCGTCTCTCGCCTTCCGTCTCTCGCCTTCCGTCTCTCGCCTTCCGTCTCTCGCCTTCCGTCTCTCGCCTTCCATCTCTCGCCTTCCATCTCTCCCCTTTCGTCCTCCCTGGTAATTGTCCGCTGGTCTTCCTCTGCATGTCTTGCGCTCTTTTGCTGCTGCTTTGCGCTTCTGCAGTTCTCTTTATCTGTTGCTCCCCTTTGCTGCCCCCCCCCCCCACCTTCTGCTCATGCTTAGCAGCCCAGCAGCCTGGCAGTGAAGATTGATAGTTATGTCTCAAAAGGCCCTCATCCCCCCCTCCACCCACCCACCCTCTCCCCCCTCATCCATGCAGCGGCAGAGCCTGGCGGTTGAGTTTGACACATCGGCCTCCCCCGAGTTCAACGAGCCCCGACCACCACGGGGGGGTGAACCTGCACGGCAGCATGCTCTCTCTCGCCTCTGCCCCCGTGCACCCCGTCACTCTTCACCTCTGCCTCTTCTGTTCTCTTCTGTTGCTGCTCTGCCGTTCTGCTGCTGCTGCTGCTGCTGCTGCTGCCTCCCCTACCTCTCCCCCCGCTATCCACAGCAGCAGCGGAGCCTGGCAGTGGAATTCGACACGTCCTCATCTCCTGAGTTCTTGGACCGCCCCGACCACCACGTGGGGGTGAACCTGCACGGCAGCATGCTCTCTCTCGCCTCTGCCCCCGTGCACCCCGTCGGCATTCCCTCTCTCAATGCCGGTCAGACCCTCCTCGCCACCATCCAATACAACGCCTCCTCCTCCCACCTCACCGTCTATCTCTCCCCCGCCCCCTCCTCCTCTCGCTCTTCCTCCCCCGCCTCCCCTCCCCTCCCGCGCTCTACTCTTCTCTCCATGTTCCTGGACACCTGCGAGTGGCTGGGGGGGAACGACCCGGAGGCAGCAGCGCCCCCCCCGCCGCTTTTTGTGGGATTCACAGCGGCCACGGGCAAGGGGGCGGAGCAGGCTCAGGCGCACGAGGTGTTGGGGTGGAGCTTCCAAGTCGGGGAGGGTGAGTTCATGTGCCCTCCTCCCTGACCCTGTTTTGAGCGTATTTTAGGGGGAAATTACCCTTGCATTACTTTATCACCTGAGAGTAGCTCGACACATGTGAGGAGCTTGGGGAGAATGGCCCACATGTATGCTTATCTGCTTATCTGCTTATCTTATCAGCATCTGCAGGCAGTGTTGCATGCCTGCATGAGGTGGTGGGTTGGAAGGTTGAAGTATGGGAGGATGAGTTGAGTTCAACTGACTCCCCATCGCCTAGTGTAAGCCTCCCTAACCCTTCCCCCCCCCTGCTCCCGCCCCTATATATATTTTTTTATGCCAACCCCAGCAGCGGAGGATCCGCTTCCGTTTTGGGCTGCAGACTCGTTCTCCTTCCCCTACATCACGCCAGCCACTCCCCTGCTGACACGTGGCAGCACCAGGAAGCGCTTCTTCGCCGCGGATCTCTCCGTCGCTGCTGACGTGGCATCTACCAGCCAATCAGATGATCCCGCCCCCGGTGCCCTCTTCTTCCCTCGCCGTCTCCCCCTCCTCTACTCCTCCTCCCCTCCCTTCCCTCCTCCTTTGCCTCGTCCGCGCAGAAGCTCCCCCCGCTCCTCTCCTTCCTCCTCCTCACCTCCCCAATCCACAGCAACCGAACCTCCCACCTGCATCGCTCGCTCGTTCACCTTCACATACGGCTTTTCCATAAATGTATCCGCGTCTCAAGGGCTCACATTCGTTATAAGTACACATGCGAGCGTGGGCCTAGGCGGGGCTTATATGGGGTACGGTCGGGACCCATCCTCGCGGCTCGCTAATGGCAGCTGGCCGGACGGCGCGCGGAGTGTAGCTGTGTTTTGGCACCCGGAAATTGACAACGTATATACCATACACTTTGGCGTTAACACTGACTTCAACATGACTTCGATTTTCACAGAGAAGTTGTCAACTGTCGTGGAGCCTGAGGAGGTGTTGCAGATGAGGGTTGACTATAACGGGAGAAGCAAGGAGATGCTGATCCGATGGTACCAACCCCCTCTTCTAGTAGGCAGCATGAACGTCTCTCTTGACCTCTGTGCTGCTCTCATTGGGCCCAATGCCACCAGCGGGAGCAGCAGTGACGGCGGCAGTGGTAGCGGCGGCAGCAGCAACAGCAGTAACAGCACCACCGCCACCACAAGTGGCAGCAGCAGCAGCACCAACAGCAGCAGCACTGACAGCAGTGCAACGGACCTATGGTCGCCATCCTTTGGGCAGCTGTTCGTTGGGTTCACCAGCGCTGCTCTCCCTCCCCCACCTGGCCGCCTGCCTTCCCCCGTCGCCCTCTCCTCCTGGACCTTCCGATTCACAGGTAGGTGGGGGGGAAGGGGGCGAGATGGGGGGGAAGGCGAGAAAAGTGGGAGGGGAAGGGGGCGAGAAAGGGGGGAGGGGAAGGGGGCGAGATGGGGGGGCGGGGAAGGGGGCGAGATGGGGGGGAGGGGAAGGGGGCGACATGGGGGGGAGGGAAAGAAAGAAGGAATAGCAATCCACAAACCTGCCCCTGTCGCCTTCCGACAGGTAGGGAGATGGGAGGGCGGATTTTCGTTTCTGTAACCCCATGAACCCCCGCGCATCCCCTTGCAACCCCACGTATTCCCTTGCATTCCCACGTATTTCTTGCATCCCGTTGTGTCCCCTTGCACCCCCTCGTATCCCCTTGCACCCCCTTGTGTCCCCTTGCACCCCCTCGTATCCCCTTGCACCCGCTGGCTGGGGATCCTCTCTGACAACGACCCCTGCAAGGCCTCTCCTGTGCTCCCCTGTGCCAGGGGCGTGTGCGCCAAGGCGCCTGCCCCGTGGGACCCGTGCCTCCCGGTAGGAGACACGTGGGCGAAGGTAGGAGGCACGGCGTGACCCATACCTCCCCGTGCCCCCTACCTTCGCCCTCCTCACTCTCCGTCTGCCTCATACTCCTCATCACCCCCCAACAGACACCAACCCCTGCAAGGCCTCTCCACTCCAGTGCTCCCCTGTGGCTCGGGCGTGTGCGCCAAGACGCCTGCCCCGTGGGACTTCTCTATCCTCGTGCCGCCTCACACCCTTGCTTGCTCTCCTACTGCCTCCTTCTCATCCCCCCCCAACAGACACCGACCCTTGCAAGGCCTCTCCAGTGCTCCCCTGTGGCATGGGTGCATGCACCAAGGCACGTGCCCCGTGGGACCCGTCTATCCTCGTGCCCTCCTGCAAGTGCCCTTTCAATCTCCCTGCCTTCCAACCCTCCCACCTTGCCGGCCTGCCCTCCTGCTTCCCTGGTGAGACGTGGAGTCAAGAGGTGGAGAGGCAAGAGGTGGAGTGCGGTAGGTGAGAGGTGGAGTGCGGTAGACAAGAGGTGGAGTGTTACCAGTAGATGCCTTGCTGGTTTGGGTGCATGCACCAAGGCACGTGCCCCGTGGGACCCGTCTATCCTCATGCCCTCCTGCAAGTGCCCTTTCAATCTCCCTGCCTTCCAACCCTCCCACCTTGCCGGCCTGCCCTCCTGCTTCCCTGGTGAGACGTGGAGTCAAGAGGTGGAGAGGCAAGAGGTGGAGTGCGGTAGGTGAGAGGTGGAGTGCGGTAGGTGAGAGGTGGAGTGCGGTAGACAAGAGGTGGAGTGTTACCAGTAGATGCCTTGCTGGTTTGGGTGCATGCACCAAGGCACGTGCCCCGTGGGACCCGTCTATCCTCGTGCCCTCCTGCAAGTGCCCTTTCAATCTCCCTGCCTTCCAACCCTCCCATCTCTCCGGCCTGCCCTCCTGCTTCCCTGGTGAGACGTGGAGTCAAGAGGTGGAGAGGCAAGAGGTGGAGTGCGGTAGGTGAGAGGTGGAGTGCGGTAGACAAGAGGTGGAGTGTTACCAGTAGATGCCTTGCTGGTTTGGGTGCATGCACCAAGGCACGTGCCCCGTGGGACCCGTCTATCCTCGTGCCCTCCTGCAAGTGCCCTTTGAAGCTCCCTTCCTTCCAACCCTCCCATCTCTCCGGCCTGCCCTCCTGCTTCCCTGGTGAGATGTGGAGTGCGGTAGGTGAGAGGTGGAGTGCGGTAGGTGAGAGGTGGAGTGCGGTAGGTGAGAGGTGGAGTGCGGTAGGTGAGAGGTGGAGTGCGGTGGTGAGAGGTGGAGTGCGGTAGGTGAGAGGTGGAGTGCGGTGGTGAGAGGTGGAGTGTGGTAGGTGAGAGGTGGAGTGCGGTAGGTGAGAGGTGGAGTGCAGTAGGTGAGACATGGAGTGAGGTATGCAAGAGGCGGAGTGCGGTAGGCAAGAAGTGGAATGCGGTAGGCAAGAGGTGGAGTGTGGTAGGCAAGAGGTGGAGTGCTATGATGGATTATACGCGTTTAGCGTATATATGCGTATCGTATATACGCTGGCGTGTATACGCCATACGCTTGAGGGTCGGATCAGGCATACGCTTTTTTGGGCAGGGGAAAAAACATTTCGGGCAGGGTGGAAAAAAGTACCCCCTATCTCATCTCACTAAGACGTGCCCTAGCATTTTCCTGAGTCCGATCGGCGGGTGGGGTGGGGCGGGGAGTAGTTATCATAGCTAGAGGGAGTAGTGTTGGAGAGGCTTTTCAAGTTGGAGTGTGCAGTGACTGCCAGAAGCGGGAATGCAAGGTTGAAAATGACGGGTTAGGAGTTCGGTTGGCTGGTAAGTAGCATGAGATTTGTTGGGGGTTCGATTTTGATAGGTTGGATTTCGTAGATAAGATGGTTTTCAATGCGGTAGAGGGGATGGGTTCAAATGCCTAGTTGGGATCTAAAATTCGACATTTGATTAGTCAGATGTGCCTGAAAACTTCGAAGTCAGATCCCAGCTTGCCTAGACCGCGGATTTGCATTTCGACTTCGGCGAAATGCTCACCAAGAAAATCCGCATCTTTTCTGCGATTTTATTTTTCCGGGCTGCCCGAAAATTTTTATGGCTGCGTATTGCGTATTCGCTAGCGTTTAGCGTATTGCGTGTACCCGCTAGCGTAGATACGCTAAACGCGAAGGGTCTCGAGCGTATAATCCATCATAGGTGGAGTGCAGTAGGTGAGAGGTGGAGTGCGGTAGGTGAGAGGTGGAGTGGAGTGCGGAAGGTGCCCTTTTGGTTTGTTTGTGGATGACGTAGTTTTGTACGCATGCACTCGTTCTCGATTCACAACGCACTTGAGAAAATGCAAAAGTTGTACCCTTTAATCCTTAATCAGTCATCAACCTGCTCCCTTCTTTCTTTTGCCTCTTTCATTTTTTGCTCTTGAGATTTGTGAAAAAAGTCTGCACTCGTCAGATTAGTTTGGCTGGCAAAAATATTGTGTAGGCCTGCTTTGTAAAAACCTTGTGAAAATGAATATTGGCACTGAAAAGTATTAGTACCCGTCACGTCATAATAGTTCAACTGGCGGACCATTTGGCTTACCAAACACCTGGTGAATCGGTCCATGTAATACTACCCATCAGATTGGTTCAAAAGCTTCCTCTAGAAAAACGCCTCGTACGATGGTCCTAATCTCGTACAATGGTCCTAATCTCGTACAATGGTCCTAATCTCTCACTGAAATCCAAACCCAAGAAACAATGCCAGTGCACCAAAAGTAAAAGCTTCTTTCACACGGGCCGATTGTACTTCAAGATCTACTTATGACCAATAAACGACACATTCGCATCAAGGCACCATTTTTAGCGTGATTTCCAGCCGGACTTGTGGCACAATGTCTAGCAAAAGAGATGTCGTATTTGCAGAATTTTGTGGGCCTGTGGGCGTTTGGCCGATGCAGCTTATGGCAGACCTTTCGGAAGAGCAACAGGAAGGCGATGGGCCTCCTGATCTTGTGAAAATCCTTGGCGAATGACCTTTCCTGCAACGCCCTTCTTTCTCGTTTTCCCTCCTTCCCCCCCCCACCGCCTCTCCCCCGTCCCCTTCTTCCGCTTCCTCCTCATGCCCCTTTCTCCTCCTTTCTCGTTCTCCATCCCCGATTCCCCTTGCCCCCTTACCCCCCATCCCCCGTCCCCCTGTCCCATTTTCCTGCCGTCCCCTTTTCCCCCCAACCCCTCACCAGATTCCTTCACGTGTGCACAGTTCTTCCACATCCCATGTATTCCTGGGATGTGGATTGATGATGAGCACGGATGGTGTGTTTTTTAGATGTCTCAAAAAATAGATTCTTCCACATCCCATGTATTCCTGGGATGTGCATTGAGGATGGTGTGCATGGATGGTGTGCTACTCACTCACTCCTGCTCTCTTCCCACTCTGCTCCCCCAATTCTCTTTCCCTTCCCCCCCCTCCCTTGACCAGATTCCTTCACGTGTTGCCTGTTCCCCCGCAACCTGTGCCCCAGGGGTGTGCATCGATAACATAGACGGCACGGCACCGACTCCTGCTCGCTTTCCAATCCCCCCTTCCCCCCCTTCCTTGACCAGATTCCTTCATGTGTCGCCAGTTCCCTCGCAACCCGTGTGCCCCGGGGCGGGGGTGTACCTTGATGACGTAGACGGCACCTAGTCTCTGCCCTTCATCCTTCTTCCCGTTGTTACCCTTTCCCCTGTCCGCCCATCCCCACTAACCAGATTCCTTCACGTGTCGTCAGTTCCCTCGCAACCCGTGTGCCTGGGGGTGTGCATGGATGACACAGACGGCACCTACTCCTGCCTCCTGCCTCCTGCCTCCTGCCTCCTGCCTCCTGCCTCCTGCCTCCTGCCTCCTGCCTCCTGCCTCCTGCCTCCTGCCTCTGCCCTTCACCCTACACCCAGGGGCGTGGATGGATGGCATAGACGGTTCGGCACCTACTCCTGCTGCTCTCTTTCCACTAAGATTTTTCCAACTCCCCCTTCTTCCCCTTTTCCCAACTCCCCCTTCTTCCCCTTTTCCCAACTCCCCCTTCTTCCCATGCCCTCACCAGATTCCTTCACGTGTCGCCTGTTCCTCCGCAACCCATGTGCCCCGGGGGTGTGCATCGATAACATAGACGGAACCTACTCCTGCCTCTGCCCCTCGCCCTACTTCCCCTTCTATTTCTACCCCGAAGGCGCTGCCCGCTGTTATCAATGTGCGAACCACACGGTCAGATGGTCTCACTTGCTTGCTTCTTCTACCCCAAAGGCGCTGCCCGCTGCTCCCAGTGTGCGTACTGCATGGTCAGATGGCCTTGCTTGCTCGCTCGCTCGCTTGCTTGCTTGATCGCTGGCTACCAGCCTCTGCCCCTCGCCCTTCTTCCCCTTCTACTTCTACCCCAAAGGCACTGCCCGCTGTTACCATGGTCACATGGCCTTGCTTGCAACCAGCACTTATCGTCATGGCTCTCGTCACATCTCATGGACCTCGTCTCGTTACATCTGAGGCAACTCTGATGCCACCACCACGACCTTGCTGCTTGCAGTGACCTGCCTGCCTCATGCTTACCCCATGAATGCGTACCCCATGAATGCGTACCCCACCTTCCTGGCCCATCTGATAGCACTTATCGTCATGGCTCTCATCACATCACATGGACCCCGTATCTCCTGTGTTTGCATCACATGGACTTTATCGTTATCGTTATCACCCCATGCATGCCTGCCCCATGCATGCCTACCCCATGCATGCCTGCCCCATGCATGCCTACCCCATGCATGCCTACCCCATGCATGCATACCCCATGCATGCCTACCCCATGCATGCAGTGCGATTGACTGAGACTCGAATGCCCACCTTCCTGTCGCCCTACGGCCTCACATGCGCTCTCATCCTCAACACCTACGGGCTCACCCAAGCGGACTTCTTCAGCCAGAACAAGGTCTGACATTGATCTGAAGGAAGGTTTAGGCTGTAGATTGATTGGGGCCAGGACATTCCGTGTCACATGCCCGCTCATCCTCAACACATATGGACTCACGCAAGCAGACTTCTTCAGCCGAAACAAGGTCAAGGAGAGTTCTGGTTAGGAGGAGTGTGTTTGGGGCAGCACACTTCTTTCACAGCACAACGTGTGGCATCGCATCGCATCACATGCCCTCTCATCCTCAACTCAACTCAACACCTATGGCCTCACCCAAGCGGAATTCTTCAGCCATTGCAAGGTCTGGAAGGTCTCACCACTTGCCCTTTCTCGTCATGGCACAACCACACTGCCCCACATCGCCCCTCATTACCCCTCAGTTTCTCTCGCTTCCCCTCTCTGCCCCTCACTGCCCCTCAATACCCTCACTTCCACTCAATTCCCCTCACTCCCCCCCACTTCCCCTCACTTCCACTCAATTCCCCTCACTCCCCCCCACTTCCCCTCACTTTCCGCCCATTCTTCCCACCGCTCATTCTTCCCACCGCCCATTCTTCCCACCGCTCATTCAGCCTGCCCCATTCACAACTCTCGTTGTGATTGCAGAGCTTCCAAATCCGTACCCCCCTTCCTGTCTTGCCTTCACAGTCTTTCCTGTTGGTCGAATACCCACGTTCCAACCAATCCAGTCCTCCCTCCCTCCTTCATCCAACCAATCGAATCCTCCCTCTCTCCTTGATTTGACAGCAGGGGTTCCAGTGCCAACCGCCCATCCCCGTAGGCACAGTGGTCAATGTCACTAGTCGGGCTTTCTTGCCACAATGCACGCACTGCCATGTGCATTTGACTCTACTCAGAGGTCATCCTCTTTGTCTCTCACTCCCAATGCACTTCCATGTGCTTCTGAGTCAGCTCAAAGGTCCTCCTCCTCTTATTTGTACTTTCTGAGTGCAGGGGTTTCAATGCCGAGCGCCCATCCCTGTGAACACTCTCGTTAACGTCACCAGCCGGGCTTTCTCCCAATGCACTTCCATGTACACTGCTAATTATGTAAGTGCTGTTGCGTTGAAGTGATTTCATGTGCGTTTATGTAAGCGCCTTTGAACACAACCTCAAAACGTACACCCTCTCCACCGCTCACTCTAAATCGTCGCCTGTGTTCGCATTTCCCACTTCATCCATCTTCTGCCCCCTCCCTCCATCGGCCCACTCCTTCCATCGAGTTGACTTTTGAGTTGACTTTTGAGTCGACTCAAAAGTTCAATCCTCGCCTGTGTTCGCATTTCCCATTTCATCCTTCTTCTGCCCCCTCCCTCCATCGGCCCACTCCTTCCATCTCACCCAATTTTTGCCCCTGTTTCCGCCGTCTCCCTTCCCCCTCCCTCCTTCCCTGTGTGCCGGCAGGGTGACATGTGTGACTCACTCAACGCCCTCTTCCCCACTCTCTCTGGCTTGCCTTGCCCACTCACCCAAATTTCGTCCGCATTCCCCTTCCCTTCGTCTTCCCAACCCACTGTGGCGCAGGGTGACACGTGTGACTCCCTCAGCGCCCCCCCCCCCCTCCCCCCCGTTCCTGGTCCCTGTGTGTGCCGGCAGGGTGACACGTGTGACTCCCTCAGCGCCCTCTTCTCCACGCAGATACAGCCGCTCAACCCCGCCCTCTCCTGCTCCGATGGGCCCAGGCCCGGCCAGGTGAGCATCGGTGCAGATGGGTGCAGATGCGTGCAGGTGAACGTGGGTGAAGGTGGGTGCAGGATCCCTGCGTTTTGAAACTGGTTTTGTCTGTCTATTCCTGCTGCTCGAGATATGATTCATTGATCATTACTGCCAAAGATTGACTCTGTTGCACGAAAAAAACACATCACATCGCATCACATCACATCACATCACATCGCATCGCATCGCATCGCATCGCATCGCATCACATCACATCACATCGCATCACATCACATCACATCGCATCGTATCGCATCGCACTCATCTCCCACCAAACTCTATCTCCACAGAAATGGGTGCGTGTTTTCACATTCCTCTCCCCCCTCTCCCCCCTCTTCCCCATTCTCCTCCGTCCCTCCTTCCCAGCTCCTCTGCGTAGCCTTCAACCAGACGTGGCTAGAGGAGGGAAAAACCCGCATATCATGCAGGCTTCAAGCGCAAATCACCCCAGCCGTGACACCAACCCCAGCCACAGCTCCAGCCACACCAAGCCCTCAACCACCCCCTCCTCTAGCCAACTACACGAGTCTAGGTGTGCTCGTGACGGTCCTCCAGGGCCCGCAAACCTGCCAGCAGCTGTGGCGGGCGTTTGCCATCGCCTCCCCCACGCGCTTCTTCCAGATGAATCAGGGCCTCTCGTGCGACTCGCTGCTGCCTTACAGCCCCCTGCAGGGCAGTATGATGAGAAGGGTGAGTTGGGCTGGGAGGGAGGGTGAGAGTCGAGGGTTTGCGGGTGTGAGTTGTGGGATGAGGGAGGAGCGAAGTCTGACGCGCTTCTTCCAGTTGAATCCCGGCCTCTCGTGCGACTCGCTGCTGCCTTACAGCCCCCTGCAGCGCAACATGATGAGAAGGGTGAGTCGGGAAGGTCTGTGTTTGGGGTGGGGTGGGGGAGGTTATACGCTATACGCTGCAAATAGTACCTGTGCCTGTGCCTGTGCCTGTGTCTGGTGCTTCTGTCGATGTCTCTGCCTCTGTGTGTGAAGGTTATCTAATGCAGTTCTTTTTCTTCCCCTTCCATCCTGTTCCCACTAATGGTTGACTCACAGATTTGTGTCGCTAGCGTTGACAGCCGACCGTTATCCGGCAATACATGTTCAACCAAGCGATTGTACAGTGTGAAACGCGGAGATACATGTGGCATGTTGATTGCCAAGAGATACAGTCGCAAGATTGACATGTTTAGGTATCTTAACAATGGGTATGATTGTACTGTAAATAGGTTGTGGATTGGCATGTTACTCTGCTTACCCTAATATATTTATCGATCATGTGCTGAAACGCCAAAGCAAGGTCTTGAACCAGTACCGTAATAGTGAGTCTGAAATTTCAACATATTCTGTAGTGTTCGCTGATTTTACAGCATTGTACCCAACGAGAATATGCCACTCGTAATCAACAAGGGTCTAGATAATATGTTTGATTAAAAAATATAACAGGTACGGTCACTGCAAAGGGTGTTTTCACATGATGGATAAAGCATTTCACGGAATCAGTCACAATCAACTGGGAAAAAAATAAAAAAAAGATGAAACTCCCGTAAAAAAAAAATATAATACCCAAAAGGAACCTGGATGCATTTTCGGATTAATCAACCCTAAACACAATTAGCCAGGTGTTTAGGGTTGATCCGTCCCCAAACTGCATCCAATTCCGATTGGGTTTTATTATTTTACGAAGTTAGCTGATTGGTTGCGCAGGAGCGGGAAAATTTTAGAGTTTCAAGAAATTTTGGTGGGAATTACATGTGTGACCATTCGTGTGATTTTTAACCCGCCGTTAGTGACTGAATCCGTGACCCCACTTACCAAACCCCCCAGGAATCCCGATACAGTGACCGTACGCGTTACAATTTTACCATTCACGTTATCGAGTCCCATGTTGGTTACGTGTGGCATATTTTCCCTTGTACCCATGGAGTACTGTAAGGAGTGAAGCACTTTTCGGGTGTAAGAGTTTCTTATAAGCGATGTGTCGGGTCTGCTTCGCTTCCTCACCACTGGTCACGCCCTCATCAAACAGCTCTCATCCTTCCCAACCCCTTCATTCACCACCAGCACTAATACCGTTCCCAAGCAGAAGCAGCTTGAGTCTCCTATTAGTGAAGCGCTAGTAACACGATCAGAGGCTGAACAGCTAGTGTCTGCTGTTGTCCTTCGAATTAAGTTACCTTGAACTATGCGTTGACTTCGTCTAGTTCGTATGCGAGCCGTCGTCAGTTTCTTGTTCCCACATAACTCAACAATAAGACACCGTTTTCTTCTCCATTCCATAGAGCGAAACGCTTTGCTATTGTTTTTTTTGGGACATAGCGCTTGCGACTCCCTTTCATTTTTAGCTGACAGATCTGACCAATGGCGAAACGAGGATTTGACACGGAATATTCGGTTCTAGACGATGCGAGGGGGGATTCGGAGGAGTGCAAACGGCACAAAATCGAAACGGACGACTCCGTGGTCAGGCTTCAGGAGTTATTGAGCGTTCTTAGTAAAAAGGTGGAAACTATTGAACAGACCCTGGTTGAAGACAGAGAGGCGAGCAAAGCAAGCATTCGACAGCTAGAAGATGACCTAGCGCGAGAGAGGATTGCGAGGGAGGAGAAGGAAATGGAGGTGCATGCGTTGTCAGCGCGACTGGCTCTAGCAGAGGAAGCGCTGGTTTGGCGGAAAGAGGAATTGCGGAAGATCTGGGAGGTGAGAAGTCGCCGAAGACGGCACGTCTGATTGCGTATCATGGAATGGGAGCGAACATCCCGTCTTTTCGTGGTTGCTGATCTTAGTTGGTTATCATTCCGTACCCTGGTTGGTAATTGTCCCGAACGTGGTTGCTGTCATTCTTTCAGGCAATCCCAGAAGCCGCTCGTCACCTTCCCACAGAAGAGGACATGCAAATCGTCAATCTCCACCCCGAAACCACCGAAATCACGCTCAACGACCCTTCCCGCGTGACACCGTTTGGTTTCCTGCGCCTCTCCTGCATGCGATCCCTCAAGAACATCTCCGTTATGGGCAATCTCGAAAAGCCTGCTCTTCTGCGCCTCTACTCAATGACATGGCTGGAGGAGCTGCGACTGGATTCGGTCTCTGAGCCCTTGTTGCCAGAAATTGCGAATCTTAAAGCCCTTCGCCATCTGGAGTTGCGTGATACTCCGATGTCAGGAAACGGGCTTGCTAACCTCACAACCCTATTCTCGTTACAGAGTCTTGTTCTGTCTCAGCAGTTGTTGGGAGGGAGCTTCACGTCTGATAGCATGGTATATGTGGGGAAGCTCGGAAACCTGGAGCATCTAGATATTGCCAATACTCAGGTGTGTGACTACGGGTTATGGTGCCTTACCCCTCTGGTCAAGTTAAGATGGCTTAGCCTTCCCCCAAATATCACGTATCGGGGGATGGAGTACCTAAAGTGTTTCAGGTCTCTCAAGACTCTGTTGCTCAGGTTTCAGTTCTTTGTTGAATGCCTGAAAGCATTTCCATGCCTTGAAAACGTTGGAGTGAGTGATTACCAGGCGCTAGAGAGAGTGAAGCTGGTTCTTCCAGGCCTAAACTCGTTTGTTATTGGGGCATAAATATTTTTCATAGTTGAGTGTTCTTTTTTCTTGCACCTTCCAGTGCCCACTGATAGCCATGTGTAATAGTTGAATGATGGGAGCAGGTTGGCAACGTTGGCTACCGTTGGCTGCCATGCAGTGTTCACGTGGGTGGAGGTTTTCATACTCAGGTCAGTGTTGGTTGGTACGCAAGGTTGGTGGTGTGAACGAGAGGGGGGGGGGGGGGGTTTCAGAAGTGAGGAAATGGCGGGAGATGCATAGGGGTGAGGAAAAGGGGGACGTTGGGTTGCATGGTAATGCGAAGGCAAGATTGTCTTGGAGGGGTTGAGTTGTGAGGGGTGTGAGGGTTGCGAGAGAAAGAAATCACGGGTCTCAAGAAGCGAGACAAAGGGTGGCTTGGGAGTTGCATCAGGTGTGGGTTGACATTGGGAATCGTATTGGGGGAGGCAAGCACTTGGATGGGGGCCGGGGGCAGGGGGCAGGGGGCAGGAAAGGAGGGTTCAGGGTTCTGTTGCTTTGTGGTAAGCGTGTGAGAAGTGAGGGAATGGGGAGATGCATAGATGATTGTTGAAGGGAATATGGGGAGGTTGGGTTGCAATGCAAGGGTAAGATTGTCTGGGAGGGATTGAGCTGTGAGAGGTGCGAGGAAAGGGAAATTGGGGTCGCATTATTGAGATGATGGGGGAATTGTGGGTTGCAAGAGGCGTGAGTGACATTGAATATTGAATCGGGAGAGGCGCATTTGGGGAAGGGGGGCAGTGAAGAGGAGGGAGAGAAGGGGGTGGGGGAGTCTGTGACTTTTTGGTAAAATGAGGTATTATGGAAGTTTGGCTCGAAGAGGTGCAAGGGACCGGGAGAGTTGAGCAGGGAGAGATTCGAGGGACTGGGGGAGTTGGGCAGTTAGAGATGCGAGGGACTGGGGCAGTTGGGCAGTTAGAGATGCGAGGAACTGGGGGAGTTGGGCAGTTAGAGATGCGAGGGACTGGGGGATTTGGGCAGTTAGAGATGCGAGGAACTGGGGGAGTTGAGCAGGGAGAGATGCGAGGGACTGAAAAGCTGATTTTGGTGATGAGCGGGGGAGGAGGGGGGGAGCGGGGGGTTGGGGGGGGAGTTGGGGGTTGGGGGGGGAGGATTGGGGGGGTGGAGGGGAGGGGCGGGTTGAGGGGAGGGGCAGGCGGGGGGAGGGCATCAGGCTGTGAGAAGCATTACTCTGGTGGAGTTTGGTCAGGACTTGGAAAAAGCATGCGGGATTAAGGGACGTGGGATGTGAGGCGTCAGGATGTGCGGTAGTTTCGTTGCAAATGGTGCCTGGGAGGAATTGGAGAAGTTAGTTTGGGAGAAGGAAAAGTCAAACTGTGAGAGTTTTATAAACTAGAAAATCACTTCCCGTGGGAAGATTAATTTTAGAAAATGCCATTCGGAACAGCTCAGTCACCTCCACACAGTTTTGGAGGTAACAGCCCAGATTCGGAAAATGTTTTTAGTTCGGCACTTTTGCGAGTTCGACTTTATTGTATGTGTCTGCTTAATGAATTCGCTTATACATCGTAGCTGTTCTGTGCGACCTCCGCCCTTATCATCACTGGTCGAGATTCTGAGTACAGTAGCGATGACGGGGATCGAGTTACCATACTGAAGCAGATTCCAGCAGCAAGTTCAGCAGCACGATTCCGATAACGTCACCCTCTCATCTGGAAATCTGGAAATCTGTAATTGCACACCAGAATCTTGCTTGTTTCAACCTTCCTTTCACTTATCGGTTGATGAAACAAGCAAGAAAAACTTAGGGCGTGTAACAATTTTTGCCTTCGCCCGTCCGGACATTTTTCTGGTTACCTTGCTTGAGAGCTCGCAAGCACCCTGGCGACGTCGTTAATGATCAGACCTCGGGAAACATTTTGCGTGATCTGCCATCCCAAGTCGTCCCAACAATTACCGTATGATAAACGGACGGACAAAACAGTAACGCGATTTCACTGGCGCACGAAAGCACGTTTTCGAGTCGCCTGATTATTACCTTGTTCGCAACTGCGTCATAGACATGTTTACATTGTCGCAAATACTTTGTTTGTCGCTGATATGAAGAAGTGTCAGAAACAGCGTGCGGACGAGGCTCGGTACGGACGCTGGACTCGGACCGTCCAAAATCTGGTATCCAAACGCTTTCCGGACGATCGTCTGGACGTTTTCATCATTTAAAAAATGTAGCACGCCCTCAGCTAACAATTCAGGGAATTCCCTTACTATGATGCATTTGCGGAAAGTTGAATGGTAGTGAACGCGCTCTCCGCTAACTCCTTATCATTGAGAGAAGCCTACGGTGTTGTTCTGATGAGAAATAGAAGTGACGTGCTCTTCTCATATGCTCCTCTGTTGGTTATTTCAGCTAGGCGTTCGGGCCACCTTTCCGCTTGTGTTTTCTTTTCTTTCTTTTTTTTCCTCACAAAATGGCAACAGCAACCGTAAAGCTCTTGGAGGAGATTATGACGATAGGAACGCGATTAGCAGTTCGATTTGATGACGCAAAGAGAGAGTTAGAGGAGGAAAAGCGACAGAGTGAAGAAAAGGTCGAGAGTTTGCTGACAGCAAGAGTGGCAAGCTTAGAAAAAAGTCTGGAGGAACTGAAGGAGGCGAATAAATTCAGCATAAGTGAACTTAAAGATGAACAAACTCGAGAACGGAGCATTTGGGAGGAGAAGGAGAAGAAGATGGCAGCGAGACTGGACAAGGCAGAAAAAATGCTGGTGCAACAGCGGGATGAAACGAGGAAGCTCTGGCAGGTGAGAATGGTAACTCATAAGACATTAAATAGTCGTAGTCTTGTTTCATCCGGTTTTCCTGTCTTGCTGGCTGCTCATTCTCTGTACATTGTTTTCTTGCTTTCAGGCTATAATATGAAGCCTCACGTCAGCCTACCCGCCAGCCACCAACTGGTGCAGATGGGGCGATTGTTAGTGCTTCTGCTGAAGCGACTGAAGTCAAGCTGAGCAACAACAGTGGGCCTTTGACGGGCCTTGGGACTCTTCGCCTTTCCTGCATGAAATGCCTGAAGAAACTTGACATTTGGGAGACTGTTGACGAAAGCGCGTTCTCTCATCTCTACACCATGACATGGTTGGAGGAGCTGTATCTGCAATCAGGGAATGTCAGTGTCGCAATGGCTCAAGGCATTGGGAGAATAACGGCGCTCACCCGGCTTGACTTAATCGAGGCCAAAATTTCATACGCTGGTCTTGCTCAATTGACAAGCCTTAGCTCACTGCAGATCCTCGTCCTCTCTCGTACCCAGCGTTACCATGACCCCGAGAGCATCTCATCGGCCGGCATGGCGCATGTGGCTAAGTTGAAACGTCTCATATCCCTGGATATAAGCGGGTCTGTGGTGCGGGATGATGGACTACAGCATCTTACCTCCTTGGAGAAGCTGATATGGCTGAGTCTCCCAAGTCAGGTTTCTGCTCGCGGATTGCAACATTTAAATTGCCTATCCCTCAAGACCATCCTGTTGAGGTCCTCCGTTGACCATTATGGAGTGGAGCATCTGAAGGCTTTTCCTAGCCTTGAGAAGGTTGGCCTATCTGACTCCTTCTATGTCAGTATTGTGAAGAGGGCCCTTCCAAACATAAATGTTTTCCAGCTCTCTTGATCGTGTGACAGTAACTTATGATTAGCTTTGCACAGCATGAAAAAAGGATTCTTTAGTCCTGCTTTTGCTTTGTGGTAGCATTCCATTAAGAATGATGGTATAAGTTAGTTGATGAACCTGTTTGCTGCCCTTCAAGCAAGAGCATTACAAATGAATGATCCAAGTCTGGTAGAAGGTTTATTGCACAAGGGGCATTTGCTACACCTGTCCCTGACCTCTTGGGCACACGTGCGGCACAGCATATGGCCACACGGCACAAACGCTGCCTTCCTCCGCCTCTCCATGCACACACAGCCCCCCCCCCCTCCTCCCCTCCACTCCCCTCAACATCCTCCCCAGCTACTGTTCCTCCTCCCACTCCCTCTCCTCTTCCCCTCTTACCGCTCCTCCCCAGCGCCTAACCCTTTGCCCCTCCTCTTCATCCTCTGCTCCTCCCCTCTGTCTCTCCACCCCACGCGCCTTCTACTGCCAGTTACCCCACCACCCCAGGAGTGTGTGGGGGTGAGAGCAGGGCTCTGGATGACACTTGGATTGGCGGGTATCCCAGCACTGCTACGGTACTAGTGGCACCCCTGCTCTTGCTACAACCCTTGCCACACTCCCTGCTACAGTACCTGACATAGTGCGAATCGCAGTTCTTGCTACAGGACCTGCTACAGTTCCCTGCCCCTGAGCGTGTGCTGGCTGCTGCCGTCGCGACCACCACTCATGCTGATGCTGGTAACCTAATAAAAACATTTGCGGCAACAGTAGCAGACAAAGCAGCAGCTGCTGGAGCAGTATCAGCAGCAGCAGTAGTAGAGCAGCATCATTGCTAACCAGAGTGGATGAGCTGGAGGAACCAAAGAGAGCTTGCTCGATCGCGGCAGCAATCAGTGCCTGTTCGTCCCTGCTCCCCCCACGGCTCTGCTGCAACTGCTCGTTCAGCTGGTGCCGCTGCTGCTGGGTCAGACTCTGCTGCTCGTTCTCCTCCCCTCCTCCTGCTTCTCCTTTATCGTTTATAGGAAACTCACAACAGCTCAACAGCATGAGCTGCAGCTAAAGCAACAGGAGATGCCTCCGCCGCTGCTGCCTCTGCGCCTGCATCTTCAACACCACCTTTCCGCAACTGTTGCCACCAGCCACACCACTGACACCAATCACACCCTCCCCACCAGTGGCACCATTAATCCCCCCCGTGACCATCACTCCCACTAGGGGTTATCGAGGAGCCAATGCGGACTCCTGTGGGCATAGCGGTACTGACAGTGGTCATCTGGGCAGCACCTGAACTCACCACTCTGAGCAGGAATTACCCTTCAAAGCGCAACCCTTATCGCCGCCTCTTCTCCCACCCTCGCCTCCCTTGCTGGTTTTCGAGAATTCTAAAAAACCCTTGCTCCCACTGTCTCGTCGACCTCCTCTCTCCCTTTGTCTGCCACCACTCTGTTCCCCGCCAATCCACCACTCCATCCAGTGCCCCACCTGTTGTCCACTGCCTTGCTGCAGCTGCTGGGGCATGGCGCTTGCTCTTGTGCCTGCCCAGGTGCCCCTTCTCTTGTGTTGGAAAAGAATGGACCCACTCACTCATGGAAGTCGGTGCCGCTGCAGTCTTTGCCTCTACGCCTGCTTACCCTGCTTCTGCCATTGCCGCTACTGCCCTTGCTGCTGCTTCTGCTGCTGCTGCCAGCGGCCTATAACCATGCTGCTGAGGATGCTTGGTGCCAATGCACAGGGGAGAAGGGGCAAGTTCAACAGAAGGGGCAAAAACGGAAGAAAGGGCAGACCCAGCAGAAGGACATATCTGGCGAGCAGCATGGCTACCGTTGGATCAGAACTCGGCAGATTGGACGGATGGGATGGATCAAACGGATTGGTGGGAGCGTGCGGGACAGGAACAAGGCTGGGCTCAAACGGATTGGAGGGTTTAGAAAGCAGAGGTCTCTGGCCCACAGGGGGTGTGAAACGCAAAGGTTCCTGGCCCACACGAGTGAGGAGCTGTGTACATATCATAGATCCCTCAGGTCACTGTGGTGGGCCCATGGAATGCTGCAGTGGAGTCAGCTGCATGCCCCACCCCACGTCCCTTGCCCGTGCATTGCTGCAGTATAGACTGCTGCATAGTCTGCTGTGAGCCATAAGTGTAAGCAACATGATAACATGGCATCCAGATAGGTGGTTGTGGCGCATCCGAGTCTGGAAGACCAAAGAGGTGGAAATCACCTGCTGCTGTTGCCTCTGCTGTACCTGCCACTGCTGCTTCACCGATGGGGGAAGGGCTGGCTGGGCATGGATTGTGTTGATGCGATAAGAGGAGGTGCGATACTAGAGGGAGTTGAGATAATGGAAGGTGTGATACGGGGAGGTGCGATTGGAGGAGGTTCCAACTCATTGCCTGCAGGCAACATCGGGAATGTATGGGCTTCGGATGGCGGCATGTGTGATTCGACAGGTGAAGGGGAAACTTGGCAGTGGATGTGAGAGGCTCACACACACTGAGTGGGGCATTGTGGGGGCACTTTGAGAGCAATACCTGCAGCAGTCAAAGGTCTCTCTACAGCTGCTGCCAGTGGCCTATCAGCAGAAGGAACAGCTGCCGATGCGTTAACAGAAGCAGCCACACGGGATAGGCTGACTGGTGGCTTCTGAAGGCAGCATGGCAGTGTTCCAGGAGCCTCACTAGCTGCTTCGCACGTCTATTATAAAACACTTCACTCTCCATATCCCCTGCTGGTTTTGAGAAGCCGGCTGACTCACACGTCTCTTTGGAGTTCACATGCCTGTCTGTTGAGGCATCTCGCAAGTGGCACGCATATATTGCGACCCACTTCTGCCCTTCTACAACTGCTACGCCAACTGCTAGCCTGCAGATATGGCCCAAGTCATCCTCTATCAACAGCCCATCTCCTCCAGCCCATCCCTCTGTCTTTCCAGCTTCCCAATCTTCCCAGCTTCGGCCAAAGCCTTCACCCGAAGCTACAGGCGGGGCATCTGAATAGGGAAATCCATGTGCCCGTATATTATTGCCTGAAGTGCTTGCTGACAGCACTGGTCATTGCCAGTGCTGAAAGGGTTTCGCATGGGGTATGGTGCTTGCTGACAGAACTGGTCATTGCACTGTTCATCTTGCACTGGTCATCTGCATCTCCACCATACCCCATGCGAAACCCTTTCCTTGCCCCGCCAGGACCCCTTGCTTCACCAACTCACTGCCCCCTCCCCTTCTCCTTCCCTTGCACCTCCATTACAGTCGACTTTTAATGGCTCCTTCTCCTTCGTGCCCTGAAGCTGAGTCAACTGTTGACACGTCTCCAAAGTAGAATGTTACAATCTGAGGTGGGACTTTAGCGAAGAGGATCGTTCAGGGTTGATCGCAAGTAGTGTTGCAGCGGAAGTATTGAACTCAGGTCAGAGTGAATGTAAATGACTGAGATTCATAATTGCATGCATACATAGGGTTTATATAGAAATACAAAGGAATGCGAAACGACCTAGACTAGCCATGTACTCTAAGGGTTACATTCCCTTATTGCAGCGAAATTCAAACCGTGCGGCGCGGGAATCGGTTTCAAAACCTGTTCCCGCTCTTTTCATTTCAAATGCTTCTTCCCGCATCGGTCTTGGTCAGACGGTTGCTGTGTCGCTTCGATTCTTCTGACTCCTCGACTTCATACTCGGTAGAGTCGGCTCCTGTAGCATACAGGAATGCCTTCTCATAAAACTTCGTATCATAACACTCCCCTTCATTCCTGGATGCATAGGGTGCTGACTCGCTTGACCACTCCGGTGAGGTCGGAGCAGTGTTTGAACTGCTGACGTGGCAGACGCTTGGTGAGGAAGTCGTCTGCCATTTCAGTTGTCGGGCAGTACGCGAGGTCAACCTTGCCCTGGTCGATTTCGTCCTTGACGAAGAAGTATCGCAACGCGATGTGCTTCGTGCGGTTCACGAACCCTGGCTTATTCGCGATCTTGATGGCGCTCTGGTTGTCGCAGTGAAGGCGAAAGGTGGGCGAAGTTGGAATTTTCGCCTCCTGTAGCAGCTCCTGCAGGTACAGGCTTTCGCAAACTGCTGCTGTCGCGGCGATGTATTCTGCTTCGGCCGATGACAGGGCAACAAGTTCCTGCTTCTGCGAGTTCCAGGAGATTGGGCCAGTAGGCTCCAGGCGGAAAAAGAGGAAGCCGGTTCGGGACCGTCGATTCGCAGGGTCAGCGGCGTGATCTGCATCCACGTAGCCGTTGAGGTTGAAGGAGGTTGTTGCCAGCGTGGAGTAGGAGAGCCCGATGTCAGGCGTGGAGATGAAGTACTGCAGGGCGCGTTCCAGGTCCAGCTGGTTCTCGACTACTGGCTTGCGAGAGTATTGTGCCAGTTGGCTGGCGATGTACGAAAGGTCGGGTCGGCATGTGACAGAAGCGAACAGCAGACAACCCAGTTGCTGCTGGTATAGTTGAAGTCATGCGGGGGACAGGGGTTTGTTGTCCGGTTTGTAGTTGGAGCTGGGGCTGCGATAGGGAGTTGAGAGTGGTGCGGGTGAGATGCTGAAACGTTCCCCCAGCTGCTCTGCGTACTTAGAGGCTGACAGATGGATTGCTTCTGGCGCGTAGGTGATGTTCAGGCCCAGAAACTGAGTGACGTTATGGTTGATGGTGATGTCTACGCGCTTCGCCAGGTTCTCCTCGAACTGATAAGAAGCTTGCTGCAGGTGCCAGTGTACAGCAGGTCGTCGACGTAGACGGTGAGGATGATGTAGTTCCTGCTAAAGTGAAGGCGGTACATCCCCGGGTCGTGCGGCAGCTGCCTGAAACCGATCTCGAGCAAGATTTTGTGTAGGTGCTACTGCCAGAGTCGAGGCGCCTGCTTGATCCCGTAGAGGGATTTCTTTAGCTGGCACACCCTTGGATCTCCTTCTCCGTAAGTGTGTGGTTGCTCCACGAAGATGGTTGCGTCCACCAACGCGTATAAGAACGCGTTCTTTACGTCGATCTGTCGCAGTGGCAGATGCTTAGCGGCGGCTATGGCGAGTAGAATCCTGACCGATGTGTGGCGGCTGACGGGAGCAAAGGTCTGATCGAAGTCGATGCCGTGGCGCTGGTCGTATCCGCGTACGACCCATCGTGCCTTGAAGCGCTCGATGGTTCCGTCAGCGTTAGTCTTGAGACGAAATACCCATTTTCCGCTTAGCACCCTTCTCCCCTTCACTGCTGCACGATCGACGAGAACCCAGGTGTCACGAGACTCCAGCGCCTTGAGTTCTGCATCCATTGCTGCACGCCATTCTTTAGCGTGAGGGCCGGTCAAGACCTGGCGCGGGTTCTTGGGTTCGACGGCGCGGGCGAGGGTAGAAACCGAGGTGTGAAGGCCGAGAAGTTGCAGACCAGACACATTCGTGTTGTCCGCGGTGTCGGTGGTGGGGACTTCCACCACGTCGTCATCGTCGCTCTCGTGTCCAGGTGAGGATGTGCTTGGTTTGGCTTGGCGGCGGGATGGTCCGGGCGCGGGCGCGTCATCACTATCATCGTCGTCGTCGTCCGTGCGCGGGCGAGGCGGAACACCGGGATGATCGTCGGTGTCGTCGCGGTCAAGTGCTGCTGCTCTGCTGCATCCTCTAGGGATGCAAAGCTACGGCCGTTGTTGACGTAGCCGCGAGCTTCGTTGCGCCGTTCGTCCTCGATCCACTGCTTCAAGGTGAACCGTTCGTAGAAGAGAACATCACGCGCGGGAACAATCTCCTTGCTGTCAATGTCGAGAATGAGCCAACCCTTGTGCTCGTTGCTGAGTCCTAGATGGTTTCCCCAGCGTGCTCGTTGGGCGAACTTGCCGATTGTTGCGGAGGTCGACCGGTACTGTACCATTCACCCCCAAACCCTCAGCATGGAGGGGTCTCCCCTTGAGCCAGTCCACTTCATGTGTGGGGAAAGGTTGTCCCTGTTGGCTGTGGTGGAGAGGAGGTTGTGCAGGCGCACTGCGTGATTCATGGCGTAGGGCCAGAATTTCTTGGGCAGGCCGGACTGGTTCATGAGGGCGCGCACTTTTGTCATGAGGGTGCGGTTGACCCTTTCTGCGACGCCTTGCTGCTGGTGAGCGTAGGGGAGAGAAATCTCATGCCTGATTCCTTTCTCGGTGAGAACACTCTCCAGTTCGTGGCTTCGAAACTCTTTGGCGCCATCACTCTGCCAGATTTTCAGCTTTCTCCCCGGTTGCCGCTGTGCGTGTGCGAGCCAGATGCGGAAAACTTATGGGGCCTTGGAGCGAGCGTCGACGCTGGCTATCCAAACGTAGCGTGAGTGTGCGTCGATGAAGGTCAGCGTGTATTTTTCGCCGTTGAGGCCGTCGCAGGTGAGCACGATGAAGTCGCTGTACACCTTTTGTAACTTCTTGTAGCGGTTGGTACTTGGTACTTGATTGCCGCTGTACTTGGTACTTTTTCTTTCGGAAAGAAATCTCCAACCGCGAAGCTAGGAGTTCGAGGTTGAATGCCTCTACTTCACTCTAACAGAGCCTGAGATTTGAAGGACTGAACGCTCCAGCGCATGAACACAAAAGAGGGGAGACATCACGGTCTCACAAATTACGATTTTACCATGTTCGCTACCTTATGTTTCCTGTCGCGCTTCGAAGACTGCCTACGCAATGACTCATTCGTGCATGCCGCCAGTCTACTGGCGGAGGTCAAAGACTGAATTGATTAGACAGTCGAGCTCAAGAAGCAGTGGTAGCATGCAGGTGTACACTGAATTTCGTGGAAGGAAGAGGCACACGAGGGGAAAATCTTGATGCGGAAGCGGCGCGGTTCTTGAACTGCGTGAAATGGTGAGGTTACGCTGGCTTCCTGTTGAAGGAGGGTGGAGTGCCGGCACGGCAACACCTGTTGGAAAGAAAGAAACATCGGCGGTGATGAACGGCGACCTTCAATGGCGGCACAAACCAGAAGGGCACGAATGCGTGGATTGCCATTTCGTTAGGAAAAGGTGCAGCAGTCAGACCATTCACGGGAGCAGGCAAGCAAGCAAATCGCGCTGCTGTGTGTTGGTTCAGCTCAGCAGAAAGTGCGACAAGGAGAGCAGCATGATACACTCCCTGGCCAATCATCATTCGCCGACATTTGTGCCCCCTGGAAGCACATTCGCTTTCAGAGAAACGCCTCGAAGTTTGAGCAAGTGTTGCACCAGTAGAAACCAGTTACCTAAAAACGGATCCCAGATGCCCAAGGCTAACTAGAGACTAGTGAGCGGCCCTTTTTTGCACGTCTAAGGACAAAAACCACCACAACAAGCCAAAGCGGTACTACCACCCCTCATCAGTGCTAAGCCAGTAACGGATCTAGATTCACGGTTTTCATTATTGAAAGCTTAGCACAAGCAACTGTTATGGTGGGCCTGCATTCTTCACAATCCAGGGATGCTCTGGAAAATCGGGCAGGGAGAGAAAGATGTAGACAAACATGAAAGCACAACATTAAGAGGGCTGCTGGAGTGACGGAAAAACAAACCTTAGCAACAAAACCAGCACCACTAAGTTTCGATAACAAGGTTCCGGTGACAGTAACCAAACTTACCCAGAATCTCTTCAATCGTGATCCGGTTTTCCGGGTTCCAGTTGAGCATCTGGCGCACAAGGTCCTTAGCCTCCTTCAAGATACTAGGCCTGGGCGGACGAACGAGGTTGAAATCAGCCACCTAGAAAGCAAACTCACCTAGAATCTCTTCAATCGTAATGCGCTTCTTCGGGTTCCGGTTGAGCATCTGGCGCACAAGGTCCTTTGCCTCCTCCGAGATGCTAGGCCAGGGCGGGCGAACGAGGTTGAGCGTGGCCTCTTTGATGGCTTCAAAGATGGCCTCGTTGGTGGTGCCCCAGAAGGGCGGCAGGCCGCACAGCAGGATGTACAGCACCACTCCCGCGCTCCAAATATCAGCTTCCGGGCCGTATTTTTCGGCCAAAACCTCCGGAGCGAGATAGTAGGGGCTGCCAGCCATTTCCGTGCACGGCTTGCCTGGGGGATGGGGAGAGGGGGAGGGAGGGGAAGGAGGATGGGCAGGCCGCACAGCAGGATGTAGAGCACCACCCCCGCACTCCAGATGTCCGCCACTGGCCCGTACTTTTCAAGCACCTCTGGAGCGAGGTAGTATGGGCTGCCCGCCATGTCCGTGCACGGCTTGCCTGGGGAATGGGGGAGAGGGGAACGAGGGGAAGGAGGATGGGCAGGCCACACAGCACGATGTAGAGCACCACCCCTGCGCTCCAGATGTCGGCCTCCGGGCCGTACTTCTCTGCTGGGACCCCTGGCGCGAGGTAGTAGGGGCTGCCTGCCATGTCCGTGCACGGCTTGCCTGGAGAAAGGAGGGGGGTGGGGGGTGGGGATGGGGTGGGGTGGCGGGGTGAGGGCAGGGAGGAAGGGAGGGGACGAGGGGAAAGCCTCCCTTCTGGGGACGAGAGGAGAGCCTCACGATGTTACACATGCCCCAGAAGGGAGGCAGACCGCACAGCAGCATGTAGAGCACCACCCCCGCGCTCCAGATGTCGGCTCCAGGGCCGTATTTTTCGGCGAGCACTTGTGGCGCGACGTAGTATGGGCTGCCCCCCGCCATGTCCGAGCACGGCTTGCCTGGAGTCGTGGTGGTGGGGGAAAGAAGCAGGGATGTTTTGAGTCGACTCAAAGCAGGGATGCGTAGGTGAAGGGAGACAAGGAGAGATGAGGCGGGTCCCTGCATTGTGTTGCCTTTTGAGGCGCCTCAAAAGTGGTCCCTGCAATGTGTTGCTCATATCTCATTGAAAAGAGTAGGCGAAGCCAAGGTCGCATGCAATTGACGGGGCTTCGCCTGCTCTCTCCAATGACGGGGCATGTGTCACTCTCAGGTCCATCAATGACTGGGCTCTTTGCAGCTTAGGGGGATGTTTTCAGGCTTTAAGTTGCCAAAGGTGGTGGTTGCTCCACCAGCCTGTATACACTACACCTCGTTGGAAAAAGGTGGCAACCCCCACACTCATACACTCGCACACTCACGCTCACTCACACGCTCACACCCGCACCCGCTCCACCCGCACCCACTCACACCCACGCCACACACACACACACACACACACACACACACCTTGTTGAAAGGATGTGGCAACGCGAAAGTCAATCACTTTGAGGTCCGTGTCCGACTCCTTGCTGTTGAGCAAGATGTTCTCAGATCAACATACACACACTCACTCGCACACTCACATCCACTCCCGCACACCCCTTCACCTCGTTGAAAGAAGGTAGCAATGCCATAGTCAATCACTTTCAGGTACGTGTCTGACTCCTTGCTGTTAAGAAGAATAATTTGAGGGGGTGCATCCAAGGTTAAAAAAAACGGTTGTCTTTTCAAACCTTGGGTGCATCATGCATGACCCTCAACATGGTGACTTTTGAATCGACTCAAAAGTCACATCATGCATGACCCTCAACATCCACACACACATACACCCACTCACTCCCACACACATACACCCACTCACTCCCACACACGCCCTCACCTCGTTGGAAGAAAGTAGCAACGCCAAAGTCGATGACCTTCAGGTCCGTGTCCGACTCCTTGCTGTTGAGCAGGATGTTCTCGGGCTTTAAGTCGCGGTGCATGACCCCCAGGTCGTGGCAGTGCTGCAGCACGCCCATCACCGTGCGCAGCACCCGTGCTCCCTCCGCCTCGCTGAACTTGCCCTTGGCTTTAATGCGGTCAAACAGCTCCCCGCCCTCACACAGCTCCATCACCAGATGCACGTCCTGAGGGGTGGAGGGGAGGAGGGGAGGGGGGCGCGGGGAAGGGGAAGGAGAGGAGTGAGGAGATGGAGATACAGAGGAAAGGCTCCCCCTCCGGCTCGCTAACTTGCCCTTGGCCTTGATGCGGTCAAACAGCTCGCTCCTTACAGCTCACCAGATGCACGTCCTGACGGGGGCGACAAGAGGGAGGTGGGGTGCGAGAGAGGAGGAGGTTCGAGCTTGAGTTTGGGCCTTGAGGTGGCTTTGAGTCGAGGTGCATGACCAGCTGGGTCGTGGTGGTGCTGCGCTGCAGCACCCCCATCACCGTGCAATTTTTTGGGTGCCTTTTGTGGTAATTTTTTAGGCGCCTCAAAGAACGCCCATCACCGTGCACAGCACCCAATGGAAGCAGCAGACAGCACCACTCGAGAGGGAGGGGAATAGGAAGAGGGAGAGGAGAGGGATTGGGAATAGAGTGAGGGAGAGGAGGAGTTGCAAGCAGCTGCACCAACCAGCAAAGAGAGGGAACAGGAGTGACGGGGCTGGAGGGGCGAGGGAAGGGGAGAGCGAAAAGCGTCGTAAGGAGGCGCTGACGCTGTTCACTCCCCTTCCCTCGCCACCAATACCGTCACTCCTCTTCCCTCTCCTTGCTGACTGGTGCAGCTGCTTCCAATTTCCCCTCTCCCTCACCTTATCCTTGATCCCTATCCCTCATCCTAACCCCAATCTTGTGTCTAGTAGGCGTACATAAGGTAAGCTCTACGACTAACCTACCTGTAAAACCTCTGATAACTATCCCTGGGTACCTACTTCTCATCCTCCCCGGTTGGGTAAGGGGGAGCGGGAGGTCATAAGAAAAAGAAGAGGAGGCAATGAAGAGGTGCATGCGAATCAAGGGTTGTCGTCAGGAGTGAGCATGCTCGGGTCTGCAATATCTGCGCGTCTTCAGTGTGTTGTGTGTACTTTTGACGAACATTACAATCACCAACCTGCCCACACCTGTACATCCACAAAGGTGCTCCTCAGCTTGACCACGTCCAGGTTGCCCTACACCATGCATGTGTGCGTGTGTTGAAGCTGTGTGTGCTCTTTTGTCGGTCAATGAACACACATTTCCCACGCACCTCTGCATCCTCGAAGGTGCTCCGGAGGTTGACCACGTCTGGGTGGCCCTGCAGCATGCCGCATGCGCTTGCACGTTGAACCTCTTGTGTGCTTCTTTACCAGTTGCGTCCATGACCACAACCCTTGCCCACCTGTGCATCCTCGAATGTGCTCCGGAGGTTGACCACGTCTGGGTGGCCCTGCAGCATGCCGCATGCGCTTGCACGTTGAACCTCTTGTGTGCTTCTTTACCAGTTGCGTCCATGACCACAACCCTTGCCCACCTGTGCATCCTCGAATGTGCTCCGGAGGTTGACCACGTCTGGGTGGCCCTGTAGCATCTCCATCACCGCCACCTCCCTGCGCACGTCCTCTATGTCTTGCTGGCACTGCAGTAGCCATGAAATGAAACAAAGAATCGGGGATGAAGAAGGGGGATCAACATTCATGCTCTGGCCATTACCGCCGCCACTTCCCTCTGTGCGGCCTCTATGTCCTCCTGCTGGCACTGGAGCAAGTATCAAGACGACGAAATAGACTTTTGAGTCGACTCAAAAGTCACCTCCTGCTGGCACTGGAGCGAGCATCAAAACGATGAAAAAAGAGCGAGCACCTCTTGCAACTTGCACCCTCGTACCTGCAGCATCCCTTACTACTTACAACTTGCACCCTCGTCGTACCTGCAGCATGCCTTTGCTGATCGTCTTGCACGCAAGCCTCTCCCCTGTCACCCGATCCACACAGGCTCGGATCACTCCGAACCTGCCCCGCCCCAGCTCGCTCTTATCCACCTTATAAGACTCCCTGACATCCGCAAAAGGCCGCTTCAGGATGTTCACCAGCACCTGCTGCAGCGCCGCCTGCCCCCCATCCCCAGCCTTTTCCGCCTGCCCGCCTGCCGCTGCTTCTTTTCGGGCTGCCCGAATCACCTCCCGATTTTTTCTGGTCAGTCTAGCCTGCATACCCTCAGGCGTTACAGGTCTCCTCTCAGGTGTCATTGGCCGATTCCCCCCTCTCCGCTCCCGCTCAGGCGTTTTCTGCCTTCCGCCAAAGGGGGAAAGCATCCCCCCGCCCATGCGCGGAGTCCGCCTCCCCTCCCCCGTCCCCCCGTCCTCCGCGTCCGCCCCCGCGGGCAGCTGCAGCGCTGCCACTTCCGCCACTAGCTTCTCCTTTTCCGCGCGCCTGCGTTCCTTCTCCATCCGCCTCCTCTCCTCCCTCTCCTTCGTCTCCCTCTCAAGCAGTTTCAGCTCCTCTGCAAGCTTCCGCCTCTCCTCTCGCTCTCTCTCCAACTCCAAAGCTAATCGCCTGTGCTCTTCCCTCATGATATCCTCCTCCCGCCGCCTATACCCTCTAAGCGGCTCCCTCTCCCCCCGGCCCCCGGTCCCCATCCGCCCGTATCCGCCATCCTCATCGTCGAAATCCTCGTCAAACGCATCCTCGCCCTCCATTTGGCTCCCCTCGGGGACGTCCTCGCGCATCCTGCGCGCGCGTTCCGCGCGCCTGCGCCTGCGCTCCTTCTCCTCCATTGCGCGCAGCTCCTCCTCCTCCTCCGCCTCCTCCTCGTCATCGTATTCCCCCGGTCCCGCGACCGTTCTCGACCGCATTGCGCCACTGTACCGCGCCCCCCTGTGGCCCCCATACCCCCCCCCCCCTCCTCCTCCTCATCCACCAATTCGGACGCGGAGCGGGGAACCCCCTTTTCCCCCCGCTCCTTGGAAAGCATGCCCGCCAGCGGAGTTCCCTCAGTGGTCGACGCGGACCGGGGGACCCCCGCCCTCCGCCCATGCACATCCGCCGTTTTCGGGCGGCTAAGCCCCTCCCCCGCAAACCCCATCCGCCCCGCCATCTCCATCCCCGTCGGCGTCCGCGGGCGCGCCCCCGCTTCCCCGTGTTCCGCCGCACCCCGCCTGCTCGCTGCGCTTCGCAGCCTTCCCGAGGGGCTGGGCGCGGGCATTTCCCCTCCCGCTCCGCTGCTCCGCGAGGGCGGGCACGGGAAGAGCGCGGAGGCGGGGTCCCCCGCATCCGAGGCGTGAGAGCTCTGGCGGGACGGCGGGCGGTGCGGATCTCTTTCCCCCAGCGGCCTCCGCCTAAGCGGAGACCGCATTGGCCCGCCCTCATCCGCGTATCTTGAGCGCATGCGCGGGGGGGGCGTGCGGGGAGTGTGTTCAAACCCGCCATCCCCCCGCTCGCGCATGCTCCCCCCGCGCCTGCCCATATCATCGTCGTCCCCGACCGCCCTGCGCCGGGGCCGCCTCTCCCCGTCTTCGTACCCGATATCGTCGTCTCCGTGTTTCGGATGGTACCGTCGCACGGACGACGACGTTGACGACATGCTTTCGCGATCCGGCGAAATCGGCCGCCCGCCGCCGCTGCTCGCCCCACCCGCTCCTCCGCCCCCTCCCGCACCCACGTGATTCCCTGCCAGACCCATGTGGTTCCCTGCCATACCCACGTGGTTCCCTGCCATACCCACGTGGTTCCCTGCCATACCCACGTGGTTCCCTGCCACACCCACGAGGGTCCCTGCCACACCCAATCACGCTGCTTCACATCTGATCTTCCCCTCTTCCACCAGCTTTGCAGCAAGTGATCTGGCCCTCAAACTCCCAGCCATGCCTTGAGCCTCATAGTAAGCTGCCTCACAGATCTCCGTCGAACTCAATTCACTCTCCATTAACCCTTGCTAAATCCCAAAGGTCTTCCATCTCTGTTTTTAAGGGACCTTCTTTTGAGACATCTTGCAAGTGGCACGCTTATAGGTGTAGCAACCGTTTCTGCCCTTCGTGCAACCGCTACACCAACTGCTAGCAGCTATGCCCAGAGTCGTCCTCTTCCAAACAGCTCATCTTCTCCGTCCCATTCCTCTGCCTGTCCAGCTTCCCAACTCCTCTGCTTCGGCAGAACCTTTACTCAAAGCTACAGGCTTGGCATGTGAATACAAACAGCCCTTTGTCCTTTTTTCGTTGCCTACTCTGCTGACAGTACTCACTGATTGCACCACTGTTCATCTTGCCATGTAAATGCTGATCGTCTGCATCTCCACCATACTGCGAAACCCTTCCCTTGCCCCACCAGGACCCCTTGCTTCGTCAGCTCAACCCCCCTTTCTCCTTCCCTTTCACCATCATTACAGTCGACTCCCAATGGCCCTGCGTGCCCTGTTGCTGAGTCAACTGTTGACACATTTCCACAGTAGACGACCTTTGAACGTATCCAAAGTCGATTCCCAATGTTTCTACATCGCCTGCTGCCGACAATCTCCACACCTCTCCTTTCCATAGTAATCCTTTGAAAATGCTCCCTCGTCTCCCCCCTTTCCTTCAATGCTTTCATTACTCGTCGCTTGCCTAGTAACAAAGTGCCCTTCGGACAACACTCCCACTACAGTACAACACTCCTCTTTGAAAGGCTTATTCTCTTCCTCCCCTTTCTGCAATCCTTCCGAATTACCCGCTGATTGCGTAGGTGATGCTCCCGGACGACCATTTGTCACTCGCTCCCACTGCGGCCCTCCTGGCCTCTGAAACAGCTCATCTCACTCTGGTCGGAGCGCACTCAGGCCTCCGTAGAACACTCCCGCTCTCTTCGCCCTTTATATCTCCGCCTTTCCAGATGATGAGCAAATTATGGCATACAGGGGGGACTGACGTTGGAATGAAGACTCTTGTTGCTGGAGAATGAAAATTTAGGTCACAGCATCTGATTGGTAACAAGCATGCCCAATACGGGCCCTTCGCTTTGAACCAAATGAAACTGAGGACGCGTCAACTCCTGCTAAAATCGGCCATCGATCCTGCAAAATCGATCGGCCACCGCACTGAAATCCCGCATTTGTTTCCAAGTTTCAAAAGAACCTCCTCTAACCCAGGTAAAATTCGATCCTGCGCAGGATCGATCGCCGAAATTTGCAGGAGTTGACGCGTCCTGACTCCGTGTCCCGACAACTGGATGCGTTGTACATCTGTTCAGATTGAGTAACAGCTGCGAAACGGAGAACGAGCGCCAACACTTCCGCGAAAACATGTGCGACCTTTGCGAATGGTGTTCGGTGTGGCAGCACCCTGGGATCGCGAACCTTTTTGTCATGCCAAACTGGTTGTGCGTGCCTGCCCAGCCCACGAACTCACGACGTGGCCCGCATAGGCATGCGACTTGAACCTACGGCTCCAGATGTCTGGACGTGATCAACCACCTTTCTGGCTTTGTTACGAAATGTGTAACCACGCTGTACACTTCATCATTCGCGAGATTGAGGCAGCTTTCGGTGGGGCCTGCCCCAAACATAACCGCCAGAACCCCGATTCACATAATGGGCGCCTCGCAAACAACCACCGATATAATCATGTAGTTTAGGTGCATGTGAGCCGAACTGCCAAAAGGCAATGCGAAAGTTCTGCGATGGACGAGTGGATAGGAGCCATACTTCCTAACCAAATACCGGAATCCCAGCAGGTGACGGATTCTGAGACGGTACCGGAGTCTGACCAGGCTCGGGAAACGACTCTCGAGCCGCCTAGAAAGTCGTCTGATCAGGGACGCGAAACGGCTCAGGCGGTTGTGGCGGAAAAAAAGAAGCTTACCCGCCCTCGCTCTTCTTCCGCGAAACGGAAACCGCAGGACAAGGGGAAGGCGAAGGAACGAACGCACGAGCAGCAGGGAGAGGAGGAGCAGTCTAGGGCAGAACGAGAAAAGGTAGTGTCTGGCCGGCCGGCGTCAGAGGTTCGGCCGGCAGAGGAAGCTTCCTTGCTGACTGAAGCGCAGATAGGGCCGCGTAGGGAGCGAGCGAACGATCCGCAGGGAGAGTTAGAGCCGTGTGAAGCAGAACGAGAAAAGGCAGTGTCTGGCCGGCTAGCGTCAGGAGTTCGGCCGAAGGCAGAGCAAGCTTCAGTGCTGACTTCCGAGCAGATAGGGCCGCATAGGGAGCGAGCGAACGATCCGCAGGGAGAGGAGGAGCTGTCCGAAGCGGCAGAACCCGAAAAGGTTGTGTCTGGTCGGCTAGCGGGGTCAGGGGTTCGGTCAGGGGCAGGGGAACCGGCAGTGCTGACTGACGAGCAGCTACGGCAGCACACGGAGCGAATCACAGGGCCGCAACCACAGGATCTCGCTGCGCTACGCGCCAGCCCTCGCCGCCCAAGCAGTCCCGGCTTGTCGTCTAACGTGAGCGTACGTCAGCTTAGGTCTCTCTTCGAACAGTCGAAGACCGGAGTAAAAACCGCAGGAGCAGCAGGACCGCTTCGGAAAGGCGGTAAGACAAGCAAGATCACCAAGAGCGCAGGCAGCGGCAGCAACGCCGCCGGTGGCAACGCGAACGCGAAGGCTGTTAGGCGTGCCAACAGCAACGGCGCCACCACAGACACAGACTCATCGGACGCGTTGGGTAGTAGTGGTAACCCTAACCGTAACGCTGCGAACGGTAAAATGAAAAGAGATGGTTCGCTTAGAGCGGGGTCCGTTCTTGGTCCCGCAGGCAGAGCGTCGCCTAGACGGAAAGGGAAAATCGCAGGTGGAAACTTGGGTAATGCGGGGTCAAACTTGGGTAAATCCCCCCGTGCTATGAAGAGCCAGGTGCAGAAGCGGCAGCAGGGGAAGCAGGCGTTACAGGGACGGCCGAACTCTTTCTGTCAGGTAGACACGAGCACGAGCAGGGGAGGGGAGGATGGGTGCGGTTTGGAAGAGGAAGAGTGCTTGGGAAATAATGGTGCAAAATGCAGGGACGCTGGTGCTGAAGCGAGTGCGAAGGACAGAGGAGTGGAATGCGGTGCTTGTGGCGTTTTGGTGGGTGGTGAGTCGAATAGGGAGGTATCTGCATGGGGGCTTGGTGGCACAAAGCAGTGTGACAGTAACGGAATGTACTGCAGCGAGGGGAGCAGGAGCGGCAATGGCGAGGGAAACAGCAGCAGCAAAGCGAGACGGGGGACGGCAAAGGGAAAGCAGACGTTTGGAGCTGTTACACTTCGTTCTGATGCGGTTGAGATGGATACAGATGGGGAGGAATATGGAGGGGAGAGACAACTGGGTACCTTAGACAGTTTGGAAGGAGAAGAGGAGATGAGCGCGGGGGAAACCGTTGTCCTCGTTATAGGCAGCGGAAACACAGGCCTTACAACGGGGGTTGTCATGACCCCAGGGAAAACGAGGCGGAAGAGAGAGGAGGGGAGGACGGGGGGGCGGGGGAGAGGAGGAGGCGCGGGCATGGGGCAAGGCAGGGTGAGAGGGACGGTGGGGGAGAGGATACGACAGCTGGAGATAGCAGCAGCAAGTGCTGCTGCTGCTGCAGGTGTGGGGAGGGGTGCGGTTGCAGGGAGGAAAGGGAGAGGAGGAGCGGCTGGAGTACGCTGCTGCTGCTGCTGCTGCTGGTGCTAGGGTTAACCCTCGTAGAGGGTGGGGCGCCAAGGGGAGGAAAGCAGCGGTGATTGCTGGGGAGACAGGAGGAGCAGGGACTGGCAGTGGGAAAGGGAGGGATGAGGGGATTGAAGGATGTAGCGTGCCTGTGAATGGGGACGGGGACGGGGACGTGGATGGGGGAAGTATTGGGGAGGATGCACTGGGAAAGGGCTCGGGTGTTGGAGTGGGGGATTTGCCTGTGTTGACTGTTGGAGGAGCAGACAGCCGGGAGGTTTTCGAGGGTGCTGTTGTGAGTGTTGCCGGCCGTGGTGCTGGTACACGCGGGGCGGCAGGGGCAAAGGGGAGGAGGAAGGGGTTGAAGGGGGGGAGTGGTGTGGAAGGAAAACGATTGTCCGGAGCAGGTTGGTCGTCAGGAGGAGAAGGAAATGCAGGCAGGGGGGGAGCATATGAGAGTGAGAAAGAAGGGGAGAATGAGGGGGTAGGAACAGGGAAGGGGCAGCGTGGAATGGAAGATGAGGGGGTAAGGTTGGTCGAGCAAAGAGAATGCTGTTTGCTCGAGCAACCTGGAATGGAAGCAGGGGAGGGCAACAAGGAAGACGATAAGAATGGGGGCGAGTGTGCTGTGGAGGAATCAGTGGTGGTGGAATGCTGGAAAGAGGAGGAAGCCAGGGATACCTGTGAGGGGAATGTGGTAGCACGGTTACTACCGGGGTATGATGGAGCGGAGACGGTGGTTGATCAGGGAGGCATGGCGACTCAAGAGGAACGGGCTTCAGTGTGTGATGGGACGAGGGGTGGGAGGAGGGAGGGGATGAGAGATGAGATGAGAGGGGAGACGAGAGGCAGGATGATTGTGAGAGAGGGGGGTGTGGAGGAGGGTGTTGATGGGGTGGTGGAGGCAGGAGAGGGCGTGTTGTTTAGTGGAGGGGCGTTTCTGCTTCGAGAAGGAGAGGAGCTGCGAGTAGAGGCGGAAGAAGGGGAAGAGGAGGAGGAAGGAGCGGGAGAGGGGGAGGAGTCTGACGAGGAGGAGGAGGAAGAGAGGGAGGGGGAGGTTGTGTGTCACGAGCTGCGGCTGAGTGTGGAAATGGAGGAGCAAGCGAGAGAGGCGCTGGAGGGGGGAGAGAGTGTGTTACTGGTTGATGACGTGTCGGGGCGGGCTTATCAGCTGCTGTCAGCTGTCGTCGTGGAGGGGGTGGGCGTGGATGGAGGGAGGGAGGAGGGGGGAGGTAGTGATGATGAGGGAGAGGAGGAGGAGGAGGAAGAGGAGGAGGATGGGAATGAGGGTGAGTGTGAGTGTGGGGAGGAGGTGGAGGAGGAGGCTGAAGGGAAAGAGGGGTCAGATAACAGAGAGGCCGGAATGGAGGAGGTGGAATGGGAGGAGGGCGATGAGAAAAGGGAGGGGAAGAGGGAAGAGGAAAAAAAGGGTGTCGAGGAGTGGGAGGAGGAAGGGGAACGGGAAAGGAGAGGGGAGGAGGAAGCAGCTGGTGAAGAGGAGGCGTGGGCCGCAGAAGCCGCAGGTGGGGCTGTTGGGGGCAGTGGGGTGTGTGGGGTGGGTGGGGCAGTTGGGGCAGGGGACAACACCGTAGCTACATCTTCCCACCCACCTTTCTCTGGCCCTTCGTGTCCAAACCACTGCATGGACAACAGTATAGTAGCAGCTGGTGATTATAACGAGGTAACTGACAGTCTTTCTCGTGATGGTTTTATGAGCACCGTGGTTACAGGGAGCGGAAGGGAGCTGCGTGCCTGTGACGGGCGGTCTCTCTCGTCCCTCTCTGGAGACTTGTCTTTTTGTGGGAGCTTGGAGGATGCAGGGACTATAGTCGACACCAGCGTTGGCACCGAGAGGGGCAGTTGCAGTGTGTATAGTCGTGGGATTGATGCAGAAGGGTATGCGTTTCCAGAGAGGACGAGAGGGTATGTGCCATCAGCGGCGGCGGCAGCGGCAGCCAGAGCAGTGTCTTTTGAGGCGCCGCAAGAGGGGTATGCTTTTCCAGAGAGGTCGAATGGGTGCGTGTCAGAAGCAGCGGCGACTGCAGCGGCAGCAGCCGCAGCAGCCGTGGCAGCAGCAGCGGAACGAGCAGCGGCAGCAAGAGCAGCAGCGGAAAGAGCAGAAGAGGCATTAGCAGAAGAACCACTGCGGCAGGTGGTAACTGGGGCAGGTAGGAGGTTTGGTAACAGTAACAGCAACGGCAATGCCAATGGGAGCGGCAGCGGCAGTGGCAGGAGCAGCAGCAACCAGCCCGGCCGGCATGTTATCAGAGCTGGTGCAGCTTCGAGCTTAGACTCCTCGACACACAACCTCGCACAGAAACACCTCTCACACCCCTCCTCCTCCTCCGTTTCCTCCTCGTCCACCTCCCCGCCGCAATCTATATTTTGTACCTCCTCTGCTGTCCGGCGCACTGTAGCGGTGAAGCAGTGGATCGACTCCCAGCCAATGGCGTCGCAGCTCGACCCTGTTGCAGAATCAAATCTTGAATCGAATCCGGAGCAGAATCTTGAAGCCAGATTTGAGCCGCCGCCCGAGATCGTGCCAGTGATAGAACCAGAAGAAGACGAAGTGTTGATCCTACCCTCAGCAGCAGCAGCAGCCGCCGCAGCAGCAGCTTCTGCTCCCGCTCCCGCTACTGGCTTGGGAAACCCTTCTGGTGTTACTCGCGCAGACCATCCCTTGCTATTGTCACACAGCTCAGCCCGTCAAGCCTCTCGTTACAGTCACACTCACCAGATGCCTCCAGCCATGCCGCCCAACCAATGCTTCCTCACGCCCGTGCGCGTTGCTGCTCGGCGGGGGCTGTTCCGAAACGAGTGTGTGGCACCTGCGGTGATGGGAGGGGGAAACCACTCCCGAGGTGCTCCTGGGGCGTTGGGTGGGGTGAACCAATCAGGCAGTGGGGGTGCAAGAGGTGGAAATGAGAGGAGAGCAGGGGGGCAGCTAACCGTGGGTGGGGTTCAAGGAGTGAGGAGGGGTAGTGAGAGGTTGAGGGGCGGTAGAGGGGGTGGGGAGGAGGTGGGGGTGGGGACTCAGCGAGCGAGATTGAGGCCTGTTGGGGCGGTGAGAAGTGGGGGAGAGGCGGTTGAAGGAGGAGGTATGGATGTCGGGGTAAGGGCGGGTGCGGCAGGGGGAAGAGGGGGGGGAGGGGGAAGGACGTCAACAGGAGCAGGCCCATGGGCAGGTGCAGATGTAGTTGCGGGGGCAGCGGGAGAGGCAGATGCAGGGCGACTTGAGGGAGAAGGGGCAGTAGCAGGAGGGCATACGTCGCAACGAGGGGAGGCGGGAGGCAGTCAGAAGGGAGGGGGAGGCAGTCAGAAGTCTCGAGGAGGGAGGGGGATGAGAGGGGGAGGAGCAGCCAGAAGGGGCAGAGGGAGAGGAGGAGCGAGGGAGAGAGTACAGCTGGAGACACAAGAGGAACGACGGGAGGAATCACAGGAGGAAATACAGGAGGAGGAGCAGGAGGAGAATCAGGAGGAGGATCAGGAGCAGGGAGAAGGCGAGAACAGAGAAGGCGAACTGATGACCGTACCCAGTAGTGGTCGGCTGCCTGCCATACATTCTGGCACTCATCTGTCTGGGGCACCACGCGTGGTGGGGAACGAGGGGAGGAGGGCGCCGCGGCGCTGGTGGTTGCTTACTGGCTCGTCGGCTTACCTGTGTGTGGCGTGCCCTGTGGTGCTGCGCCCTGTGCGCCCTGTGGAGCATGGGGACCCTGTACACAGGAGCACTGGCACTGGTGGGTCGCTCTGCTTTAGGCAGCATGATGCTGGTGATGGGGATGGCGAAGAGGAGGTGGGGGTTCGCGTGGCAGGGAGATTTCCTGCTGCTCCTCGCTCATCGCCTCGTGATTGGCCGAGCGAAGGTGCTGACGTGGCTGAATGGCGGGTGGACGGGGCAGGAGAAGCTGAGATGGAAGAAGCAGGAGGGGGAGGAGAAAGAGGAGGAGAAAGAGGAGGAGGAAGAGGAAGGAGAGCTGTGCGAGCTGCAATGACAGAAGAATCAAGAGAAGAGGAAGAGGATGAGGAGGAGGAGGATGAGGAAGAAGGGGAGACATGGCAGCTGTGCATGGGAAGAAGAGTGCACACTAGAGAGGGCAGAGGAACGGGGAGAAGGGTTGGAGGGAGACTAGAAGGGGAATATGTTGAGAGGGGAGGTGAAGTTGAACACTCAGCTGCTGCAGGGGGCGCAGATACTGAGGCTTCTTCAGATGGGGATATCCCTACTGCCAGTGCTGGGGGCGTTGCTGTTGCTGCTACACGGGTGCATGGGGCACCTGCTGAATGTGCAACTGTGCATGCCTTGAGCGCACGAAGTGGAGAGGGTATGAGAAGCAGAGCCCTGTGGCGCTGGCAGCAGCAGCAGCAGCGCCTGAGAAACCAGTTCTCGCCCCTCCCCTCCCTCCTCTCCTCCCCCTCCCGTGCCCCTCGCACCGGCCAATCCCGTCGCGACACGCGGCCACGTATGCTGAGTCAGGGCCAGCAGCATCCACGTCAGCAGCTGCCAGAGCAGCAGGAGGTGGATCTGGGGCAGCAGCATCTCGTGCCAGGTCAGCTTCTGCCGAGTGAGCAGCAGTCTGCGTCGAGTCAGCGCAGGTTGGGTCGGCGTCGGGTGTCTGTACATGGGCTAGCGAGCAGGCAAGGCAGGCAGAGAGGAAGCGGGGGAGATAGAAGAGGAGGGGCGGCTGTGGTTGGGGCGCGATCGGAAGGGGTGCAGAGCGGTGATAGTGATTTGGAGGCGAATGAGGGAGAGGGGACGGGCGGAGGGACGGAGGGCGAAGAGGAAGAAAATCTTCCTGCAGGACCTGAGGGCAGATTCAGTGATCGCGTCCAAGGGGCTGTTTTTGAGTCGACTCAAAACGACGAGAATATTGCAGGACCTGAGGGCAGATTCAGTGATAGCATCGACGAGGCTACTGCAGAAGAGAGGAGGGGCGCTTTGGGAGCAGTGGATGAGAGTGCGGCGAGTGGTGGTTCGGAGCCGTTGGTTCGGCAACCAGCGAGTGGTGGTTCGGGAAGAATTGAAATGACCTCAGAGGTGGTTGTAGAGAGGGATCAGGAGAGGTTGGGAGGTGGTGGGGAGGGGACGAGGTCAACTGGGGACGCAGCAGCAGGAGCCTCAGAGATAGAGGCATCAGGAGGTGCAGGTTTGGCAGGGGCAGGGGAGGAATCCGTGAGCTGTGGTGCTGTGAACAGTGTTGTGAACGGGGTTGGCTCACCTGCCGAGCCTGAAGCTTCGGGTGAAGGTTTGGCAGAAGGTGAGGAGGTTGGGGAATCGAGTGGATCGGAGAACGTGTTGGAGGAGGCTGGCTGTTTGCAAGAGGACGGCTTTTTAAATGAGCAAGAAGCTCGGGAGGACGACGATGCTGGGAACGAGGAAGGCCCTGAGGAAGTGGAAGACCGTGGTCCTAGTGACAGGCTAGCGGTGGGTTTGGCAGTGGCAGTGGGCGCAGCAGCAGGGAGTAACAGAGGTGCAACTTGTGAGGTGCAGCAAGAGGCGGTCGGGGTAGCAGAGCCGGCAGAGGGTATTGACATGGCAGGGGGTGTGCCATCGGTTTGTGCTGCAGAGAGAGGGGCGCATGCTGTTGTGGCGCCTTCCATACCAACAGCCATCGCTCCTTCAGAGGTCGATGCGGGTGGGACCCAACTACCTTGTGCCGCTGCTTGTGCCGCGGAAACGCCTCATTCACGGCTGGATGCAGCACCTGATGCAGCACCTGATGCAGCTCCTGAAAGAAGACAATTTCACACACCTGATGAAGCACCTGAATCTGGAAGCAGCCAGGCAGCACTTGCAGCAGCCGCAACACCCCACGCCAACCCACCAACCGATGCCACACTGGCTGCTTCACAGCAACCGCTCTCCACCCCTCTCTTTGCAGCAGCAACCATGCACCCTGCTTTCGTCGCACCTCCCGTCATCGCACCTCACCCAATCGCACCTGCCTCTACCACACCTCATACCATTGCACCTCCCTGTATTTCACCTCACACCATTGTACCTTCTATCGCACCTCCCCCCATCGCACCTTCCCCCGTCGTGCCTCCACCTATCGCATCTCCCCCTATCGCACCTCTCCCTATCGCACCTCCCCCTATCACACCTCCCCCCATCGCGCCCCCCCTTGTCACACCTCCCCCTGTCGCACCTCCACCTTTCCCGTCAACACTCTCCATGCCCAGTCCCTCTTCCATTGGCGAAGCAGCAGCGGCAGGCACAGCAGCAGTAACAGCCGCAGGAGCTTTCCATCCATGCGTTCTTTCGAACGCACATGCGCCACAGCCACAGGGTTATCAGGTTACTGTGTTACCACAAGCATCATTCAGTGGCACGCCACAGGTGCTGCCATACATTAATGACACACAGCCAACCTCACAACCGTACTTACAGCCTGCCTTACAGCCGGCCTTACAAACGACAGTACTGCAGCAATCCGTAGGCATACAGCTCCTCCCCCCTGTGGGTCAGGAGCATTTGCATTCCACACCCTATAATCCATTTGAGCCCAGCCTTGCGCCTGTCACTTATGCTCCCACTAATCCGTTTGATCCTTCCCATCTGTCCAATCTGCCGCCTGTGTCTCATCCAACGGCAGCCATGCCGCACGCCAGCTATGCCCCTTCTGATGGCTTTGCACTTTCTGCTCCTCCTGCCGGACTTGCCCCTTCTCCCCCTGTGCACTGGCACGAGCCGTCCCAGCAGCATGGTTATGTGCCGTTGCCAGCAGCAGCGGTAGGATCCACAGCAGCAGGGGCAGCAGCAGTTGGGGCAGCAGCAGTAGAGGCAGCAGCAGAAGCAGGGTCAGCAGGAGCAGGGGCAATGACTGCAGCAGCATCGTCTCCCATGAGTGATTGGGTTCTGTTTTCCCCAGCACGAGGCGAAGAGGCAGACACAGCAGCAAGCGCTGTGCCCTCAACAGCTGTAGCAGCGGCAGTGGCGCCGGCAGCGGCGCCTGCAGCAGCTGTAGCAAGGCAGTGGTCAACAGGTGGGGCACCAGACGGGGCTAATGGATTGAGGGGGAACAGTGTGCGGGCAGAGGAAGGGAGAGAGGGGGCCAATGGGAGAGTGGCAGCAGAGGAAGAGAGAGTGGAGGCAGAGGGGGGGCGAGTGGGAGCAGAGGTGGCGAGAGTGGCTGCGCCGGGAAGGGTAAGTCCTGCTCGGTTCCGCAGGGTGGTGAGTTCAGGTGCTGCCCAGATGACCACTGTCAGTACTGCCTTGCCTGTACCCACAGGAGCACGCATGGGCTCCCCGTTGACTCGAAGGGGGAGAGAAGGGCACACGGGGGCTGGGGTGTTGCATTCAAGCGACAGCTTTAGTGGTGGTGGTGCTGGGGGGAGTAGCGGTGCTGCTGGTGGTGATGGTGTGAGTGGTGGGAGTGGTGTGGCTGGCAGCAGCAGCCGAGGGGAGGTGGTGTTGAGGATGCACGAGCAGCGGCAGCAGCAGCGGCAGCGGCTCCTGCTGCTTCGGCTGCAGCGCATGCTCTTGACCCGTGGCGAAACACCTAGTAACGAGGATGGAGAAGCAGGAGAAGGGGAGGAGAACCAGCAGCAGAGTCTGACCCACCAGCAGCAGCACCAGCTGTACGAGCAGTTGCAGCAGAGTCGCGGGGGGAGCAGGGACGAACAGGCATTGATAGATGCTGCTATTGAACAAGCTCTCTTTGGCTCCTCCTCCTCATCGACTCTGCTTACCAGCTGCTGCTGCTGCTGCTGCTGTTCCTGCTGCTGCTGCCCCAGGTTCTAGTGGTATTGAGTCTTCTCGCCCTGCTGTCTCGATGAGACTTCCAGCATCAGCGCGTGTGGTAGCAGCGATGGCGGGGGCTAATGTAGCACGCAGCACATCAGCTACTGTATCAGGCAGTGTAGCAGGAGCAGGAGGAGTGCCACTGGTAGCAGTGCTGGGAGGCCCGCCAATCCAGGTGTCATCCAGACGAACCCAGAGCCCTGCTCTCACCCACACTCATGCTTGGGGTGGTGGGGTAACTGGCAGCAGAAGGCAAGTTGGGGTTGAGAGACAGAGGGGAGGAGCAGAGGAGCAGGAAGATGAAGGGAGCAGGGGTAGGCGTGGGGGAGGGGTGGTAAGAGGGAGAAGTAGGGGAGAGAGTATAGGAGGAGGAACAGTAGCTGGGGAGGAGTTTGAGGCGAGTGGAGAAGAGGAGGGGGAACCTGGGGAGGCGGTGTGCTGTGTGTGCATGGAGAGGCCGAGGAAGGCAGCGTTTGTGCCATGTGGGCACATGCTGTGCCGCACGTGTGCTCAAGAGGTCAGGGACCGGCGCGGCAAGTGCCCTTTGTGCAATAGAAAAATCAAGGATGTGCTCAAATTGTACTGATAGGAGGACTATTGTTTTGAGATGTGGTACGTGGTAAATAGCCAAGTCCATCTATTACCATGCTCTGCAGAACGCAAAACAGTTCCATAAGTTGGTCGTACACTGCAATGCCCATTAAATAGCAAACTAGCAGTCAGAAGCAGGAGCATCAGCCTGAAACAAAGAGGACAAACCCAGATCTCATTTCTTGAAGTAGAAAACATCCACACCAGGAAGGGCCGGCTTCACTGTCTACCATCCAATAATCTGCAAGTCCAACATCTTCCAGGCTGGGAAGAGCCCTCAAACACGCAATGCCATATTCACCAAATGGCGATTTTAAATAGATAGTCTTGAGGTTCCTGAAGCATGTCAGATGCTGCAGTCCCTGTTCAGTGATGTACTCTGGGAGGCAGAGCCAAGAGAGTTTCGTCAAAGGCCAAAGATATGGCAGTGCGCCATCTGACACCAACGAATTCCCAAGATCCAAAGTTTGAAGCCATGTCAGCTTCCCCAGATTTTCAAGTCCTGCAATGGAGAAAGTGCGGCAGTCAAAGGAACACGAGCAGTTATAGCTGCGAGAGAAGAAGAGGTCTTTCAGGGAGCTAAGGGATGACAAATAGCCGAGGCCAACTTCTGTAACTGCAGTCTCAATCAAATTCAGTCGATGAAGATTCGGCAAATGGCTGATTCCCAGAATAACGGAATCGTCGACTTTGGGTGATTGTAACTTCAGCTCCTCCAACCATGGCATTGATGGAAGGTATTTTAAGGCGGCTTCATTGGCAGACTCGCAAATGCTGAGGCTCTTCAGGGATGTCATGCAGGCGAGGCGATAACAGCCAATGGCAGATAAGGGTTCAAGGTTACTGAGTTCCACTTTGGTAGTATCCGCGGCACGTATGATCTTAATATCCGCATCGGTCGTTTGCTGACAAGAAGCCAATGTAATAGCCTGAAACGAAACTAAAAAAAAAAAAACTGTTAGGTACTGTGATTGAGCAAATAAACTCGTATACAGGACCAGCATTTCTCACCTCCCAAATCTGAATCACTTCTCGCTTCTGCTGTACCAGCGCTGTCTCTGCCTCGGATAATCGCGCTCTCAATGCCGTGACCTCCTTTTCCTTCTCTGCTTCTACCTGCGAAATTCGTGCTGCCAGTGCAGCCATCTCATTCCTCCGAACTGTCTCTGCCTGCGATGCTCGCGCTGTCAAAGCAGCCAACTCTTTTTTCTTTTTCGCTTCTGCCTCCAAATATCGTGCCTTCAGATCAGCTATTTCCTTATCCTTCTCCTGCTTACCCGTATCACAAGCTAACTTAAGCATCCGCTCATTAATGCTACTTCTACTGGCTTTAGTTATTGCTTCCAAAGCGACCACTCTCTCCTTCAAACCTTCCATCACTGCCTCCACACTTCCCAGTCGCGCATTAATCCTTTCCCTCTGCTCGTTTTCTTCGTCCTCTAAATCCAACCTAATCTCGTCAAACCGAACCGCTAATCTAATCGCTCCCCTTGTAACTTCTTCCAGAAGCACTTCAGTTGCCGTCTCCATTGTGAGCTTGATCTGACGTGACGGAGGAAGGAACTCCTAAAGCAGCTGGATTGAAGCAGCGACAGAATGTGGGTAGCTCTGTTATTTCTCCAAATAGGGGAATTTCTAGGTTGCATTTCATTCGAAATTTGCTTCTGCGTGGCATGGCATCCCTGGTGGGGCCTTGCCTGGCTTCATGTCAGGAGCAGAAGCGGTGTCATTGGCCGAAGGGACATCACTGACCTCGATTCGAATCGAAGGCGTGTCTGAAGTACCCTCGAATCTAAGATTTCGACAGTCAGGATTCGCCGACATCCGCAAACGGATGTCGACGTTTCACTTCGGTTCGGACACTCCCTATCGTGAACTGTGTTTATCCACATCGACACCACCGCACTGAACCTACCTCGTCAGGGATGTAGCGAAACACTGTATGGTTTGGCGATACATTGACGAATGTCTACCTATTTAGTTACTCGTAGTCGCAACTTCGAATTCGCCTCACACATCCTCTTTCATTGCCGTCCAACACACCCGAAGCGAAACTTCGCATCGACGAAACAGTCGCACAGTCAACCCCACCGCCAGCCCCCCACCGAAAACGGTGGGTGGGGACAGACGAGCCCAAGGCGGGTCTCCCTATTTCTCCATTATGCCTCCCTCCATCAACCATGCTCGAGGCGCGACGCGTGCGAGTGACCACTCGAATTCACCAAGAGACCACCTGCGCTCTAGGATCCCTGAGTCATACTCGCCTGTTCCGTTAGTCCCTAGGTTCTCTATACCCCACACGAAAACCATTATTGGAGCGCGCGTCGCTTTCGTATACTCGACGATTTGATCTTTCGAAGGCCGTGAGCCTGAAACTCCAAGTGCGACGCGCAAAAGCCTATTTGAATTTTCTACCCAAAGTATGACCTATAAAACGAGGACCAAGGCCACGCATTGTCTGCATTCCAGTCGGCTGCAGCTGAGTTATCTCTCAGATTTCCACACCCCCAAAACTCCTCCACACTTGTCCCTTCGCTTGACAAAGGCGCCAGACGAACGTTAAGAATTTAAAGACGACCGTCTACCGTATCGCTGGTTCCACAGCTTCTCGAGATTCTCGTTCAAAGCGCTTCACTATATCCTTTCAACAACTACTCATTACGCTTCACCAGCGTCAGCTGCGGACCCCGCTGCATCTAGTTTCTTCCGGTTCTTGCGTGTAGCTAGACCCGTAGAACCGCGTGAATTTCTCACAATGCGTCCAAATTCAGTGCTTCGCGTGGCGCTTGGCAGCCTCTGTACAGTCCCAATACCTATCAGCCACTCACCAGCGCAACGCCCCAAGTACCATGCTCGCGGAACGAGATGCCGTGCCTTCGGACGAGGCTCGGGCCGAGCCTCGTCCTTGGTTCTGTTCACCCAGCTTCTCCTCCTCGTTTCACTCTCCCTCTGTACAAACCTCCGAAGCTCGCTTGCATCTGCCACCGGCTGCCAAACACACAATATTTCCCTGTCCGATCCCAAATTATTAGGCGGAAAAGGCATAGGCGTCAATGTTGCTGGTGCATCAGAGACGGAAGATGTGCCTGAGTGGATCGGGAAAAGGCGATCGCTGTTCCGCTGGTGGGCGGGGTCAAAGAATCCAAAACAGGTGGGTGACGGATGGGTGAGTGAGCTCGCAGTGCTGAGTCTTGATTATTTCTCCCAGCACTCTCTTCCTACTCTCTCTCGGCCATTCCCAGGTATCACTTGCCGCAAGTACATCAGAGTCATGAGATCGATCTCTTGCTATGTCTCTTTCCTTTAAACCATATATCAGGTGACCATAGCTCCACCTGACCGCCAAGGCATTATATTTATGTGATATGATCAGTCTCTTTCCACGTCTCATGTCGTTGCTGCTTTCTTTTCTACCTTCCTCGCCCATTCCCCAGGTGCACATAGCCCTGGCCGGTCCCAACAGCATCAGAGTCATGTGGTCTACGTCTCGCCGTGGTACGCCATCATTGGTGGAATTCGGGTTAACTTCTGGGCAGTACACCAGCAAGGTGAAGGGGAAGTCTTCCAGCTACACCTTCCTGACCTATTCGTGAGTACACTAAAAGAAAAGGGCTTTTTTTTTTTCTTGTTTTCACTGATTGCCTTGCCTCTCCCACACACTTGCTTCTCTTTCTTCGTGCTCCAGTATGACTCAACGCTTTGCCTTTCCATCAATGCATTTCTTACCAGATTCACCTTTTCTTGCTTCCACGTTCCAACACTCCATCTAGCCACATACCACCTATTGCTATTAGATTGCGAGAGAGACAAGACACCACTGACTGACCTCTGGTCCCTCATGACACCCTCCAATGACTATTTCCCCTCCCCTCCCGTTCTGTGGTAATCTCCCTCCTCCCATTCCCCCTGTTTTCCTTTCCCCCATCCGAACACCTGTGCGAATTGGGCCAGCTGCACAGCGTAGTGCTTTCAGGCCAGCAACCCCAAACCACCTACTACTACCACATCCCAGGGGCAGGGCCGGAACGGTCCTTTGTACTCCTCTCCCCTCACATTCCACCCTCCATCTTCCCCTCTCTTCATTTCACCACCTGAGCAGATCGGGTCAGCTGCACAGCGCAGTGCTGTTGAGCCTGCAACCCCACACCACCTACTACTACCGCATCGCAGGGGAGGGAGCAGAATGGTCCTTCATCATTCCCTCCCCTCCCTTCCTTTCCATCATCCCACCATCTGTGCAGGTCGGATCAGCTGCACAGCGCAGTGCTCTTTGAGGCTGCATAGGTGGTGCTGGAACAATCCCTCAGTGTCCCCCCCCCCCCCCTTCCAATCCTCCCTTTCCTTCCCCCAATCCGACTTTTTTGCAGGTCGGACCAGCTGCACAGTGCAGTGCTGTCGGGCCTACAACCCCAAACCACCTACTACTACCGCATTGCAGGGGAGGGGCCAGAACGGTCCTTTGTAACGCCGCCCACGGATGCTGCTGCTGACGTCAGCATCGCTGTTGTTGGTGAGAGCTGGTGTGGCAGTTGGTGGGAAGCGGGTGCGAGGGGGTGGGAGGGGGTGGGAGTGGGTTGGAGTGGGTGGGAGTGAGTGGGGTTGGGTGGGTTGTGATGCCACCCACCTCTAGAGTCTGGACCTCAGGTGCAGTGCGGTTAGGATGGTTGGAGGATAAGGGATGTTGAAGTCAGCATTGCTGTTGTTGTTGATGGGTGGTGGCATCAGCGTTTGTTCATCCTCTTCCTCCTTCCCATTCCTCTCCCTTGCGTTGTTTTCCCTCCTTCCATTCCAGGTGACATTGGTCTATCCAAGGCAGCCCGCACAACCATCACCCGTCTTTCCCAGCAGCCCCACTCCCTCACCCTCGTCCCGGGGGATCTCTCCTACGCCAACGGCTTCCAATCCGTGTGGGACAGGTGGCAGAACCTGGTTGAACCAGACGCCAGCACACACCCCTGGATGGTCGTTCCGGGAAACCACGAAGCCGAGGCACTTAGCGCGATCAGCCCAAAGGGGTTCGAGTGGCCCACGTTTCTTAAGCGATCCGCTTTGCTAAACGGCGGCGCGTTCCGGGCGTATAAGAAGCGGTGGCAGATGCCTTCTGCTGCTAGCGGGTCGCCTTCTAAGCTGTATTATTCGTTTGAAGTGGGAGGGGCGCATATCATCGTGCTCTCCTGCTACTCGCCCTTCGGCCCTGACTCCAAGCAGTTTGACTGGCTGCAGGTGAGCCCTGGGGGGAGAGCAAACGGGAAGGGGGTGGGTTGTTGTGAGTGAGCTTTGTTCAATCAAAGCCCCTTTAGTCACATCTAGCATCGCATCCCTTAGTGGGTGGCCTTCTAAGCTGCCTGTACTACTCGTTTGAGGTGGGAGGGGCGCATGTCATTGTGCTCTCCTGGTACTCGCTCTTCAGCCCCGACTCTGACCAGCGCAATGGCTGCAGGTGAGCCTTGGGAAGTGGTTGGGGAGGAGATGGCTACATGAGCTGTGCAAACAGGTCAGTCTGTTATTATTTTTTATTATTTTTATTATTATTTTTTTATTACTATTGTAATAATTATTATTAATTTTATTGTAGAAATGCGAGAACAAGCGTCTAGCGAGTGCAGAATTGCGAGAACAAGCGTCTAGCGAGTGCAGAACTGCGAGAACAAGCGTCTAGCGAGTGTAGAAATGCGGGAACAAGCGTCTAGCGAGTACAGGCGTCTAGCGAGTGCAGAATTGCGAGAACAAGCGTCTAGCGAGTGCAGAAATGCGAGAACAAGCGTCTTTTTTTTTTTTTTTTTCTTATTCTTATTATTATAATATTTTATTATTCATGAGCCCTGGTATCACACCAACAGCAACCACCACATGCATACCCACTGTCACCCCTCTGTTATCCCTCTGTACCCTCCATTTCTTAGAAGGACCTATCAAGCGTGGATCGGACCAAAACACCCTGGCTCATAGCATCCTTGCACGAGCCCTGGTATCACTCCAACAGCGACCACCAGAGAGACGGACAAGCTATGAGGGAGACGCTGGAAGAGACGCTGTACGCCGCCCGGGTTGACATGCTGATCACTGGTCACGTGCATGCATACGAGCGAACGGTGAGTTGCAACGACCGACCGTTTCATTGGCTTGATTGTATTGACGAGCTTTGAGTCGACTCAAAACCCGTTCTACGCCGGCTGCGTTGACATGCTGATCACTGGTCACGTGCATGCATACGAGCGAACGGTGAGTTGCAACGACCGACCGTTTCATTGGCTTGATTGTATTGACGAGCTTTGAGTCGACTCAAAACCCGTTCTACGCCGGCTGCGTTGACATGCTGATCACTGGTCACGTGCATGCATACGAGCGAACGGTGAGTTGCAACGACCGACCGTTTCATTGGCTTGATTGTATTGACGAGCTTTGAGTCGACTCAAAACCCGTTCTACGCCGGCTGCGTTGACATGCTGATCACTGGTCACGTGCATGTGTACGAATGAACAATGAGTTGTGGTGACCGTTGTACCATAGAAATGACAGCTGTAACGACCGCTGTAACAGCGTGTATTGGCTTGGTTATAATGCTTCTGTGGGATCATTCACGTCCTATCCCATCAACCCAAGTTGTACACCGTTTCTTTGGCTTGATGATATTGTCTTTCTTAATTCACCTCCATTTTCATCCTGTTTCCACCCCTTCAGACCCGCGTGTACAACGGTCAGGAGGACCCCTGTGGGATCATGCACATCACTGTTGGGAGTGGCGGGAAGGACTTATACCCAAGGTAAGCTGGCTGTACTGTATTGTGACATAGTTGTAACTTCGAGTGGGCTTAAACCAAGGCTACTCTTGAGCTGACTTGAAAGATATACACCACTGTTGGGAGTGGCAGAAAGGATCTGTGTGTACCCAAGGAAGGTCAGCTGTGCTGTTACACATCGTAAGCCTCTACCCTTCAAAATTCAGGTGTACCCTGAGACGTCTCGAATTTGGGTAGTTTCGTGTCATATCCTGGGAACATCAGATATCTTTTGAGGCGCCTCGAAAGTTTTTTTCCCCTCTCCGCTTCGTTTCTCCCGAGCCTGCATGGTCGGCCTTCAGAGAAGCCGCCTTTCGCTTTTCTCTCTTCAAGATCGATGGCAGTGCAGCAGGGGAGGCGGACTGGCGTTAACACCATGTTTATGCTCCTCCCTTCCTCCCTCCCCCACGCCCCCTCTCCCCCTCTCAGCTTTGTCTCCCCCAGGCCTGCGTGGTCTGCCTTCAGAGCAGCTTCCTTTGGCTTTGCCCTATTCAAGATCGATGGCAGTGCAGCAGGAGAGGCGGACTGGGTGTGGCACCGCAATGACGATTCCCCATCTGTTGCTGCTGACTCGGCTCGCCTAGTCAGCCTTGCCAGCAGCTCTGCTCCTGCTGAGTGCCGGCCCTTGTGATGTGCGGTTGAAGGGGCTGTGAAGGGGTGGGTGGTTGGGGTTGACAGTGCAGCAGGGGAGGCGGACTGGGAGTGACACTGCAACGAGGAGTCCCCCACTGTTGCTGCTCACTCGGCTCGCCTTGTCAGCCTTGCCAGCAGCTCTGCTCCTGCTGAATGCACACCAGTGTGACGTGCAATTCAAGGGGAAAGGGGGGGAGGGGACGGGGGGGGATGGGAGGGGGGACGGGTTTGGCAGTGCAGCAGGGGAGGCGGACAGAGAGTGGCACTGCAATACCGATTCCCCCGCTGTTGCTGCTGACTCGCCTCGCCTCACCAGCCGTGCCAGTGCCTCTGCTCCTGCCGAATGCCGACCAGCGTGATGTGCGGTTCAAAGGGTGGAGAGGGGGGAAGAAGGGGGGGTAGGAGAGGGGGGGGGGGGGGGGGGGGGGGGGGGGGTTTGGGTGCAGTGCGGCAGAGGACTAGGAGTGGCACCGCATCACTGATCTCCCTGCTGCTGCTGCGAACTGAGCTTGCCTCGTCATCAGCCCTTTCATCAGTCCTGCCAGCAGCTCTGCCAGCAACTGTGCCATCAGCCCTGCTCTGGTCGAGTGTAGACCTATATCATATGGAGGGTTGCTTTCTTGCGGTCAATGGAGGGTGGATTCATACTGCAGAAATCATTTGCTGTGGATTCCTCTTGCCTCGTTATGTACTTGCTAGTGCCTGCTCTGGCTGAGTGCATACCGTACCAGCATAGCATTGTAGGGGTGTTGCTCTGGTCAACGGGGAATCGTTGGTTTGGCATCGCAACAATGTGATTCCCGGTTGATCAGAGCAGCTCCAGTATCCAGTTCCTCCTCCCCTTTTTTCCAGCCTTGCTAGTGTCTTTGCTCGCTGAGTGCAGACCTGCATTGTAGGGGTGTTGCTCTGGTCAATGGGGAATGGCTGGTTTGGTATCGTTATGCTGTGATTTCCTGTTGATCACAGCAACACTGCTCCTCTTCCACTTATGCTGCTTGCTTGGCCAGCTTTGCTTTTGGTTGAGATTCCAGTGTTTATACCCTGTATCTTATTAATGCATATAAGGTATTAACTGTAGGTATTACCTACAGTTAATCTTTTACAATAATCAAGGCAATGCAAATATAAACGCAACACAGCAGCTGCGTCATTCTTCAGCTCTTGGTCCCACCACCAAAATCCGTTATTGGATTATTAGATTGTGGTGCACAAGAACACAGCCTCATACAACCACTAAATTCTCACACATCCAACATAAACAGCGAACTCCTTTCAGCCCACTCCTCCCTACACATTGTCTTCCTGCACCAGGCACTTTTTATTCTTATTGATGCAGTCCGTAACGAGGCGAGTCAGAACCTTTTGATCCCACCCGTTGATGAAATCGCTATGATACTCATACGGACTCCCAGTACCACCGCTCTGCACCGTTGACAAATAGACCGCGGGGTTCCCCTTCACACCGTCTTTCGGCCACGTCAAATCCAAATCGTGGCTAACTGGGTAATAAACCTTGATGCTGATTCGCGGAAGGGGCACGGGATGCGATTTCGGACACGTGGTGTTGAGCGGGATATGCACCACGTGGCTTCGGTGGTCCGCGCTGTCGATGTTCTTACCGTCCCAGCAGACGGGGAAATTGATTTTCGCGATCAGCTGGTCTCCTTCGGGGCACTTCTGGTGCGGGAAGTCGTTGAAGTGCGTCCCGCGCGCGCCGCACCACCACTCCACGTTCGCCATGTCGTTGGCTTGTTTCTGCGATGGCGGAAAAAACAAGGCAATAACAGTCGCGCGCGCGTGAGAGGGATCAAAAGAAGGGGGAGGGGGAAGAGGAGACGGGGGAGGAAGGGAGGGTGCGCGCAGGGTTGGGGAAGAGAGGGCGGGGGGGGGGGGGGGGGGGGGGGGGGGGGGGGGGAGGGGGGGGGAGGGAGGGAGGGAGAAAGGGAGAGAAGGGGGGACAAAGAGGGCATGCCGCGTGGGCGCGACACGAATTTATTTAAAACTAGGAGTTCGGAACCGCGAGGTGAGAAGTATGAGCGAATGAAAGGCTTGAAAAAAATGCCAGGAAGTCACGAGCAGAGTTCCACCATTTTCGCGCGCGCTTGCGTGCAGCAGTAGTGTTGGTCGTAATCGCGTGCAGCGGGAGTCATGTTCGTGCCTGCGCGCAGCAGCAGCATCAGCAGAGCTGGCGGAAACGCACATTGTTCGCGAAGGAATAGCCGGTGAGCTTGCGAGAGTCTCCAACGGTGCGGCTCATGCTAATGGTGTTCGTGCTCGCGTGCAACAGCAATCACGTTCGTGCTCGCGTGTGGCAACAGAGCTAGAAAACGCACATTGCCAGCGAAGGGGTTGCCGGTGAGCATGCGGAAGCCCGGCGGGAAGGGCTTGATGGTCTCGGGGTTCTTGACCGACGTGCGGTAGTAGAAAAGCGTCCAGTTGGGCTTTAACTGTTGGTGCAAAAGTAGGAGGGGAAGACGGAGGGGTGCGGAGGGGAACGGAGGAGGGCGGGAAAGGGGATAGAAGGGGGGGAAACAGGGGGTGGGGGAGGGGGGAGAGGGAAGAGCGATTAAGAGTGATGACGTGCAGTAGTAGAAGAGGGTCCAATTGGGCTTTGACAACTGTCTTTGCTTCTCGAGCTTTGTTGTTCGATCGACGTAGCGAGCGAGCGTCATGTGCTCACGGTGTAAATAGACGTTTCAGCGAGGAATGAGCTTACGTGCTTGTAGATGTATTTCCCGTTGGCGTTCTTCTGATTGGTGCGCATGAAGACCGACGGGAACCAGTACGCGGCTGCGTCCGCCTTCAGTCCGCACGTCGTCGCGCCGCCCACCAGCTTCGTTCCTGTCGCATAACGTCGCACGATGCATGTTACGTGATTGCCTTACCAAAATAAGGGAAGGACCAAAAAAAAAAAAAAAAAAAAAAAAAAAAAAAAAAAACGGAAGAACTGGTGAACGGTAGCATTACTCACCATCGGTGGTGAAGGCGTTTGTCTTCTTGCTGCCGAGAAAATCGTGCAGGTGCGATTTCCCGGGCTGTCCAGGGAAAACAATGGGGTCACTGCGGGACGCGTGGCTGAAGTTGCAGCGGATGCGGAACTGCGCGCGAGGCACGCGCTCCGGTCGCAGCAGGAGGTCCGAGGTCGCGGTGTGGAGGAGGAACGAGACCACCACGGCAAGCACTATGAGCGGCAGTCGACGAATCGAAGCCATCGCGACGGCAGGTCACAGCGAAAGAGTTCAGCCGAAGTTCTTTCAAGCACGTAAGGCACTACTAGAGTCGGTTGAACGAGCTGCTGATGATGTCGCTCAGAGACACTTGCACGAGAGTTGTTAGCTCAGCAGATGGAAGGGGTCGTGGCGAAAATGGCTTCTTTATGGCTGTTGCGAGGGGGGAGATGGCATTCCCAAAGTGACCAAGGGGAGGCACATTACCTGATGTCGCAAGTGGAACAATGACCCCGCAGCCCACTCGGTCACCCTTTCTATCATATGCGACGCGGTACAACCGAGGGGGTCGGTCCGTCGCCCAAACCCCTTCTGTACAGTCACCATTTGACACATCCGCACCGTACATCGCCGATCGACGGCAGTCGTGTTCTGCTCCCTTGGCACCTCCATGCCAAGCCCAAGGGATTCGGGGCAACGTTCCCAAAGTCGCGACTCGCGGCTCGTGACGCCCTTGGTTGGGGTCAAACAACTTCACAACCAATCACCGTGATTCACACCTCCTCGATACATGGGCTGGGCCAGGTCTCAACCCTGGAATTACACAACACCAATAAGGCCCTAGGCATAATAGCACACAACACTAACACTGGTGAGCTGAGATTATCTATAGATATAAGACTGTTGGCAAACTCATATTCACAAACTATACACAAGCTGGTTATTCAGCGACTTTGTACTGGATATTGTTGTTATTGTGACGAATAGTAATGATTGAAACATCACTGTACACTCCTAACCGCAGCAATCGAAGCACGCAGTACTGAGGATGGAGACGAAAAGACGGAAGTGACGCGAAGGGCCGTACGGTTACGAAGAGGATCTGGACCGTCGGGCAGACAGCACCTGGCAGCAGCAGCGGCGAGGATCCAGACGCGACAGTTTCGTAATTTTCTGGAGTCGCACGGTTAAGTTTCGCTGTAATAAGGGAATGTACCCCTTAGAGTGCATGGCTAGCTAGGTCGCTTCATATTCCCCTGTACCACTATTTATATTCTCTGTATCTGCATGTTTTAATCCATCTCAAGCATTTTATATTCACTCTGCTATTGAGGTCAAGGGCCCACCACTACCAATCTAGCTGCGTGCGAACCTCCCGAGGTGATCTCAGGGTCGATCAATCTCTGGTCGAAGCATGGTATGAGAGCGACTTTGGAATCCTACGCACTGCCACCTCCGAAACCTTCAACAAACGGAAAGTGGCGTCCGGCACACGCTCGCGTGTGAGAATGGCCGGAGGATCTGGTGGTCAGAAGAATCTGACGGATGAAGCGCAACCCAACCCAACCTGGAACGAGTGAAGAAACGACGACGATAGGAATCGCCGTCCTCGCACAACAGCTTCACCGACTCACCAGCCTGGAGCAAGGACTCCAGACATTGCGAGCTGGCTACACGGGAACATCCTCGCAACCCTCTCAACCGGCCCCAAACGGCCAGAACGTCGCCCCGCACACCTTCTCCCTTGACACAAATGGCTCAACCTCCAAGACTTCCCGTCCCGGTGAAGAAGCAATTCTCTCTGCGCAATCAAAATTTCTCAGCATATAAAAAATAAAGACAAGTGTCTGCTTTGACGGCAGAGATTTCTATACCTGGAGCTTCGAGCTGGAGCTTCTGCTACAAAACGCACAAATATTCCATTACTTCGACGGTAGCTACGCGAAACCTGCTGAAGATACCGACGACGCCAGGACAAGGTACTACAACGAGTCCCTGATGGCGTACGGAGTTCTTTTGCGCAACATGTCGCCGGCGGAGCAGTTGAGCATTCGCTCATACAAAACCTCACCTGCTCCAGCCCTCGACGCCTGGCGCCACCTGAACGGCGTCTATCAACCGAAGGATTTGGTTTCTTCGAGCCGCCTGCTCCAGCAGCTACTGGAGACAAAAATGGCCCCCGGTGAGAAGGTCAATAGCTATATTAATCGTTGTCGAAGCCTCCGCGATCAAATCGCGAAGTTGGGAAGCTCAATTTTAGAGAAGATATTTGTCAACATCGTGCTTCAAGGGCTCGGCCCAGAGTGGCGGCCTTGCAAGGCGCTTCTCCGACAGCAGGGGGTCATCTCGGAGGCCGCCCTTTGCGCCGCCCTTCTCGTCGAACAACGGGATATGGACCAGCAGCGACCAGCGCCGCGACGAGAATGAGAGCGCCTCGCCTTCTACGCCGACAACACTGAAGAGCGAAGGCCGCGGCGCCTTTACAGCAAAATTTGCAGGGCATTTGGCAGATCGATGCAAATCCCGATCTCGCCCTCGCCAGACCAATCCGAGCAACTGGTCCGGCCGACAAGATGCACGACACGACATGCGTCCAGCCCAGGGGTATCAACCCCCATCGCGCAACCTGAACCCGACGGTTCAGCATCAGCTGCAGGAGCCGTCACCGGCTGCCCCAGTACGCAACGTCATGGGTAACATGGCCATGACAGGCGAATTCCGTCGTCGCCATGTGCGCTCGCCATCACCAGAGCCAGCACCCCACCCAATCGGCACGTTCTCTAACAACAACCCATTCAGCACGCGCCATGATTTCAGCGACGACGACGACCAGGATCGGAACCTCCCAGTCCCGCTGCTTGAAAGCCCCCCGCACGTACCTGACACGCGGGCGGTGCCACTCGATTAACTCTCGCGCGAACAATTTCTGAAGTTCGACACACCACACCTCGTCACGCCGCGTCTGGCGCTGCTCGCGCGTGACGACAGCAAGCGCTACAACACTTGGTACCTGGATAGCTGCTGAGGTCAGCACATGGTGGGGTCCGAGCTTTACATATCCAACGCCGTCCCTACCCCCACGGTCACCTACGTCACCGTGGCGAACAACACGCGCCTGCGCGCAAGCGCGCAAGGCATCGTCGTGCTTAAAGCGTGGGGAAGCCGCACTCACATCACACTTAACGATGTGCTCATCATCCAGAACCTGCGTTTCAACTTGCTTCCCGCCGCCCAACTCATGGAATGCGGCGTTGAACTCAGCGCGGACCGCGCGACGTGCGTCTTGCTGCACTACGCGTCGCCGACTACTTCTCGCAAGCAGATCGGAAGAGCGCACTCCGAAAACGGAGTGTACGTCCTCGATTTTGACATTCCCGACTGCAGCGGCGACTCGAACGAGCTAATTGATCTCGTTCCCCTGTGCCTTGAGCACATTCACCGCAGGGACTGGAAACACCCTGACGGAAGGCCGTGGGTACCACATCACCCTCACCCACGCGAGCTGGCGCTGCACGACCCTGACCCAGACGGCACCTGTAGAGACTACCACACGCCCACCGCGTTGTCCAGCGCGATTGCCGGCCGTGGACTTGCCGCCATCGCCGAAGCAGAGCGACACGCACCGCCAGAAGAAGGAATGTCAAACCTAGAGCTCGAAATTGCAACGCGCGGCGTGTTCGGAATGCCAGAACACCCCCTTACCGGCTCGGCATCGCAACACCTTCAAGGCATGCTGCGCGGTACCAGCATAAAAACCTTCAACGCGCGCGGAGTGGCACGCCCTTACACAAGAGAAGAATTCCTGAAAATTTACCCCCTCTGGCGCGACCCCGCGAAGAAACTGACCGTGGCAGAAGAAGATTTGGCGTGCCGTGAAGCCGAGAAGCTTCGGCAACATAGCCTTGCCGAGGCGCGCGGCACATTCGCATGTGCTGCATGGGGCGCCGAAGAGGAAGAAAGCGCTTCCAATGAAGGTGGGTGGGTAAGTGCTGGCGATTGGAGAACAAGTGACACCGGCGGCACTACTGGCGGAGGCTGGGGCGCCGCATCTGGCAGCGAAAGGTAGCGGATGGGGCACTTCCGGCGTAGGTTGGGGGGCTTCCCGCGAGGATCAAAGGGGGGGGAGAAGAAGCAACGGAACCTGCCGTTGTTCCTCTTGGTCGTCCCCCGCGCCGCCCTGCAGCCGCACTCCCTCCACCTGATATTCCGCCGCACCGCGACCCCTGGGACACCATCGATTGGGGCAACGAACCATCTACCTCGCGACATACGGTTTACGGGCCTGCCCCCGAGCCGCGCGAACCGACCTTTGTCCCTGGAACCATCCTTGGGACCAACATCTCCTACTCCGTCATTCGCGATAGGGAGTTTCTTGCGCTGATGCTGACCACGGAAAATGGCAACGACGAGGGAGAAGAAGCAGCTAACACAGCAGCTGCAACAGCCGCACCAGCACCTGACGAAGACCTAGAAGAAGCCCGTGTGCGCTACATGCGCACCTCCGGATTCCGCGCCGATGATGCGCTCTGGCACCAACGCCTCAGACATCCCTCACGCGCGACACTGAAAACTGCATCGAAGCAGGTGTCTTCGCTCTTGGCGCACTCCTGCGCCCAGATGGCACCGAAGTAAGAGGCACGGCACACCCGTGCAACTGCACCGTCTGCCTTGAAGCTGCACTGAGTCACCAGCCATTCCCGCTGCTCGAACCGGGAACCAACCGCTACCCCAAGCTGTACAAAGTGTACAGTGACTTCCTGAACGTGGGGCACTGCGGAATCAATGACGAGCTGTATACACTCACCTTCATCGATGCCGGCACATGCTACGTGTGGGTTGTGAACGTGGAAGTGCGCAACAAAGCGTACGAAGTGTTCCGCCTCTGGCTGGCGCACGCACAGCGGCAATCTAGGGAGAATTTGAAGATCAGGCAATCAGACGGGGCAGCAGAGTTCAGAAGCAAGGAGCTGCAGGATTGCCTGGCGCAAAAGGGGATCGAGCATCACATTTCTCTCCCCTACGCGCACCAGCAGCAAGGCATTGCCGAGCGCACGAATCGCACGCTGATGACGAAGGTGCGGGCGATGATGAAGCAATCAAAGCTTCAGCCAATCTACTGGACCTACGCAATGCACCACGCGGTGCGGGTGCACAACTTACTGTCAACCACGGCCATCACCGGCAACTCGTCTCCGCACGTGAAGTGGACCGGGACCCAGAGGGATCAACACATCCATGCTCCGCGTGTGGGGGTTTATGGTGCAGTACCGCCCGCCGACGTCAACCATCGGGAAATTCGCTAGCCGCGCATGCTGGGGAATCCACCTCGGCATCAGTCATGAGCATAAGGCGTGGATCATCCTGGACCTGTTCAGCAAGAAGACCACCCACGCGCGTGACGTCATCTTCTACGAACGCCTCTTCCTCGAGCAATTCCGCCACGACAAGTAGACGAACGCGAACCGCGTTTACGCGAATGACGGGCACAGCTACACAACACCCGAAGACGAAGCCGCTGCAGCAATCCTGGAGCAGGACACCAGGGGCGAGTTCGCAAGAGGAGACCGCCACAGGAGCGATGACGATGACGACAATTCCTCTGGGGGAGGAATGGGCGGAACAGGAGGAAGCGGCAGAGGCGCAGCGCCACCAGCACCACCTGAGCCAAAAAGTGACGACGACGACGTGCAGGAAGTTATCCCACAGCATCGCCACGACAGCACCGTCTCCGGGCTGCAGCTTCTTGGGCTCCACACCTCAACCTCAACAGCGCCACGTGTCATCGAGCCGAGAAATCCGCGCCAAGCTCTCACTGGACCACACAGCAAGGAATGGCGCAAGACAATGGATGCGGAGATTAAAGCGCTTGAATCCCGATACACCTGGGTGCTTGTCGACCAAGCAGCAATCAAGGGCGCAAGGATCCTCACCGGCAAATGGGTCTTCCGCGTGAAGACCGCAGCGGACGGGACAATTGAGCGATTCAAGGCACGCTGGGTGGTGCGCGGCTATGACCAGAGGCACGGCATCGACTTCGACCAGACGTTTGCTCCAGTCAGCCGTCACACCTCTGTCAGAATCTTGCTCGCCATCGCAGCTGAAAGACACCTGCCTCTACGCCAAATCGACGTGAAAAACGCATTCCTATACGCGTTAGTAGATGCAATCATCTACGTGGAGCAACCACACACGTACGGAGAAGGGGACTCGCGCGTGTGCCAGCTACGCAAATCCCTTTACGGTATAAAGCCGGCACCAAGGCTCTGGCAGTAGTATTTGCACAACATCCTGCTCGAGATAGGCTTCAAGCAGATGCCCCATGACCCTGGAATATACCGCCGCGATTTCCGCAGAGATTACATTCTTCTTACCGTCTACGTTGACGACTTGCTCTACACGGGGTCGAGCAATGAATTACTCGAGCAGTTCGAAAGGAATCTGGCGGGGCGCGTCGACATCACCTGCACCAACGAGGTGAAGCAGGACCTGGGACTTAATATCTCGTACGCGCCTGAAGCCATTCACCTCTCAGCGGCTAAGTATGCAGAGGAGCTTGGGAAACGCTTCAAGATTTCGCCCGCGCCGCTCTCCACCCCTTACCGCACTCCCGGACCGAACCACAAACCCGACAACAAAGCCCTGTCCCCTGCTGGAATCCAGACTTACCAGCAGCAGCTGGGATGCCTGCTCTTCGCCTCAGTTACCTGCAGGCCGGACCTTTCCTACATCGCAAGCCAGTTGGCTCAGTACTCTCGCAAACCAATGGCTGACAACCTTCTGGATCTGCAGCGCGCCCTACAGTTCTTCGTTTCAACGCCCAGGATTGGGCTCTGCTACTCAACAGTGCCAACCCCATCCTTCAATCTCATCGGCTACGTGGACGCTGATCACGCAGCAGACCCCAACAATCGACGGTCCAGGACCGGATTCCTGTTCCGCCTTGAGACAACAGGACCAATCTTATGGAACTCGCAGAAGCAGGAGCTGGTTGCCCTGTCGTCGGTCGAAGCCGAATTCATCGCCGCAACAGCAGCAGTTCGCGAAGGCCTCTACTTGCAGGAACTCCTGCAGGAGGCGAAGATCCTAGTTTCGCCCACCTTTCACCTGCACTTCGACAACCAGAGTGCGATCCGCATCGCGAACAAGCCCGGATTCGTCAACCGCACCAAGCACATTGCGCTACGGTATTTCTTCGTCAAGGACAAAGTAGACAAGGGGAAGGTGAACTTGATGTACTGCCCAACAGATGACATGACAGCTGACTTTTTCACGAAGCGATTGCCACGTCAGCAGTACCAGCACTGCTCCGAACTCAGCGGAGTGGTCAAGCAGGTCAAGTCGAGCTACGACCAGGAGTGAAGGGGGGTGTTACGAATAGTAATGAGTGAAACATCACTGTACACTCCTAACCGCAGCAATCGAAGCACGCAGTACTGAGGCTGGAGACGAAAAGACGGAAGTGACGCGAAGGGCCGTACGGTTACGAAGAGGATCTGGACCGTCGGGCAGACAGCACCTGGCAGCAGCAGCGGCGAGGATCCAGATGCGACTGTTTTGTAACTTTCTGGCGTCGCACGGTTAAGTTTCACTGTAATAAGGGAATGTACCCCTTAGAGTGTATGGCTAGCTAGGTCGCTTCTGTCAAACTATATCTGTGCTAGTTATGTGTAGGCTATAGTGGGGTAGCCCATATGGGGTACAACGCAATGTTAGGGTTAGTACATGTACCCAGAACTCATTCAATGCACACATTCCTACTTTCTTGACATGGTTTCAGAGCAGTAGGTCCGTAGGACCGTTTTGTTTGTTTGTTTTTTTTTTTTTCCCGCCCACCATACTTAGCAACCGCCTACGGTCACCGTGTTACCCCACTACCCTGCGTCGCGCCGCCCGCGCACGCCCTGCCCTGCCTTGCCTTGCGTCACACTTCCCGTGTACGCCCTACCCCGCGTCGCGCTGCCCCACGCACGCCCGGCCCTGCCCTGCGTCGCGCAGCCCAGCGCACGCCCTGCCCTGCGCGTCGCGCCCTAAGGCAGCCCATCACGTCGCGCCTCTGCTGCCCCGCGCGTCGCGCCCTGCTGCAGCCCGATCGTCGCGCCCTACGGCAGCCCGCGCGTCGCGCTCTGCTGCCCCGCGCGTCGCGCCCTGCTGCAGCCCGCGCGTCGCGCCCTTCTGCAGCCCGCGCGTCGCGCCGTGCTACCCTGCACAGCGCGCGCCCTATTACCCGCGCCGCCCAGCTCGAGCTACTGCCCAGCGCGCGCCCTACTGCCCAACCTGATCCGCCCTTCTGCTCGTGCTACTGCTGCTGATGGTGGAGGTACTGCTAGGAGTGCTGGAGGTGCTACAGCCTAGCCTCACCGAACCGCTCTGCTGCTCTTATTGCTGCCGCTGCTACTCGTGCTACTGCCTTCACTCCGTACTGCCCTGGAGGTCGCGCTCCTCCTAGCTTGCACGCTATGACATCACTTCGTAGTAGCGGAGGGAGTGGTGACGGCGGTGGTGGCCGCAGTGGGAGTGGTGGCGGCCGTCGTAGCAGTCACTGTGAAGCTGTTCGGTGCAGAGTTTCTGGCGGTGGCCAGATGCAGCTACTGCGACGTCCGACACTTACGCCCCAGCAGCTTCGTGAGTGGTTTTACCAGAGTGGGGGGTCTCCTCGTACTTCTCGCTGCCCGTACGTCATTCGCACAGGTCGTCGGGCTGGTCAGACCTGTGGGACACCTGGTCACGCACAGTGCCGTTGCTTCTCCTATTTGAGTGACGCCTGGCACGCAGAGTTTGGCGACGAGGCTGAGCTCCCCCACTGGATTGAGCTGCTTAGGTCGGGCGTTGATGTCTTTGCGTTAGACTATGACGCCATCCTGACTGCCATGTATGCTTTGCCTAGTGGTGCTGAGGGTGACTGTTACATGTGTGTGCGGCACCATTCCCTGTGTCTTCCTTGGCTTTGTCCCTGACGCGCCTGGATGGCAGTTTTACCACCCCACCTCGCGCCGTGTCTTCCCCTCTCAGGACGTCACCTTTGACGAGTCGGTTCCTTTCTACCGTCTCTTCCCCTACCGCACTGCCCCTCTCCCTCCCCCGCCGCTTTTCCTCGCTCCAGGTCCCCCTCCGGTAGACCCCCTCCCCCCTCAGGGTCTTGCTCCTTCAGGTGTGTCTCAGGTAGACCCACTCCCCTTGGCTGAGCCTTTGGAGGTCACTTCTGACACCTCTGGCCCAGCTGAGGGGGGTGACGTTGCTGCTGACGCCCCGGCGGCCTACCGCCGCACACCACGCTTGGAGACCCCTCCGGGTTTCCCGCCGCGACCGTCTTCGCCGCCTCTGCAGCCGGTTACTGTTGACTCTGGTGCTGGTGGGGGTGGTGCTACTCAGGGTGCTGCGTCTGGGGGTGCTGAGCCTGTGCGTGAGGTGCTGGGGGGTGTGGAGCCTGGGGGTGCTGAGCGTACGAGTGCGGAGCTTGAGGGTGCTGAGCTAGAGGGTGCCGGATCGGAGGGTGCTGAGTCAGCTTGCGTTCCTCCGAGTCTCGTTTCCCGGCGGGGACCTCTCTCACCACAGCAGCTACGAGAGTGGCTTGCGTGGCGTACCCGCCTGAGGAGTCGTGTTGCTGGAGCTGGAGGTCCTGCTGCTGGAGGTACGGCTGCTCGAGGTGCTGCGGTTGGAGCTGCTAGTGCTGCTCGTCGTGGAGGCAGTGGGAGTGCTGGTGTTTCTGGTTCTGGAGGTGCTCGTACTGGAGGTACTGGAGCTGCCAGGACTGGTGGTGCTACTGGAGCTGGAGGCCCTGGAGCTGCTAGCGCTGGAGGTGCTGGTGATGCTGGTGGTTCTGGAGTCGCTAGAGCTGTTAGTCCTGGAGGTGCTCGTCCTGGAGGTACTGGAGCTGCCGGAGCTGGTGGTGCTGCCAGTACTGGTGGTGCTGGTGGTGTTGGCGCTGCTGGTCCCGGGGGTGCTCGTACTGGCGGTACTGGAGGTGCTCTCTCACCTCAGCAGCTGCGCGAGTGGTACGCTCAGCGCTACCGCCTTCGGAGTGGCGCTGCTGGAGCTGGAGGCCCTGGAGCCGGAGACCCTGGAGCTGTCGACACTGGAGTTGGTGACCCCGGAGCTGGAGGTGCCGGTTCTGGGGGTGCTGCTGCCGGAGGTAGTGGGGCTGGAGGCCCTAGAGCTAGTGCTGTCGACCCTAGAGTTGGAGGCCCCGGAGCTGGAGGTGCCGGTTCTGGGGGTGCTACTGCTGGAGGTACTGGGGCTGGAGGCCCTGGAGCTGGTGCTGTCGCCCCTGGAGTTGGAGGCCCCGACGCTAGGAGCGCTGGTGTTTCTGGTTCTGGAGGTGCTCGTACCGGAGGTACTGGAGCTGCCGGGACTGGTGGTGCTGCTGGTGCTAATGGTGCTAGTTCTGGGGGTACTGCTACTGGTGGTGTTAGTGTTCGAGGCACTGGAGCTAGTGACAGTGGTGCTGGAGGTGCTGGCCCTCGAGGTACTGGCGCAGGGGGTTCCGAGTCTGGGGGTGCTGCTGCTGGAGGTACTGGGGCTGGAGACCCTGGAGCTGGAGGTGCCGGTTCTGGGGGTGCTGCTGCTGGTGGTGCTGGAGCTGGTGGTGCTGGCGTTGGAGGCGCTGGCGCTGGAGGTTCTGGAGCTGCTGTAGGCGCTGGAGCTACTGGTGCTGGTGGCACTGCTCAGCCGCGGCTGTTTTTTGCTCCGTCGTCACCGTCGTCTCTGCCACCGCCCGACTCCGTGCTTCGCCAGGTTCTTAGCCTCCTGTCTTCTACTGACCTTCCGTTACAGCCAGGCTCCCCACTGCCTGCTCCTCCTCCTTACACTGAGCAGACAGACTCGCTTACAGAGCGTCGTGAGCCTGCGTCTCGTCCTGCCTCGCCTGCTCGCACTAGTCGCACTAGTCGTCGTGTTCCTCGTGAGCGTCCGCCTCCTGTCCCTGGCACGCACACTATGGCACTTCGTCCTTCCTCTGTTCCACAGCGTGTTCCCCTGCCGTCTCCTCCTGAGTCCTCTCTTCCGCACGTTCCGGACCCTGAGTCTGACCTGGTTCGTGCTGCTCACCCTACTGTCACGCGTCTGTTAGCCACTATTGTCACTGACCTGTCGTTTGAGTCTGCTGCTGCGTCTGCCTTAGTCTCTGAGCTTGTTGACTTTGCTGTTGCTTGTCGTCTCGACTACGCTGCCAGTCTAGTTGCTGAGTCTGAGTCTGTCTGTCCTCCGTCCATCGGGGGTGAGTGTGCTCTTGGCACGGACGTCCTTGAGGACAGGCAGGAGGACTTTGAGTGTCTTGCAGCTGCTGTACCTCATCTCGTGGCCATGCTGCTTGCCCCTGAGGAAGACCCGGATGCACCAGACATCCCGACCTCGCGCTCTTACGCTGAGGCGATTACGGGTCCCTACTCCTCTCAGTAGCAGACAGCCATGGACGCAGAGATGGCATCCTAGAAGTCCACAGGCACTTACGTCGATGAGGTTCCCCCTCCTGGGGCGAACATCGTCGATGGCATGTGGATTTTCAGGGTGAAGCGGCCGCCGGGTTCTCCGCCTGTCTTCAAGGCTCGTTACGTTGCACGAGGCTTCAGTCAGCGACAGGGAGTTGACTTCTTCCATACCTTCTCCCCCACCCCAAAAAAGACCACTCTTCGGGTGCTGCTGCACGTTGCCGCTCAGCGTGACGCCGAGCTTCACTCTCTGGACTTCAGCACAGCTTTCTTACAGGGCAGTCTGCACGAGGAGATCTAGCTGCGCCGCCCACCTGGCTTCACTGGGTCGTTCCCTCCTGGTACCTAGTGGAGCCTCCGCCGGCCAGTCTACGGTCTCCATCAGGCGCCTCGTGAGTGGCACGACACACTGAGGACGACACTTGCGGCTCTTGGGTTTGCCCCTTCCACTGCTGACCCGTCGCTGTTTCTACGCACCGACACTTTGCTGCCGCCGTTCTACATCCTTGTGTACGTCGACGACTTGGTCTTTGCCACTGCTGACACTGAGGCACTCGCCCTTGTGAAGTCGGAGCTGCAGAAGAGACACACGTGCAGAGACTTGGGTAAGGCTGACGTTTTAGTTTGAGCCTCCCTGAATTCGGGAAAAATTTTCCCCTTTTATTATGGGTGCACATTTTTCAGAAGTTGGCTACTCTGATTGGTCAGTGTCCAACGTTGACTCACTCTGATTCGTCAGGGTTCAGAGCAAGAAATCAGTGTTGCAGTCAACTACTACTGTAACATACAAATTCCCCCGATGCGGCACCACACAGTCGCGTTGGTACAGCAAAGATCTAAACGGACAAATCGGGGTGGGCAAGATTCGTTGCCAACGCATGGCTCGGAGCACGCCACGGTCCTCGCTAGGATTTCAGGGGGTCTGAGGGCCCGTCTAATTCATTAATTTTGGCTCTGCTCGATAGACATTTCCCAGTCGTCACGGAACAGACAGAAGTGGGGATTGTTGCACACACAGCGACAAATATTAAGTAATTATTATTATCAGATTTTGGCCGGCACAAAAAATCCGAGTTGGCAAGCATTCAGGACCCTCAACTATAAATGGAAACAACAAAGACTGTTTCCAGCTTCGGTTTTTCTCCACGATTTCCTTGGTCAGCGCGTGAAACATGGGTCGCTCCCAACTATGTACAAGAAAATCTATCCCTCGATTCTGAATGATTTTTACGACAATGGATTCTTAATTTTATTCCGCTACAGTACGATGTTAGGGTACCTATTTCTCAAGAGTAAACTGACTTAGCGAGTTTTCTAATGACAGCAATACAAATTCATGCAAGATACAGCAGATCTGCCGAAAATCTCCTCAGCACGTTGCGCCTCGCACGAGCGAAATCATGACTACGCACCTGGGGGGTTATCGGAATGAAATGCGCGTGAAATTGGTCCCTCACATGGGTGCACGCAAAGTCATGATTACACACTGGGGGGGTTATCGGGACGAAGTTTCCAGGAACCGTTGTCCCGATACCGTCGCATTCAGGGTCCACAAAATAAGTACTCTACATTGACAGAGTCAGTAAGAACACTACTCTGAGCCTGGACACAAAATTTCAGGGTTCGCTAAAACAGTTTTCTGAATGGCTCAGTGTTCACAAGTAAGAGATTCCGAAATGGCAGGGACCACCAGGTGACAAGCCTGTAATCAATCTGAAATCAGGGTAATTACCCTGATAAAATCAGCCCTGGACCTGGGTGAGCTGCGCAGCTACCTTGGCTTGCAGATCACCCTGGACAGAGCACGGCGCACCATCACACTGACTCAGTCACACATGGTGCAGCAGGTCCTTCAGCGTTTCGGCTTCACTTGGTCCTCGCCACAGTCCACTCCTATGGCTACCGGTCACTCGCTCTCAGCTCTGCCTTCGGATGAGTCCGTAGAGCCGAGTGGCCCGTACCCAGAGCTTGTGGGCTGCCTCATGTACCTGATGACCTGCACTCGACCTAACCTTGCGTACCCTCTTAGCATCCTTGCTCGTTACGTTGCGCCTGGGAGACACCGGCGAGAGCACTGGGAGGCTGCTAAGAGGGTGTTGCGCTACTTGTGCAGTACATCAGGCATGGGGCTCGTGCTTGGAGGACGGGGTGAGGTTGTCCTCACTGGACACTCGGACGCGTCTTGGGTTGACGACCTGGCTACGCAGCGGTCGTCACAGGGTTACACTTTCAGCCTTGGCTGTGGCTCTGTTTCTTGGCAGTCTACCCGCTCGTCTTCTGTTCTCAGCTCCAGTTGTGAGGCTGAGATCTACGCCACAGCCTTGGCTGCACAGGAGTTACGCTGGCTCACCTACCTGCTGACCGACTTGGGAGAGCGGCCTCGTTCTCCTCCAGTTCTGTACGTAGACAACAAGGCAGCCCTCGCCTTGTGTCAGGACGAAGCACATCGCTCTGCGTTACTTCCTTGCTCGAGAGTTGCAGCAGCGTGGTCAGCTTCGTGTTGCTTACGTGGCCACCCGGGCCAACACTGCTGATATATTCACCAAGGCACTTCCGTCTGGTGATCATCAGCGCTTCTGTACTATGCTAGGCCTTGTGCCTGTTTCGTCTCACTTGCTCACTTCGTGACTTTGCTTGTACTGTGATTTATATATATACCTGCATGCTTGCTCTTGCTAGGTAGTGATCACTGTACTGTTGCTGTTGCATATATACCTCTGCATGTGAACTGGCCTTGTGGCCCTTTGCTTGTGCTCGGAGTGTGTGGTGACGTTGTGATCCACCTTGAGCTTGCTTTGCATTTCTTGACTGGTCTTGTGACCCCTTGTTCTCCCCCATTTTGCCTATGGGGGTGTGTCAAACTATATCTGTGCTAGTTATGTGTAGGCTATAGTGGGGTAGCCCATATGGGGTACAACCCAATGTTAGGGTTAGTACTTGTACCCAGAACTCATTCAATGCACACATTCCTGCTTGTTGTTGTTGGTGTAAGGGCCTAATAAACTCAAGCTATTAGGACTTAATCAAACTTAAAACCTCTCCTCGGGGTCACCTCCAAGGGTCCCTGGGTGCCTGGTACAAGACCAGCCCCTATCCTCGGGTCCGAGTTTGTAGAGAGAGGGATCAAGAAGGACTTAGTCAAAACAGCAAGAGTACCTTGAACGTCGCGCAGCGTGCCGTGCAGACCGTCGGTCGGATTAAGCTGAGAATTCGCTATATCGAAGCTCGCTCCAAGAGCTTTAAAATGAGCCAAGTTGCCTCGTGAAAAGTTCTGCCATTACTAAGTTATGGCTCGGACAGCGTTTGCCTAGCGTTGGAGTGCTAGCATACTAGCGTTGACTCGGGTAGCATTCCGCCGTCGAATAGCGCAGAAACGAAATTCCAGCGAGGAAGGAATTCGCTTGAATCAATTTGACTATATTCAGGTACAAACAGAGAAGGATTAAATAGTTCTAGCTAGCAAGGACCTTGGGAATCAACCTGGGAACAACCAGGGATGATCCCAAATAATTCCAAGCAACAGAACCAACCTGGCTGGACAAAATAGCAGGTGGTAGGTTGGTAAACAACCTCTGGTTCTGTTTTTTCAACCTGGGAAAACAACAACCAGGTTCAGGTTCTAAAAACAGAACCTGTGTTGTCTTTGCCCAACCAGCCAAATGCTGGTTCCGCTGGTTTCCCCTGGCCTTGTAGCATGCAGATACAGACAAACAACATCCAACCTTCACCTAAATTGTACCCCTATAGTGCCTTCCCTGCTACACTATAGTTAACCAAACAAAACAGTATAATTTCGAGTTGGATAGAACTGAATCTGCGCAATCAACTCAACCGAACTGCAAAGCTTCCATCTTGGGTTCCTTTGCGAGCTCGTCCTTTCTGCTTGCACTGTTCATAGCGCGTACAATGTTGTGCCGAAGCGCACATTGCGCGAGTACCTGCAAATGCATCAAGCGAAAATTGCGAAAGCAAACAAACACACGAACACACCATTCACACGCAAATGCATTCGCACACGCATACTCGTACAAACAGACGGCAGGATGTCGTGCAATGTGCATTTGCACCCAACACACTCCCCCTCAGCCTGCCGGCTGCATCCCCGTCATTCCATGCTAGTTCATGCTCATTCCACTCATGCGCACACAACGCCAATGAGGCTCATCCGCAAGCCTCTTGGTGAGAAAGTCTGCTGGCTGCTGGTGAGTCTTGATGTAGATCGGATGCACCGTCCCCCTCTTCACCTCCTTACGCAGCCAGTGCCACTTGATACGCATGTGCTTGTTCAGCCCATGAAGCACAGCGTTTCTGGCCATCCCAAGAGCCCCCTTGCTATCACAAAACAGCGGCGTAGCAACTTTCTGCTCCTGGCCAATCTCCTCTAACAGCCTCCTCAGCCAAATCACCTCCTTCACCCCATGGAACATCGCCATATACTCTGATTCTACGGAAGAGAGTGCCGTCTCCGTCTGCTTCTTGGACCTCCAACTAACAGGTCCTCCCCCAACTAAGCAGATATATCCTCCCACAGATGAGGAATCCTCCTTCTCAGAAGCCCACGTAGCATCGGTAAAGCAAGTGAGAAATAGCTTGCCTTCTCCAAGCCTCTCCCCCTTCTCTTTCAGCACCTCCACCCCTTTCTGCTTCACCTGTGCAGATGCGGAGTATTGAACTCCAATGCTTGGGTGAGAGTTCAGGTACTTCACCACACGCTCAGCTGCATCCACCTGCTCCTCTGATGGATTCTGCACCACCCTAGCCAGCTGCCCAACCGAGAAAGAGATGTCGGGCCTCGTGTGAACTGCTGCGTACAAGAGGCTGCCCACCAAGGACTGAAATTGCTGCTGCTCCTCGGCTTCAACCCCTTCATCCTCTGCAGCCTTCACAAGCTTGAATTCTGCTGGCAAGGGAGTTGCAACCTTGCGCTCATTCTCAATCCCATACTTCTCCCCCAGCTCCTTGATGAACTTCTCCTGGTGCAGCTTCAACCACCTGTGATCAGGATCCCTCTCCACGTGCATCCCGAGGTAGTACTTTACCTCCCCAAGGTTCTTGCACTTGAAGTTTTCCATCAGTTGCTGCAGCACTTTCTGGATCTCCTTCATGCTGCTGCTGAAGAGAAGAATGTCGTCCACATAGACCAGAAACAGTACCAGCTTCTCCCCCTCGCCCTTGAGAAAGAGGCTCTCATCACAGCTGCTGGTCCTGAATCCCATCTCCTCTAAAACAGCTGCCAACTTCTGGTACCAGCAGCGTGGCGCCTGCTTCAAGCCGTAGATGGACTTGTTGAGCTTGCACACCCTGCCCGTACCATCCTCATACCCAGGCGGCTGCGTCATGTACACATCCTCCTCTAAAATCCCATTCAGGAATGCCGTTGAAATATCCATCTGAATGATGAATTTCCCACTAACAGCTGCATCTGCCAACAAGACACGGAGGGTAGGGGGTTTGGCAGTGGGAGCAAAGATCTCGTTGAAGTCCTGCTTCTCCTTCTGCATAAACCCCTTCGCCACCAGCCTACTCTTGTAGATGGTGACCTGCCCCTTGTCATCGGTCTTGATCCTCAGCACCCACTTGCATTGTATCGCTTTCTTCCCATCAGGCAGCACCACCAGATCCCATGTCCTATTCTCCAGCAGACTCTGGTACTCAGCATCCCTAGAAGCCAGCCACTTGTCCCTATCTGGTCCAGCTAATGCCTCCTCCATGCTAGCTGGTTCCTCTGGTGCAGGGGCAAGAAAACAGTACGCAGGCTCATCCTCCTCATCCGGGTCATAGCCATGAGGTAGAATCAGCAATGCCTCTTCGGTCCCTAGCTGCTGCTCTGCTGCATCAGTTCCTGCAGTCAGCTTCTTAGTAGCCATACGGGTACGTCCTGGCCTGGAGACGGGTGTCTCCCATCCCTTCATAACGACACCCTTCGGCTTCTTAGTTTTTCCCTGCTGCTTCTCTCCTCCCTCGGGTCCAGCAGCTCCACTAGTGCTGCCACCAGTTTCCACACCATTTTCTCCACCAGCAGATGCCTCCTGTACCTTCTCTCCATCACCATTTCCAGCAGCTGCCTCCTCTCCCTCCTCCCACACACTAGGAGTCAGGTCCAGCTGCATGGTGATCTGCTCCATCTGCTGGGACACCCTTGCCTCCGGCTGTTTCTCCCAGCTCCCATACATCATGCCCTCAATGAATTTCACATCCCTGCTGTCAAACAACACACCCTTGGATGGTTCCCACAGCAGCCATCCCTTGCTCTCAGCAGCCAGCCCCAAATGCACACACCAGATTGCACTCGCCCCCAACTTACTGCGGTAGGTCTTGGGGACGTGGGCGACTGCCATGCAACCGAACACCCTCAGCATGTCCACCGGCGGCTTCCTCCCAAGCCACCTCTCCAACGGCACCCACGAGTCATCCCCAACCTTGGTGAGCACCCTGTTCCTAGCGACAGTGGCGTGCCGGATAGCATGAGGCCACATAGAATTGCTCAGCCCAGATTCTATGAGCAGCGCCCTAGCTGTCTCCAGAATGGTCCGGTTTGCCCGTTCTGCTACACCATTGGACTGTGGGGTATAAGCCGTGGTCAGCTCTCTCTGGATGCCCTGCTTCTTGAGCCAGGCCGTCATTTCAGCTCCAAGGAACTCACCACCCCAGTCTGTCCTAATCCGCTTCACTACACACTCCGCCTGCTTCTCCACGAATGGTAGCCAATCGTCCCGTATCGTGGAGGCGGCGTGGTCCTTCTGCTTCAGCGGATACGCCCACATCAGCCTGCTCCAGTCATCCACAATTGTAAGAAAATACCGCTCCCCCTTGTGCCCTTGCACCGGCAGCGGCCCCACCAAGTCCATGTGGACCAGCTCCAAAGGCTTCTTGCTCCTGCCAGCCACACTATGGAAAGGGAAACGGGTGAACTTTGAAAGCAAACAGATTTCACAGTTGTCATCGGGTGGCTGTCCGTTCAGCTTCAGACCCTTAACGGCTCCATCCTTCTCCAGCTGCTTCAGCAAAGGCATTGCCACATGCCCTAAGCGCCAGTGTGCCGTTGCCCAATCTGTCTCCCCAGATCTGGCCGACACTTTCACACCAACCCCTCCAACGGCATTGCACTCCCCCTGGGATGCAGACCCCTCTCCAGCCTGCCCCCCACCATGCCACGCCAGGGCCGGCAGCTGCCACATAGATCTGTACACGTCCTTGCTCTCGTGCAGATCCCAAAGCACCCGATTGCCCAGCTTCCCCTTATAAGTGCGTGCCCCATCCGTGTTGGTGTTCACCCCAGCCTTGCCAAGCTTACGGAGGGAGATAAGGTTGGCCTTCAGGTCGGGGACGAAGAGAACGTCGTGCAGCACCACCGGCTTGCCATCCGCTCCTTTAAACGCAGCTCGTCCCGCACCAGCCACCTTCAACATGTGTCCAGAGGCGGAGCACACTTCATTGATCGGTGCAGCTCGTACTTCGTCCAGCAGGTCCTTGCGCGGCGTCATCGTCCAAGCAGCGCCTGTGTCCAACACCCAATAGTCTAGGGGGTGCAGCTCTGCTCCAACTTTGGCAGAGGCGTCTCCTTGCTCCCCCTTGTCTCCCATATGGAAGAATTGGCCCGCGGTGCGCTCCTTCTTCTTCTCCGCACCGCCGTTGCCCTTCGGGTTGTTGTCGGACGAATCAGCGACCATGTTGGCGCCGTTTTTCTGGTTCCTCCGCGCGCCGCCATCCTGGTGACGATTCTGGGGGGTCCATCCATCGGGTTTCTTATAGCACAAAAACCAGGGGTGCCCTTCCTTCTCACAATACCAGCAACTCCCTTTCATTTTGCCACCAGCACCCGACTTGCCCCCACGTCCAGATTTCGCACCGCGACCCCAACCGGTACCTCCTTGTTGGTCGTTGGAGTCGTCGTCTTTCTTTGCACCGCGTCCAGCACCACCGAAGCCACGTCCTCTGCCACGTCGGCTCCCTTGCATCCCGTAGCCGCTGCTGCCGTTGTCTCCACCCCTCAGTTGGCGGCGACGGAAGTCCTCCTCCAGAATCTTCGTCCGCACCCACTCGAGCGTCCACAAGCTCTGGTTCTGCGGCAGGCTCAATCCGCTCGTAAATTGAAGCCACGATTCCGGCAGCAGCGAGAGCATCTTCAAGCACTTGGTCTGCTCCGGGTAGGTGATTCCCGCGGTCGCCAACTTCGCGTAGAGGTCGCGCATCTTGTCCAGGACTGGTTGCACCGGCTCTCCCTCGCTCAGGCGCAACGCGGACAGCTCCCTCTCCAGCATCAACGTTGCGACAACGGAGGTCAGGGCGTGCAGCTCCTTCAACACGGTCCACGCCTTCGGACCGCATTCAACCTCCGGCAGCAGGTGCATGACGTGGTGACGCTGGTTCAGCTCCAAACTCTGCGACATCAAATAGTAGCCAGCCGAGGAGCGCTCGTCCCAATCTTCCTGCAGCGTGGGGTCACTCGGTCTAGGCTCCTCCCCAATCATTAGTTTCAGCAAACCGATCTGACGGAAATATAATTGCATTTTCCAGGCCCAATCATCATAGCCCTCACCATTGAACTTCTCGACGGTGAAATTCTTCAGCACCTCCTTGACAAGCGAGCCCTGGTTTGTTCGCGCTCCCCTTGGCGCTGAAAGACCAGAATCTTGGCTGCCGCTACGATCTTGGGCTGAAGATTCACCAGCTCCCGCCGAGGTGTTGCCCGCCATAGCTACCTATAACGAGGATCACTATAACGCAGCTCTGATACCAGCTTGTTGGTGTAAGGGCCTAATAAACTCAAGCTATTAGGACTTAATCAAACTTAAAACCTCTCCTCGGGGTCACCTCCAAGGGTCCCTGGGTGCCTGGTACAAGACCAGCCCCTATCCTCGGGTCCGAGTTTGTAGAGAGAGGGATCAAGAAGGACTTAGTCAAAACAGCAAGAGTACCTTGAACGTCGCGCAGCGTGCCGTGCAGACCGTCGGTCGGATTAAGCTGAGAATTCGCTATATCGAAGCTCGCTCCAAGAGCTTTAAAATGAGCCAAGTTGCCTCGTGAAAAGTTCTGCCATTACTAAGTTATGGCTCGGACAGCGTTTGCCTAGCGTTGGAGTGCTAGCATACTAGCGTTGACTCGGGTAGCATTCCGCCGTCGAATAGCGCAGAAACGAAATTCCAGCGAGGAAGGAATTCGCTTGAATCAATTTGACTATATTCAGGTACAAACAGAGAAGGATTAAATAGTTCTAGCTAGCAAGGACCTTGGGAATCAACCTGGGAACAACCAGGGATGATCCCAAATAATTCCAAGCAACAGAACCAACCTGGCTGGACAAAATAGCAGGTGGTAGGTTGGTAAACAACCTCTGGTTCTGTTTTTTCAACCTGGGAAAACAACAACCAGGTTCAGGTTCTAAAAACAGAACCTGTGTTGTCTTTGCCCAACCAGCCAAATGCTGGTTCCGCTGGTTTCCCCTGGCCTTGTAGCATGCAGATACAGACAAACAACATCCAACCTTCACCTAAATTGTACCCCTATAGTGCCTTCCCTGCTACACTATAGTTAACCAAACAAAACAGTACAATTTCGAGTTGGATAGAACTGAATCTGCGCAATCAACTCAACCGAACTGCAAAGCTTCCATCTTGGGTTCCTTTGCGAGCTCGTCCTTTCTGCTTGCACTGTTCATAGCGCGTACAATGTTGTGCCGAAGCGCACATTGCGCGAGTACCTGCAAATGCATCAAGCGAAAATTGCGAAAGCAAACAAACACACGAACACACCATTCACACGCAAATGCATTCGCACACGCATACTCGTACAAACAGACGGCAGGATGTCGTGCAATGTGCATTTGCACCCAACACTTATCTTGACAACTTCATATTCCCCTGTACCACTATTTATATTCTCTGTATCTGCATGTTTTAATCCATCTCAAGCATTTTATATTCACTCTGCTATTGAGGTCAAGGGCCCACCACTACCAATCTAGCTGCGTGCGAACATTCCGAGGTGATCCTAGGGTCGATCAATATCTGATCGTAGCAATTATAACTGAAGGACCGAAATGGATAGGATAAGGCTGGCTAAGTATTGAAGGAAGGACAATGAAGTCTTTGAGTAGTGACCTTGTTGAGAGTGATAAAAAGAGAACAAGATGATTTAAGATAGAGTTACAAAGAGATTAAATAGATACCTAGCTAGCCATGTACTCTGAGGGGTACATTCCCTTATTGCAACTGTATTGCATAACTACAGTAATTGTGACTATTGCCATTCTTCAATAATTACTTGGTTGCATTGCGTAACCTCTGATGCGGTTGTCGGTTGGTCAACAGTCACGACTGTTGACCTTCGGGTGTCTCACGAACTGCCGAATACCTTGTAAGAGCATGTGGCGATACAGTAATAGCAGCACTACTTCGTTATGAGGTTGTGCGCAAGGAGAGATCCTTCGGGAATGCTGTAGTAACATTTCTGTTATTCTAAAAGATATCGACGAATGTACCAGAAATGACACAAATTAATCAGGAGCCTAATGTCTAACATATATTTCAGGTTTCACCATCTTGTTTTCGACTTGACCAAATTAAGAACAAACAAGGTCAAAAGAATGTTACGATCAGGGATTGATCGACCCTAGGATCACCTCGAGAAGGCTCGCCCACGTGTGATTGGTAGTGGTGGGCCCTTGACCTCAAAACAGAGTGAATGTAAAATGCTTTGAGATTATTAAAACATGCAAGCAAATGCATATAAATAATGGTACAGGGGAATACGAAACGTCCTAGCTAGCCATGTAATCTAATAAGGGGTACATTCCCTTATTCAAATTCGAATCGACTGCGCTCCGAACAGTTACGAAACTGTTTGTCAAACATTATTCTTGTGTTGTTGTTGTGTAGGCTACAGTGGGTTAGCCTCTAGGGGGTACACAATTCTAGGGTTTTGTATTTGTACTCCCAACTTCTCATAGTGCAGACACTTCTCATTACGAGCCTAGGTTAAGAACCTAGGACCGACCTTTCCTACGGGCCCACCGTTCCGCTAGTAGCGCCCTCGTGCGCCTTCCCCACCTTGCGCCCTCGTGCGCCTCGCTCCTAGGGCGCCCTCGAGCGCCCCGCTTTTCTGCCGCGTCGCCCGCTAGCCGCCCGCGCGCGGCCCGTTTTTTGCCCGCGCAGCCCGCTAGCCGCCCGCGCGCGGCCCGTTTTTTGCCCGCGCAGCCCGCTAGCCACCGGCGCGCGGCCTGTTTCTGACGCGCGCGACCCAGCAGCCGCCCGCACCGCCGCAGCCGCCCACGAGCAGCCCGCTAGCCGCCCGTTCGCTGCCGCGTCGCTGCTGCAGACCGCCGCCCGCGCGCAACTGCAGCCCATGCACAGCCGCCGCTGCCGCCCAGGCTCGCCGTCGCGTCGCCCTGCCTGTCCAAGCGCACCGCGCACCCCAGACCTAGCCGCGCCGCCCTCACTGAGCCGCGCCGCCCTGACTGAGCCGCGTCGCCTGTATCGAGCCGCGCCGCCTAGACCGAGCCGCGCCGCCCTGCTGTGCCCCACCTGCAGCATCTACTGTTCCTGCTACTGCTCCTACTGCTACTGCTCCTGCTGCTACTGTTCCTCCTCCTGCTACTGCTACTATGGCCAGTCCTACTGTGCTTACCTTTGACGCTGAGGGTCGTCCTATTAAGTTCGATGTTTGGCTCGATGACCTTCACCTCTACCTTCAGATCACCGCCAAGGACGATATTTCTCTTTATGACCACACGTCCGGCGCCGCTCCCGCTCCTGCTGCCGATGCTGATAGCACCTTGCGATCCCAGTGGCAGACCCGTGACGCTCACGCTCGCCTAGCCGTTCGCAGCCACCTGCCGTTAGATGAGCGCGAGCATTTTGGCCAGCATAAGACCGCCAAGGAACTGTACGACGCCGTAGTCGCGCGCTACTCCTCCCCTGCCACTGCTACTATAGGCGGTCTGTCACTGCCCTACCTCTTTCCCGACCTGTCCGCCTTTGCCACTGTCGCTGACCTCATCACCCACCTCCGTACCAGTGACCTCCGCTACCGTGCCGCCCTCCCCCCCGATTTCCTCGCTAAGAACCCCCCCCGATGTACCTCACACTGTACCACCTTGTCACCCGCCTCCCTGACTCCCTTCGCACTGTCAGGGACCAGTTTCTCGCTCTCTCCCCCACTGACCTCACTGTCGACCTCCTCGAGAAGGAACTCCTAGCAGCTGAGAAGAGTATTGTAGCTGTAGGTGCCTCTCGTGGTGACCCCCGCACCCCTTCTTTGAAGGGTGCTCCCCCTCCCCCCTCCTCCCCTCCATTGCATCTGCTGCTGCTGTCGACTACCTCGGTGCTGAGGGAGTCGGGACTGCGTCTGCTCCCAGTGGGAGGCGCAAGAGCGGCAAGGGCAAGGGGGGCCGGGGTGGTGGAGGTGGAGGTGGGGGCGGCGGCGGTGGAGGGGGTGGGGGGGACGGGGATGGTGGCGGAAGTGGGAGTGGCACGGGTGGTAGGGGGGTCAGTGGCGGCGCCGGGGGTGGTGGCGGCGGCGGCGGTGGTGGGGGTGGGGGTGGGGGAGGAGGTGGTGGCGGTACTGGCGGTGGTGGAGCGGGTGGCGGGCGCGGTGGAGCGGTGCAGCGTGGGGGGTTCGGAGGTGGTCCGAGGCAGCCGCAGCAGCGTCCTGGCGAGACTCCCTCGCCCCAGCAGCTTCGTGAGTGGTACTCTCAGCGTGGGGGGTCTGGGGGTGGGGGCATTTGCTCGTACGTCATCCGCACAGGTGATCGCGCTGGCCAGACTTGTGGGAGGTTCCACCCGACACAGCGCTGCTTCTCTCGCCTCGATGACGCCTGGCGCGAGCAGTTCCCTGACGCCTCTGAGCTGCCTCGCTGGGCTGATCTGCTTAGGAAGGGAATTGATATCTTTGCTCTTGATTATGATGCTATCCTTGCTGCCATGTATGCATTGACTATTAGTGCTGAGGGTGACTGTTACCTGAGTGTGCCGCCTGACCCAGGTATTGGTACTGGTATGGCTGCTGCGCTAGGTGCTAGTGCGTCTGCGTCTGCTGGTACTGAGTCTGCTACAGCACTGCACACCTTCACCCTGGACTCAGGTGCTTCCCGCTGTTTCTTTCGTGACCGCACAGTCCTTGAGCCACTCGCTCGGCCTGTTGCTGTCTCCCTTGCTGACCCCTCTGGGGGCCCGGTCCTTGCGACCTCCTCCACTGTCCTCCCTTGTCCTGCGGCCCCGTCTGGCACTTTGTCGGGTCTTTACCTCCCCTCGTTCTCTACGAACTTGGTGGCGGGCTCTGCTCTCCAGGACGGGGGTGTTCACCAGTTCACCCCTGCCTATGAGCGAGTGACCCACTGTACGTGTGCTCGGACGGGTCGCCACCTGGCTACCTTCACTCGGCAGCCGGGGTCCGACCTGTACACACTGACCACTGAGTCCCCTCAGGTAGCTGCGTCTGCGTCTGAGTCGGGTCAGCTGTCGGCTCCCTGCTCGTGTCGCTCCCTGTCGCACCAGACCGTCCTCTGGCACCACCGCCTTGGTCACTCCTTTGTGTAGCGCCTTCGTGGCATGCACTCCCGTTACCTTGTCTCTGGTCTTCCCAGAGTTCTCCCTCCCCTCCCACCCTCGCCTGCTCCTCCCTGTCTTCCCTGTGTCGAGGGGCGGCAGCGCGCCACCCCTCACTCCTCCTCGTTTCCTCCCACAGAGGCTCCTTTGCAGACTCTTCACCTGGACGTGTGGGGCCCAGCCCGCGTCCGGGGACAGGGCCACGAGCGGTACTTCCTGCTGGTCGTCGACGACTACTCGCGCTACACCACGGTCTTCCCCTTGCGCACCAAGGGTGAGGTCCCTGATGTTTTGATCCCTTGGATCCGCGCTGCTCGTCTCCAGCTCCGCCAGCGGTTCCAGTCGGACTTTCCCGTCCTGCGTCTGCACTCTGACAGGGGTGGTGAGTTTTCCTCCGCCCTCCTGGCTGCCTACTGTGCGGAGCACGGCATCCGCCAGACTTTCACTCTTCCGGACTCCCCACAGCAGAATGGGGTTGCTGAGCGTCGCATTGGTTTAGTCATGGAGGTCGCTCGTACCTCCATGATCTATGCAACCGCCCCCCATTTCCTGTGGCCGTTTGCAGTCCGGTACGCTGCGCATCAGCTCAACCTTTGGCCCCGTGTCTCTGCTCCGGAGACCTCGCCCACACTGCGTTGGACGGGGGAGGTTGGCGATGCGTCGGTGTTCCGTGTCTGGGGATGCCGAGCCCTTGTTCGCGATACGTCCGCGGACAAGCTCTCCTCCCGTGCCGTTCCCTGCGTCTTCCTTGGCTTTGTCCCTGACGTGCCTGGCTGGCAGTTTTACCACCCCACCTCGCGCCGTGTCTTTGCGTCTCAGGACGTCACCTTTGACGAGTCGGTACCCTTTTACCGTCTCTTCCCCTACCGCACTGCCCCCCTCCCTCCCCCGCCGCTTTTCCTCGCTCCAGGTCCCCCTCCGCTAGACCCCCTTCCCCCTCAGGGTCCTGCTCCTTCAGGTGTCTCTCAGGTAGACCCTCCTCCCGTCGCTGAGCCTATCGAGGTCACAGGTGACTCTGGTGCTGCGACTGGGGGTGCTGAGCCTGGGGGTGCGGAGTCTGGGGGTGCTGAGCCTGGGGGTGCTGACACTGGGGGTGCTGAGCCTGCGGGTGCGGAGCCTGGGGGTGCTGAGACTGGGAGTGCTGAGCCTGGGGGTGCGGGGCCTGGGGGTGCTGAGACTGAGGGTGCTGTGCTTGGGGGCGCTGAGCCTGGGTTTGCTGAGCCTGGGGGTGCTGAGCCTGGAGGTTCTGGTGCTGCTGGTGCTCCCACTGAAGCTGGAGGTCCTGGAGCTGCTACGGACACTGGCGCTGCGGGTTCTGAGTCTGCTGTTGCGCGGTCCCCTTGGAGTAGCCGCCTTCGTACGCGTGTGCCTCTTACCTCCCAACAGCTGCGCGACTGGTACCGTCGCCGTCAACGTCGCGCTTTTGTGGCTCGGGACCCTGCTCCTGGCGGTTCTTCCACTTACGTCCCTGGAGCTGCGGGTGGTGCTGGTTTGTTGTCTCCTGGGGGTGCCCACGTCGCTGGTCCCGGAGGTGCTCGTACCGCTGGTACTCGAGCTGCTGGGGCTGGTGGTGTTGTGTTTGAGGGTCCTCCTCCTGGGGACGTTGCGACTGGGGGTGCTGGTTCTGGAGGCGCTGCGACTGGTGGAGACGGTCCTGGAGGAGTTGCTGCTGGGGGTGGTGGAGCTACTGGAGGTGCGGGAGCTGCTGTGGGTGCTGGAGCTGCTGGTGCTGGTGACACTACACAGACGCGCCTGTTCTTTGCTCCGCCGTCTTCGTCGTCTCTGCCACCTCCTGACTCTGTCCTTCACCAGGTTCTTAGTCTTCCGTCTTCTACCGGTCTTCCCCTCCTGCCTGACTCACCGCTTCCTGCTCCTTCTCCTTACACTGAGCAGTCAGGAGGTCTTACTGAGCGTCGTGAGCCTGCGTCGCGTCCTGTCTCGCCAATTCGCTCTGGATGCACCGTTCGTCGTGGCCCGCATTCGCGGTCGCCGTCTGTCCCCCGCACGCGCCTTGTCGTTCGTCGTTCTTCCTCTGTTCCGCAGTCTGTTCCTCTGCCGTCCCCTCCTGAGTCGTCTTTGCCTCACGTTCCGGACCCTGAGTCTGACCGGTTTCGTGCTGAGCACCCTACTGTCACGCGTCTGCTAGCCACTATTGTCACTGACCCCTCGTTTGAGTCTTCTGCTGCGTCTGCCTTGGTCGCTGAGCTTGTTGACTTTGCTGCTGCCTGTCGTCTAGACTACGCTGCTAGCCTTGTTGCTGAGTCTGAGTCTGTCTGTCCTCCGTCCGTCGGGGGTGAGTGTGCTCTTGGCACGGACGTCCTTGAGGACAGGCACGAGGACCTTGAGTGTCTTGCAGCCGCTGCGCCTCATCTCGTGGCCATGCTGCTTGCCCCTGAGGGAGACCCGGATGCTATAGACATCCCTACCCCGCGATCTTACGCTGAGGCGATCGCGGGTCCCTACTCCTCTCAGTGGCAGGCAGCCATGGACGCAGAGATGGCATCCTGGAAGTCCACTGGCACTTACGTCGACGACGTTCCCCCTCCTGGGGCGAACATCGTCAGTGGCATGTGGATTTTCAGGGTGAAGCGGCCGCCGGGTTTTCCGCCTGTCTTCAAGGCTCGTTACGTTGCCCGAGGCTTCAGTCAGCGCGAGGGAGATGCCTTGTGTGAGGAGCACAGACTGGAGCACAGAACGAAGCACATCGCTCTGCGGTACTTTCTGGCTCGAGAGTTGCAGCAGCGTGGTCAGCTTCGTCTGCGTTACGTGGCCACTCAGGCCAACACTGCTGATATATTCACCAAGGCACTCCCGCCTAGTGATCATCAGCGCTTCTGCACTTTTCCTCACTTTGTTGGGGCTTGTGCCCACTTTTCCTCACTTGCTGTAGACTTTGTTTGTACTGTGATCTTTATATATATATATACCTGCATGCTTGCTAGATATAGATCACTGTGATGCTTGTTGCATATATACCTCTGCATGTGAACTAGCCTTGTGGCTCTTTGCTTGTGCTCAGAGTGTGTGGTGACGTTGTGATCCACCCTGAGCTTGCTTGCCTTTCTTGACTGGTCTTGTGACCCCTTGCTCTCCCCCACTTTGCCTATGGGGGTGTGTCAAACATTATTCTTGTGTTGTTGTTGTGTAGGCTACAGTGGGTTAGCCTCTAGGGGGTACACAATTCTAGGGTTTTGTATTTGTACTCCCAACTTCTCATAGTGCAGACACTTCTCATTTTAACACTGTTCTCGCCATTTCCGTCGCCCTTTTAGTTGCCCGATGTCGTATGCTTCCGACGGTCTAGATCCATTCAGCTGTCCGCGACTCTTCGAGTCAACTCTGACTCTTCGTGTTTCGTGTCTCGATACTGAGTGCTTCCTTTGTTGCGGTTAGGAGTGTACGATCGCATTTCACTATTCGTAACAAATAATTCTCTAGTTTATTTTAATTCAGAAATTTACCCATATACATTAGTTTTAATGTGATTGCTTTTTCATGTATATGTTTGGTTTAGAGTCTTGCACAGTCAATTCCATGTACAATAGCACCTAGAGTAAGATCTGCATGAAAGTACTTCATCCTCGCTAATCGGGGATGCGAAGAGTCTTCTACGCGATCGATGTGTGCAATAATGCAAAAGCAGCTTTCAGAGCCACTCAGCGCACTCAACGCTTCCCCTTGAAAACCGTCACACAATAGCCAGGTGCCAGAGAGGCTCTGACAGTCTCTAGGCCACAGTACTGCGATGCTTTCAAGGTATCACATAATTTCCAGTAACGATTCCCAAGCTGGCATGCTTTGAAAATTCTTCTTCCGCCAGATGCGTTTCACATCCATCCCAGAGAGGCATTCGCTTCCTCAGTGATTCGAAGGCGGATCTTTTCTCGTGCGTCTTCACCAGCGCTACCGCCACAGCTTTCACCCTTCGCCCTTACAGACCTAATCCTGGTCATTCGTGCCAGTGCTGCTGAATGTTTGGTGAAGTAGATTTCGGAGGCAGCCTGTTTCATATTTATTATCTGGTTGTTCGGCATTTGAACCAATTTAAAGGTACTCCTAAATTCGCATGATCTGTTTACGCTTCAGGCTTCTACTCAGCTGACGGCGGCCTTTAACGCGGATCAAGAAGGGACTAGTTCGTTGCATAAAATAGAATCAAAATGAAGCGAAATCCGTCAGACGATCCTGTATGCTCCGACCAAGTGCCTCTAAAGTCCGGCTCCAGTCCTCGAAGCTTCTCCTCCAGTCACCTCGGATTCAACGGTCCTGATGCCTCCGCTGCTCCATCCCGGCGTGGCTGGTCACAACGTCTGGTTACCAATCTCGTCGCGATACTTAGTTACGGAGTTGGCGGTGTGAAGACCCTGCTGAATGGGGTCCCGGATAGCGACGATATCTCGGCGAAATTTACCAGCGGACCTGCTGGTTTCGACAGTGCGGAAGGGAGCCAGGGGATTCAGGACAAGAAGATCAACGGCTGGACGTTGCTGAGGAGGTTCTTCAGGGTTGCAATTGCGTTCTTCACAGGCGATTGCAAGTGGAAGGCTCGCGGGTTGATGGTGCTGCTGCTCATCTTCAGCCTCGGAACCACTGGTGGGTTGTAGGCCCCTACTCATGGTGGAAGGGTTGTGGCTTCCAGGAGGTAAGATTTGAGTCAGACTCACCTCGGGTTGATGGTGCTGCTGCTGCTCATCTTCAGCCTCGGAACCACTGGTGGGTTGTAGGCCCCTACTCATGGTGGAAGGGTTGTGGCTTCCAGGAGGTAAGATTTGAGTCAGACTCACCTCGGGTTGATGGTGCTGCTGCTGCTCATCTTCAGCCTCGGAACCACTGGTGGGTTGTAGGCCCCTACTCATGGTGGAAGGGTTGTGGCTTCCAGGAGGTAAGATTTGAGTCAGACTCACCGCGGGTTGATGGTGGTGCTGCTGCTCATCTTCATCCTCAGAACCACTGGTGGGTTGTATGCCCCTAGTCATGGTGGAAGGGTTAGGATTTCCATTTGTCGTAACATGTCGAAATTTGGTGTAGTTGTGGCTACGAATCCAGCTATTCTTGCATGCTTGGTCAGAGTATTTACCGTAATCAGTCTGACTTGGATTCTCCTGGCCTCCTTCTTGCTGCTTATCCTCCTTCACAGACATTCCACACAAAGGGACTTCAACACGGGGTTGCTCTCCCATGTTGCTCACCCCTCTTCCCGTCATCCGTACACTCTTACCCTTCATATTATTCCCACTGCAGGTGCACTTGGTCATCACGTATACTCAACGGGACTACAACTCCCATTCCACTTTCTATATTTTTCATACCCTAATCCCACATCCCATGCCCTCCCCGTCGCTCACATCCCCATCCCCCCCCCGCCAGAGATGTACGTCGTCATCTCATACACGCAGAGGGAAGCCGTCACGGTGCTGCTCTCTCTTCCTGCTCGCCCTCCCTTCCCCTGCATCGCTACACTCATCCCCTTGAACTCATTTCCCACCAGAGATGTACGTAGTCATTTCGTACACACAGAGGGACTTCAACACGGCGCTTCTCTCCTGTATTTCCCACCCTGTTTCTCCTTCACCCATACACTCTCCCCCTTCCAACTGATTCACCCCCCCACCAGAGATGTACGTGATCGTCTCGTACACACAAAGGGGCTTCAACACAAGGCCCCTCCCTACTTATCTCCCTTCCACTACCTGCGTTTCCGTCTCCCATCCCACCCACCAGAGACGTATGTGGTCATCTGGTACACGCAGAGGGATTTTAACATGTCTCTTTTCTCCCTTGCTGCTCACCCTGCTTCTCCTTCCTTAGACTCTTCCCTGTAACTATCCCCCCCACCGGAGATGTACGTGATCATCTCGTACACACAGAGGGATTTCAACACGGCGCTGTTTGCTCGTTCTGCTCACCCTTCCTTCCCCTGCACTCTTCCCCCTCATCCCCACCCCCCCACCAGAGATGTATGTGGTCATCTCGTACACGCAGAGGGACTTCAACACGGCACTGTCAGCCAAGAAGCAGACTGACTTTTACCATGCGGTTTTCAAGTTCATCATCATCATCCTCGTTGCTGCACCCTTCTTCGCTCTCTTCGACTACGTCCAGGTGAGTGAGTGAGCGAGTGAGTGAGTGAGTGAGTGAGTGAGTGGGTGAGTGAGTGAGTGAGTGAGTGAGTGGGTGAGTGAGTGAGTGAGTAAATATCACCTCGCCATGTAAATGTTCATCCTCATCGTCATCTTTTCCCCGCCCTTCTTAGCACTCTTTTAATACCTGCAGGTGAGCACTCCAGTGAGTATGTAATTGAGTTGATTCCCTTCCGTTCCCCAGCTCGACCCCCCATTCCTGTATCCCCTCCTTCCCCCGGGTCCACTTCATGCCTCTCTGTCCCCTGTCCCCTGTCCCTCCCACTGTTCCTGCTTGCCTCTGCTCCCTGGTTTTCCTCTTGCCAACCGCCTGTTCCTCCGTCAACTTTCCTCTGTCATCCTGTCCCTTCGTGCCTCTGTCCCTCTGTTCTTGGAAATCAGGAGCTGCTTTCTCTTGAGTGGCGCTTGTGGCTTACAAATCTCCTGCTCTCCAGATACTTTGGTAAGTGCTGCTCTCCAGACACTGACACTTTGGTAAGTGCTGCTCTCCAGATATTCTGGTACGTGCTGCTCTCCAGATACTTTCGTGAGAAGTGATTTTTTGAAGTACTTAGGAAAGTGCTGCTCGCTAGGCACCTTGTTGTCAGAGCCCCGCTTCCTCTCTTCCTTCCCTCCCTCTTGCCCACCTGCCTTTTCTCCGATTTCCCCCCCACATTCTCCTACCTTTTTCTTTCCTGTGCCAATGCCAGCCAACCATGCGTTTCTGGATCTGAAGATGGCTGGAAAGCTGGACAACCCCGACCAGCGTATCTGCGAGGACGTGAAGCACTTCGTCAGGACTTCCCTCAATGTGAGACCACCCGTATCTAAATGTAAGATGTCCTGCACTGCACACACGCACACACACGCTGCAGGCCAGCTGGTCAAGTCGTCTTAGACCACCGTATCTGGTATGGTTCGAAGCACTCCGTCAGGATTAACTCGGAATGTGAGATGTCTTACACGCTAAAGGCAATGTGGTCTTTCTTGGTCGTTCTAGGCAACCTCGAAGCTCTACAACTTCCAATCAGCGTATCTGCGAGGAGCAGGTGAAGCACTTCGGCATGGCACACCTTTCAATGCAAGTCCAGGGTACACTGTGTCTCGCTGTACCAAGCACACTGTGTCTCGCTGCACCAAGCACACTGTGTCTCGCTTTACCAAGCACACTGTGTCTCGCTTTACCAAGCACACTGTGTCTCGCTTTACCAAGCACACTGTGTCTCGCTTTACCAAGCACACTGTGTCTCGCTTTACCAAGCACACTGTGTCTCGCTTTACCAAGCACACTGTGTCTCGCTTTACCAAGCACACTGTGTCTCGCTTTACCAAGCACACTGTGTCTCGCTTTACCAAGCACACTGTGTCTCGCTTTACCAAGCACACTGTGTCTCGCTTTACCAAGCACACTGTGTCTCGCTTTACCAAGCACACTGTGTCTCGCTGCACCAAGCACACTGTGTCTCGCTTTACCAAGCACACTGTGTCTCGCTTTACCAAGCACACTGTGTCTCGCTTTACCAAGCACACTGTGTCTCGCTTTACCAAGCACACTGTGTCTCGCTTTACCAAGCACACTGTGTCTCGCTTTACCAAGCACACTGTGTCTCGCTTTACCAAGCACACTGTGTCTCGCTTTACCAAGCACACTGTGTCTCGCTTTACCAAGCACACTGTGTCTCGCTTTACCAAGCACACTGTGTCTCGCTTTACCAAGCACACTGTGTCTCGCTTTACCAAGCACACTGTGTCTCGCTTTACCAAGCACACTGTGTCTCGCTTTACCAAGCACACTGTGTCTCCCTTTACCAAGCACACTGTGTCTCGCTTTACCAAGCACACTGTGTCTCGCTTTACCAAGCACACTGTGTCTCGCTTTACCAAGCACACTGTGTCTCGCTTTACCAAGCACACTGTGTCTCGCTTTACCAAGCACACTGTGTCTCGCTTTACCAAGCACACTGTGTCTCGCTTTACCAAGCACACTGTGTCTCGCTTTACCAAGCACACTGTGTCTCGCTTTACCAAGCACACTGTGTCTCGCTTTACCAAGCACACTGTGTCTCCCTTTACCAAGCACACTGTGTCTCGCTTTACCAAGCACACTGTGTCTCGCTTTACCAAGCACACTGTGTCTCGCTTTACCAAGCACACTGTGTCTCGCTTTACCAAGCACACTGTGTCTCGCTTTACCAAGCACACCGTGTCTCGCTTTACCAAGCACACCGTGTCTCGCTTTACCAAGCACACCGTGTCTCGCTTTACCAAGCACACCGTGTCTCGCTTTACCAAGCACACCGTGTCTCGCTTTACCAAGCACACCGTGTCTCGCTTTACCAAGCACACCGTGTCTCGCTTTACCAAGCACACCGTGTCTCGCTTTACCAAGCACACCGTGTCTCGCTTTACCAAGCACACCGTGTCTCGCTTTACCAAGCACACCGTGTCTCGCTTTACCAAGCACACTGCGTCTCGCTTTACCAAGCACACTGCGTCTCGCTTTACCAAGCACACCGTGTCTCGCTTTACCAAGCACACCGTGTCTCGCTTTACCAAGCACACCGTGTCTCGCTTTACCAAGCACACCGTGTCTCGCTTTACCAAGCACACCGTGTCTCGCTTTACCAAGCACACTGTGTCTCGCTTTACCAAGCACACTGTGTCTCGCTTTACCAAGCACACTGCGTCTCGCTTTACCAAGCACACTGCGTCTCGCTTTACCAAGCACACTGCGTCTCGCTTTACCAAGCACACTGCGTCTCGCTTTACCAAGCACACTGCGTCTCGCTTTACCAAGCACACTGCGTCTCGCTTTACCAAGCACACTGTGTCTCGCTTTACCAAGCACACTGCGTCTCGCTTTACCAAGCACACTGCGTCTCGCTTTACCTAGCACACTGCGTCTCGCTTTACCAAGCACACTGCGTCTCGCTTTACCAAGCACACTGCGTCTCGCTTTACCAAGCACACTGCGTCTCGCTTTACCAAGCACACTGCGTCTCGCTTTACCAAGCACACTGCGTCTCGCTTTACCAAGCACACTGCGTCTCGCTTTACCAAGCACACTGCGTCTCGCTTTACCAAGCACACTGCGTCTCGCTTTACCAAGCACACTGCGTCTCGCTTTACCAAGCACACTGCGTCTCGCTTTACCAAGCACACTGCGTCTCGCTTTACCAAGCACACTGCGTCTCGCTTTACCAAGCACACTGCGTCTCGCTTTACCAAGCACACTGCGTCTCGCTTTACCAAGCACACTGCGTCTCGCTTTACCAAGCACACTGCGTCTCGCTTTACCAAGCACACTGCGTCTCGCTTTACCAAGCACACTGCGTCTCGCTTTACCAAGCACACTGCGTCTCGCTTTACCAAGCACACTGCGTCTCGCTTTACCAAGCACACTGCGTCTCGCTTTACCAAGCACACTGCGTCTCGCTTTACCAAGCACACTGCGTCTCGCTTTACCAAGCACACTGCGTCTCGCTTTACCAAGCACACTGCGTCTCGCTTTACCAAGCACACTGCGTCTCGCTTTACCAAGCACACTGCGTCTCGCTTTACCAAGCACACTGCGTCTCGCTTTACCAAGCACACTGTGTCTCGCTTTACCAAGCACACTGTGTCTCGCTTTACCAAGCACACTGTGTCTCGCTTTACCAAGCACACTGTGTCTCGCTTTACCAAGCACACTGTGTCTGGACCCCCTGAGTGTAAACCGGGTCATTCTCGACGCTTGGTAAACTTGACCAATTGTATCTTCGCAGAATCAACTCAAGCACATCACTCTTCTTCCTCCCCCCATGCCTGCCCTCCCCTCCCCTGCCTTGCCCTCCCATCGCTCTCTCTCCCCTGCATTGCCCTCCCCTACCTCTCCCCTCCCCTGTCTTGTCCTCCCTCCCTTCCTTTGCTCTGCCCTGTCATCCCCTCCTCTCCCTTGCCCTCCCCGTCCCCTTGTTCTTGCTGCACCCAGATCATTATCACTCTGATAGAGAAGATGATGAACCTGGTCGCCTTCGCCTATGTGCTCTGGTAAGTTCCAGACATTCCAAAAGCGAGGCTCCCTTCCCAACTTGCTCTCATCATCACCACAGTAGAATCACAGGTAGATCATTATCACATAATAGAGAAGGTGATGAACCTGGTCGCCTTCGCCTATGTGCTCTGGTGAGCCTCTCCTCGTTGCAAGAGCGGGTAAGCTCCGTGCCTGGAGCTGACCCGTTGCTTCATGGTTCATTTATACCAATGCGACTGGTCAGCTCAGTGACTGCAGATAGTCACTTCATGTGTCATGGGGTGGTCGGAGTGTTCAAGAAGCGACTGTCTGCAGTCATTATGAGAGCTAAACGTGCTCCTCACCTCCGCCCTCTCTCTCCCCTCGCCCATTCTTCCTCCTCCCCCGTTTTCCCCTCCTTCTCCCCCCCTCCCCACCCCACAGGGACATCTCTCCCCCGCTAGTCTGGTTTCTGCTGGCCTATGCAGTGTCAGGCACGTTCGTGGTGGTCAGAGTGTTTGGGAAACGACTCACCTGGCTGCAATTCCAGGTAAGGTTGGGTTAGGTAGGCTTAGGTGGGGTTAGGTGGGCTTAGGTGGAGTTAGGTGGGCTTAGGTGGAGTTAGGTGGGCTTAGGTGGAGCTAGGTGGGCTTAGGTGGAGTTGGGCTTAGGTGGGCTTAGCTTAGCAGCAGGCAAAAGTGTTTGAGTCGACTCAACAAGCGACTCACCTGGCTGCAGTTCGAGGTGAGGTGGCGCTGGCTTAGCAGCAAGGGGACAGCTTTAGGGGGGGTGTCGCTTTCTACGTGTAAAAAGTGTATTTTTGAGACGTCTCAAAAATACACTTTATACACGTGGCTTCTCTCCTGGCTGCAGTTTGAGGTGAGGTGGCGCTGGCTTAGCAGCAAGGGGACAGCTTTGGGGACAGCTTTGGGGACAGCTTTGGGGGGGATGTCGCTTTCACCAGGCCAGCATGCTGCCATTTTCTGTGGTTCCATAACTTTCATTGAAGAGCGGTCCCTAATCCCATTTCCCCCTGTGCAGGGTTTTCAACGCGAGGCAGATGTGTGGTACTCCCTGGTGCGAGTGAAGGACAACGTGGAGTCAATCGCACCACACTCCACCATACCGCAACCCACCACACCCTACCCCACCCCGCCCCTGTCTCCCCCTGCAGGGCTTTCAACGGGAGGCAGACCTGCGTTACTCCCTGGTGCGAATGAAGGTCAACGTGGAGTCAACCACACCACGCCACATTCCACCGCACCCCATCCCACCCCACCCTTATCTCCCCGTTCATTTCAGGGTTTTCAACGGGAGGCAGACCTCCGTTACTCCCTGGTGCGAGTGAAGGACAATGTTGAGTCAATCGCGTTCTACCGGGGAGAGGTCAAGGAGGAGGCATCCGCCAAGGTGGGTGGATAGGTGGGTAGGTGGGTGGGTAGGTACAGATGAGGAAGCTTGCTTCTCTCACTGGGGCACCTCAGGAAAGACAACGTGGAGTCAAGTCAATCGCGTTCTACCAGGGAGAGGTCAAGGAGTAGGCCTCGGCCAAGGTGGGTACAAAGCGGCAGGTAGCGGGGAGCGTCAGCATTGGTAGGTTATAGGTAGCAGTGGATAGAGAGAGGTAGAGAAGATAGGCTTTTTCGATGGGTGCGAGTGAAGGACGACGTGGAGTCAAGTCAATTGCATTCTACCAAGGTAAATGAAGCGTTCTACCAGGGAGAGGTCAAGGAGGAGGCATTTGCCAAGGTGGGTGGTAGATAGGTTGGTAGGTGGATGAGTGGGTGCAGAGGGGTGAGGGAAACAGCCCTCATCAAGAAGACGTTGAGTCAAGTCAATCGCGTTCTACAGGGAAGAGGTCAAGGAGGAGGCCTCGGCCAAGGTGGGTGGTAGGCTGCTAACTTCAATGGGGTAAATGAAGCGTTCTCGTCTCTGCGCTGAGTAATTATGTAGCTTCGTTCACCGGCTATATTGAAATCACTTTTGAGAATTCTCAAAAGTGATTTCAATGTAAATGAAGCGTTCTCTTCTCTGCGCTGGGTATGTATGTAGCTTCGTTCACCGAGTGGCCATCACGCTGTGTCCCACGCTCTTCTCACCAGTCCTTCCTGCATGGCGTTGCTCTGGCGTGGCGTCGCTCTGATCGGGTGCAACCGTCTGGTCTGGTGCTGCACTTCCACCTCTCCTTCTTCAATGCAGCCTCTTCTTTGTATCCCTCACCCTCCCGGCCCCTTTGTTCCCACCAGTCCTTCCTGCACCGGGTGGCTCTGAATGTGCGTAATCGTCTGGTGGTGCACTTCCACCTCTCCTTCTTCAATGAAGTCTTTTCTTTGTACCCCTTCACCCTTTCCTCCCCCCAACCCCACATCTGTTCCCGCCAGTCCTTCCTGCACAGAGTGGCTCTGAATGTGCGCAACCGTTTGGTGGTGCAGTTCCACCTCTCCTTCTTCACCAACCTCTACGACTTCGCCACCATCTTCGTCCCTGCTGTCATCGTGGCCCCACGATACTTCTCCGGGGATGTAAGTGCTACACTCCCCTGGGGCCCTGAGTTCCGCTCTTGCCCTGTTCCCTCACCCACCCTTCCTTCTTCACCAACCTCTCTGACTTCCCCACCATCTTCGTCCCTGCTGTCATCATCTCCCCGCGCTACTTCTCCGGAGATGTGAGTGCCGCCCTTTCCCTGTGGTCCCACCCACCCATTGGCTGCACCCGTTCGCCTCATCTCAACTTGACTTCGCCACCATCTTCGTCCCTGCAGCCTGCAGTCATTTGTTGCTCTGCGCCGCAATACTACTCCGGCGCCATGAGTACCGCCTTTGCCCTGTGGTCCCACCCATTCATCTTTCGCCTCACCTCATATCGACTAGACCATTCGTCCCTGCGGTCATTGTCGCTCTACACTGGTTCTCCAGGGCTGATACTACAACTGTTCCTCTTCGGTCTGTTGTGGCTTTTCCTCAGCTTCCCTCCTTCTCTCAGTTCCCCTCCTTCTCTCAGCTTCCCTCCTTCTCTCAGTTCCCCTCCTTCTCTCAGCTTCCCACCTTCTCTCAGTTCCCCTCCTCTCAGCTTCCCTCCTTCTCTCAGTTCCCCTCCTTCTCTCAGTTCCCCTCCTTCTCTCAGCTTCCCTCCTTCTCTCAGCTTCCCTCCTTCTCTCAGCTTCCCTCCTTCTCTCAGCTTCCTCCCCCCTGTCCCCGTGGTCACCCTGTGGTATGCGAGCTCCCTCCTTTCTACCAGACAGCAAGCCTTCCCTTCCTCCCCCTCTGTCTCCCCACTTTCCCGCCCTCCCTCTCCCCCCACCTCTCTCTCCCCCCACCTCCCTCTCCCCCCACCTCCCTCTCCCCCCACCTCCCTCTCCCCCCACCTCCCTCTCTCCCCACCTCCCAGGCTTCTCACTGCAGGTGGAGTTTGGGGTGATATCACAGGCGAGCTATGCCTTCAGCACCATGTACCACACGCTCACAGTCATAGTCCTCAACTTCAACTCCTTCAGCTGGGCTGGGCTAACCCTCTCTCCACCCCTCTCCACCCCTCTGTGCCCCTTCTCCCTCTCCTCCACCCATCCAGGTGGAGTTTGGGGTGATATCACAGGCAAGCTATGCCTTCAGCACCGTCTACCGTGCTCTCACAGTCATAGTCCCCAACTTCACGTCCCTCAGGTTGGCTGGGCTAACCCTCTCTCCACCCCTCTCCACCCCTCTCCACCCCTCTCCACACCTTTCTGCCCCTCGCTGCCCCTTCTCCCTCCCCGGCTCCTCGCTCCAGGTGGAGTTTGGGGTGATATCACAGGCCAGCTATGCCTTCAGCACCATCTACCGCGCGCTCACAGTCATAGTCCTCAACTTCAACTCCTTCAGGTGCTATGTTCGTTGGGGCGCTTCTGAGAGCTCACAAAGGTGACTCCTTCAGGTGCTCCTCTCCCTCTCCCTCTCCCTCCCTCTCGCTCTCTCCCCGTCCTCCCTTCTCTCCGGCTCTTCTCTCTCGCGCCAGGTTGAGTTCGGGGTGATATCTCAGGCCAGCTATGCCTTTCACACGGTCTACAAGGCGCTCACTGTTGTTGTCATGCACTTCCACGCCTTCAGGTGAATCCTCAGGTTTTTGTGTACCTTCTCAGGCCAACTATGTCTTTCACACGGTCTACAAGCCTCTCAGTGTCATAGTCATGCACTTCCACGCCTTCAGGTGAACCCTCAGGTGTTTTCTGTACTTCCTCAGGCCAGGTATGCCTTTCACACCGTCTACAAGGCACTCAGTGTCATAGCCATGCACTTCCACGCCTTCAGGTGAATCCCCAGGTGTTTTTTTCAGGCCAGCCATGCATTTCACACTGACTACAAAGCTTTCAGTGTCATAGTCATGCACTTCCACGCTTTCAGGTATATCCTCAGGTGTCTGTTCTGTTGTTTGTTTGGATGCTTCCAGTTAAACGTTGTGTCTATTTGGGTATCATTTCGTGGGTATCATGCCCCTCTTTCTGCCCGTCCCTCCCACACACAGTAAGCTTAGCGGAGACAGTGCGTCTGGAGGGTCTACTTTCGCCCCACCTCCCTTTCCTTCCCCTTCCGCCCCTTTCCCGCCGTCCAATCCCAGTGAGCTAGCAGCGGAGACAGAGCGTCTGGAGAGCCTACTCGCCTCCTCCTCTCCCCATTTGTTTGTACCTGAGCCCGACTCCTCCCTACCTCCCCCTTCCCTCCCCTTTTTCCTCCAATCCCAGTGAGCTAGCAGCGGAGACAGAGCGTCTGGAGAGCCTACTCGCCTCCCTCTCCGACTTTTCAGCAGATGACTCGAACAAGCTCTTCTCCCACGCCTCATCCCATGCCTCCTCCCACGGCCCCTCCCACCCCACTCACTCCCCCTCTCACCCCTCTCACACTAAGTCAACCACCGAAGATCCCTCCTCTCATTCCTCCTCCTCCACTCACTCTCTGGCTCTCGGTCATTCCCTCTCTCTACAGCCCTCCCATACCACCTCCGCCTCCTCCTCCTCTCTTGCTCCTACTCTCACGGGACAGAGGCTTGCCGTTCGTCACACTCCTGAATCCTCACCTGCTCTCACATCAGCAGCACAGAAATCGGCAGGCTCAGTTGCTTCAGGTGTTTTGCCAGGTGGTTCTCACGGAGAGGGTGCCCCTCTGCTGGAATTGACCACTATGGGGGGAGGCACAGGTGGTGGTGCTGCTGCTGCTGCTGAAAGAGAAGCTGCTGTTATTGAATGCACTACCGCAACAGGTACGAATCTTTTTTTAGTCCACTGACAAAAGTAAAAAAACAAAAAAAGGTGGTGGCAGTGATGCTGCTGCTGCTGGGGAAGAAGCTGATATTATTGAATGCACCACTGCAACAGGTATGCTGGTATCCCCAATCCCAATCCCCACCTCCAATCTCCGCTTCCTATCCCAAGCCCAATTCGCCCAATCCTAATGCGCACTTTCCCAATCCCCACCACCAACCTTGAAACAACCCCAACCTTCTCTTGGTTGCTCATCTTACCTCGCCTTTAGTTGCTCATCTTGTGTGATGAGACAACTTTTTAGTCGACTCAAAAATCGTCCCAACCTTCTATTGGTTGCTAATCTTACCTCGCCTTTACTTGCTCATCTTGCCTCGCTGTCACCTCTGTCATCATCCGCACACCCAACCTCCGATTCAGACCCTACCCCTCTAGTGATTTCAAGCATCCCCTTTCTTCCCTATTCTCCCCTCTTCCGTCCGCTCCCCATTCCCTCGCACCAGGTCGCATTCAGCGCATAGAAGGTCCGTGCCTCACACTCACTGGATAGCCATCCCCAGTTTTCACCCCTGAACCAACCCTCATCCATCTCTAACCATTGTTTTTCCTCCCCTTTCGTCGTCTTCCCCTCCCCATTCCCTCCCACCAGGTCGCATTCAGTGCATAGAAGGTCCGTGCCTCACACTCACCTCTGTAGTCATCCGCACACCCAACCTCCAACACACGCTCTACCCCTCCTCCCTCTCTGTCTCCCTCCCCCCCGGCGCCTCACTCCTCGTCATGGGCCCTTCGGGCTGCGGAAAAATTCCCTTCAAATCAACCCTTGCGCCTCTGATGATTGCAATCATCCCTCTTTTCTCTCTTCTCCCCTCTTCTTCCCCTTCCTGCCTCGCCCCCCCTATTCCCTCGCACCAGGTCGCATTCAGCGCATTGAAGGTCCGTGCCTCACACTCACCTCCGTAGTCATCCGCACGCCCAACCTCCGCCACACGCTCTACCCCTCCTCCCTCTCCTTCTCCCTCCCCCCCGGCGCCTCCCTCCTCGTCATGGGCCCTTCGGGCTGCGGAAAATCCTCCCTCCTGCGAGCCATCGCCGGCCTGTGGAAATCCGGAGAGGGAACCATCGAGTCTCCGCCGCCCGGGAAAACTTTTTTCCTGCCCCAGAAGCCGTATATGCCACTAGGGACGCTCCGGGACCAGTTGGTTTTCCCAGGAAATGCTCTGGAGGGAGGTGGAGGGGGAGAGGGCGGAGGAGGGGGAGGAGGCGGAGGGATGGAGGGAGATGGGAGCAACGGTGAGGAGGGAGGGAGGAGTGTGAGGGGTGATTTTTCGGACAAAGAGCTATTGCATGCGCTTCAGGAGGTTTCACTTCCAGATCTGGCTGAACGGGTGGGAGGGCTCGCTGTGGAGTGTGACTATTCCGACATGCTTTCTATGGGGGAGCAGCAGCGGGTGGCGTTCGCTCGTCTTCTTCTGCAGCAGCCATACATGGCGTTTTTGGACGAGGCGACGAGTGCGTTGGATGGGGCGAACGAGGCACGGCTGTATGGGATGATGCGCGAGAGGGTGAAGTCGTTTGTCAGTGTGGGACACAGGACGAGCTTGATCAAGTTCCACACGCTGGTTCTAGCATTTGACGAGGACGGCGAGGGGTGGGAAGTGGTCACCGCAGAGGAGTTTGCAAGAAGAAAAGGGATCTGATGGGGCTACGATTCCTATTATATATTGCCTTCACTCAATATGAATGATACACATTTCCTAGCTTCTTCCAGCTTTTGTACCATTTGTCACTATCCGATTCAACCATCTGCTTATACTTGCTAAAGCTTATTTTGTAGCGGAGCTCTCAATGGCGCGTATATCTGCTCAGTGTATCATGGTTGTGCGGTTTCGCTTGTCTGCCACGCAACACATCAATCACCACTGCGGCTTCTGTTCAGATCGGTTCAAAGTTTGAAAAAAAGGCGAATAGCGCGGTTCAAGGCGGTGAATTTAACACCATCGTGTTCAACCGATTTCATGGGCTCTTGGATCCTTGCAGTTCCTGCAAGTCGTGTGTGCCTTGGCACCAATAACGCGTATGAGATCCCAATTTCTCACGCAGCGTGAAGCACGGAAATCATACCCTGATGTGGTAACGGGCTGAAACGTGCAGTTTCCAGAAGTCGTGCTTGTAGCTCCTACGCTACCTACGTCGAACTGTTGTGGACGGTCAGCGTGACGCTTCCTACGTTTCTCTAGCCGGTTGAACTTCCAATGGGTCTGCCGACATTCACGGATGTCGCCGGCGGGAAGGTATCGCCGCTTTTCGTCGCAGTCGTTGTCGCAACTTCCGTCGTCGCACTACACTGGGTGGCTATCCGATGGTCCAGCGCATCCGATGGCGCATCTGGCGGCACAAGCTGGAGCGGCAGCTGGTGGCTCGGGAAGCGGGTCGGAAGCGGCGAATGCGGCGTGAAATCCGGAACCGGGAAGCTGAGTAATAACAGGAGGAAGAAACGCAATGGTCGCCGGGCAGATGGAGGAGAAAAACATGTCCACGTGGCAGGCGAAGAAGACAGCCAGGAAGGCGATGACGGGGATGAGGAGGATGAGTGGGAGGAGGAGGAAGGAGCGGAGGGAGAAGGGGATGAGAAGCCGCAGAGAGCGTTTCGTAGGGTTCTTGCTGATAACTCAAGATCTCCGTTCCAGCACCTGAAACGAAATGAATCGGCTTGTAACGAGGATGAGGGCGAGAGTGAGGAACCAGGTGCGTTTTCTGAACCCATTGCTCTTTCTCAACCCTGTTCTTGTTGTTTGTTTCCAGCTCTTTTGTTTCACAAGGACTTTTCAGTGTTCTGTGGCGTTCCATATCTATCACATCCGCCTCTTTCAGGTTGCATCCAATTCGTCCTTTCTTCCCCTTCTACACCCATTTCTTGATAACCAGGAGATGTACACCCATTTGGCGACGAGATCCGCCACCTTATCCACAATCCTCCTCCACCCAACCACGTGCTGCCACCTGGCACCACACCACCACCACCTCTGAATGACCCTGGTGTCACAACAAACTCCTCCCCATCCTCCTTCCACTGGGTATCCACGAAGCACCAGCTAGCATCCCTAGCAGCGCTGCTAGAGAGCCAGGACGAATTCGCAGTGGACACAGAGCAGCACAGCCACCGGTCCTTTCTAGGCTTCACCGCCTTGATCCAGGTGCGTTGGGTGGGTGGGTCTCTGCTGACTTCTTATTGCTTCCGCTCCGTCACACCGGGTGTCCAACAAGCACCAGCTAGGGTCCGCAGGGACTTTATTATGGACGCCATTGCCCTGCACGGCCACATAGGGGGCGCCCTCTGCCTGATTATTCAATCTGATATGTGAAACCCCCTTCCGCACCCGCTTTCCTCTACAGATCTCCACCCGGGGTGGGGAGGACTTTATCATCGACTCCATTGCGCTGCACGACCCCATAGGGAACGGCCTCCGGCCTGTTGAGTCAGTCTGACCATTGTGAAACCCCATTCTGCTCCCTGTCTCCCTGCCAGATCTCCACCCGAGATGGCACTGACTACATAATCGACGCCATTGCCCTGCACGACCACATAGGGGACGCCCTCCGGCCTGTATTTGCCAACCCGGCAATCACGAAGCTGTTCCACGGGGCTGACTCCGACGTGCTCTGGCTGCAGAGGGACTTTCACATTTACACCGTGAATCTCTTTGACACAGCACGGGTAAATTAGTGGTGCCCTCGTGTGCCCGTAACCCGGCACAGTCTTTGCCAACCCGGCCGTCACGAAGCTGTTCCACGGGGCCGACTCCGACGTGCTCTGGCTGCAAAATGACTTTCACGTTTACACTGTCAACCTCTTTGACACATCATTCACACCGCACCTCTGCTTGTGTCTTTTTCTGTTCTTCATTGCGGCCACCTTTCCCTCCTTTTCAGTTTGTTTTGTTTTTGGGATGACTGCAAGTATATATATATTTTCCAATCTCTCCTTGTGCCTGCAGGCCTGCTCGGTTCTCAACAAGCCGTACCGCTCGCTCGCGTTCCTCCTGGACCACTACTGCCGCGTCAGCACCGACAAGCGCCTGCAGCTGGCCGACTGGCGCCGCCGCCCGCTGCCGCCAACAATGCTACAGTACGCGCGCACGGACTCGCACTACCTGCCGTACATCGCCGGCCGGCTGCGGTGGGAGCTGGTACAAGCAGACACAGGAGGAGAGGGGGGAGAGGGAGCAGGTGCAAATGGAAAGGGAGAAGCAACAGCAGCAGGAGGAGGAGGAAGCAGGAGAGGGTGTAGGGCAGGGCACAGCAGCGGATCCAAGTATGAGGAGGCAGTGAGGAGGTCCAACGCGCTATGCCTTCAGCTGTATGAGAAGCCAGGGGAGAGGAGTGCCGGCGCTGACAGGAGTGCAGTTGGGGAGGCTGGGAGGGAGCGAGGTGAGCGAGAGGAGGTGGTAGCAGCACAAGGGCGTGGGGGGTTTGGAGCGGTGGGAGGGAGTGCTGAAGCGGCAGCAGCAGCAGCGGCGGCGGCTCTTTTTCGACAGCTGTTGGGCGTTTGTGGGTATGTAGGAGGTTCTGCGCTTTCAGGTGGATTTTCAGGTGATTCTGCTGGTTCAGGTGCTGGCTCTGTGGCGCCTGACGCTGGTGCCACGTCAGCAAGTCAGAAGACGTCGGATCGGTCACATGTGTTACGGGAAGTGAGGGCTGTGCTTGATGCGGTAACCAGATGGCGCGACACTGTAGCGCGGGAAGAAGACGAAAGCCTGCGGTTCCTCCTTGCTGACGTGGCAGTGGTCGCCGTGGCGCTCCTACGGCCTGCCACGTGTCAAGAGCTGATTGGTTGCGTGGCCAAAGCCATGGCAGCCGCTGCTGCTCTCACGCCGCCCTCTATGCGAGAAGAGGCCGGCGTTCCTCGTCCTATTCAAGGAGGGGAGAGTGGAACCTTTGATTCAACAGAAGGAGCTGCCCTGCCAGCAGTAGCGGAGCAAGCTACTCCATCTCAGCCCACGTCACCTTCCCCCTCGCCTCCTCTCGTCCGTCGATCTCTTGAGCTGGTTGCGCTGATCGCTGCCACGTGTCGCGATGTGAGAGGCGGCGACGAGCAGGTGCATGGTACAGCTGGATCAGCAGAGCCAAACGATGCAGCGGCAGCAGTGCATGGGGTGGCTGAAAGGGCAGCAACAGCAGCGTCAGCAGTACAGGCCAGACTCGCAGAGATATCATTTCTCCTGGCTCCGGTGGTCATTCAGCAGAGGGCGCCAGCAGCAGTGCAGGAGGCGTGGTTAGAAGAAGCGGTTGCTCTCACTGCTGCTGCTGCTGTTTCAGGCAACCTCTCCGCTGCTGCTGCTGCCGCTGCTGCTGCTGCTGCTGCTGCTGGTGCTGCTGCCAGTGGTTCTGCAGAGGAAGGGGGAATCTTGCCGTCTGACTCATCCCACCAACATCCTAACCACCCTCACACCCACCCCCACCACCCCCACCACCACCGCCCGCACCAAAACTTTCGGCTGCCCAAGCGGTGGCAGCGGGCGCGCGACCCGAACCAGGCTCGGGCAAACTTCATAAAGAAATTCTCCTGCCAGGGTCCGGTGTACGAGAATTGTAGGATCTACAGCGGGGATGGGCGGCTGCTGTGCTTCTGTGATAAGCGGAAGCTGGAGTGGTATGTGGGGCGGGGACTGGCTGAGTATGTGACCGTTGACATGCTGCCGTCACTGCAGGGAGCTGAGGAGACGGGGTTGGGGGTGAAGGGAGAATCCGCAGTGGGGCCTGCTGCTGATGCTGATGATACTGCCGATGCAGATGGCACTACAGGTCCTGAGAACGCCTCTGCTGGTGCCGCTACTGCTGATGCTGATGATGCTGCCGTCGGTGCTGCTGCTGCCACTGCTGACAGCACCGCCTCTGCAGCAACAACAGACCCACCACCACCCGCACCACTCCCCGCCAACCTCGCCTCACCTCTCTCCGTCCGCCTGCTCTTCCAACCCAAGGGCCGTCCAGAAGACGACGAGAACGAGTTTTACATCCAATCCAAGTCCAACCGCTGCGTCTCTTGCGGCGAATCCACCCACTACCTGCGCTACCGCCTCGTGCCCTCCTGCTACCGCCATGCGTTTCCCGAGCATCTGAAGTCGCACCGGAGTCACGATATTGTGCTGCTGTGCGTTGATTGCCATGACGTGGCACATCGTGCGGCTGAGATTCACAAGCGGGAGGTCGCGAGGAGGTTCGGGGTTCCGCTGCTGCTGTCGCCGCTGGATCGGAGGCTCGGCGGAGGGTCGGGTGAGGGCGGGGGTGAGAGGGGAGGAGAAGGGGCGGGTGAGGGGGAGAGCGTAGTTGGGAATGGGGCTGGGAGGGAGAAGGGAGAGGGTGGGGAGGAGGAGGGAGGTGGGGAGATGGTGGGTGAGGGGAGTGTGAGCGGTGAGCGGAATGGGGGAAGGGATGCGAGAGTGGAAGCAGCGTTTCTTTTGAATGATGCTGCCCGGTCAGCGGTGGCGGTATTACGGCACGGGGCCTCCCTGCCCGAAAGCAGGCTCTGCGAGCTTCTGCTGCCCGTGTGGAAAGTTTTGAAGCGGGCAGCGGGCGGCCCGGTGAAAATCGAGGAGCTGGAGATGGTGGTGCAGGCAGGGAAAGGGACCAGAGTGCGGGCAGGAAAGAGAAAAGGGCTGCCCATTGTGGGCCAGCGGGAGGCTCTACAAAAAGCCTTAGCTGGGCTGGGAGGAGGGGGAGGGGGAGGAGAGGGAAAAGCAGGAGATGGCGAGGGGGGCGGGGGAAAAGAGGGTGTGCAAGCAGAGGGAGTAGGCGACTCAAGTGGGGTCAATGGGGTGGATCCTGGTGCAAGCAAGGGAGTGAGTGAAGGAGTGAGCGAGGGAGTGAGCGAGCAATCTGGCAGGTCTGAAGAGGAGGGCAGTCTGGAATTACCACCTGATCTCACCGCACTCAACCTCTCTGCAACCCCCATCATCGAGCCAGTCCCCTTGCGGGGCCACTGGGAGCACGGAACCAAGGTTGTAGCGCTGCTGCTGGAGGGGGGTGGGGAGGCGGGGATAAGGGAGTTCACGCAGCAGTGGAGGGAGGTGTTTGTGGCAGCGCTACAGCCGCGCTTCCTGCCGCCCGGGTGGGACGTGCAGCACCTGGGGCGACGGCAGTTTGGGGAGTTTTCTGTTTATAATCCACAGAGGAGGAGATATGTGAAGGCTGATGAGGGAGGAAGGAATGGGGGAGGGAGGGTGGAGGAGGGAGGAGAGGGAGGAGAGGGAGGAGACGAGGGAGAAGGGGAGGAACAGGAAGAAGAGGCGGGGCTTTAAGCCATTGTAAAACGTTTTCTGAAGTGCTGCAGAGGAGCAGCAGTGGAAGGAGGTGTTTGTGGCGGCGCTACAGCCGTGCTTCCTGCCGCCCGGGTGGGACGTGCAGCACCTGGGGCGACGGCAGTTTGGGAAGTTTTCTGTTTACAATCCCCAGCAGAGGCGATATGTGAAGGAAGGAGGGAATGAGGGGGGAAGGGAGGGAGGGGAGAGTGGAGGGGAGGGAGGGGGGGGAGGGGGAGGAAGGGAGGAAGAAGGGGGTGAAGGGGAGGAACTGTAAGGTACCACACTGGTACCATACGCTGGTTGGTGTATGTGACCCTGAGGTTCTATGGGAAGAGCTGAAGGGTCGGGGTGGGAGAGGTGGGAGAATAGGGGAGTGGAGGGGAAGGAAAGGTATTGAGCCTACAGGTTTTGGGTGGTTTTTGTGGGAATATGTCATTAGAAAGTAGCAGACGTATGTGCTTGGGATGTTCAGATGTTTTATGTGTTGGTTGTTCTAACATTTATCTGGCAACCACTTTGGTAAGGTAACTATCAGAAAACAAAGAAATCCATTGGCATGTTCACTATTCAGCACATTCAGCACCTGTAGCATTTACCCCTAAAACCCTCTAAAGTGCCAAAACATGTCATCAAGCCTCCACCATCCATTGTCTAGTCCATTCAAGCACAGCTGCACAGTCTCCCAACTAATGCAAGGCACCCAGCAACCAACCCCCCATGACATGCCACGCAACACGACTAACTTCGGATCACCAACCTAGTCGTAACCCATACATGACGTCAATGCCACGGTCTCTCAAGATCCGTTGCTGTTCCCTGTTCACTTCATTCGTGCAGCCACCTAACCTCAGAACCTGCAGCATCTTGAGCTCTGGAAAATCTTCCGGCAAATCCTCCAAATGCTCACACTGAAACAGGTCCAGCCTCTTGAGCCGGGTCAGCTGCGCGAAGTTTCCTGGAAGCGAGCGGATGGCAGTGTTTTCAACACTCAACTTGCTCAGGCAGGCGAGCTGGGTGAGGGAAGCTGGGAGACTTTCCAGTTCAGAACAATCAGAGAGGTTCAGCTCCCGTAACCTGAATAATGCACCGATGCTGGTGGTAAGGGAGGTGAGCTTGGGTGCATGAACGTCCAAGGAGGTCAGATGCACAAGCTGAGAGATCGTTTCTGGCAGCACTTTCAGTTCTGCTGCATGCTCTATCTGCAAACGTCGGAGCTGCTTCAGGTCTGAGCCGATGCTTCCTGGAAGCGTCTCAATGTTACCAGCCCTGGAGATTACGAGGGCTCGCAGCTGGGGGAGAGAAGCAAAGGGGAATGAGAGCTCCCTTGCATCTTCTGCTAACACCAACTCCAGATACTCTAACCGAGGCAAAGCACTGGTTTCAGACACATCAGCTTCCCCACACTCCACATTGACCAGATTCAATGTCAGCTTCTTGAGATTCGGCAGCGAAGGGAGTTTAGGCAGAAGAGTGGTCTGGTAGTAACTTCCAAGGCTCAGGGACTCAAGAGAGGACGGCAGGGAAGTAGGAGGTCCGTTCAACCACATGGACGGATGACATCCCGTCAGCTGCAACTGCCTGAGCTTTACAAGGGTGTCCAGCTTCTTGGGAAATGAAACGAGCTCGCTGCACATCCCAACTGTCAGGGTGTCTAAATTGGTCAGACCTGTCACGGATTCTGGAATCTCCCTGAGATTGAAACAGCACTGGATATTCAGCTGCCGCAGCTGATTCAGCTTCTCAATGCCCTCCGGAAGCTTCTCATTTGAAGCCAGATCGATGTCAAGCCGGGTCAACGAAGTCAACTGGCTGAGCGAACCCGGGAGCTGCAGCGGATTAAACACTTCATTCGGGAAAATAGTCTGGATGGCAGCCATTCCCCCCAAGCCTTCAGGAAGCCTCACTAACGGCAGCTTCACCATGCACAGCGTCTTAAGAGCTTCCAAACGGCCAAAGTTCTCTGGAAGCTGGCGCAATTGGCGGCAACCAACCATGAACAGGGTCTGCAGGGAGGTGAGATAAGCGAAGGAGTCCGGCAGTTCCGTGAGAGGGAGCATGTACATGGTAAGTGTCGTTAAGGATTCGAGATGCCCGAAAGAGTCAGGGAGGCTGGCCAGAGGCAGCGTGCGCAGAAACAGTTTTTTTCAGAGCAGATAAGTCACCGAAGTTGTTGGGCAGGCTGGACAAGTTGGGGCATGAGGAGATTGTCAGGCTCTCTAACCGGGTCAGAGACGTGAATTCTTCGGGCAGTCGGGTGAGTCCAGAGCACCAGCTAAGCGTTAGCTCGCGGAGACACGGGACAATCTCTCCAAGGTCGTCCGGAAGCTGGTCAAGGAAGGTGCAATCCGCAAGCACCAGCCGTTCCAGCCTGGTGCACGGCAATCCCGAGGGAAGAAACCAGAAGAAAGGAGAAAACTCCCCGTCGAGCTGCAGCGATTTCAGAAACGGCAGCTGTGAGACGGAAAACGTTTCAGTTGTTTTCGCCACTTCAGGGTCGTAGCTGATGGCCAGGCTGGTAAGCCGCGGCAGGTGGACGAGATTCACAAGATGGTGAAAGCGCAGCTTCAGAGAGGTTATGCGGATCGAGCTGAGAGACGAAAGAGTCGAAAACCCCGGAGCGGTCAGCGCTGAAGCGTCCGGGAGAACGAGAGTGCGGAGTCGCGAGAGCTGGAAGAATGAAGCCGGGAATACGATTTTCGGGTGAAGAGCGGATGCAAGGCGATCGAAGGAGATAACCTCCAGCTGCGTGCATCCCTGAAAAAAGCGATCCAAGCCGGATTTTGTAATCGGGTGTAAGCGTCTCATCTCGTCGACATCCGCATCTTTCACGATCCTGCTTCCCACGTGGAAGACCGTTAGCTTAGGGCATGACGCGGCGAGGTGAGAGAGGAAGGCGTCGTCTACAGTCTCCACGCTTCCGTCGCACAGATGAAGGTGAGTGAGGTTCGGGAAGCACGAGACAGCGCTGGTGAGGTCTTGGCGGGAAACGGCGAGAATTTCCCTGACGAGAAGCGTCGAGATGTAACGCTGGGAAAGACGGCGCCAGCGACGGCAGACGGCAGCGATGAGGAGACCAAGAGCAGCGTCGGTGAAGGCAGGAGGTGCCGGTACGGGATAGTTGTGTTCGCTACTGCCTGAACCCGTGGGCGGAACTTTAGTCCAGAAGTATTTCTGCCTCGGACACAAAGAGTCGCCAACGTCGCATGGAGCATTGTCGCACGTATCATCATTGCACGTTGTAGCATCGTCGTATGTAGCATCATGATTGAAAACAGCAGACAGCGGCGTTCTGGAGGTATGCCATAGAATCCTAATAAGCAGATCGTCAGACAGTCTGTTGATGTGCGCACGAGAATCCATGGTTGAAAGTTCAGCTCAAAATGACACTCATGTCTGCTCTGCTGGAACTTGAAGCTGGGCACTGTAATGGTTCCGAGAAACAACTAATGGTAATACTAATGTCTAAACCGGTCGCTGGGGTGACTGATTTTACTGAAAATGTCAAGCTCACCCAGCCAAGCAGGACGTACATCCGTCAGTCAGCTATCAGAAAAGGTTGGCGCACCCTTTCGTTGTTGGCGCACCCTTCCGTTGTTGGCGCACCCTTCCTTCGTTGGCACCTCCAGCCGAGATTATGACGCGCTAGGGTGAAGTAGCCGTTGGTGAGCTTCAGAAAGGGCGGGAAGCGCATTCCCTGAATTCCCTCCCCTCGTCTCGCTTCGCGACAGCTCCAGCGACTGCCATCAGTCTCATCAACACCAATTCATGATACAAGTCTCAAGTCTAGATTAACGGAGAGGTGAACAACTAAAAACCAAAGAAGTTAAACTAGGGGAAAATATGTCAATGGTAACTTACATGGGGAACTATAACGCGTACGATAACGATTTCAACGCGTTTGGTAACTCGCTTAACGCGTTTGGTAAGTCGCTTAACACGTTTGGTAACTCGCTTAACGCATTTGGTAACTCTACACTAGCAGCCCATCACGCGAATGGTAACTACATGAAATTCCCGCCGAAATTGAGCCTGATTCTGGTTTTTCCCGCTCGCGTCAGAATAAATTGACGAATCGTGAAGTAGAAACGTCTGACACACTCTCCGAGATTCTGACACAATTTCCGAAATTCTGACAAACTTTCCGAAATCCTGACACACTTTCCGATTTTCCAGATAATTTCTAAAACGTAAGCGTTATGAAAACAGTTGTTCAGACATAAATAATATTTTGGCGCTTTTTCCGCAAACGTTTTGTACTTTATTCTATCGTGCAGCCGGGGCAAACAAATATATATATCCCTTTCCGATGGCAAATAATTTTGAGCGCAACAACCATGAATTTGAGAGCAACAACCCTAAACTTCTTGCAACCAGGCGTTTATGGATCTTTTTTTTTAAAGAATGAAAGATGGAATTTTAAAAAGGTTTACTTTCCCCACATGCAAAAATTCTCCGACGTTTCATTATTAAAAAAAGGTAAAATTCCCAATGTCCTTTCGAGAAATGTTTTTTTATCCTTTTGCAAGTCCGCAATCATGCTATCAAAAATATGATTTTGTCCATTTTTGTATGAGTTACCTATAAATATAAAATGGCTCTGAAACTTTCTGGTCCGTGGTATGAAAACAAACGGGGTCCTTTGAATTCGCGGCGAGACTTGTTCACGAAAGATAATAATGTGCGTAAAAGCTCTCAAACTTGATAAATTTCTTATTGTCAGGAAAATTTCAGCGGGAATTTCATGTAGTTACCATTCGCGTGATGGGCTGCTAGTGTAGAGTTACCAAATGCGTTAAGCGAGTTACCAAACGTGTTAAGCGACTTACCAAACGCGTTAAGCGAGTTACCAAATGCGTTGAAACCGTTACTGTACGCGTTATAGTTCCCCATGTAAGTTACCATTGACATATTTTCCCTTAAACTAGTGTGCCCCGGCTTTCCAAAATAACTTTTGGTCGAAAATATACCCTCACCCAGTAAAATGGCCACCACCAACAATGTCAGCCATCCATCCATGGTCATAGGTATACCATTTACTTTGAGAAATGGAAAATCTGAAATTTGTACTATGGTGCAGTCGCAGAAACAGGATCTTGGCACCCAATCCAAGAGATCCCACCCACCCCTGACTGCTTTTGAGGAATCTGGTCTGGAAAAACCGGAGTTACGGTCAAAGCGCCAATTTGATGCCATCCAAATGATCTTGCAATGCTTCCTGCTCCAAGCCTCCTTGGCTGTGCGTGTTGATCACAACGTGGGCTTGCGAGTGAATGAAATGGGTCAGAGGAACATGATCTTGGCACTCAATTCCTTGGCCAGTGCCAGCTTGAGGCTGCTCAAATGATCACATAGCGATGCCTGCCCCATGCCTCCTTGGCTGTCCGTGTCAGGCAAGGCACTTGCGGTGACAGTGGGAGAATTCTTAAAGCCAGCGTGCTGTTGCGAAAGTGACTCCGGGGAGACTTGTTGCAAGCAGCTAATGAGTGCCGAGATGTGTGCTTCTCTGAAGGGTAGAGACCGGTTCTGAAGCACACGAGCCTGCCAGTGGGATGGGATGGGAACGGAAGGGGATAGCAGGACAAATTGTCAGGTGGCCGGAAGGACCTGAGAAAGACGGAGATGATTCGTAAAAATTCATACAAATCATGCCGGAGTGGTTAACCACTCCGGCATGTACCAGACTTATCTAAGTTGAGTTGGAAAGGAAAATGCATCAAGAGGCACACATGTATTGACTCGAAGCAAGAGTTCCTGGTAAAGCTTTTTGGATAAGCAGATGCAATCGCACTGTAGCGGAGGCAGTGGCAGAGCTCCTGGGACATAAGCCGTTTACCATGCCTCATTAGCACCGCAAGGGAGCCACTGATACTAGGTACAAAAACCGACACTGGCTACAGCAGCTGACTGTGGCTTACCATGAGATGAGAGAGAGCGAGGAAGACACGGGGGTACTGCGATGAGGTGTGGAGCAAGGCCTGAGAGTGATGGGGAGCCAACAAGAGAAGAGGATACAAGGAATTGAACAACAAGTGAGACAAGTGGAGTGGAGGATCTATAGCCATAAGTTTCTTATGTGATTGGTCACTGCTGCAACAGGTTCCGCCCAACAAACGTCAGACACAGCTTGTGTGTTTGCACACTGCACCCTACTCGAGCTCTCACACATTGTGTACAACTGTGCCATGTTCGCTCACTGTGATGACTTTTGAGGCGCCTCAAAAGTTTGCACACTCGAACTCTCACACATGGTGTAAAACCGTGCCATGTTTTCTCACCATGCCATGTTTTCTCACCATGCCATGTTTTCTCACCATGCCATGTTTTCTCACCATGCCATGTTTTCTCACCATGCCATGTTTTCTCACCATGCCATGTTTTCTCACCATGCCATGTTTTCTCACCATGCCATGTTTTCTCACCATGCCATGTTTTCTCACCATGCCATGTTTTCTCACCATGCCATGTTTTCTCACCATGCCATGTTTTCTCACCATGCCATGTTTTCTCACCATGCCATGTTTTCTCACCATGCCATGTTTTCTCACCATGCCATGTTTTCTCACCATGCCATGTTTTCTCACCATGCCATGTTTTCTCACCATGCCATGTTTTCTCACCATGCCATGTTTTCTCACCATGCCATGTTTTCTCACCATGCCATGTTTTCTCACCATGCCATGTTTTCTCACCATGCCATGTTTTCTCACCATGCCATGTTTTCTCACCATGCCATGTATTCTCACCATGCCATGTTTTCTCACCATGCCATGTTTTCTCACCATGCCATGTTTCCTCACCATGCCATGTTTTCTCACCATGCCATGTTTTCTCACCATGCCATGTTTTCTCACCATGCCATGTTTTCTCACCATGCCATGTTTTCTCACCATGCCATGTTTTCTCACCATGCCATGTTTTCTCACCATGCCATGTTTCCTCACCATGCCATGTTTTCTCACCATGCCATGTTTCCTCACCATGCCATGTTTTCTCACCATGCCATGTTTTCTCACCATGCCATGTTTTCTCACCATGCCATGTTTGCTCCGACAGTGCAACAGCGAGTCAACAGTGCAACAGCGAGTCAACAGTGCAACAGCGAGTCAACAGTGCAACAGCGAGTCAACAGTGCAACAGCGAGTCAACAGTGCAACAGCGAGTCAACAGTGCAACAGCGAGTCAACAGTGCAACAGCGAGTCAACAGTGCAACAGCGAGTCAACAGTGCAACAGCGAGTCAACAGTGCAACAGCGAGTCAACAGTGCAACAGCGAGTCAACAGTGCAACATCGAGTCAACAGTGCAACAGCGAGTCAACAGTGCAACAGCGAGTCAACAGTGCAACAGCGAGTCAACAGTGCACAATGTTTAAATTCTCAGGTTCGCAGCATCCGATTCAAATCTGAGGACTGACCTGCACTAGCCGGTCTGCCAGGTGGCTACTTTGAATTGGCTCAGGTGTAGCAGCACCAGCGGCGGCAGGAAAGAAGGGCGACACTGGGCTGTTTGATCCGCCTGTGAGCTCTTTGACCAGCTCCCATACACTGAAAAGAGAGCGGGACGGTGGGTGATTGCATATGGGTACGGTCAAGGGTGGGCAGAGGAGAGGGGGGGAAGGAGAAGAACGTCGACCCACTGCTGCTCCTCAGAGCATCCAGCGCTGGTCTTGTGTGTGACGAAAAGCACTCACATAAACCAGGAGACCACTCACGAGAGCACGTATTCAAGAGGTGAGTGACTCTGTCCCGTCGACCCACTGCTGCTCCTCAGAGCATCCAGCGCTGCTCTTGTGTGTGACGAAAAGCACTCACATAAACCAGGAGACCACTCACGAGAGCACGTATTCAAGAGGTGAGTGACTCTGTCCCGTCGACCCACTGCTGCTCCTCAGAGCATCCAGCGCTGGTCTTGTGTGTGACGAAAAGCACTCACATAAACCAGGAGACCACTCACGAGAGCACGTATTCAAGAGGTGAGTGACTCTGTCCCGTCGACCCACTGCTGCTCCTCAGAGCATCCAGCGCTGCTCTTGTGTGTGACGAAAAGCACTCACATAAACCAGGAGACCACTCACGAGAGCACGTATTCAAGAGGTGAGTGACTCTGTCCCGTCGACCCACTGCTGCTCCTCAGAGCATCCAGCGCTGCTCTTGTGTGTGACGAAAAGCACTCACATAAACCAGGAGACCACTCACGAGAGCACGTATTCAAGAGGTGAGTGACTCTGTCCCGTCGACCCACTGCTGCTCCTCAGAGCATCCAGCGCTGCTCTTGTGTGTGACGAAAAGCACTCACATAAACCAGGAGACCACTCACGAGAGCACGTATTCAAGAGGTGAGTGACTCTGTCCCGTCGACCCACTGCTGCTCCTCAGAGCATCCAGCGCTGCTCTTGTGTGTGACGAAAAGCACTCACATAAACCAGGAGACCACTCACGAGAGCACGTATTCAAGAGGTGAGTGACTCTGTCCCGTCGACCCACTGCTGCTCCTCAGAGCATCCAGCGCTGCTCTTGTGTGTGACGAAAAGCACTCACATAAACCAGGAGACCACTCACGAGAGCACGTATTCAAGAGGTGAGTGACTCTGTCCCGTCGACCCACTGCTGCTCCTCAGAGCATCCAGCGCTGCTCTTGTGTGTGACGAAAAGCACTCACATAAACCAGGAGACCACTCACGAGAGCACGTATTCAAGAGGTGAGTGACTCTGTCCCGTCGACCCACTGCTGCTCCTCAGAGCATCCAGCGCTGCTCTTGTGTGTGACGAAAAGCACTCACATAAACCAGGAGACCACTCACGAGAGCACGTATTCAAGAGGTGAGTGACTCTGTCCCGTCGACCCACTGCTGCTCCTCAGAGCATCCAGCGCTGCTCTTGTGTGTGACGAAAAGCACTCACATAAACCAGGAGACCACTCACGAGAGCACGTATTCAAGAGGTGAGTGACTCTGTCCCGTCGACCCACTGCTGCTCCTCAGAGCATCCAGCGCTGCTCTTGTGTGTGACGAAAAGCACTCACATAAACCAGGAGACCACTCACGAGAGCACGTATTCAAGAGGTGAGTGACTCTGTCCCGTCGACCCACTGCTGCTCCTCAGAGCATCCAGCGCTGGTCTTGTGTGTGACGAAAAGCACTCACATAAACCAGGAGACCACTCACGAGAGCACGTATTCAAGAGGTGAGTGACTCTGTCCCGTCGACCCACTGCTGCTCCTCAGAGCATCCAGCGCTGCTCTTGTGTGTGACGAAAAGCACTCACATAAACCAGGAGACCACTCACGAGAGCACGTATTCAAGAGGTGAGTGACTCTGTCCCGTCGACCCACTGCTGCTCCTCAGAGCATCCAGCGCTGCTCTTGTGTGTGACGAAAAGCACTCACATAAACCAGGAGACCACTCACGAGAGCACGTATTCAAGAGGTGAGTGACTCTGTCCCGTCGACCCACTGCTGCTCCTCAGAGCATCCAGCGCTGCTCTTGTGTGTGACGAAAAGCACTCACATAAACCAGGAGACCACTCACGAGAGCACGTATTCAAGAGGTGAGTGACTCTGTCCCGTCGACCCACTGCTGCTCCTCAGAGCATCCAGCGCTGCTCTTGTGTGTGACGAAAAGCACTCACATAAACCAGGAGACCACTCACGAGAGCACGTATTCAAGAGGTGAGTGACTCTGTCCCGTCGACCCACTGCTGCTCCTCAGAGCATCCAGCGCTGGTCTTGTGTGTGACGAAAAGCACTCACATAAACCAGGAGACCACTCACGAGAGCACGTATTCAAGAGGTGAGTGACTCTGTCCCGTCGACCCACTGCTGCTCCTCAGAGCATCCAGCGCTGGTCTTGTGTGTGACGAAAAGCACTCACATAAACCAGGAGACCACTCACGAGAGCACGTATTCAAGAGGTGAGTGACTCTGTCCCGTCGACCCACTGCTGCTCCTCAGAGCATCCAGCGCTGGTCTTGTGTGTGACGAAAAGCACTCACATAAACCAGGAGACCACTCACGAGAGCACGTATTCAAGAGGTGAGTGACTCTGTCCCGTCGACCCACTGCTGCTCCTCAGAGCATCCAGCGCTGGTCTTGTGTGTGACGAAAAGCACTCACATAAACCAGGAGACCACTCACGAGAGCACGTATTCAAGAGGTGAGTGACTCTGTCCCGTCGACCCACTGCTGCTCCTCAGAGCATCCAGCGCTGGTCTTGTGTGTGACGAAAAGCACTCACATAAACCAGGAGACCACTCACGAGAGCACGTATTCAAGAGGTGAGTGACTCTGTCCCGTCGACCCACTGCTGCTCCTCAGAGCATCCAGCGCTGGTCTTGTGTGTGACGAAAAGCACTCACATAAACCAGGAGACCACTCACGAGAGCACGTATTCAAGAGGTGAGTGACTCTGTCCCGTCGACCCACTGCTGCTCCTCAGAGCATCCAGCGCTGGTCTTGTGTGTGACGAAAAGCACTCACATAAACCAGGAGACCACTCACGAGAGCACGTATTCAAGAGGTGAGTGACTCTGTCCCGTCGACCCACTGCTGCTCCTCAGAGCATCCAGCGCTGCTCTTGTGTGTGACGAAAAGCACTCACATAAACCAGGAGACCACTCACGAGAGCACGTATTCAAGAGGTGAGTGACTCTGTCCCGTCGACCCACTGCTGCTCCTCAGAGCATCCAGCGCTGCTCTTGTGTGTGACGAAAAGCACTCACATAAACCAGGAGACCACTCACGAGAGCACGTATTCAAGAGGTGAGTGACTCTGTCCCGTCGACCCACTGCTGCTCCTCAGAGCATCCAGCGCTGGTCTTGTGTGTGACGAAAAGCACTCACATAAACCAGGAGACCACTCACGAGAGCACGTATTCAAGAGGTGAGTGACTCTGTCCCGTCGACCCACTGCTGCTCCTCAGAGCATCCAGCGCTGGTCTTGTGTGTGACGAAAAGCACTCACATAAACCAGGAGACCACTCACGAGAGCACGTATTCAAGAGGTGAGTGACTCTGTCCCGTCGACCCACTGCTGCTCCTCAGAGCATCCAGCGCTGCTCTTGTGTGTGACGAAAAGCACTCACATAAACCAGGAGACCACTCACGAGAGCACGTATTCAAGAGGTGAGTGACTCTGTCCCGTCGACCCACTGCTGCTCCTCAGAGCATCCAGCGCTGGTCTTGTGTGTGACGAAAAGCACTCACATAAACCAGGAGACCACTCACGAGAGCACGTATTCAAGAGGTGAGTGACTCTGTCCCGTCGACCCACTGCTGCTCCTCAGAGCATCCAGCGCTGCTCTTGTGTGTGACGAAAAGCACTCACATAAACCAGGAGACCACTCACGAGAGCACGTATTCAAGAGGTGAGTGACTCTGTCCCGTCGACCCACTGCTGCTCCTCAGAGCATCCAGCGCTGCTCTTGTGTGTGACGAAAAGCACTCACATAAACCAGGAGACCACTCACGAGAGCACGTATTCAAGAGGTGAGTGACTCTGTCCCGTCGACCCACTGCTGCTCCTCAGAGCATCCAGCGCTGCTCTTGTGTGTGACGAAAAGCACTCACATAAACCAGGAGACCACTCACGAGAGCACGTATTCAAGAGGTGAGTGACTCTGTCCCGTCGACCCACTGCTGCTCCTCAGAGCATCCAGCGCTGCTCTTGTGTGTGACGAAAAGCACTCACATAAACCAGGAGACCACTCACGAGAGCACGTATTCAAGAGGTGAGTGACTCTGTCCCGTCGACCCACTGCTGCTCCTCAGAGCATCCAGCGCTGGTCTTGTGTGTGACGAAAAGCACTCACATAAACCAGGAGACCACTCACGAGAGCACGTATTCAAGAGGTGAGTGACTCTGTCCCGTCGACCCACTGCTGCTCCTCAGAGCATCCAGCGCTGGTCTTGTGTGTGACGAAAAGCACTCACATAAACCAGGAGACCACTCACGAGAGCACGTATTCAAGAGGTGAGTGACTCTGTCCCGTCGACCCACTGCTGCTCCTCAGAGCATCCAGCGCTGGTCTTGTGTGTGACGAAAAGCACTCACATAAACCAGGAGACCACTCACGAGAGCACGTATTCAAGAGGTGAGTGACTCTGTCCCGTCGACCCACTGCTGCTCCTCAGAGCATCCAGCGCTGGTCTTGTGTGTGACGAAAAGCACTCACATAAACCAGGAGACCACTCACGAGAGCACGTATTCAAGAGGTGAGTGACTCTGTCCCGTCGACCCACTGCTGCTCCTCAGAGCATCCAGCGCTGGTCTTGTGTGTGACGAAAAGCACTCACATAAACCAGGAGACCACTCACGAGAGCACGTATTCAAGAGGTGAGTGACTCTGTCCCGTCGACCCACTGCTGCTCCTCAGAGCATCCAGCGCTGGTCTTGTGTGTGACGAAAAGCACTCACATAAACCAGGAGACCACTCACGAGAGCACGTATTCAAGAGGTGAGTGACTCTGTCCCGTCGACCCACTGCTGCTCCTCAGAGCATCCAGCGCTGGTCTTGTGTGTGACGAAAAGCACTCACATAAACCAGGAGACCACTCACGAGAGCACGTATTCAAGAGGTGAGTGACTCTGTCCCGTCGACCCACTGCTGCTCCTCAGAGCATCCAGCGCTGCTCTTGTGTGTGACGAAAAGCACTCACATAAACCAGGAGACCACTCACGAGAGCACGTATTCAAGAGGTGAGTGACTCTGTCCCGTCGACCCACTGCTGCTCCTCAGAGCATCCAGCGCTGCTCTTGTGTGTGACGAAAAGCACTCACATAAACCAGGAGACCACTCACGAGAGCACGTATTCAAGAGGTGAGTGACTCTGTCCCGTCGACCCACTGCTGCTCCTCAGAGCATCCAGCGCTGGTCTTGTGTGTGACGAAAAGCACTCACATAAACCAGGAGACCACTCACGAGAGCACGTATTCAAGAGGTGAGTGACTCTGTCCCGTCGACCCACTGCTGCTCCTCAGAGCATCCAGCGCTGCTCTTGTGTGTGACGAAAAGCACTCACATAAACCAGGAGACCACTCACGAGAGCACGTATTCAAGAGGTGAGTGACTCTGTCCCGTCGACCCACTGCTGCTCCTCAGAGCATCCAGCGCTGCTCTTGTGTGTGACGAAAAGCACTCACATAAACCAGGAGACCACTCACGAGAGCACGTATTCAAGAGGTGAGTGACTCTGTCCCGTCGACCCACTGCTGCTCCTCAGAGCATCCAGCGCTGGTCTTGTGTGTGACGAAAAGCACTCACATAAACCAGGAGACCACTCACGAGAGCACGTATTCAAGAGGTGAGTGACTCTGTCCCGTCGACCCACTGCTGCTCCTCAGAGCATCCAGCGCTGCTCTTGTGTGTGACGAAAAGCACTCACATAAACCAGGAGACCACTCACGAGAGCACGTATTCAAGAGGTGAGTGACTCTGTCCCGTCGACCCACTGCTGCTCCTCAGAGCATCCAGCGCTGGTCTTGTGTGTGACGAAAAGCACTCACATAAACCAGGAGACCACTCACGAGAGCACGTATTCAAGAGGTGAGTGACTCTGTCCCGTCGACCCACTGCTGCTCCTCAGAGCATCCAGCGCTGCTCTTGTGTGTGACGAAAAGCACTCACGAGACCACTCACGAGAGCACGTATTCAAGAGGTGAGTGACTCTGTCCCGTCGACCCACTGCTGCTCCTCAGAGCATCCAGCGCTGCTCTTGTGTGTGACGAAAAGCACTCACATAAACCAGGAGACCACTCACGAGAGCACGTATTCAAGAGGTGAGTGACTCTGTCCCGTCGACCCACTGCTGCTCCTCAGAGCATCCAGCGCTGCTCTTGTGTGTGACGAAAAGCACTCACATAAACCAGGAGACCACTCACGAGAGCACGTATTCAAGAGGTGAGTGACTCTGTCCCGTCGACCCACTGCTGCTCCTCAGAGCATCCAGCGCTGCTCTTGTGTGTGACGAAAAGCACTCACATAAACCAGGAGACCACTCACGAGAGCACGTATTCAAGAGGTGAGTGACTCTGTCCCGTCGACCCACTGCTGCTCCTCAGAGCATCCAGCGCTGCTCTTGTGTGTGACGAAAAGCACTCACATAAACCAGGAGACCACTCACGAGAGCACGTATTCAAGAGGTGAGTGACTCTGTCCCGTCGACCCACTGCTGCTCCTCAGAGCATCCAGCGCTGCTCTTGTGTGTGACGAAAAGCACTCACATAAACCAGGAGACCACTCACGAGAGCACGTATTCAAGAGGTGAGTGACTCTGTCCCGTCGACCCACTGCTGCTCCTCAGAGCATCCAGCGCTGCTCTTGTGTGTGACGAAAAGCACTCACATAAACCAGGAGACCACTCACGAGAGCACGTATTCAAGAGGTGAGTGACTCTGTCCCGTCGACCCACTGCTGCTCCTCAGAGCATCCAGCGCTGCTCTTGTGTGTGACGAAAAGCACTCACATAAACCAGGAGACCACTCACGAGAGCACGTATTCAAGAGGTGAGTGACTCTGTCCCGTCGACCCACTGCTGCTCCTCAGAGCATCCAGCGCTGCTCTTGTGTGTGACGAAAAGCACTCACATAAACCAGGAGACCACTCACGAGAGCACGTATTCAAGAGGTGAGTGACTCTGTCCCGTCGACCCACTGCTGCTCCTCAGAGCATCCAGCGCTGCTCTTGTGTGTGACGAAAAGCACTCACATAAACCAGGAGACCACTCACGAGAGCACGTATTCAAGAGGTGAGTGACTCTGTCCCGTCGACCCACTGCTGCTCCTCAGAGCATCCAGCGCTGCTCTTGTGTGTGACGAAAAGCACTCACATAAACCAGGAGACCACTCACGAGAGCACGTATTCAAGAGGTGAGTGACTCTGTCCCGTCGACCCACTGCTGCTCCTCAGAGCATCCAGCGCTGCTCTTGTGTGTGACGAAAAGCACTCACATAAACCAGGAGACCACTCACGAGAGCACGTATTCAAGAGGTGAGTGACTCTGTCCCGTCGACCCACTGCTGCTCCTCAGAGCATCCAGCGCTGCTCTTGTGTGTGACGAAAAGCACTCACATAAACCAGGAGACCACTCACGAGAGCACGTATTCAAGAGGTGAGTGACTCTGTCCCGTCGACCCACTGCTGCTCCTCAGAGCATCCAGCGCTGCTCTTGTGTGTGACGAAAAGCACTCACATAAACCAGGAGACCACTCACGAGAGCACGTATTCAAGAGGTGAGTGACTCTGTCCCGTCGACCCACTGCTGCTCCTCAGAGCATCCAGCGCTGCTCTTGTGTGTGACGAAAAGCACTCACATAAACCAGGAGACCACTCACGAGAGCACGTATTCAAGAGGTGAGTGACTCTGTCCCGTCGACCCACTGCTGCTCCTCAGAGCATCCAGCGCTGCTCTTGTGTGTGACGAAAAGCACTCACATAAACCAGGAGACCACTCACGAGAGCACGTATTCAAGAGGTGAGTGACTCTGTCCCGTCGACCCACTGCTGCTCCTCAGAGCATCCAGCGCTGCTCTTGTGTGTGACGAAAAGCACTCACATAAACCAGGAGACCACTCACGAGAGCACGTATTCAAGAGGTGAGTGACTCTGTCCCGTCGACCCACTGCTGCTCCTCAGAGCATCCAGCGCTGCTCTTGTGTGTGACGAAAAGCACTCACATAAACCAGGAGACCACTCACGAGAGCACGTATTCAAGAGGTGAGTGACTCTGTCCCGTCGACCCACTGCTGCTCCTCAGAGCATCCAGCGCTGCTCTTGTGTGTGACGAAAAGCACTCACATAAACCAGGAGACCACTCACGAGAGCACGTATTCAAGAGGTGAGTGACTCTGTCCCGTCGACCCACTGCTGCTCCTCAGAGCATCCAGCGCTGCTCTTGTGTGTGACGAAAAGCACTCACATAAACCAGGAGACCACTCACGAGAGCACGTATTCAAGAGGTGAGTGACTCTGTCCCGTCGACCCACTGCTGCTCCTCAGAGCATCCAGCGCTGCTCTTGTGTGTGACGAAAAGCACTCACATAAACCAGGAGACCACTCACGAGAGCACGTCTCAGAGCATCCAGCGCTGCTCTTGTGTGTGACGAAAAGCACTCACATAAACCAGGAGACCACTCACGAGAGCACGTATTCAAGAGGTGAGTGACTCTGTCCCGTCGACCCACTGCTGCTCCTCAGAGCATCCAGCGCTGCTCTTGTGTGTGACGAAAAGCACTCACATAAACCAGGAGACCACTCACGAGAGCACGTATTCAAGAGGTGAGTGACTCTGTCCCGTCGACCCACTGCTGCTCCTCAGAGCATCCAGCGCTGCTCTTGTGTGTGACGAAAAGCACTCACATAAACCAGGAGACCACTCACGAGAGCACGTATTCAAGAGGTGAGTGACTCTGTCCCGTCGACCCACTGCTGCTCCTCAGAGCATCCAGCGCTGCTCTTGTGTGTGACGAAAAGCACTCACATAAACCAGGAGACCACTCACGAGAGCACGTATTCAAGAGGTGAGTGACTCTGTCCCGTCGACCCACTGCTGCTCCTCAGAGCATCCAGCGCTGCTCTTGTGTGTGACGAAAAGCACTCACATAAACCAGGAGACCACTCACGAGAGCACGTATTCAAGAGGTGAGTGACTCTGTCCCGTCGACCCACTGCTGCTCCTCAGAGCATCCAGCGCTGCTCTTGTGTGTGACGAAAAGCACTCACATAAACCAGGAGACCACTCACGAGAGCACGTATTCAAGAGGTGAGTGACTCTGTCCCGTCGACCCACTGCTGCTCCTCAGAGCATCCAGCGCTGCTCTTGTGTGTGACGAAAAGCACTCACATAAACCAGGAGACCACTCACGAGAGCACGTATTCAAGAGGTGAGTGACTCTGTCCCGTCGACCCACTGCTGCTCCTCAGAGCATCCAGCGCTGCTCTTGTGTGTGACGAAAAGCACTCACATAAACCAGGAGACCACTCACGAGAGCACGTATTCAAGAGGTGAGTGACTCTGTCCCGTCGACCCACTGCTGCTCCTCAGAGCATCCAGCGCTGCTCTTGTGTGTGACGAAAAGCACTCACATAAACCAGGAGACCACTCACGAGAGCACGTATTCAAGAGGTGAGTGACTCTGTCCCGTCGACCCACTGCTGCTCCTCAGAGCATCCAGCGCTGCTCTTGTGTGTGACGAAAAGCACTCACATAAACCAGGAGACCACTCACGAGAGCACGTATTCAAGAGGTGAGTGACTCTGTCCCGTCGACCCACTGCTGCTCCTCAGAGCATCCAGCGCTGCTCTTGTGTGTGACGAAAAGCACTCACATAAACCAGGAGACCACTCACGAGAGCACGTATTCAAGAGGTGAGTGACTCTGTCCCGTCGACCCACTGCTGCTCCTCAGAGCATCCAGCGCTGCTCTTGTGTGTGACGAAAAGCACTCACATAAACCAGGAGACCACTCACGAGAGCACGTATTCAAGAGGTGAGTGACTCTGTCCCGTCGACCCACTGCTGCTCCTCAGAGCATCCAGCGCTGGTCTTGTGTGTGACGAAAAGCACTCACATAAACCAGGAGACCACTCACGAGAGCACGTATTCAAGAGGTGAGTGACTCTGTCCCGTCGACCCACTGCTGCTCCTCAGAGCATCCAGCGCTGCTCTTGTGTGTGACGAAAAGCACTCACATAAACCAGGAGACCACTCACGAGAGCACGTATTCAAGAGGTGAGTGACTCTGTCCCGTCGACCCACTGCTGCTCCTCAGAGCATCCAGCGCTGCTCTTGTGTGTGACGAAAAGCACTCACATAAACCAGGAGACCACTCACGAGAGCACGTATTCAAGAGGTGAGTGACTCTGTCCCGTCGACCCACTGCTGCTCCTCAGAGCATCCAGCGCTGCTCTTGTGTGTGACGAAAAGCACTCACATAAACCAGGAGACCACTCACGAGAGCACGTATTCAAGAGGTGAGTGACTCTGTCCCGTCGACCCACTGCTGCTCCTCAGAGCATCCAGCGCTGCTCTTGTGTGTGACGAAAAGCACTCACATAAACCAGGAGACCACTCACGAGAGCACGTATTCAAGAGGTGAGTGACTCTGTCCCGTCGACCCACTGCTGCTCCTCAGAGCATCCAGCGCTGCTCTTGTGTGTGACGAAAAGCACTCACATAAACCAGGAGACCACTCACGAGAGCACGTATTCAAGAGGTGAGTGACTCTGTCCCGTCGACCCACTGCTGCTCCTCAGAGCATCCAGCGCTGCTCTTGTGTGTGACGAAAAGCACTCACATAAACCAGGAGACCACTCACGAGAGCACGTATTCAAGAGGTGAGTGACTCTGTCCCGTCGACCCACTGCTGCTCCTCAGAGCATCCAGCGCTGCTCTTGTGTGTGACGAAAAGCACTCACATAAACCAGGAGACCACTCACGAGAGCACGTATTCAAGAGGTGAGTGACTCTGTCCCGTCGACCCACTGCTGCTCCTCAGAGCATCCAGCGCTGCTCTTGTGTGTGACGAAAAGCACTCACATAAACCAGGAGACCACTCACGAGAGCACGTATTCAAGAGGTGAGTGACTCTGTCCCGTCGACCCACTGCTGCTCCTCAGAGCATCCAGCGCTGCTCTTGTGTGTGACGAAAAGCACTCACATAAACCAGGAGACCACTCACGAGAGCACGTATTCAAGAGGTGAGTGACTCTGTCCCGTCGACCCACTGCTGCTCCTCAGAGCATCCAGCGCTGCTCTTGTGTGTGACGAAAAGCACTCACATAAACCAGGAGACCACTCACGAGAGCACGTATTCAAGAGGTGAGTGACTCTGTCCCGTCGACCCACTGCTGCTCCTCAGAGCATCCAGCGCTGCTCTTGTGTGTGACGAAAAGCACTCACATAAACCAGGAGACCACTCACGAGAGCACGTATTCAAGAGGTGAGTGACTCTGTCCCGTCGACCCACTGCTGCTCCTCAGAGCATCCAGCGCTGCTCTTGTGTGTGACGAAAAGCACTCACATAAACCAGGAGACCACTCACGAGAGCACGTATTCAAGAGGTGAGTGACTCTGTCCCGTCGACCCACTGCTGCTCCTCAGAGCATCCAGCGCTGCTCTTGTGTGTGACGAAAAGCACTCACATAAACCAGGAGACCACTCACGAGAGCACGTATTCAAGAGGTGAGTGACTCTGTCCCGTCGACCCACTGCTGCTCCTCAGAGCATCCAGCGCTGCTCTTGTGTGTGACGAAAAGCACTCACATAAACCAGGAGACCACTCACGAGAGCACGTATTCAAGAGGTGAGTGACTCTGTCCCGTCGACCCACTGCTGCTCCTCAGAGCATCCAGCGCTGCTCTTGTGTGTGACGAAAAGCACTCACATAAACCAGGAGACCACTCACGAGAGCACGTATTCAAGAGGTGAGTGACTCTGTCCCGTCGACCCACTGCTGCTCCTCAGAGCATCCAGCGCTGCTCTTGTGTGTGACGAAAAGCACTCACATAAACCAGGAGACCACTCACGAGAGCACGTATTCAAGAGGTGAGTGACTCTGTCCCGTCGACCCACTGCTGCTCCTCAGAGCATCCAGCGCTGCTCTTGTGTGTGACGAAAAGCACTCACATAAACCAGGAGACCACTCACGAGAGCACGTATTCAAGAGGTGAGTGACTCTGTCCCGTCGACCCACTGCTGCTCCTCAGAGCATCCAGCGCTGCTCTTGTGTGTGACGAAAAGCACTCACATAAACCAGGAGACCACTCACGAGAGCACGTATTCAAGAGGTGAGTGACTCTGTCCCGTCGACCCACTGCTGCTCCTCAGAGCATCCAGCGCTGGTCTTGTGTGTGACGAAAAGCACTCACATAAACCAGGAGACCACTCACGAGAGCACGTATTCAAGAGGTGAGTGACTCTGTCCCGTCGACCCACTGCTGCTCCTCAGAGCATCCAGCGCTGCTCTTGTGTGTGACGAAAAGCACTCACATAAACCAGGAGACCACTCACGAGAGCACGTATTCAAGAGGTGAGTGACTCTGTCCCGTCGACCCACTGCTGCTCCTCAGAGCATCCAGCGCTGCTCTTGTGTGTGACGAAAAGCACTCACATAAACCAGGAGACCACTCACGAGAGCACGTATTCAAGAGGTGAGTGACTCTGTCCCGTCGACCCACTGCTGCTCCTCAGAGCATCCAGCGCTGCTCTTGTGTGTGACGAAAAGCACTCACATAAACCAGGAGACCACTCACGAGAGCACGTATTCAAGAGGTGAGTGACTCTGTCCCGTCGACCCACTGCTGCTCCTCAGAGCATCCAGCGCTGCTCTTGTGTGTGACGAAAAGCACTCACATAAACCAGGAGACCACTCACGAGAGCACGTATTCAAGAGGTGAGTGACTCTGTCCCGTCGACCCACTGCTGCTCCTCAGAGCATCCAGCGCTGCTCTTGTGTGTGACGAAAAGCACTCACATAAACCAGGAGACCACTCACGAGAGCACGTATTCAAGAGGTGAGTGACTCTGTCCCGTCGACCCACTGCTGCTCCTCAGAGCATCCAGCGCTGCTCTTGTGTGTGACGAAAAGCACTCACATAAACCAGGAGACCACTCACGAGAGCACGTATTCAAGAGGTGAGTGACTCTGTCCCGTCGACCCACTGCTGCTCCTCAGAGCATCCAGCGCTGCTCTTGTGTGTGACGAAAAGCACTCACATAAACCAGGAGACCACTCACGAGAGCACGTATTCAAGAGGTGAGTGACTCTGTCCCGTCGACCCACTGCTGCTCCTCAGAGCATCCAGCGCTGCTCTTGTGTGTGACGAAAAGCACTCACATAAACCAGGAGACCACTCACGAGAGCACGTATTCAAGAGGTGAGTGACTCTGTCCCGTCGACCCACTGCTGCTCCTCAGAGCATCCAGCGCTGGTCTTGTGTGTGACGAAAAGCACTCACATAAACCAGGAGACCACTCACGAGAGCACGTATTCAAGAGGTGAGTGACTCTGTCCCGTCGACCCACTGCTGCTCCTCAGAGCATCCAGCGCTGCTCTTGTGTGTGACGAAAAGCACTCACATAAACCAGGAGACCACTCACGAGAGCACGTATTCAAGAGGTGAGTGACTCTGTCCCGTCGACCCACTGCTGCTCCTCAGAGCATCCAGCGCTGCTCTTGTGTGTGACGAAAAGCACTCACATAAACCAGGAGACCACTCACGAGAGCACGTATTCAAGAGGTGAGTGACTCTGTCCCGTCGACCCACTGCTGCTCCTCAGAGCATCCAGCGCTGCTCTTGTGTGTGACGAAAAGCACTCACATAAACCAGGAGACCACTCACGAGAGCACGTATTCAAGAGGTGAGTGACTCTGTCCCGTCGACCCACTGCTGCTCCTCAGAGCATCCAGCGCTGGTCTTGTGTGTGACGAAAAGCACTCACATAAACCAGGAGACCACTCACGAGAGCACGTATTCAAGAGGTGAGTGACTCTGTCCCGTCGACCCACTGCTGCTCCTCAGAGCATCCAGCGCTGCTCTTGTGTGTGACGAAAAGCACTCACATAAACCAGGAGACCACTCACGAGAGCACGTATTCAAGAGGTGAGTGACTCTGTCCCGTCGACCCACTGCTGCTCCTCAGAGCATCCAGCGCTGCTCTTGTGTGTGACGAAAAGCACTCACATAAACCAGGAGACCACTCACGAGAGCACGTATTCAAGAGGTGAGTGACTCTGTCCCGTCGACCCACTGCTGCTCCTCAGAGCATCCAGCGCTGCTCTTGTGTGTGACGAAAAGCACTCACATAAACCAGGAGACCACTCACGAGAGCACGTATTCAAGAGGTGAGTGACTCTGTCCCGTCGACCCACTGCTGCTCCTCAGAGCATCCAGCGCTGCTCTTGTGTGTGACGAAAAGCACTCACATAAACCAGGAGACCACTCACGAGAGCACGTATTCAAGAGGTGAGTGACTCTGTCCCGTCGACCCACTGCTGCTCCTCAGAGCATCCAGCGCTGGTCTTGTGTGTGACGAAAAGCACTCACATAAACCAGGAGACCACTCACGAGAGCACGTATTCAAGAGGTGAGTGACTCTGTCCCGTCGACCCACTGCTGCTCCTCAGAGCATCCAGCGCTGGTCTTGTGTGTGACGAAAAGCACTCACATAAACCAGGAGACCACTCACGAGAGCACGTATTCAAGAGGTGAGTGACTCTGTCCCGTCGACCCACTGCTGCTCCTCAGAGCATCCAGCGCTGGTCTTGTGTGTGACGAAAAGCACTCACATAAACCAGGAGACCACTCACGAGAGCACGTATTCAAGAGGTGAGTGACTCTGTCCCGTCGACCCACTGCTGCTCCTCAGAGCATCCAGCGCTGGTCTTGTGTGTGACGAAAAGCACTCACATAAACCAGGAGACCACTCACGAGAGCACGTATTCAAGAGGTGAGTGACTCTGTCCCGTCGACCCACTGCTGCTCCTCAGAGCATCCAGCGCTGCTCTTGTGTGTGACGAAAAGCACTCACATAAACCAGGAGACCACTCACGAGAGCACGTATTCAAGAGGTGAGTGACTCTGTCCCGTCGACCCACTGCTGCTCCTCAGAGCATCCAGCGCTGCTCTTGTGTGTGACGAAAAGCACTCACATAAACCAGGAGACCACTCACGAGAGCACGTATTCAAGAGGTGAGTGACTCTGTCCCGTCGACCCACTGCTGCTCCTCAGAGCATCCAGCGCTGCTCTTGTGTGTGACGAAAAGCACTCACATAAACCAGGAGACCACTCACGAGAGCACGTATTCAAGAGGTGAGTGACTCTGTCCCGTCGACCCACTGCTGCTCCTCAGAGCATCCAGCGCTGGTCTTGTGTGTGACGAAAAGCACTCACATAAACCAGGAGACCACTCACGAGAGCACGTATTCAAGAGGTGAGTGACTCTGTCCCGTCGACCCACTGCTGCTCCTCAGAGCATCCAGCGCTGCTCTTGTGTGTGACGAAAAGCACTCACATAAACCAGGAGACCACTCACGAGAGCACGTATTCAAGAGGTGAGTGACTCTGTCCCGTCGACCCACTGCTGCTCCTCAGAGCATCCAGCGCTGCTCTTGTGTGTGACGAAAAGCACTCACATAAACCAGGAGACCACTCACGAGAGCACGTATTCAAGAGGTGAGTGACTCTGTCCCGTCGACCCACTGCTGCTCCTCAGAGCATCCAGCGCTGCTCTTGTGTGTGACGAAAAGCACTCACATAAACCAGGAGACCACTCACGAGAGCACGTATTCAAGAGGTGAGTGACTCTGTCCCGTCGACCCACTGCTGCTCCTCAGAGCATCCAGCGCTGCTCTTGTGTGTGACGAAAAGCACTCACATAAACCAGGAGACCACTCACGAGAGCACGTATTCAAGAGGTGAGTGACTCTGTCCCGTCGACCCACTGCTGCTCCTCAGAGCATCCAGCGCTGCTCTTGTGTGTGACGAAAAGCACTCACATAAACCAGGAGACCACTCACGAGAGCACGTATTCAAGAGGTGAGTGACTCTGTCCCGTCGACCCACTGCTGCTCCTCAGAGCATCCAGCGCTGGTCTTGTGTGTGACGAAAAGCACTCACATAAACCAGGAGACCACTCACGAGAGCACGTATTCAAGAGGTGAGTGACTCTGTCCCGTCGACCCACTGCTGCTCCTCAGAGCATCCAGCGCTGGTCTTGTGTGTGACGAAAAGCACTCACATAAACCAGGAGACCACTCACGAGAGCACGTATTCAAGAGGTGAGTGACTCTGTCCCGTCGACCCACTGCTGCTCCTCAGAGCATCCAGCGCTGGTCTTGTGTGTGACGAAAAGCACTCACATAAACCAGGAGACCACTCACGAGAGCACGTATTCAAGAGGTGAGTGACTCTGTCCCGTCGACCCACTGCTGCTCCTCAGAGCATCCAGCGCTGCTCTTGTGTGTGACGAAAAGCACTCACATAAACCAGGAGACCACTCACGAGAGCACGTATTCAAGAGGTGAGTGACTCTGTCCCGTCGACCCACTGCTGCTCCTCAGAGCATCCAGCGCTGCTCTTGTGTGTGACGAAAAGCACTCACATAAACCAGGAGACCACTCACGAGAGCACGTATTCAAGAGGTGAGTGACTCTGTCCCGTCGACCCACTGCTGCTCCTCAGAGCATCCAGCGCTGGTCTTGTGTGTGACGAAAAGCACTCACATAAACCAGGAGACCACTCACGAGAGCACGTATTCAAGAGGTGAGTGACTCTGTCCCGTCGACCCACTGCTGCTCCTCAGAGCATCCAGCGCTGCTCTTGTGTGTGACGAAAAGCACTCACATAAACCAGGAGACCACTCACGAGAGCACGTATTCAAGAGGTGAGTGACTCTGTCCCGTCGACCCACTGCTGCTCCTCAGAGCATCCAGCGCTGGTCTTGTGTGTGACGAAAAGCACTCACATAAACCAGGAGACCACTCACGAGAGCACGTATTCAAGAGGTGAGTGACTCTGTCCCGTCGACCCACTGCTGCTCCTCAGAGCATCCAGCGCTGCTCTTGTGTGTGACGAAAAGCACTCACATAAACCAGGAGACCACTCACGAGAGCACGTATTCAAGAGGTGAGTGACTCTGTCCCGTCGACCCACTGCTGCTCCTCAGAGCATCCAGCGCTGCTCTTGTGTGTGACGAAAAGCACTCACATAAACCAGGAGACCACTCACGAGAGCACGTATTCAAGAGGTGAGTGACTCTGTCCCGTCGACCCACTGCTGCTCCTCAGAGCATCCAGCGCTGCTCTTGTGTGTGACGAAAAGCACTCACATAAACCAGGAGACCACTCACGAGAGCACGTATTCAAGAGGTGAGTGACTCTGTCCCGTCGACCCACTGCTGCTCCTCAGAGCATCCAGCGCTGCTCTTGTGTGTGACGAAAAGCACTCACATAAACCAGGAGACCACTCACGAGAGCACGTATTCAAGAGGTGAGTGACTCTGTCCCGTCGACCCACTGCTGTTCCTCAGAGCATCCTGTGCTGGTCTTGTGTGTGACGAAAAGCACTCACATAAACCAGGAGACCACTCACGAGAGCACGTATTCAAGAGGTGAGTGACTCTGTCCCGTCGACCCACTGCTGCTCCTCAGAGCATCCAGCGCTGGTCTTGTGTGTGACGAAAAGCACTCACATAAACCAGGAGACCACTCACGAGAGCACGTATTCAAGAGGTGAGTGACTCTGTCCCGTCGACCCACTGCTGCTCCTCAGAGCATCCAGCGCTGGTCTTGTGTGTGACGAAAAGCACTCACATAAACCAGGAGACCACTCACGAGAGCACGTATTCAAGAGGTGAGTGACTCTGTCCCGTCGACCCACTGCTGCTCCTCAGAGCATCCAGCGCTGCTCTTGTGTGTGACGAAAAGCACTCACATAAACCAGGAGATTACTCACGAGAGCACGTATTCAAGAGGTGAGTGACTCTGTCCCGTCGACCCACTGCTGCTCCTCAGAGCATCCAGCGCTGGTCTTGTGTGTGACGAAAAGCACTCACATAAACCAGGAGACCACTCACGAGAGCACGTATTCAAGAGGTGAGTGACTCTGTCCCGTCGACCCACTGCTGCTCCTCAGAGCATCCAGCGCTGCTCTTGTGTGTGACGAAAAGCACTCACATAAACCAGGAGACCACTCACGAGAGCACGTATTCAAGAGGTGAGTGACTCTGTCCCGTCGACCCACTGCTGCTCCTCAGAGCATCCAGCGCTGCTCTTGTGTGTGACGAAAAGCACTCACGAGACCACTCACGAGAGCACGTATTCAAGAGGTGAGTGACTCTGTCCCGTCGACCCACTGCTGCTCCTCAGAGCATCCAGCGCTGCTCTTGTGTGTGACGAAAAGCACTCACATAAACCAGGAGACCACTCACGAGAGCACGTATTCAAGAGGTGAGTGACTCTGTCCCGTCGACCCACTGCTGCTCCTCAGAGCATCCAGCGCTGGTCTTGTGTGTGACGAAAAGCACTCACATAAACCAGGAGACCACTCACGAGAGCACGTATTCAAGAGGTGAGTGACTCTGTCCCGTCGACCCACTGCTGCTCCTCAGAGCATCCAGCGCTGCTCTTGTGTGTGACGAAAAGCACTCACATAAACCAGGAGACCACTCACGAGAGCACGTATTCAAGAGGTGAGTGACTCTGTCCCGTCGACCCACTGCTGCTCCTCAGAGCATCCAGCGCTGGTCTTGTGTGTGACGAAAAGCACTCACATAAACCAGGAGACCACTCACGAGAGCACGTATTCAAGAGGTGAGTGACTCTGTCCCGTCGACCCACTGCTGCTCCTCAGAGCATCCAGCGCTGCTCTTGTGTGTGACGAAAAGCACTCACGAGACCACTCACGAGAGCACGTATTCAAGAGGTGAGTGACTCTGTCCCGTCGACCCACTGCTGCTCCTCAGAGCATCCAGCGCTGGTCTTGTGTGTGACGAAAAGCACTCACATAAACCAGGAGACCACTCACGAGAGCACGTATTCAAGAGGTGAGTGACTCTGTCCCGTCGACCCACTGCTGCTCCTCAGAGCATCCAGCGCTGCTCTTGTGTGTGACGAAAAGCACTCACATAAACCAGGAGACCACTCACGAGAGCACGTATTCAAGAGGTGAGTGACTCTGTCCCGTCGACCCACTGCTGCTCCTCAGAGCATCCAGCGCTGGTCTTGTGTGTGACGAAAAGCACTCACATAAACCAGGAGACCACTCACGAGAGCACGTATTCAAGAGGTGAGTGACTCTGTCCCGTCGACCCACTGCTGCTCCTCAGAGCATCCAGCGCTGCTCTTGTGTGTGACGAAAAGCACTCACATAAACCAGGAGACCACTCACGAGAGCACGTATTCAAGAGGTGAGTGACTCTGTCCCGTCGACCCACTGCTGCTCCTCAGAGCATCCAGCGCTGCTCTTGTGTGTGACGAAAAGCACTCACATAAACCAGGAGACCACTCACGAGAGCACGTATTCAAGAGGTGAGTGACTCTGTCCCGTCGACCCACTGCTGCTCCTCAGAGCATCCAGCGCTGCTCTTGTGTGTGACGAAAAGCACTCACATAAACCAGGAGACCACTCACGAGAGCACGTATTCAAGAGGTGAGTGACTCTGTCCCGTCGACCCACTGCTGCTCCTCAGAGCATCCAGCGCTGGTCTTGTGTGTGACGAAAAGCACTCACATAAACCAGGAGACCACTCACGAGAGCACGTATTCAAGAGGTGAGTGACTCTGTCCCGTCGACCCACTGCTGCTCCTCAGAGCATCCAGCGCTGGTCTTGTGTGTGACGAAAAGCACTCACATAAACCAGGAGACCACTCACGAGAGCACGTATTCAAGAGGTGAGTGACTCTGTCCCGTCGACCCACTGCTGCTCCTCAGAGCATCCAATGCTGCTCCTCCTGCTGCTCCTCCTGCTGCTCCTCCTGCTGCTCCCTGAGAGGCACTGCCTGAACCAGGTGCGCCCTGCACCAGATGCAGCCTCCCCATGACAGCCGGCACCAGCAGCTCGTCTGCAAGGAAAAGGACAAGGGAGTCCATAGGCGCTGCTGCTGGGGCGCCGGCCGCCGCCATCCAATAGACACTCGCCACGTGGCGCGACGTTGCGATGCTTCTGGAGTCCCAACATGCCATGGCAGCAGACTGGAAGGGGTGTGTGGAGTGAGGGGGAGGGGAGAAGAGGGGGGAACGGGGGAGGAGGAGGGAACGGTATGTTGAACAGGGTTCGAAGAGGTGCTGGCTGGGCAGGGTTACTTTTCAGTCGACTCCAAAGTCAACGGGGGAGGACGATATGTTGAACAGGGTCTGATGAGGGGCTGGTTGGGCAGGGTTCTAGAGTTCCAACATGCCATAGCAGTAGACTGGAAGGGGGGGAGCGGGGGAAGAGGAGGGGGAGAGGAAAGGGAGGGGGAAGGGGAGGGGAGAGTGAGGGGGAGGGGGGAAGGAGGAAAAGGAACGCGGGAGGTGAGAGAGGATTCGAAGAGACATGCTTCTAGAGTCCCTACACGCCATGGCAGCAGACTGGAGGGGGGAGCGGGGAGTGGGGAGCGAGGAGAGAGGGGGAGGGGGGAAAGGGAGGGGTAGGGAATGGGGGAGGTGAGAGGGGTATGATAAACGGGATCCAAAATTTCAGAGTCCTCTTGATCAAAATGCCCTGGCATCAGACTAGAGGGGGTGGGGGGGGGGAAGGGGAGGGAGAGGAGATGTGCAGAAGGGGCGGGGCGAGAGGAGAGGGCACACAGGGGATGGTAAGGCTAAAAGGGTCTAACAGGGGATGAATGAAAGGACCTGCTGAAAAGTACGAGGGGGTCTTTTGAGTCTACTTAGAAGTCACCTAGATACGGCATGCTGAAAAGAATGATGACATGCAGTGGTGGCAGATCGGGTGGAATGAAGGTAGGAAAAGGGGGAAAAGGGAGAAAATGGGGAAAAGGGGGAAAAGGGGAAAATGGGGAAAAGGGGGAAAAGGGGGAAAAGGGGGGGAAAATGGGGAAAAGGGGGAAAAGGGGGAAAAGGGGAAAAGGGGGGAAAAGGGGGAAAAGGGGGGGAAAAGGGGGAAAAGGGGGGGGGAAAGGGGGGGGGGGAAAAGGGGGAAAAGGGGGAAAAGGGGGAAAAGGGGGGGGGGAAAGGGGGAAAGGGGAAAAGGGGGAAAAGGGGGAAAAAGGGGGGAAAAGGGGGGAAAGGGGGGAAAGGGGGGAAAGGGGGGAAAGTGGGGAAAGTGGGAAAGGGTAGGGGCCAGTGTGAGAGTGAAAAGACAGGGATCATGGAAGAGGTTCCGCTTGTTCATTTATTGACAAGATTTTTAGTGTGCCTTTTGAGAATTCTCAAAAGTAGCAGCAGAGGGGTAGCAGGCAGGGGCGAATGAGTCAACGAGGAAAAGGGTCTTGGCGATGCTGGTGTGCGTGGTGGGTGCGACTGGCTGGGCCAGCAGCGCTTGCTGTGTGATGACTAAGGACCTCGTTAAAGGCAGCAAAAAGGGTTGCAGGCAGCAGAAGGGTTGCAGGCAGCAGAAGCAGAAGGGTTGCAGGCAGCAGAAGGGTTGCAGGCAGCAGAAGGGTTGCAGGCAGCAGAAGGGTTGCAGGCAGCAGAAGGGTTGCAGGCAGCAGAAGGGTTGCAGGCAGCAGAAGGGTTGCAGGCAGCAGAAGGGTTGCAGGCAGCAGAAGGGTTGCAGGCAGCAGAAGGGTTGCAGGCAGCAGAAGGGTTGCAGGCAGCAGAAGGGTTGCAGGCAGCAGAAGGGTTGCAGGCAGCAGAAGGGTTGCAGGCAGCAGAAGGGTTGCAGGCAGCAGAAGGGTTGCAGGCAGCAGAAGGGTTGCAGGCAGCAGAAGGGTTGCAGGCAGCAGAAGGGTTGCAGGCAGCAGAAGGGTTGCAGGCAGCAGAAGGGTTGCAGGCAGCAGAAGGGTTGCAGGCAGCAGAAGGGTTGCAGGCAGCAGAAGGGTTGCAGGCAGCAGAAGGGTTGCAGGCAGCAGAAGGGTTGCAGGCAGCAGAAGGGTTGCAGGCAGCAGAAGGGTTGCAGGCAGCAGAAGGGTTGCAGGCAGCAGAAGGGTTGCAGGCAGCAGAAGGGTTGCAGGCAGCAGAAGGGTTGCAGGCAGCAGAAGGGTTGCAGGCAGCAGAAGGGTTGCAGGCAGCAGAAGGGTTGCAGGCAGCAGAAGGGTTGCAGGCAGCAGAAGGGTTGCAGGCAGCAGAAGGGTTGCAGGCAGCAGAAGGGTTGCAGGCAGCAGAAGGGTTGCAGGCAGCAGAAGGGTTGCAGGCAGCAGAAGGGTTGCAGGCAGCAGAAGGGTTGCAGGCAGCAGAAGGGTTGCAGGCAGCAGAAGGGTTGCAGGCAGCAGAAGGGTTGCAGGCAGCAGAAGGGTTGCAGGCAGCAGAAGGGTTGCAGGCAGCAGAAGGGTTGCAGGCAGCAGAAGGGTTGCAGGCAGCAGAAGGGTTGCAGGCAGCAGAAGGGTTGCAGGCAGCAGAAGGGTTGCAGGCAGCAGAAGGGTTGCAGGCAGCAGAAGGGTTGCAGGCAGCAGAAGGGTTGCAGGCAGCAGAAGGGTTGCAGGCAGCAGAAGGGTTGCAGGCAGCAGAAGGGTTGCAGGCAGCAGAAGGGTTGCAGGCAGCAGAAGGGTTGCAGGCAGCAGAAGGGTTGCAGGCAGCAGAAGGGTTGCAGGCAGCAGAAGGGTTGCAGGCAGCAGAAGGGTTGCAGGCAGCAGAAGGGTTGCAGGCAGCAGAAGGGTTGCAGGCAGCAGAAGGGTTGCAGGCAGCAGAAGGGTTGCAGGCAGCAGAAGGGTTGCAGGCAGCAGAAGGGTTGCAGGCAGCAGAAGGGTTGCAGGCAGCAGAAGGGTTGCAGGCAGCAGAAGGGTTGCAGGCAGCAGAAGGGTTGCAGGCAGCAGAAGGGTTGCAGGCAGCAGAAGGGTTGCAGGCAGCAGAAGGGTTGCAGGCAGCAGAAGGGTTGCAGGCAGCAGAAGGGTTGCAGGCAGCAGAAGGGTTGCAGGCAGCAGAAGGGTTGCAGGCAGCAGAAGGGTTGCAGGCAGCAGAAGGGTTGCAGGCAGCAGAAGGGTTGCAGGCAGCAGAAGGGTTGCAGGCAGCAGAAGGGTTGCAGGCAGCAGAAGGGTTGCAGGCAGCAGAAGGGTTGCAGGCAGCAGAAGGGTTGCAGGCAGCAGAAGGGTTGCAGGCAGCAGAAGGGTTGCAGGCAGCAGAAGGGTTGCAGGCAGCAGAAGGGTTGCAGGCAGCAGAAGGGTTGCAGGCAGCAGAAGGGTTGCAGGCAGCAGAAGGGTTGCAGGCAGCAGAAGGGTTGCAGGCAGCAGAAGGGTTGCAGGCAGCAGAAGGGTTGCAGGCAGCAGAAGGGTTGCAGGCAGCAGAAGGGTTGCAGGCAGCAGAAGGGTTGCAGGCAGCAGAAGGGTTGCAGGCAGCAGAAGGGTTGCAGGCAGCAGAAGGGTTGCAGGCAGCAGAAGGGTTGCAGGCAGCAGAAGGGTTGCAGGCAGCAGAAGGGTTGCAGGCAGCAGAAGGGTTGCAGGCAGCAGAAGGGTTGCAGGCAGCAGAAGGGTTGCAGGCAGCAGAAGGGTTGCAGGCAGCAGAAGGGTTGCAGGCAGCAGAAGGGTTGCAGGCAGCAGAAGGGTTGCAGGCAGCAGAAGGGTTGCAGGCAGCAGAAGGGTTGCAGGCAGCAGAAGGGTTGCAGGCAGCAGAAGGGTTGCAGGCAGCAGAAGGGTTGCAGGCAGCAGAAGGGTTGCAGGCAGCAGAAGGGTTGCAGGCAGCAGAAGGGTTGCAGGCAGCAGAAGGGTTGCAGGCAGCAGAAGGGTTGCAGGCAGCAGAAGGGTTGCAGGCAGCAGAAGGGTTGCAGGCAGCAGAAGGGTTGCAGGCAGCAGAAGGGTTGCAGGCAGCAGAAGGGTTGCAGGCAGCAGAAGGGTTGCAGGCAGCAGAAGGGTTGCAGGCAGCAGAAGGGTTGCAGGCAGCAGAAGGGTTGCAGGCAGCAGAAGGGTTGCAGGCAGCAGAAGGGTTGCAGGCAGCAGAAGGGTTGCAGGCAGCAGAAGGGTTGCAGGCAGCAGAAGGGTTGCAGGCAGCAGAAGGGTTGCAGGCAGCAGAAGGGTTGCAGGCAGCAGAAGGGTTGCAGGCAGCAGAAGGGTTGCAGGCAGCAGAAGGGTTGCAGGCAGCAGAAGGGTTGCAGGCAGCAGAAGGGTTGCAGGCAGCAGAAGGGTTGCAGGCAGCAGAAGGGTTGCAGGCAGCAGAAGGGTTGCAGGCAGCAGAAGGGTTGCAGGCAGCAGAAGGGTTGCAGGCAGCAGAAGGGTTGCAGGCAGCAGAAGGGTTGCAGGCAGCAGAAGGGTTGCAGGCAGCAGAAGGGTTGCAGGCAGCAGAAGGGTTGCAGGCAGCAGAAGGGTTGCAGGCAGCAGAAGGGTTGCAGGCAGCAGAAGGGTTGCAGGCAGCAGAAGGGTTGCAGGCAGCAGAAGGGTTGCAGGCAGCAGAAGGGTTGCAGGCAGCAGAAGGGTTGCAGGCAGCAGAAGGGTTGCAGGCAGCAGAAGGGTTGCAGGCAGTGAGGGGGAATGGATGAGGCCGAGATGGCAGGGCAGGTCAAGAGGACTTGCTTACTCTTGACAGGAAGGCCGCAGCAGAGGGGTAGCACGCAGGGGCGTACGAGTCAAGGAGGAAAAGGGTCTTGGCAATGCTGCTGTGCGTGGTGGGTGTGAGTGGCTGGGCCAGCAGCACTTGCTCTATAAAGGGCTCTGCTGGTGGGCATGGAGCGAGGTAGGGGAGGGCGAGCTGGGGAAGGGAAAAGGGGGGGAGATTCGGAGAGGAAGAGAGGGAGAGGGACACGGAAGTTATAGAGGGATGTGCATTGAGGCTGGCTGGGCCAGCAGCACTTGGTCGGTGAAGGGCTCTGCTGGTGGGCACGGGGCGAGGTAGGGAAGGGCGAGCTGGGGAAGGGAAAGGGTGGGGGAGAGAGTGGAGAGTGGAGAGTGGAGAGTGGAGAGTGGAGAGTGGAGAGTGGAGAGTGGAGAGTGGAGAGTGGAGAGTGGAGAGTGGAGAGTGGAGAGTGGAGAGTGGAGAGTGGAGAGAGAAAATGCACTGAGACAGGGAGGGATTGCAGCACTTGCTGTGTGAAGGGGTCTCCTGGTGGGCATGGGGAGAGGTAGGGGAGGGCGAGCTGGGGAAGGAGCTGGGGGAGAGGAAGAAGGTAGATGTTTTGCATTGAGACAGGGTGGGAAAGGGTGAGAGAGGGTGGGGCGGGGTGGGAAAGGGCGGGACAGGCCGTGCAGTAGCAGCTTCTGATAAAGGGCTCTCCTGGTGGTGGGCATGGAGCGAGGTAACGGAGGGCGAGCTGGAAACAATGAGCAGAGAGGAAAGGAAAGAGGAATCCGATCGTCAAAAACAACACGTAGCCTTGTACAGAAAGAAGGAACCATCAAGTACAAGGCTATGTACAACGCTATGAACATTCATGTGTGTGTGACCAAGGCAGCGCTTGGTCTGCACGGGGGAGAATGACTGGATGATCAAAGACCAGGATTTTACCTGCCACGTGGCAGCATCTGATAGGAGATCTCACCTGCCACGTGGCAGCATCTGATAGGAGGTCCATTGCGTAGTTCACCCGGCAGAGATCCAGAACAGACAGGCCGCTGATGTCAGCACCGTCTGCTGCGGATGGCTCCTGGGCGGCAGAGGCAGCATTTCGGGCGGCAGCTGCAGCGGCTTGATTGGCTGATAGAGCGGAGAGGGACGGTGAGTGCAGGGAGAGAAGTTCAATCGCTTGCACTAGGAACCTGACAGGGGAAGAGGGGAGGTTGAGGGGGTTGGGGGAGGGGGAGGGGAGGTTGAGAGGGTTGGGGGGGGTTGAAGGGGAGGTTGGTTGAGAGGGTTGGGGGGGGTTGAAGGGGAGGTTGGTTGAGAGGGTTGGGGGGGGTGAAGGGGAGGTTGAGAGGGTTGGGGAGGAGAGGAGCATCAGGAAGAAGGGAGGGAGGGTCGTCTTTTGCCAGTAGGAAGTGACGGAGAAGAGGGTTGAGAGGGGGGAGGGATGGGAAGGAGGGGGGAGAGGGAGGCTGGGAGAAAGCAAGACATAACTGGGCGGAAATAACGAAGATAATAGAAAAAGCGGAGATAAATCAGGAGAGTAGGAGGGACGCAGTGACAAGTGGGGCAGAGTAACAGTGGGGCAGGATACGGAAGGATAGGGAAGGGGGGACGGGGGAAAGGATAGGGGAGCATGGGAAGGGAAGGAAGAGGAAGGAGGACTTGGCTTGGTTGAAAAATCTTAAGAGAATGGCTGCAAGAGGAAAGAAAGCAGAGGGAGGAGGGCGCACCAGGAGGGGAGGAGTCGAGATGCTATGGACACCACCACCTGCCATGTGCATGGGCATGCCATGTTGTGCCGTGCCGTGCCATGCCATGCCAATGTCATGTCATGTCATTCCATCCCCCCTCCCATCTCATGCCATGTCACACCATGGCATCCCATCCCATCCCATCCCATCCCATCCCATCCCATATAACCCCATCCCATATCACTCCATCCCATCCCATGCCATGCCATGCCATGCCATACCGTGCCCCCCGTCAATGGCAAAAAAGAGATAGCAGCGGACGAAGGAGAAACAGGGAAGGCAGGGAACAAGATCGGAGGATAGTGGGATGAGAATTCAACTGATGACTTTCACTTTTCAGAATTAAAAAAAAAACTAGCTGAAGTCCTTCATGGAGCGAGCTAAGGCAGCTTCAACTTTCAAGCAAAGGCAACAACAGGCGATACAAACACAACCATGGACTTCCGGGAGGAATGTATAGCACACATGCTGCTGACGTGGCAGGTGGTTGAAAAATCCAAGAAGTACTCAACACTGTAAAGAAATGTATGTTCGCGTTCTTTTCTTCCCCCACCTCTGTTTCATGGCACAAGGACGCCAGCATGAGCCGATCCAACGACGGTTGGACGAGATCCGAGGCATCCAACGGCTGAGATGCTCCCGCACTCTTCCCACCACTGCTTGCCGCTTCCCGCCAGCATTGCAGTGCGAGCGACGCCTGTGCTGCTGCCGTCTGTTACCAGAGGAGGGGGAGAGGAGAGAGGTGCAGGGGGGAAGGGAAAGAAAAGTGAGGCCTTGCTCTTGTCCCTCCCCATTGCTGCCTGTCGCCCGCTGCTTCCCTCCAGCATTGCGGTGCGAGGGACGCCTGTGCTGCTGCGGTCTGTTGTCAAGATGAGAGGAGTGGGGCGAAGAATGGAAGGGGGAAATCAATGTTTGCTCCTTGCTGTCTGCTGCTTGCTGTCTGCGGCTTCCTGTCTGCCACTTGCTGTCTGCCACTTGCTGTCTGCTGCTTGCTGTCTGTCACTTGCTGTCTGTCACTTGCTGTCTGTCACTTGCTGTCTGCTGCTTGCTGTCTGTCACTTGCTGTCTGTCACTTGCTGTCTGTCACTTGCTGTCTGTCACTTGCTGTCTGCTGCTTGCTGTCTGTCACTTGCTGTCTGTCACTTGCTGTCTGTCACTTGCTGTCTGTCACTTGCTGTCTGTCACTTGCTGTCTGCTGCTTCTTTCCAGCAGTACCGAGCACAAGGCGCCTGTGCTGCTGCGGTCTGTTACCAGGTGGAGGAGAAAAATTGGCTGTGATGAAAGGTAAGCTCCGCCCCACCCCTTCACACCCCTTCACATCCCTTCACATCCCTTCACATCCCTTCACACCCCTTCACATGCACAATTGAGGACTTTCTAACTGGCCGCCCAAACATCACAAAAAGCTCATTAGAAGTGAGTCAATCAACATGCGCAAGTAGGGGGTTCTGGTGCAGTAGCAAGTTCATTACACCTAAGGGCCCCAACCGAACCCAACCGAGCCGAACCCGACCGAACCCAACCCAACACAGCCCAGCCCAGCCGAAACCAACCCAGCCCAACCCAACTCAACCCAACCGAGCCCAACACAACCCAACTCAACCCAACCCAACCCAACTCAACCCAACCGATCCCAACCCAACCAAACTCAACCCAACCCAAACCAACTCGGCCCAGCCCCTCAACACCACTTCTCACCGCCTGTGGGTTCTGATGCAGTAGCCGCGCCCCCAACAGCTCCAGCCAATGGGAGCGCGCCACGTCATCAACGGCCCGAGAGCTCCCCAGAAGCAGATCCAGCAGCGCGAGCAGCGCTCTCTCGGTGGCCGGCGCATCTGCCGCCGCCCAGAATGGGCTGGCTTTCAGCCGAGCAAGACGGCTTCTCCAGTGGTCGCGATGCTGCGAGGGGAGGGGTGAGCAGGGTTTGGGGTTTAGGATTGGGGGAAGGGTAGGGCTTTACAGTGCAGCGCAAGCAGCGGTTTCTCGGTGGCCGGCGCATCTGCCGCCGCCCAAAAAGGGCTGGCTTTAAGCAGAACACAAGCAGCAGATGCCGGGTGTGGAAAAATGGGAAAATGGGAAGAATGAGAACTTGGGAAAATGGTAGTGGTGAAAGGGATGAGAGGAGTGAAAGGGTGAGAGGGGTGGGAAAGTGAAAGGGCAGCGCGGATTCAAGGAGCAGCTATAAAACTCACTGACAAGCCACGCTGACACAGCACTCGGCTCACCCTGTGATACGCCGACACCTCAGCAGCGTCGCGCGCCGCCATTGGCTCAAGCGGCATCGGCATCTCGGCCAGCAGCACTGCCACCGCTTCTACCAGCCCGTTCTCCGCCTCCCTCTGAATAACTTGATCCTCACGGTATGATGAGTGGAAACGCAGTAGAGCTGTCTGGGAGAGCGAAAGGAGCGGGAAAGTGGGAAGGAGGGAAGAAGAAACGCCGTCGAAGAAGAGCCGTCAAAGAGCAGGAGAAGGAGGGGTGGGGGAAGTGAGAGAGAAAGAGGTGCATTGGCATCTTTGCATGGGGAAGGCGAGTGCGGATATATATTCGGCTGCTTTAAAGAAAAGCAAGTGATTCCTTGTTTCCCAATCCTACGGAAAGGGTGTGTTTGGTTGTGAAACTACTGACTTCCCTGGCAACCGGAACAAGAAAAAAGGGTTGTAGCAGAGAATCTATACGGAACAAAACAAAACAAAATAAAACGAACGAAAGAAAGACGAAAGGAAAGGCAACGTACCGCTGTGTCTCTCCAGCCAATCGCAGCACAGGAAGCAACAGCCGGCCAATAGGGGTCAAGATCCTCTGGTGGTATGGCCTGTTGGGAGATGAAAGAGGATATGAATGGAGGGAAAAGAGAAGAGAGGAGGGAGAGGAGGGGGAAAACAGGAGAAAGGGAGAGGAAGGGAGGAAGGGAGGAATAGAAGCAAGAGGAGGGAAAACAGAATGTCATTTGACTGAAATTGAGTAATGAAAAGGAGACAAGGGTGGGAAGATGGTAGAAAGCGGATGGGAGAGGGTAGTCAACGGATGAGAAGAGGATGGGAAGAGGGAGAGAAGTGGGTACATGTAAAAAAACCTCCAATAGGAGAGCATCGAGGCACGGTTGATCCATACAAAATCCTAGAGAAGTTTTGATGAGACGTTTTGTCAAGACTAGTGGGAGGGAACAGGGTACATACATGTAAAACAACCTCCAAAAGAGACATCATGCTCATTCAACTCATTCAACCCATAAGATACCCTGGACGCACCATCTGCTCACCTCTGATTGGCTCATCTGATCCCGCAAGGACCGGAGGCGTGCTGACGTGGACATGTTGCATGGGGGGAGCGATGCGTTGTATTGCTGTTTTTAATACAAGGGGAAAAGGGAGGGGTTGTGGGAGAGCGGTGGGGGAGTGGGGGAAAGGGGTGGGGCTTATTGGGGCGGGGTGGGGCGGTGGCTGGTTTTTGAGGCGCCTCAAAAGGGGTGGGGGGGAGTGGGGGAAAGGGGTGGGGCTACTTGGGGCGGGGTGGTGCGGTGGCTGGGAAGCAAGAAACAGGGAAGGTAAGGGTAGAATATGGCTGAATTTCAAACGGACTTGTTGCAAGCGATGACAAGAAACAGAGAGGTGGGTCGAGGTTATGAAAGGTGTATATGGGCCTATGGAATGAACAAGGAGAAAATATAGTTGAAAGAGAAGAGATGGAAGATGCAAAAAGAGAAAAGGGGGAAGAGCTAGAGCAGCAGCGAGAGGCAGTGAGAAGAGTAGAAGAAAGAAACGGAGCTCAGAGAGGGGGAGATGAAGGGTTGATAGGTGGGGGAGGAAGCAGCAAAGCAATTGAGGGAGGCGGCAGGAGGAGGCTTTTGAGTCGACTCATAAGTCAGAGGGAGGCAGCAGGAGGAGCGGGAAGGATGAGGATGGAGAGGAGAAGAGACGAGACAGGATTGAATAAGATAGTGAAAAGCAAAACAATGGTTCCACTCACAGAAAGCCAGGAGTCGAAGGGCTGACAGGTGCGGGTGGAGGAAGCAGCAGATGGCGGAGGTAAGAGGAGGGGGATGGAGGAGGGAGGAGAGGAGAATAGAAGGAATGGGGAACAACGATGAAAGAAAAAAAAGGGAGAAGAAAGACGAACTCACAGCGAGCCAGGAGACGAAGGGTTGACAGGTGGGGGTAGAAGAGGCAGCAGAGGGAGGAGGCAGGAGGAGAGGGGAGGAGGAGGGCGGAGAGGCACGGAAGCTGTTGCTGCCTCCCCTATCACCTGCCTCCATCCCTCTGATACCTCCTCCTCCTCCTGCTCCTCCTCCTCCTCCTCTTGCTCCCCTGAGTGCACTGTCCACATCAGCACCACCACCCATGCGAGTGTCGATGTCACTGTCCACGTCAGCAGCGCCAGGTGTGTGGTCGGGAAGGAAGCAGAGGCGGAGGAGGTCCCAGACGGCTGCCAGTTCACCCTGGCTGATGCCACGTGGCGCAGACTGGTTGGTTGGTTGGTTGGTTGGCAGGGGGATAACGGAGGAGGAGGGCAATAAGGGAAGGCAGAGTGGCAAATGAAATTGAAGGCAGGAGGAGTAGCGAATGAAATTGAAGCAGTTGCAGTGACAAAGAAAACGCCCCGTGCACGACTTTTGAGACGTCTCAAAAGGCAGCCACATACGCATGCATGATACACCCACCTCCTCCTGCAGTTGAGTTGTTTGCATCTATCCGTGCAAACAACTCAACGGCAAAGACCCGAAGGGAGAGCAATTTATATTATTCTCAACACACTCTAACAACCCTCCCCACCCTCCCAACCCACCCACCTCATCCTCCCACTCCTCCTCAGCGTCTATCCCAGCAAACGGGTCAGCGGCGGAGATCCCAAGGGACAGTAATTCCTGACAATGGTCAGTATACCTCCACTAAATAACAAACACCCACCTCGTCCTCCCACTCCTCCTCAGCGTCTATCCCCGCAAATGGGTCAGCGGCGGAGATCCCAAGGGAGTGGGGGGAGGCGCGAGCAGCTGCCAGCGTGGACTGGGCAGACGGCGGAGAGAGGAGCCTGCTGACGTGGCGAGACCACCTGCTGACGTGTCTCCACCTGGAGGAGTGATGGCAGTGAGAAGAGAAACGCGCAGAAGCAACAGATTGTTTCGGAGTGTCACCCAAGAGAACCTCACCACCACATGTCACTTGAATCCCCCTCCCAGCTTTTCCCTCAGTTTGTCTCCCCACCTCTCTTCCCCCCTCAGTCCCCCTCTCTCCCCCCCTCTCTCCCCCCTCCCACCTCTTGCATCCCTGGTCGTCTTCCGCTTCCTCCCCATCCCCGTCGCCATTGGCGCGATTCGAGACGACTCGACTCAACGCACGACCTACCTCTCGCGTCGCTCATCAATCTCCGCGTCGTTCGCTTCCTCCGCCATTTCCGCCGCAATCGCCGCTTGCAGTCGCCCGTACAGCGACGACGCCCCCGCTGCGATCTGCCGGTGAAATGATGACGTGTCAGCCCACGTCACGCTGACGACGGCCGACCCGTGTTCCGCCACGTCATCTTCTCGGCCGTCCGACCTTCCCGGAAACGCGCCGTCATTCGCGCCGTCAGATGCGGCGACGGATGCGGCAACGGATGCGGCCGGAGCGCAAATAAGAAGCTCGTTGCCCAATCCCCACTCGATCTCGACCGGGAGAGAGGCGGAAAAGGCGGATGGAGCCTCGGTTTGGAGGAATCCAGAGCGGTGCTGCCCTAAGGGCCCCACCATTGGCGCGTTGTCGCCTTCTACGCCAACCAAGTCCGAAACTCCGTCTTTGCTTCTAGAAGAGAAAAGGCTCGTTATAAAAAGGATGAAGTGAGGAGAACACGGAACTCTGGCTGTGGCACAAACGAATTGGATGCAGACAACATGAGGTCCGAGGGAATGACAGGGAGTGAAGATCGTTCTCAACATAAGAGCACCATTTCAATATTCAGGTCACGGCTCCCTCCACAAAAGATTTCCATATGCTATTTCAATACATTACCTATTTGGCTACCATATGAATTTGCAATTATCAGTTTAGAGATTACTCGTCTTTGAACCAAGTTGGAGCACAAGCGATATAGATGCTGGTCGCTTCGGAATTCACTGCACAATGGGAACTAAGCTATTTTAGATATCGATCCCCTTGTCACAATCACCTCCCTCCCTGCATGTTTGTTCATACTGCATACTCCTACACAACCCCCCATCTCCCCTCCCAAGAGGATCATAGATTCACCTAACAGCGGTTTGAGGTGCCTCAAAGGCTCTTCTCTCCCCCCCGTCCCTCCCACCCAGGCAGGTTATACGGTACTCCTTGCACAACTCACTAAATGCATGGTCACAATGACCTTTCCTCCTCTGCAGCTTCAGGCTGGAGATGAGGGCAGAAGGAATCAAATGAAGGTACCAGACCAGCATTCAAATTACCTAAGGAGCCACAGTAAGGAACAAAATGTTGTTACTCTTTTCGTCGAACGATCCTAGAGTCATCCTTTCGAATGCCCATTGCTTTTTGTGCGTTCTTAATGCCCTTCGGATCTGCAACACGAAGGGGCAAATATGAAAACAATCGAAAAGACAGACACAGCAGCAGGTGAGTGAAGTATTCAGCAACATTGTGCTTGCTGAGTTTCATGTCAAAAAAGAGATACAGAAAACAAAGGTCTACCACTAAAAACAATAAACCCAGAAACATTCACTTACCAACAAACTGTGTGAAGATGCTTGTGAAGAAACCAAAGCTTCGTGCAATGGACTGTGCCACTGGCGCTGGCAAGGGCCTGAGGAAGGTGTCTAGGCTGAACACACGACGAAAGAACTGCATACCGTTCATATCCAAGATGTCAAACACCGGAAAATGGAGAAACCAAGGACAGTAAAGAAGTTGAAGGGGTGACTGAGAAATGAGAATGTGAAACTCTACAAAATCAGAGGCTAGAAGAACAACCAGAAATCGATACAGGTAATTATTCTGGGTACGTTGGTAGAAGAAAGGGAGGGGCGAAGGCGTGGGAGGTGGTGGCGGAGAGAGAGGGAGGGGGTGGCGAAGGACAAGACGGAGGAAGTGGGAGGGTTGTGGAGGGGGATGATGGGCGCCGTACAGAGCGGGAAGAGGAAACGCGATTATATGCGTACGTAACTAGCAAAGGTGTGGGTGTGTGTGGTGCCGGGGGTGAGAGTGAGTATGTGTGTGTGTGTGTGGGGGGGGGGGGGGGGGCGTTGAGTGTGTGTGTGGGGGGGGAGGAGGGGGGGGGGCGGGGGAGGGGCGTACGTGTGCGTGTGTGTGTGTGTGTGTGTGCGCGCGCGCGTGTTCATTAACCTTGTTATTCCTCCATGAATCGTTGGTTAATATTAAGAAAAAAAAAAAGGTGAACTGGAAGAAAAGGCGCCACTGCACCTGACTCGTGGTTGCATCCCCGTCACATAGAAACAAAGTCGCAAGTCCACATACGAATACAGAAATTACGTACCATCATGTTGCGTTGAAAAGCAGCAACGAGCTCCGGGTCGAACTCGAACATGGCGTTGTTTTGATTAGGCGGCGCTCGTCTTCTTGACAGAGCACCGGAGGATGGTGCCATGACAGCTCCTGACTGCTCAACACAGTGTTGCAACCGAAGAAACGTAAGTCATAAACGAGGTGCGCGCTAAAAACGATCCGTTGCACATGAGAACGACAAGAATCTTGCTGACTGGATGCCAGCACACGGAAGCAGCGAATATTGAAGGGTTCATTAGTGTCGTTTACAAGCTACATCATAACAAAACTGGTGACCTCTTTGCCTGAGCAGAACTAAGTTGGTTATGAAAGCTGCTAACTTTCTTGAGGAAACATAAAAAGCAGCTCCATATATTTAGAGGCCATGTGCATGGACGGGGAAGTAAACACGCAAAAGTACCTTTGGCGATGCTGAAGCGCGAACGCCAAGCCCAGCAAAGGGGTTCTCCTCTTCAGCACTTCGTGACTTCCTCTCCAACGGTGAGGCTGCTGGGCGAGGCATGGCCGTGGTGAAATTGCACGCTGATAGTAAGAAATAAGAAACGACAGTGAAGACAGGGCCGCTACGCCACTATTGACGGAGGAGACTGGCTCTTGCTTTAGCCGCAGTGAGCGCCACCTAATCGATGAGTACTAATGGGAGGAGGGTGGAAGGAAAGCGGTTTTGAAGTGGGAAAAGTGGTCAGCGGAGTAGGTCAGGACGATTGGCTTGGGTGGAGTATGGTTGGGAGGACTCAGAAAGTTCCGTTTTGGATGACGGAAATGGCGTGGGTCCGAAGTAGTGGCTGGGATTGGCCAGGAAAAAGTCGAGGTAATGACGTGGCAGAATCGCTAATGTCGAGGTTTTGTTTACTTTTATTACAACTTAATTGCGTGCAGTTACTGGTTATGTTTCTGTATTTTGCGTCGTATTTGAACCGAACCAAACCCAACCGCATCGCTAATGCGCCTCGCATGTTGCTGAACCAGGCCCTCAGCTGACATAGCGAACAGGGCAGCATTGTTGCTGGCATCGCTGCTGCGCTCTGGTTTCTGATCACACTCATCACCAAAAAGGCTTGCAAGAATGAGTTACTGTGTCCGTACCTAGGAGTCTCCAAGGATGGAGGAGTCGCCTGATGTCGTCGTCGCTCCGGCCAGGAGACCTAGCGACCATGGAATGCGTAACCGGCTTAGTAGCACAACCGATAGACAGGTATTCAGCCATCAGCAATGCCTATGCCTTTTTTTTGGATTTGTGAAGAATCCTGCCTTACGTTAGTCTTTCTCAGGAACAAGGAACATTCGCAGGAGCCTCCGTATCTGAACATCCTCCACCTGTGTAAGCCTTCTAGCACCAGTATCAATTACGTCACTGTTTTTGCTCTTAGTTATCTGACACGTGTGTGCTCCTTGACAGGCAACACGCCGACAATGACTTGAAACGGAGTCAGTCAGTGGCTGTTGGAGCATACCATGTTCAGGAGCCAGATGCTTCTCCTGCTGGGATTCGGAAGTATGGAAGTGGATCTTTCTTGGGTGGCCTTACCGGTAAGTCTCGTGCAGTTTTTAACAAAGTACAACTTTACGTCAAAGCTTGACGTCAATATACGAACTATCAGGAACGCTCCCGGAAAGCTCCATCAGGACATCCTTAAGCCGATCAAGGGGAGGATCATTGGCGATAAGCCGCGATGCGGTGAGTATTCTGATTAGAAATAGCTTTTTGTTTCGTTAATGCTTACTCTAAGATATTGCAGGAAAAGGAGGCAAGAGCGGCATCAGTGTTTCCTGAAGAGAAACTCGGGTTGGCACGTATTAAAGTGGTAAGCTACAGTGCAAAGTCTACACGTGTTGTGTGATCACAGACTCTAATGACACTTTATGCAGGAAAGGAGCAACAGTGCAGTGGGTACCCACACACAGGGGTTGCTCTGCTCCTTAGCTCATGGAGACAAGAATTTAAATGGCATTCGAAGTGTTACACGGTTGATGGTAAGCTAAACTGTCCGTTTTTTAATATCAGGAGCGTCGTACTAAACAACTATTTCAGAACGCAGGCCCCCAGATAAAGCAAGCTGTCTGCAACATGTGTGGCGATGCCGTGCCAGCGGATGAAGAATACACACCATGCGAGTGTTCCTTCAGGATGTGCACCATTTGTTTGGATCATGTGCACAAGTTTGAAAGAAACCGCTGTCCAGGATGTGGGGGAGATCTTAGAAGCCGAGAGCAATGTATGCAGCAGCAATTCCACGTTGTGTTTTGCACGTGAAGCACTATGGGACATTTTAAATAACGTGCCTCTTTTTTCAGGGGTGTTAATGCAAGCCATGCTCAATGAAACACCTCGGGCTGATGGCGCTTCCTCTCCTTCGCGGCTTGTCAGAACATCATCAAAGCAGCTGCAAAGCATCAACGAGATTGAACAATCAGGGCCTCAGGTACGTCATTGAAAAGTGGGCGAATTTGTTGCGGTTTACTCTGAAAAAACGATGGCTGGAGCCTTTTTCTGTACGTTGCAGGTTCAGGGAGAAAAAAACCTGGTGCCTCTCAATCAAGATAACAGCATCATTCAAACCAGTCAGCCTCAATATGGTTATGGCAGCGTCGCTTGGGAGCAGCCACCAACAAAGGCACCTGATCGAGCTGTTCCGATGTAGGTTGCCTATGGTTGATAGTGTTTGATGCTAAACTTACAGGACATATGCCTTAATCGTTTAATACCCTTTCCAGAGCTGACTGGAAAAAGAAGAGCTTGGCAAGAAAGTTGAGCTACCCTGGTAGCATTATCGGCCCTTACAGGTCTGTGCATCCTGCAAACGAATGGTTTCTTTCTTCCATTTCCCTTCTTTCTTTCATCCTCTGACTGATGTAAGTGCACTACTCTGCAGGATTGTTCTTTTCATTCGCCTTTGTTCGATCGTTGGATTCCTTCAGTATCGGGTGGCCAACCCCACAGAGACTGGATATTGGCTCTGGCTGATGTCTGTGATTTGTGAGATATGGTGCGAATGGTCTAATTTGCAGTAACATTTCTGCTTTGAGGGAAGAGGTTTGAAAACTAATGATTTTCTTCAAGCTTGCAGGTTTGCTGTTTCGTGGGTACTTGACACACTTCCGAAGTTGACTCCTGTCAAGAGAGAGACGTACAAAGACAGGCTGAAAGCTGTGTGAGTGTAACTCATGTGTTATGTAAGCTTGTCATCAGCTGAAAAAAAAGTCTCTAACTTCCTTATCTTGTAGGTATGACGATGGAGGCGAAACGCTCCCGCAGTTGGATGTTTTTATCACAACTGCTGATGCCACGAAGGAGCCACCTTTGGTCACAGCAAACACGATTCTTTCTGTTCTGGCTACGAACTACCCACCTGACAGGCAGGTTTCCACACCGTCTAACCTCTTTTTTAATAGTTCCGTCAGTTACATTTCTTTTTCTTTCTTTATGAGCAGAATCGCTTGTTACTTGTCTGATGATGGGGCGTCCAAGCTGATGTTTGATGCCATGGCCGAGACTGCTGGCTTTGCACGACTTTGGGTTCCATTCTGCAAGAAGCATAACATTGAGCCAAGGTCTCCAGATGCTTACTTCAGTCAGAATGTCGACTTTCTGAAAAACAAAGTGCATCCTGATTTTGTCAAGACTCGGCGCAAAGTGAAGGTATGATACGCTCATCAATGGACCGTGATGGTAGCTTCCAATCTTCATCACGTTTCGATCCCAATGCAGAGAGAATATGAGGAGTTCAAAGTTCGCATGAATGCACTGGTTGCTGAGAGCCGTTATCCCCCGGAGGAAGGCTGGATGCTAGAGGATGGAACACCCTGGCCAGGCAACAATAGACGTGATCACGACGGGATTATCCAGGTACAGCATCACATTCTTTTTTCGTCTTCCATCCCCCAACCGTCCCGACCACTTTTTCTAGAGCTACAATTGGAATGCCCTTATTGTTTATCTATATACTTTCTTATACCAGGTATTTTTACACCCTGATGGAGATGTTCGCGACTTTGAGGGAGGAGTCCTTCCACCTCTCATCTATGTTTCACGGGAAAAAAGGCCTGGACATGATCACAACAAGAAAGCAGGAGCAATGAATGCTCTCCTGAGAGCCAGCGGATTGATCACTAACGGTGCTGTGCTGATGAACTTGGACTGCGATCACTACATCAACAATGCTGATGCTATTCGCGATGTACGTCGTGACGCCTGCTGAACGTCTGTCTCTTTGCCCAAGGAAACTGATATGTCTTGTGGTGTTTTACAGGCCCTTTGCTTCTTCTTGGATCCCATACAAGGTTACACTACAGGCTTCGTGCAGTTCCCCCAGCGTTTTGATGGAATCGACAGGAATGACCGTTATGCAAACCATAATACTGTGTTCTTCGACATTAACATGAAAGGTCTCGATGGGCAGCAAGGGCCTGTGTACGTTGGAACAGGATGTTTTTTCCGTCGACGTGTAAGTGACTTTGTCATCAGTGTTTTACTTGCTTTGAAGTTCATCTGACTGTACGTCACAGTAACAGTAACCTCTCTATTTCTTTCCAGGCTCTCTATGGTTATTTTCCCTCTCCTAATCCAAGCAAGGTTGGCATCCCAACGAAAGCCAAGAATGGTCTGTGGAGCTACCTGTGCTGCTGCTGTCTTCCCTGGCAGAGAAAGGATGAGTCGTTGGATGGACATGAATCAAATGATCAGGGTATGCCACACTATTGGCAAATGGTTTTTTCTTCCGCATTCCTTTCAGACCAATTACATGCTCTTCACTATACTGATAACAGATTCCACTCAACTGGTGAAGAAAATCAAGCTTCCAGCAAGGCTCGGTGCTTGTGCCCATTTTGTCAACACTGCAACTGGCGATGAGAACATGTCCGGAGATGTTGAGGAGCAGCCTTTAAGCCCAAGATCTATGCTTAGTGATGTTGTTCTTACCATCAGCTGTGACTATGAGGCCAACACAGATTGGGGCAAGACAGTGGGCTGGATGTATGGCTCAGTCACCGAGGACATTCTTACAGGGATGAAAATTCACACACGAGGGTGGCGTTCTGCTTATTGTGATCCAGACCGTGCTGCATTCAAGGGGTCTGCTCCACTCAACATGACAGATCGTCTGCACCAAGTCGAGAGATGGGCCACAGGAGCTGTGGAGATCTTCTTCAGTGGACGAAATCCATTATGGTCCCAGTGGGGAACTAAGCTGAAACTTCGTCAAAGGATAGCGTGAGTTGTTGGCTTGCTTGTCAACATTTTAGTCTTGACTTTTTTGGCTGACGTACTTTTGCTTTTGAATGTACAGGTATGCAAACAATGCATTTTATCCATTTACTAGTGTGGCGATCTTCTCGTACTGTCTTCTGCCACCCCTTGCCCTGCTTACCGACTTTTTCTTTGTCCCAACGGTGAGGACTTGGCATCACAGAAGTCTGGGTTCCTCTGAATGTTCGTGACTGGGCGTCAGTGTTGACATTGCTCATCTTGTGCTCCTGATTTCTTTGGAATTTTAGCGTTCTGTTATTGACCTGATCGTTCCTCTTCTCTTGCAGCTGGATCGCTATGCAGTCATCTGGTTTGCTGTGCTCATCTTGTCGTTCCTGGCATCCTCTGTGCTGGAGCTGAAGTGGAGCAAAGTATCTTTTGAAGCATGGTGGAGGAACGAGCAGTTTTGGTTGATTGCTGGAATAAGCTCCCATTTTGCAGCTGTTGTGCAGGTAAGAGAAGAGATTTGACAGCTAGACTCTCTTTGATATTTTCCCAGTAGCAGTTGGCTTGCCCATCTGCTAGTGGTTCTCCATGCCTGCCTCCTAACTCACTGTTTCTATGCCTGCACAGGGTTTGCTGAAAGTCATTGCTGGATTGGAAATCAGTTTCACATTGACTTCAAAAGGTGGAGATGAGGGAGACGTGGATGAGCTACATACATTCAAGTTTTCCTGGTTGCTCCTTCCTGGGTGCTTCATCGGCCTTTTCAACATTCTGGGCATTATTGTGGGGGTCGGACGAGCAATGAGCTCAGATGGATCACAGGAATGGGGTAAGTGCTCATCAGCCCCATCATTCTGAGCTCTTTTCCCTTCCGCTTTGAATTCTCTTACCGTAACAGAAACTCGCACTCTTTCCTCCCTCCCTGTTCCATGTATCATTGTGGTCCACTGACAAGCCAACTTCTATGCTGTGCCTGTGTGCGTGGATGTGCCAATTTGCAGGGAAGCTTGCTGGCAAGCTAGTGTTCAGCTTCTGGGTCCTTATCCATCTCTACCCATTCGCCAAGGGTCTGCTTGGGAAGAGGGATCGTGTTCCCACAATTGTCATTGTGTGGTCGGTGCTTCTCGTCGTCACTGTGGCTCTTCTGTGGTCCAATTTTATTGGAGGAAGCTTCTGAGAGCAAGTGGAGCCGGTTGCTTACTGGTGGCCGCTGATTCTAGGCAATTATGGACGCAATATACCGTACCAGTAGTCAGGATGCAGTATTAATAATTAGTTGATGCAGGTACCGTAGTTTTCGAACAATAGCACACCAAATTTATAATATATTTAATACGGTAGATAAGCACATGAGCACATCAGGTAGTCTCTGCACTATTAAAACCCTTTTTCATGTCATGATGGATCTTCCCATACAATTCTTACTTCAGGAGCGCCACTACCATCCAACGACAGAATGAATTTTATTGTTTCTAAACGTAACTGTGGGATGTGAACCCCGCGCCAACCCCAATCAGGATTTTTCTAATGCTGGAGGGGTTACTTGACACACAGGCAGCAACCACGAGCCATACGTCTGGAGAAATATGAGACGCCAGTTTTAACCAAGTGTCAGGGGAAGGGGAACTGCTGGATCTCGAACAGGATGTCAGAATAAAAGAGGCCGAAGCGGTTGTGACAGGGTGGGGTGGGAGGAGCAGGTGAGGGACGTCGTCGCCTGACTCTGTGTTACACTTTTTCTCATAGGTGCGCCTATCCAACGTATCATGCAAGCGCTCGTGGGTTGAATCGTGGAGCCTCGAACATCCAGGCATCTGCATCGAGACGTTTTGCCTCTGCCTGCATCTGCGCGACCGCTCCCTCCTTTACCATTGCCAGGGTCTCTGCTTTTCTCGCCGTGGTTGCCGTCGCTTCATCTGCAAGCCTAAGGAGTTCATCTTCTGACGGCACTTGCGGCGTCGCCACACGACGGGATGGGCCTAGTCCAAACATCGTTGGTAATCAGTAACAGCGTCTTTCCCAATTCGTCGTCGAACCAAATTCAAAGCAGCAGGGGAACAACAATGCGACAGCACAACCCTCTCATCCGTGAGACGTGGTGGTGTTTCACAGCTCAAAACGTCAACAGCTGTGGAGAATTGGAATTTGAGAACAAGGTCTGCTAGTCAGTGAGTTCCGCGCTGCTCTTGTGGTTGGTTGGCTTCGGCGTTGCCTTTGGCGTTGTCTGTAATTCAGCCAGCGCACCCCCTTCACTGATTTTCAGACGGGCCAGAGTTTGGCGGGAAACCGAGCCAACATTCCTGCACCTTCTTGAATGCAAAACACAAACATTTTCCGCAATAGCGGAAATTATATGTTGTAGATGCGCGCGAAATTAAACATTTTCCGCAATAGCGAAGTGACTGCGACAGTATCGAGGTTGGAGATTGGCTGTCCCAGTTTGTGAGAGGGTGAGCCCGCCCCCGACAATATCGAGGGTCGTTTGGTTGGGTGGCAGTCCAGCACACGACTGTTGAAACGGCGATGGCTTTGAAATCTGTTTTCCCAATCGCAGCACAGCTGAAACCAACCAGCCACGCCAGTAACTTCCAGTATTCCCGCGAAACCTACTAAAACACGCGATATCGTTTACAGACCTATATAGAACGCATTGAAACGTATCGAACCGCACAAATAGACGCTCGAGACATCAAAACTAGAGAGCTTTATTAGTTACACACATAAACACAAGCATCAGTCGACAGTAGTTGAGCTGGTGCCTCGGTTCGGCAATCCCACACTTGTCGCAACAGGAGCCATTCTAAGAAACAGCCCAACCAACAGTAGCAGTTTTATTTCCCTCGAGTCTCCGAAACCTAATCCGATTATTCTGTGAAGTTTGGGTCTAACTAACGCGGTTTCTTTTGGGCACAGGTGTCGAGCTCTCCGCTGTGCTAATCATTGCTATTAGGGTTAGGCGGGTCAGCGGCTTTCACTAATTTATTAGACGACTTCTAGTGTAAAATAACGTGTTATTCTGTTTTCCAAGCTATACCTGTGAGTTTACACCTACGAGGAATTCGCAGGTATACACCTTTTTAATTATCATCTGAGTGTCATGTATTGATGACGTGTCATGTGCGGATAATGGTCCGCCTATCATGGGCGTCGGTGGTGCGGAGGACTCTAATGGCAGGGGAGGAGGAGCTGGTGGCGTAGCGATACTACAGATAGCCGACCCCGTTATAGCATCAGGACGTGCGGACCCCGTTATAGCGTCAGGCCGTTTACCGTCTCCTGACAGCACCCCGCTAAGTAGCACAGCTGACGATTCGCAAGGTTACGAGCTCCCTCCTAAAAAATCATCTTCCGCTTATCGCGATGCGTGGGCGGAGTTAAACGCTACTTTAGGCGCTGGGAAAAGTAGTAGCGAGTTTGGGAGAGAGAGCAGCCGTTTAAGCAGGAAAGAAATATCTATGGCGGAAGGAGAGAGGCGGCGCGTGTCTAGATCAAGTCGCGGCCTTGGATTGGACGATTATGACGACGAGCGGGAGCGTGGGAGCGGAGGGAGGTCGATTAACGGCGTATTGCGGCGAGAGAAATCCCCCCGTCCCGAACGCGGCCGCCACGCAATCGACGACTATGGAGGCGCCCGGCCGTCCACGTCAGGAGGGAGGCGAATGCGTCGTGACAACTCAGGCGGAGATGACCTGTCGACCGCCGGTGCCGGCCGGCCTCCTGATTGGTTGCGAGAATCCGGCGGCGCGGCTCGGCCGGCGACCAGCGGGGGGCGGCGAATCCGCTCGTCCGGTCTCGGGGGGATGGGGGGAGAGGATGGCGCCGCGCTTGTCTCTCCGCGGATGGGTGGGGACAGACCCGTTGGCTCCCCCCGCGCGATCCCCAAGTCGCACTCCGCCGCGCGCGCAGCGGGGGGGGATTCGGGGGAAGCGCGCGGGAGCGCTTGCAGTCCCCGTTGGCGGAAGACGCGGAGGAAATCATGTCGCCTTCTAGGGGGCGTTCTGTGAGTAGGTGGGTGGAGGAGTCTATTCAAGAAGGGGGCGCGGGCGCGGGGGCGGGGGGAGCAGGCGCAGGGGGAGGGGAGCGGGTTCCCGCAAACATGCGGTTTGCGCGAAGGTGCAGATCGGTGCAAGTGTATAACGCAGGAGATGACCCAGATAGTAAGATTAACCGGTCTGCTTCTAGCGCGTCCGAGGCTAAAGCTGCGCTCGGCGGAGCAGGGGCGGGAGGGGGCGGGGGAGCGGGTGGGGCGAGCAGCGGCGGCGGGCGGCCGATTTCGCCGGATCGCGAAAGCATGTCGTCAACGTCGTCGTCCGTGCGACGGTACCATCCGAAACACGGAGACGACGATATCGGGTACGAAGACGGGGAGAGGCGGCCCCGGCGCAGGGCGGTCGGGGACGACGATGATATGGGCAGGCGCGGGGGGAGCATGCGCGAGCGGGGGGATGGCGGGTTTGAACACACTCCCCGCACGCCCCCCCCGCGCATGCGCTCAAGATACGCGGATGAGGGCGGGCCAATGCGGTCTCCGCTTAGGCGGAGGCCCGCGGGGGAAAGAGATCTGCACCGCCCGCCGTCCCGCCAGAGCTCTCACGCCTCGGATGCGGGGGACCCTGGCTCCGCGTTCTTCCCGCGCCCGCCCTCGCGGAGCAGCGGAGCGGGGGGGGATATGCCCGCGCCCAGCCCCTCGGGAAGGCTGCGAAGCGCAGCGAGCAGGCGGGGTGCGGCGGAACACGGGGAAGCGGGGGCGCGTCCGCGGACGCCGACGGGGATGGAGATGGCGGGACGGATGGGGTTTGCGGGGGAGGGGCTTAGCCGCCCGAAAACTGCGGATGTGCATGGGCGGAGGGCGGGGGTCCCCCGGTCCGCGTCGACCACTGAGGGAACTCCGCTGGCGGGCATGCTTTCCAAGGAGCGGGGGGAAAAGGGGGTTCCCCGCTCCGCGTCCGAATTGGTGGATGAGGAGGAGGACGGGGGGGGGTATGGGGGCCACAGGGGGGCGCGGTACAGTGGCGCAATGCGGTCGAGAACGGTCGCGGGACCGGGGGAATACGATGACGAGGAGGAGGCGGAGGAGGAGGAGGAGCTGCGCGCAATGGAGGAGAAGGAGCGCAGGCGCAGGCGCGCGGAACGCGCGCGCAGGATGCGCGAGGACGTCCCCGAGGGGAGCCAAATGGAGGGCGAGGATGCGTTTGACGAGGATTTCGACGATGAGGATGGCGGATATGGGCGGATGGGGACCGGGGGCCGGGGGGAGAGGGAGCCACGGAGGGGGTACAGGCGGCGGGAGGAGGATATCATGAGGGAAGAGCACAGACGATTAGCGTTGGAGTTAGAAAGAGAGAGGGAGGAGAGGCGGAAGCTTGCAGAGGAGCTGAAACGGCTTGAGAGGGAGACGAAGGAGAGGGAGGAGAGGAGGCGGATGGAGAAGGAACGCAGGCGCGCGGAAAAGGAGAAGCTAGTGGCGGAAGTGGCGGCGCTGCAGCTGCCTGCGGGGGCGGACGCGGAGGACGGGGGGACGGGGGAGGGGAGGCGGACTCCGCGCATGGGCGGAGGGATGCTTTCCCCTTTCGGCGGAAGGCAGAAAACGCCTGAGCGGGAGCGGAGAGGGGGGAATCGGCCAATGACACCTGAGAGGAGACCTGTAACACCTGAGGGTATGCAGGCTAGACTGACCAGAAAAAATCGGGAGGTGATTCGGGCAGCCCGAAAAGAAGCAGCGGCAGGCGGGCAGGCGGAAAAGGCTGGGGATGGGGGGCAGGCGGCGCTGCAGCAGGTGCTGGTTAACATCCTGAAGCGGCCTTTTGCGGATGTCAGGGAGTCTTATAAGGTGGATAAGAGCGAGCTGGGGCGGGGCAGGTTTGGGGTGATCCGAGCCTGTGTGGATCGGGTGACGGGGGAGAGGCTCGCGTGCAAGACGATCAGCAAAGGCATGCTGCAGGTACGATGAGGGTGCAAGTTGTAAGTAGTAAGGGATGTTGCAGGTACGAGGGTGCAAGTTGTAAGTAGTAAGGGATGCTGCAGGTACGAGGGTGCAAGTTGTGAGCATAAGGGATGCTGCAGGTACGAGGGTGCAAGTTGCAACTGTAAGGGATGCCGTAGGTACGGGAGTGCAAGTTGTGAGAGTAAATGCTGCAGTTATGGGATTGGGAGGGGTGGAAATGCTGCAGTTATAGGCTTGGGAGGGGTGGAAATGCTGCTACTGGTATGGGATCGGGGTAGTGGAGAAATGTTGCTGAAGTGTGGGGATAACAGAGGGGCAGGTATGGGATTGGGGTAGTGGAGAAATGTTGCTGTAAGTGTGGGGATAACAGAGGGGCAGGTATGGGATTGGGGTAGTGGAGAAATGTTGCTGTAAGTGTGGGGATAACAGAGGGGCAGGTATGGGATTGGGGTAGTGGAGAAATGTTGCTGTAAGTGTGGGGATAACAGAGGGGCAGGTATGGGATTGGGGTAGTGGAGAAATGTTGCTGTAAGTGTGGGGATAACAGAGGGGCAGGTATGGGATTGGAGCAGGAGTAATACCACAGGGACAAGGTCGGTTGTAACAACAATGTATGTATGGGGTTCTTCTTTCAGTAAGGGGGAAGCGAGAGAAAGGGTTATTGATCCCAATTATCCATACCCTGTATCTGTTCCCCTTACCTATCCCCTTTTCCCTTCGTTTTGTGCCCGCTACTGTGCCAGCAAGACATAGAGGACGTGCGCAGGGTTGTAGCGGTGATGGAGTTCCATATCATATGAGATTCACCAATCTCCCTTTCTCTATCCTCCTCGTCTCTTGCCCACTGCAGTGCCAGCAAGACATAGAGGACGTGCGCAGGGAGGTGGCGGTGATGGAGATGACTTGGCAACCTGTCTGTCTGTACCATATCAATGAACCCATCCGCTATTGCTGCTCTCCCTCCGTGCTGTGTTGCAGTGCCAGCAAGACATAGAGGACGTGCGCAGGGAGGTGGCGGTGATGGAGATGCTGCAGGGCCACCCAGACGTGGTCAACCTCCGGAGCACATTCGAGGATGCACAGGTGGGCAAGGGTTGTGGTCATGGACACAACTGGTAAAGAAGCACACAAGAGGTTCAACGTGCAAGCGCATGCGGCATGCTGCAGGGCCACCCAGACGTGGTCAACCTCCGGAGCACATTCGAGGATGCACAGGTGGGCAAGGGTTGTGATCATGGACACAACTGGTAAAGAAGCACACAAGAGGTTTTTGAGAATTCTCAAAAACCAACACAGGTGGGGTGGGCAAGGGTTGTGGTCATGGACTGGTAAAGAAGCACATTAGAGGTTCAACGTGCAAGCGCATGCTGCAGGGCCACCCAGACGTGGTCAACCTCCGGAGCACATTCGAGGATGCACAGGTGAGCTAATAATGGTAGTATTTGAAAAAGAAACGCAGCTCATGGAAAGCACTCATAGGCGCTACAGGGCCATCTGGACGTGGTCAACCTTCGGAGCACGTTTGAAGATGCACAGGTGGGCCGACAACCTGTAGATTGCAACAACTGTTAACGATACACAATTCATTGATCGCACACACAAACGCTGCAGGGCAGCTCAGATGTATTCAAATTGAGTGAATTGAATGTAGGAGCAGATGGCTGTGGGAGTGGGTGGGAGATTCAGAAAGAAGAAGACAAAAAAAAACCATGATTTCCCCTATTTCAGCCCCCCCTCATTCACTTCCCTTCCTTCCCTCCCCGTTTTCTCCCTCTGCCTTTGCCCGCCGCCCTCCTCCCCTCAGGACGTGCATCTGGTGATGGAGCTGTGTGAGGGGGGGGAGCTGTTTGACCGCATTAAAGCCAAGGGCAAGTTCAGCGAGGCGGAGGGAGCGCGGGTGCTGCGCACGGTGATGGGCGTGCTGCAGCACTGCCACGACCTGGGGGTCATGCACCGCGACTTAAAGCCTGAGAATATTCTGCTCAACAGCAAGGAGTCGGATACGGATCTCAAAGTGATTGACTTTGGCGTCGAAACCTTTTTCCAAAGAGGTGAGAGCGTGTGTGGGTGCGTGTGTGGGTGCGTGTGTGGGTGCGTGTGTGGGTGCGTGTGTGGGTGTGTGTGTGGGTGCGTGTGTGGGTGCGTGTGTGGGTGCGTGTGTGGGTGTGTGTGTGGGTGCGTGTGTGGGTGCGTGTGTGGGTGTGTGTGTGGGTGCGTGTGTGGGTGCGTGTGTGGGTGTGTGTGTGGGTGCGTGTGTGGGTGCGTGTGTGGGTGCGTGTGTGTGTGTGTGTGTGGGTGCGTGTGTGGGTGCGTGTGTGGGTGTGTGTGTGGGTGCGTGTGTGGGTGTGTGTGTGGGTGCGTGTGTGGGTGCGTGTGTGGGTGTGTGTGTGGGTGCGTGTGTGGGTGCGTGTGTGGGTGTGTGTGTGGGTGCGTGTGTGGGTGCGTGTGTGGGTGTGTGTGTGGGTGCGTGTGTGGGTGCGTGTGTGGTGTGTGTGTGTGTGTGTGTGTGTGTGTGTGTGTGTGCGTGTGTGGGTGTGTGTGTGGGTGCGTGTGTGGGTGCGTGTGTGGGTGTGTGTGTGGGTGCGTGTGTGGGTGCGTGTGTGGGTGTGTGTGTGGGTGCGTGTGTGGGTGCGTGTGTGGGTGTGTGTGTGGGTGCGTGTGTGGGTGTGTGTGGGTGCGTGTGTGGGTGTGTGTGTGGGTGTGTGTGTGGGTGTGTGTGTGGGTGCGTGTGTGGGTGTGTGTGTGGGTGCGTGTGTGGGTGCGTGTGTGGGTGTGTGTGTGGGTGCGTGTGTGGGTGCGTGTGTGGGTGTGTGTGTGGGTGTGTGTGTGGGTGCGTGTGTGGGTGTGTGTGTGGGTGCGTGTGTGGGTGCGTGTGTGGGTGCGTGTGTGGGTGCGTGTGTGGGTGCGTGTGTGGGTGCGTGTGTGGGTGTGAATGTGAGGGTGATGCACCCCATGAGAACATTCTGCTTACTAGCAAGGAGTCGGACACGGACCTCAAAGTGATTGACTTTGGCGTCGCCACCTTTTTCCAACGAGGTGAGAGGGTGTGTGTGGGTGCAGGTGCAGGTGTGTTGGTGCGGGTGCGGGTGTGTGGGTGCGGGTGCGGGTGTGTGGGTGTGTGGGTGTGAGTCGGATACGGACCTGAAAGTTATTGTCTTTCGCGTTGCCTGAGTGTGAGTGTGTGACTGTGAGTGTGTGCGGGTGAGATTTTGAGCGTGTGGAGTGGGGGGAGGGGGGGGGGGGAGAGTGAGGGTGGGTGTGGTTATTGGTATGTCTTTCATGTTCAAGTGGGTGTGTGGGTGCTGCGCACGGTAATGGGCCTGCTGCAGCACTGCCACCACCTGGGGGTCATGGCAGACTCATGTCAGAGACTCTCCTCATCTCCCCATCGTTACTCCTTTCCATCCGCCACCACTCCAGGCAAGCCGTGCACGGACATGGCAGGCAGCCCTTTGAGTTGACTCAAAAGCCAGGTGACTTTTGAGTTCCCCCCAGGCAAGCCGTGCACGGACATGGCAGGCTGGCAGCCCGTACTACCTCGCTCCAGAGGTGCTTGAAAAGTACGGGCCGGAGGCGGACATCCGGAGTGTGGGCATGGTGCTCTACATCCTGCTGTGCGGCCTGCCTCCCTTCTGGGGCATGTGTAACATCGTGAGGCTCTCCCCTCGTCCCCTCCCTTCCTCCCTGCCCTCACCCCGCCACCCCACCCCATCCCCATCCCCCTCACTCCGCCCCGCAAGCCGTGCACGGACATGGCAGTCTGGCAGCCCGTACTACCTGGCTCCAGAGGTGCTTGAAAAGTACCTCTGCTCCAGAGGGCCGGAGGCGGACATCCGGAGTGCGGGGGTGGTGCTCTACATCCTGCTGTGCGGCCATCCTCCTTCCCTCCCTTCCCCTCTCCCCTATCCCCCAGGCAAGCCGTGCACGGACATGGCAGGTAGCCCTTATTATCTGGCACCAGAAGTGTTGGCGGAAAAATATGGTCCAGAAGCCGACATCTGGAGTGCGGGTGTGGTGCTCTACATCCTGCTGTGCGGCCTGCCGCCCTTCTGGGGCACCACCAACGAGGCCATCTTTGAAGCAATCAAAGAGGCCACACTCAACCTCGTTCGTCCGCCCTGGCCTAGTATCTCGGAGGAGGCAAAGGACCTTGTGCGCCAGATGCTCAACCGGAACCCGAAGAAGCGCATTACGATTGAAGAGATTCTAGGTGAGTTTGCTTTCTAGGTGGCTGATTTCAACCTCGTTCGTCCGCCCTGGCCTAGTATCTCGGAGGAGGCGAAGGACCTTGTGCGCCAGATGCTCAACCGGAACCCGGAAAACCGGATCACGATTGAAGAGATTCTGGGTAAGTTTGGTTACTGTCACCGGAACCTTGTTGTCGAAACTTATTGGTGCTGGTTTTGTTGCTAAGGTTTGTTTTTCGGTCACTCCAGCCGCCCTGTTAATGTTGTGCTTTCATGTTTGTCTACCTCTTTCTCTCCCTGCCCGATTTTCCAGAGCATCCTTGGATCGTGAAGAATGCAGGCCCACCATAACAGTTGCTTGTGCTAAGCTATCAATAATGAAAACCGTGAATCTAGATCCGTTACTGGCTTAGCACTGATGAGGGGTGGTAGTACCGCTTTGGCTTCTTGTGGTGGTTTTTGTCCTTAGACGTGCAAAAAAGGGCCGCTCACTAGTCTCTAGTTAGCCTTGGGCATCTGGGATCCGTTTTTAGGTAACTGGTTTCTACTGGTGCAACACTTGCTCAAACTTCGAGGCGTTTCTCTGAAAGCGAATGTGCTTCCACGGGGTACAAATGTCGGCGAAAGGGGATTGGCCAGGGAGTGCAACACGCTGCTCTCTGTCAAACATATATGCTGCATATTGTCTAGGCTGTAGTGGGGTAGCCCATATGGGGTACAACACAATTAGGGTTTACTACTTGTACTCCTGCATGCTGTTAGTTCATCATCCCTGCTGCTAGATTCTAACATGGTTTCAGAGCACTAAGGTCCGTAGGACCGTTTTTTTCGGGCCCACCTACCGCTGCGGTTACCGCGCTACCCCACGTACCTGCCTGCCTTGCCTTGCCTTGTGACGTGCTGCACTACGCGAGCCGTCCAGCAGCCCTAGCGCTGCCTCCTGCTGCCCGTAAGGCCCGCGCGCCGCCCCTACACGCCCTTCAGGCCCGCGCAGCCCGCACCGAGCCGCGCGCAGCCCGCTGCTGCCGCGCGCTGCCCGCACCGAGCCGCGCGCAGCCTGCACCGAGCCGCGCGCAGCCCGCGCCGAGCCCACGCAGCCCGCGTCGAGCCGCGCGCGACCTACTGCTACGGCCTCGCGAGGCCCGCGCGCGGCCCGCAGCAGCCCGCGCCGAGCCGCGCGCGGCCTGCTACTGCCTCGCACGGCCCGCGCGCGGCCTGCAGCAGCCCAGCGCGCTGTCAGCGCAGCCCGCGCCGAGCCGCGCGCGTCCCTCTGCCTCGGCCCCGACCTGCCGCTGATGCGGCCCCGCCCTGCAGCTGCCACGACCCCGACCTGCCGCTGAAGCGGCCCCGCCCTGCAGCTGCTTCGGCCCTACACTGCCGCCGGTGTTGCGGCCCCGACGTCGCCGCTGTCGTGCGCCTACTCGGCCGCCGCCCGTCGAGCGCCGGCCCTGCTCGCCCGGCGAGCGCCTGCTCTTCTAGCCTTTGGTGAGCGCCTGCCTGCCTGCCTGCCGGCCTGCCTGCCTGCCTGCCTGCCTGCCGGCCTGCCTGTCTGTCTGCCTGCCTGCCTGCCTGCCTGCCTGTCTGCCTGCCGGCCTACCTGTCTGCCTGCCTGCCTGCCTGCCTGCCTGTCGGCCTGCCTGCCTGACTGCCTGCCTGCCTGCCTGCCTGCCGGCCTGCCTGCCTGCCTGCCTGCCGGCCTGCCTGCCTGCCTGCCTGCCTGCCTGTCTGCCTGCCTGCCGGCCTGCCTGCTTGCCTGCCTGCCTCCTCGCCTGCCTTGCCCGAGCTGCTGCTACTACTCCTGCTCTTAGCAGGTGGCCCGATGCAGCTCCAGCGACGTTCCCGCGAGTCTCCCACGCCCCAGCAACTTCGTGAGTGGTATACTAGTTGGGGCTGTCGCGGTAGCCGTCGTAGCTGTCGCCCTGGAGCTGGTTGGTTGGGAGTGTCTGGCAGTGGCCATCTGCAGCTACAGCGGCGTCCACGCGAGACACTTACGTCCCAGCAGCTCCATGAGTGGTACGCTCAGAGTCGGGGGTCTTTGAGTACGGTTCGCTGCTCGTACGTCATTCGCACCGGTGATAGGACTGGTCAGGCTTGCGGGACGCCTAGTCACACAGAGTCCCGCTGCTTCGCCCGTCTGAGCGATGCCTGGCGTACCGTGTTTGGCGACGAGGCTGAGCTCCCCGACTGGCTGGAGCTGCTTGGACAGAGGGTCGATATCTTTGCTCTTGACTATGATGCTATTCTCACTGCCATGTATGCATTGCCTACTAGTGTTGACCGTGCCTGTTCCCTGTGCGTCCCGCCTGACCCTGGTATAGCACCTGCTGCTCCCGGTACTGGTGAGGCTGCTGCTCTAGGTGCTCGTGCGTCTCCTCCTCTGGGTGCTGGTGAGGCTGCTGCTCTAGGTGCCGGTACGTCTCCTGCTCCAGGTGCTGGTGAGTCTGCTCTCTCTGGTTCTGCGCCTGCTGCGGCCTTGTACACCTTCACGCTTGACTCAGGTGCTTCCCGCTCCTTCTTTCGCGACTGTACCACACTCACGCCGCTTAGTCGGCCGGTTCCAGTCTCCCTGGCGGACCCCTCCGGGGGTCCAGTCCTTGCCCACTACTCCACGGTTCTGCCGTGTCCGGCCGCCCCGTCTGGCTTGCTATCAGGTCTTTACCTCCCCTCGTTCTCTACGAACTTGGTGAGTGGAGCTGACCTCCAGGATAGGGGGGTGCACCAGTTCACTCCTGCGAGTCAGCGAGTGACTCAGATGGCATTCCTGGAGATGGCCAAACGCCAAACGTCTGGACATTTGAGCGTTGGGGCTACGTGCCTTCAACGAGGTAGCCCACCGACAGTCGTGCAACGTTTTCGCACAACTGATGTTCAGTAGTGTAGTTGACGCAACGTGCAACTGTAATGGCGCTGTTGTAAACACCAGAATGAGGGCCAAAGCCATTTGGGGCATAGGAAAACAAAAAGCCACAGGGATGGTTGCATTGAAGTAGCGGGTGTTTGTGTTGGTAGGGAGTTTGGCACTGCATACCCCATGCGTGCGAGGATTGTCGATTCCGCAAATAATATTTTCGATGGTGCGTCCCCTGGCTTGTTCAACGTCGAACAGGTCGAAGACGTTGTTCGCGCACGAAATTCATTGGCGCGCGAGTGCAGATGTTATTTATTGCCAACGTCACAAGGCTGCTTTTACACATCATTGGAGTGGCTAATGTCCAGGCCATCCCCGGGAACGCCCTCTCACTGTACGTGTGCTCGGACCGGCCGACACCTGGCCACGTTTTCCCGTGCGCCTGGCTCGAGTCTGTACACCCTGACCACTGAGTCCCCTCAGGTAGCTGCGTCTGCGTCTGCGTCAGGTCAGCCGACGGCCCCCTGCGAGTGTCGCGCTTTGTCGCACCAGACCCTCCTGTGGCACCACCGCCTTGGTCACCCCTCGGTGCAGCGCCTTCGTGGCATGCACTCTCGCTTCCTGGTTTCTGGTCTGCCCAGGTCTTTGCCTGCCCTGCCTCCCTCGCTTGCGCCGCCCTGCATTCCTTGCGTCGAGGGGCGGCAGCGCGCCGCTCCTCACTCCTCCTCGTTCCCTCCCACAGAGGCTCCCCTGCAGACTCTCCACCTGGACGTGTGGGGCCCAGCCCGCGTCCGTGGACAGGGCCACGAGCGGTACTTCCTGCTGGTTGTTGACGACTACACGCGTTACACCACGGTCTTTCCCCTGCGCAGCAAGGGGGAGGTCCCTGCTGTTTTGATCCCTTGGATCCGCGCTGCCCGTCTCCAGCTCCGCGAGCGGTTCGGGACGGAGTTTCCCGTCCTGCGTCTGCACTCTGACAGAGGTGGTGAGTTCTCCTCAGACCTCTTGGCAGCCTTCTGTGCGGAGCACGGCATCACCCAGTCGTTCACGCTTCCGGCCTCTCCGCAGCAGAATGGGGTTGCTGAGCGCCGCATTGGCTTAGTCATGGAGGTCGCTCGTACCTCCATGATCCATGCGGCTGCCCCCCATTTTCTGTGGCCGTTTGCGGTCTGGTACGCCGCGCATCAGCTCAACCTCTGGCCCCGTGTCTCCTTGCCGGAGACCTCGCCCACGCTGCTGTGGACGGGGAAGGTTGGCGATGCGTCGCGTTTCCGGGTCTGGGGTGCTCGTGCCTTTGTCCGCGATACCACCGCGGACAAGCTCTCCGCCCGTGCTGTTCCCTGTGTCTTCCTTGGCTTTGTCCCTGACGCGCCTGGTTGGCAGTTTTACCACCCCACCTCGCACCGTGTCTTTGCGTCTCAGGACGTCACGTTCGATGAGTCGGTTCCCTTTTACCGTCTCTTCCCCTACCGCACTGCCCCTCTCCCTCCCCCGCCGCTCTTCCTCGCTCCAGGTGCTCCCCAGGTAGACCCCCTCCCCGCTCCCGGTCCTGCTCCTTCAGGTGTGTCTCAGGTAGACCCTCCTCCCTTCCCTGCGCCGGTCGAGGTCACTGGTGACTCAGGTCCTACTGGGGGTGGTCCTGCTCGGGGTGCTACTTCTGGGGGTGCTGAGCCTGGGGGTGCGGAGCTTGAGAGTGTGGAGCCTGGAGGTGCTGAGCCTGCGTGTGAGGGGTCTGGAGGTGCTGGAGCTGGTGGTTCTGGGGCTGCTGAGGGTGCGGGCGCTGGAGGTTCTGGAGCTGCTGGAGGTCCTGGTGCTGGTGGCGCTGGAGCTGGTGGTTCTGGGGCTGCTGAGGGTGCGAGCGCTGGAGGTTCTGGAGCTGCTGGAGGTCCTGGTGCTGGTGGCGCTGGAGCTGCTGAGGGTGCTGGCGCTGAGGGTTCAGAGTCTGCTGTTGCGCCTTCGTCCACGTGTGCCTCTCACCTCGCAGCAGCTGCACGACTGGTACGGTCGCCGTCAGGGTCGCGCTGCTGGAGCCCGGGGCTCTGCTGCTGGAGGTACTTCTGCTGACGTCCCTGGAGCTAGGAGTGGTGCTGGTACTTTGTCTACTGGAGGTGCTGGAGTCGCTGGTCCCGGAGGTGCTCGTACTGGAGGTACTAGAGCTGCTGGGGCTGGGGGTGCTGCGTCTGGAGGTGCTGCTGCTGGAGACATTGAGGCTGGAGACCCTGGGACTGGAGGTGCCGGTTCTGGGGCTGGAGCTTCTGGAGCTGCTGGAGGTGCTGGAGGTGCTGGAGCTGCTGGAGCTGCCGGTACTGGTGCAGCTGCGCCGACACGACTGTTCTTCGCTCCGCCGTCTCCGTCGTCTCTGCCGCCGCCTGACTCTGTTCTTCGTCAAGTTCTTACTCTCCCGTCGTCTACTGGTCTTCCGTTACAGCCTGGCTCACCGCTGCCTGCTCCTTCTCCTTACACTGAGCAGACAGGTAGTCTTGCTGAGCGTCGTGAGCCTGCGTCGCGTCCTGTCTCGCCTGTTGGTCCTTGTCACAGGATCGAATTCTCATTCGAAAACGTGTCACTAAAATTGAATACAAGGCGTTTTTATACTCGGAAATTACAAGGATAATGAGATAAGACGAACATTCGGGAACACACCCTTTCCCGATGCCACAATCACAAGTGTGCACAATCACACAAGGCTATTGGCACTTGGGATTACGCCCAGATTACACCGTATACACCACTGTCGGCGCTGGCGGTGCCGTATAGTAATTGTATCGGTGGGAAAAATAGGAAATAAGTGAAATAAAGAGAAGGCTCTAGAAAATAGAATAGTAGGCCGATTGAGATGAAATAAAGACCAGAATAAAGAGGAGAAAAATTAGAATAAGATAAAGAGAAAATATAATAATGAGAAATATAATAACGGGAACGTCCTCTCACACTTCCCCCCCTCAAAGCTGGGTGGTAGAAGTAACACCCTGCTTGACAAGGTAGTCCTGGAGAGGACGACGGACGTGTCAAACATTATACATGTTATATCTGTGTAGGCTATAGTGGGTTAGCCTATAGGAGGGTCACCATTCTAGGGTTGCATATTTGTACCAAACTCACTGCTAGTTGCCTCATTCCAGTCCGTTGATTCTGACATGGTATCAGAGCAGGTCCATCGCTAGGACCGTTCTTAGGGCCCACCGTTACCTACCTACCTACCTACCTACCTACCTACCGTGCGCCTCTTGCGCCTACGCGCCCTCGTGCGCCCTACCCTACGTGCGCCCTCGTGCGCCCTACCCTACGTGCGCCCTCGTGCGCCTTTCTCTCCTTGTGCGCCTTCGTGCGCCCTCGTGCGCCCTCGTGCGCCCTCGAGCTGCCCCTGCAGGTCCGTCAGGCCACCGAGCCGTCGCTGCAGGCCTGTCAGGCACCTGAGCCGCCGCTACAGGCACGTCAGGCACCCGAGTCGCCGCTGCAGGCCCGTCAGGCCCGCGCGCAGCCTCTGCCCGATCGCGCGCCGCCCCTGCAGGCCCTAGCCGGCCGCCGCGTCGCTCTGCCCGCAGCGTCGCCGCCTCTCCGCGGCGTCGTCGCCTGCCCGCGTCGAAGCCGCCTGCCCGCGACGTCGATCCCTGCCCGCGGCGCCGTCGCCTGCCCGCGGAGACGTCGCCTGCCCGCGGCGTCGTCGCGGCGTCGCCACCTGCCCGCGGCGTCGTCGCCTGCCCGCGCCGTCGCCACATGCACGCGGCGTCGCCACCTCCTCGCCGCGTCGACCTGCCCGCGGCGTCGCCACCTGCCCGCCGCGTCGACCTGCCCGCGCCGTCGCCACCTAACCCTAATCCGTCGCCCTGCCCGCGGCGTCGCCACCTGCCCGCCGCGTCGCCCTGCCCGCGCCGTCGCCACCTAACCCTAATCCGCCTCTCGCCCCTGGAGCAGCCGCCACTGCAGTAGCAGCCCCTGGAGCCGCCGCCACTGCAGCAGCAGCCCCTGCAGCCGCCCGCCACTGCGGCAGCAGCCACTGGAGCCGCCCGCCACTGCAGCAGCCGCCCCTGGAGCCGCCCGCACCTGCAGCAGCCGCCCCTGGAGCAACTGCCGTCGTAGCCCGGTCTAGCTCTGCAGCAGCTGCCGCGGAGCTTCCTACTGCGCCTGCCACGCCGACCACTGGTGAGCATTGCCCTGCCAGCACTGCTACCGCTGCTACTGCTACTACTGCCGTTTCTACTCCCACTCCCGCTACTCCTGCTGCTCCTGACGTGGCCAGATGCAGCCACAGGACCGTGCGCGTGAGTCCCTCACGCTCCAGCAGGCTCGTGAGTGGTACGCCAGTTGGGGCTATCGAGGTGGCCGTAGTGGTAGTCGCTCTGACGTGCGTCGTTCGGGAGCCCCTGGTAGTGGACAGGTGCAGCAGCCGTGCCCTCCTACGGTCCAGCAGGCTCGTGAGTGGTACGCCAGTTGGGGCTATCGGGGTGGCAGTCGTGGTAGTCGCTCTGACGTGCGTCGTTCGGGAGCCTCTGGTAGTGGACAGGTGCAGCAGCCGTGCCCTCCTACGGTCCAGCAGGCTCGTGAGTGGTACGCCGGTTTGGGCAGTCGGGGTGGCCGGCGTGGTAGTCGCTCTGGCGTGCGTCGTTCGGGAGCCCCTGGTAGTGGACAGGTGCAGCAGCCGTGCCCTCTTCTGGTCCAGCAGGCTCGTGAGTGGTACGCCGGTTTGAGCAGTCGGGGTGGCCGTAGTGGTAGTCGCTCTGGCGTCCGTCGTTCGGGAGGCTCCGGTAGTGGACAGGTGCAGCAGCCGTGCCCTCTTCTGCTCCAGCAGGCTCGTGAGTGGTACGCCGGTTTGAGCAGTCGGGGTGGCCGTAGTGGTAGTCGCTCTGTGAGTGAGGCAGCCGCTCTCGGTGCCAGTACGTCTGTTGCCCTCGGAGCAGGTGAGGCTACCACTCCCGGTACTCGCGTGTCTGCTACTCCAGGTGCTGGTGAGCCTACTGCTCTAGGTGCTAGTGCGTCTGCCGCTCCAGGTGCTCGCGTGTCTGCTACCCCAGGTGATGGTGAGGCTGCTGCCCTAGGTGCTAGTGCGTCTGTGCCCCCTGGTACTGAGTCGACTGCAGCACTGCACACCTTCACACTGGACTCAGGTGCTTCTCGCTCTTTCTTTCGTGACCGCACTGTCCTTGAGCCACTCGCTCGGCCAGTTGCTGTCTCCCTTGCTGACCCCTCTGGGGGTCCGGTCTTTGCGACCTCCTCCACTGTCCTTCCTTGTCCTGCGGTCCCGTCCGGCACGCTGTCAGGTCTCTACCTCCCCTCGTTCTCTACGAACTTGGTGGCAGGCCGAGAGCTCCAGGACGGGGGTGTTCACCAGTTCACCCCTGCCTACGAGCGCGTGACGCACTGCACGTGTGCTCGGACGGGTCGCCACCTGGCTACCTTCACTCGAGAGCCGGGGTCGGACCTGTACACACTGACCACTGAGTCCCCTCAGGTAGCTGCGTCTGCGTCAGGTCAGCTGTCCGCCCCCTGCTCGTGTCGCTCTCTGGCGCATGAGACTGTCCTTTGGCACCACCGCCTTGGTCACCCGTCTGTGCAGCGCCTTCGGGCCATGCACAAACGGGACCTTGTTGCTGGTCTTCCCAGGGTACTCCCTCCCCTTCCAGACTCGCCTGCTCCTACCTGTATTCCCTGTGTCGAGGGGCGGCAGCGCGCCGCTCCTCACTCCTCCTCCTTTCCCCCGACGACTGCTCCCTTGCAGACGCTCCACATGGACGTGTGGGGCCCAGCCCGCGTCCGTGGTCAGGGTCAGGAGAGGTACTTCCTGATTGTTGTTGACGACTTCTCGCGCTACACCACGGTCTTCCCCTTGCGCGCCAAGGGTGACGTCCCTGATGTCTTGATCCCTTGGATCCGCAGATCTCGTCTCCAGCTCAGTGAGCGTTTCCGCTCCGACTTCCCTGTCCTGCGTCTGCACTCTGACAGAGGTGGGGAGTTTTCCTCTGGCCTCTTGGAGGCCTTCTGTCAGCAGGAGGGCATTGAGCAGTCGTACACGCTTCCGGCCTCTCCACAGCAGAATGGGGTTGCTGAGCGCCGCATTGGTCTAGTCATGGAGGTCGCTCGTACCTCCTTGAGCCATGCGGCTGCCCCCCATTTTCTGTGGCCGTTTGCAGTCCGATACGCTGCGCATCAGCTCAACCTCTGGCCCCGTGTCTCCTTGCCCGAGACTTCTCCGACACTGCGTTGGACGGGAGAGGCTGGCGATGCGTCGCGTTTTCGGGTCTGGGGATCCCGAGCTTTTGTCCGCGACACGTCCGCGGACAAGCTCTCCCGTCGCGCTGTCCCCTGCGTCTTCCTTGGCTTTGTCCCGGACGCCCCTGGCTGGCAGTTCTACCACCCCACCTCGCGTCGTGTCCTGGCCTCTCAGGACGTCACTTTTGACGAGTCCGTCCCCTACTACCGCCTCTTCCCCTACCGCACTGCCCCGCTCCCCCCCCCGCCTCTCTTCCTCGCTCCAGGTGCTGAGGTACCAGACCCCCTCCCCCCTCAGGGTGCCGCTCCCTCAGGTGTGTCCCAGGTAGACCCGGGTGAGCCTGTCGAGGTAGCTGTTGACTCTCGTCCTGCTAGGGGTGCTGAGCCTGGGGGTGCTGCGTCTGGGGGTGCTGAGCCTGGGGGTGCTGCGTCTGGGGGTGCTGAGCCTGGGAGTGCTGAGTCTGGGGGTGCGGAGCCTGGAGGTGCTGAGTCTGGGGGTGCTGAGTCTGGGGGTGCTGAGCCTGAGCGTGCTACACCTGGAGGAGCCCTCTCCTCCCAGCAGCTGCAGGAGAGGTACCTCGAGTACTGCCGCCTCCGGAGAGGTGCTTCTGGAGCTCGTCCCGGTACTTCCCCTCCTACCCAGGAGCTCCCCCCCATTCAGCAGATCCGCGAGTGGTACACACGGCGCTGCAGTCTTCGGAGTGGTGCTCCTGGTGCTGCCGACTCTGGGGGTGGCGCTGCTGCTGGTGCTGAGGACCCGAGCGGTGGAGCTGCTACTGGTGCTGAGGACCCGGGCGGTGGAGCTGCTGCTGGTGCTGAGGACTCGGACGTTGGAGCTGCTGCTGGAGCTGGGGACCCGAGCGGTGGCGCTGCTGCTGGTGCTGCGGACCCGGACGTTGGAGCTGCTGCTGGTGCTGAGGACCCGGGCGGTGGAGCTGCTGCTGGTGCTGAGGACTCGGACGTTGGAGCTGCTGCTGGAGCTGAGGACCCGAGCGGTGGCGCTGCTGCTGCTGCTGAGGACCCGGGCGTTGGAGCTGCTGCTGGTGCTGAGGACCCGGCTGGTGGAGCTGCTGCTGGTGCTGTGGACCCGGACGCTGGAGCTCCTGCTGGTACTGCGGACCCGGCCGCTGGAGTCTCTACTGCTTCTGGAGACGCTGCGCGGCCGCGACCGTACTTCGTACCGCTCCTTCAGCAGGTTCTTGGGCAGGCTCCTCCTCCTTGTCCTCCTCCCTCCGTAGAGTGTCCTCCGCCTGTCCAGCCGCAGTCACAGTTACCGCCTACCTCGCCTCTCCCTGCTCCCTCTCCTTACACTGGTCCCACAGGAGGTCTTACAGAGCGTCGTGAGCCTGAGTCTCGTCCTGCGTCGCCTGTTCGTACTGCTCGCACTGGTAGTCGTGTCCGCCGTGAGCGTCCTCCTCCTGTCCCAGGCACTCACTACATGACTCTGCGTCCCTCTACTGCTCCTCAGCGTGTCCCTCTACCGTCTCCTCCTTCGTCCTCTTTGCCTGACGTTCCGGACCCTGAGTCTGACCGGTATCGTGCTGAGCACCCTACTGTCACGCGTCTCCTAGCTACTGTTGTCACTGACCCTACCTTTGAGTCCTCCGCTGCGTCTGCTCTGGTCGCTGAGTTGGTTGACTTTGCTGCTGCCTGTCGTCTAGACTACGCTGCTAGCCTTGTTGCTGAGTCTGAGTCTGAGTCTGTCTATCCTCCGTCCGTCGGGGGTGAGTGTGCTCTTGGCACGGACGTCCTTGAGGACAGACAGGAGGAGTTCCAGTGTCTTGCTGCTGCTTTGCCCCGTCTCGTGTCCCTGCTAGTTGCCCCTGAGGGAGACCCGGATGCACCAGACATCCCGACCCCGCGCACTTACGCTGAGGCGATGGCGGGTCCCTACTCCTCTCAGTGGCAGACAGCCATGGACGCCGAGATGGCTTCCTGGAAGTCCACACGCACCTACGTCGACGAGGTTCCCCCTCCTGGGGCGAACATCGTCAGTGGCATGTGGATTTTCAGGGTGAAGCGGCCACCGGGTTCTCCGCCTGTCTTCAAGGCGCGTTACGTGGCTCGAGGCTTCAGTCAGCGAGAGGGAGTTGACTTCTTCCAGACCTTCTCCCCCACCCCGAAGATGACCACTCTTCGGGTGCTGCTGCACATAGCCGCTCACCGCGACTACGAGCTTCACTCACTTGACTTCAGCACTGCTTTCTTGCAGGGCAGCCTGCACGAGGAGATCTGGCTGCGCCGCCCACTTGGCTTCACTGGGTCGTTTCCTTCTGGTACCCAGTGGAGGCTTCAGTGGCCGGTCTACGGTCTCCGCCAGGCTCCGCGTGAGTGGCACGACACACTGAGGACTACACTTGCGGCTCTTGGGTTCGCGCCTTCTACAGCTGACCCGTCGCTGTTCCTGCGCACCGACACTTCGCTGCCGCCGTTCTACATCCTCGTGTACGTCGACGACTTGGTCTTTGCTACTGCTGACACTGCAGGACTCGCCTACGTGAAGTCGGAGCTGCAGAGGAGACACACGTGCACAGACCTGGGTGAGCTGACAAGCTATCTTGGCTTGCGGATCACCCTGGACAGAGCACGGCGCACCATCACCCTGACTCAGTCACACATGGTGCAGCAGGTTCTCCAGCGCTTCCGCTTCACGTACTCCTCGCCTCAGTCCACTCCTCTGCCTACCGGTCACTTGCTCTCAGCTCTGCCTTCGGATGAGTCCGTAGAGCCGAGTGGCCCGTATCCAGAGCTTGTGGGCTGCCTCATGTACCTGATGACCTGCACTCGACCTGACCTTGCATACCCTCTTAGCATCCTTGCACGCTATGTCGCTCCTGGCCGTCACAGGAAGGAGCACATGGATGCCGCTAAGAGGGTGTTGCGCTACTTGTGCAGTACGTCGGGCATGGGGCTTGTGCTTGGAGGGCGAGACCGAGTTGTTCTCACAGGGCACTCAGACGCTTCTTGGGCAGACGACCAGGCCACTCAGCGGTCGTCTCAGGGTTACACCTTCAGCCTTGGCTCTGGCTCAGTTTCTTGGCGCTCTACACGCTCTTCTTCTGTTCTCGGCTCCAGTTGCGAGGCTGAGATCTACGCTACAGCCATGGCTGCCCAGGAGCTACGCTGGCTGACCTACCTGCTGACCGACCTCGGAGAGCGGCCTCGTTCTCCTCCAGTGCTGTACGTCGACAACAAGGCTGCCATTGCCTTGTGTGAGGAGCACAGACTGGAGCACAGAACGAAGCACATCGCCCTGCGGTACTTCCTTGCTCGAGAGCTGCAGCAGCGCGGTCAGCTTTGTATTCGCTACGTGGCCACTGAGGCCAACACTGCTGATGTGTTCACCAAGGCACTTCAGCCTCGTGACCATCAGCGCCTCTGCACTCTACTAGGCCTTGTGCCTACTGGACCTCACTTGCTTACCTCTTGACCTTGCTTGTACTGTGATCACTATATATGCTTATACCTGCTTGTTTACTCTTGCTAGGTTGTGATCACTGTATTTCTTGCTTTGTTATAAACCTGCATGTGAACTGGTCTTGTGACCACTTGCTTGTGCTCGGAATTTGTGTGGAATCCTCGAGATCCACCCTGAGGTTTCTTTGTCTTGCTTTGCCCTGACTGGTCTTGTGACCCCTAGGTCTCTCCCACTTCGCCTATGGGGGTGTGTCAAACATTATACATGTTATATCTGTGTAGGCTATAGTGGGTTAGCCTATAGGAGGGTCACCATTCTAGGGTTGCATATTTGTACCAAACTCACTGCTAGTTGCCTCATTCCAGTCCGTTGATTCTGACAGGACGTTATCCATGTCGTGTTCAGGTACCCAGCTATCCTCAGAAGGATCATAGCCTTTCCAACGAATCAAGAGCTCCAAGGTGCCGTTACGTTGTCGTCGATGCGCCAGAACAGCTTCGACTTCGTACTCAGGTTCCCCATTAACGATCACTGGCGGTGGCGGCGGCGGTTGGCGACCTTTGAAGACCGTGTTTGGGTCCCGATATGGCTTGAGAAGTTGAACATGGAAGGCATTGTGAATCTTCCAAGTAGCTGGTAAACGCAAGCGGAAGGTTACTGGAGTGACCTGCGCCTCGACGAGGAAAGGTCCGCAGAAGCGAGGTCGGAGCTTAGACGGAAGATGGCTGATGTCGAGATTGCGTGTATCCAGAAGCACTTGATCGCCAATCTTGATGGAGTGATCGTTGCGACTCCGATCAGCGAGCTTCTTTTGCTGCTGCTGGATAGTTAGAAGGCGTTTATGAGTGCGCTCCCACAATTGGTGCATAGCGGTAACGAAGTCATGTGCGGGTTGCACCGTGGCGGGTACTGTCGGTTTCTGAGGCGTGAGTGGATTTCGACCGTAACAGAGGAAGAAAGGGGTCTGTCCTGTTGCGGCGTGTGTAGCGTTGTTGTACGCAAACTCGAGAACCGGCAGGTGCGCATCCCATTTGGAGATATCGTCCTTACACGCTGCTCGCAGAAGCTGTTCAACAATCTGGTTGAGGCGCTCTGTCTGACCATCCGTTTGGGGATGATAGGCTGATGACATGGCGAGTTTGGTCCCCATGAGCGACATGAGCTCCTTCCAGAATTTACTTGTGAATTTTGGATCTCTGTCGGAGATCAGCGTGGTCGGAATGCCATGCTGCGAGAGACATAGCGGAAGAATAATTGCGCTGTCTCCTCGGTGCGAGCCGTCGTGTGTGTCGGGATGAAGTGTCCCATTTTTGAGAATTTGTCGATGACAACCAGGATGGCATCGTACCTAGCGTTGGTAGGTGGTAACCCGGTAATGAAGTCCAAGCTAACCACTTGCCAAGGCTGTTCAGGGACTGGAAGAGGCTGAAGTAATCCGGCTTTCTTCTGCTTGCTGCTCTTCATCCGTTGGCATGTGTCGCACGAGGTGACGAATTTTTGTACGTCATCCGCCATGTGGGGCCAATAATAATGTTTCGCAATACCGGCAAGTGTCTTGTTACTACCGAAGTGGCCCGCGTAGAGAACGTCATGATATTCTTCGAGTAGTAACTGCCGTAGAGGAGGGTAATTAGGTACCCATATTTTTGTGGATCCCTTGCGGTGTGCGATGTCGTGATCCCAATGCAGAAGATGGCGTTTTTCTGCTACAGAGATTTCGGGGTCGATAGTGTATCCATGCGTGAAGAGTCCCTTCAAGAGTGGGTTCATGCCATCGACTTGTAGGGCGGCAACATGTGCAGGGCGACTGAGTGCGTCTGCTTTGTTCTTGTGCCCCGGCTTATACACGATGTCATAGTGGAAGTGGGTTTCGAGGAAGTCTATCCACCGGACCTGCCGCCTGGAGAGTGTTGGTTGGGTCTTCAGATATTTGAGGCTGCAGTGAGTCAGTGTAGACGGTCGTCTTTCTTCCTTCGAGATAACACCTCCATGCCTTAAACGCGTTGACGATGGCGAGGGCCTCTTTGTCATGGATGGGGTAATTGAGTTCTGCCCCGTGAAGTTTTTTACTAAGGTATGCAATGGGTTGTAATCCCTTCCCTTGGTCTTGCATGAGTACTGCGCCCACAGCTTGATCACTAGCGTCGGCCTCGATGACGTAGTCAAGTTCGGGGTCAGGCAGGATGAGTACAGGTGCGGACGTGAGTGCGGTTTTCAGCTGTTCCACGGCTTCCTGGTGCTTCGCCTCCCACTGGAATGGTGTATTTTTCTTCAACATGTTAGTCAGTGGTGCGGCGATTTTGGCGTAGTTTGGTACGAACCTGTTGTAGTAGTTGGCGAAGCCAAGGAACTGCTGCAACTCCTTCACGTTCTCAGGGGTCTTCCATGTTCGCACTGCTTCGATCTTCTTTGGATCCACGTGAACTCCCTGAGCGCTCACCATATGTCCGAGGAATTGGACCTTCTTCAGTGCGAACTCGCTCTTGGATAGTTTCACGTAGAAGCGTTCTCGTCGGAGAATTTCGAAGACGCGTCGCAGATGCCCAACATGCTGCTTCATGTCTTTTGAGTAGATCAGGATGTCGTCCAAGTATACCACCACGCACTCATCCAGAAGGGGCCGAAGGATGTGGTTCATTTCTGCCTGAAATGTGGCTGGCGCGTTGGTGAGTCCAAACGGCATCACAAGATACTCGTACGACCCGTACCGAGTTCGGAATGCAGTTTTGTGGATAGAGTTGTCCGCCATTCGAATTTGCCAGTATCCCGATCTGAGGTCGAGCTTAGAAAACACTTTAGCACCGCGGAGTTGATCAAGCAAGTCGTCAATCCGTGGTATTGGGTATTTATTTTTTATAGTTTGTTTGTTAAGTGCACGGTAGTCGATGCACATTCGTAGACTTCCGTCGGGCTTCGGAGTAAAGAGAACTGGAGCTCCGTACGGCGAAGTAGAAGGTCGAATCAGCCCTTTCTCCAGGAGATACTCTATTTGTTTTTTCATATCAGCAAGCTCCGTCGGACTCAGCCGGTATGGTGCTCGGAACGTCGGCTTGGATCCCGGCTCTTCCACGATCTCGTGTTGATGTGTTCTGTATGGCGGTAGTTGATCAGGTAAATCGTCGGGGAGAACGTCTTGGAACTCTTCAAGATTTTTCTTGATCGCTGGTGGAAGTTCCTGGGTCTGCTTCTCTGCGTTGTCTGCTTCACTGACTATCGCCATAAATCCCGCCGTGGTCCGTTTGACGTCCTTCTCAAAGCGTGCGAGTGTCTCGACTGGAATATTTCCCGTGTCGTCCCATTTGGGAAGGCTGATTTTTTGTCCGTTATTGTTGATGTTGGCCGTCCGGTTAACCCAGTTGATCTCGGGGTTAATTTTTTTTAGAAAATCTCTCCAGAAGATTATGTCGAGTCCCTTAATATTTGTGACGGGGAGAGCAGGCTTCCATCGCAGGGGTCCAATCTGTAGTAGTAATCGTGTTTCCCCATAGATTGGTAGCTTACTGCCATCCACCATCGTTGCCGAGAAGCTTGAGGACTTGATTTCACCTCCGAGTCGATCGATTGCCTTTTTGTCGTAGACGCTGTGCGACGCTCCGCTGTCCACGAGTGCTTGGAGGCGCTGTCCGTTGCAGATCACCTCGAGCAGGAGTGGTGAGCGTTGCTCGGAGTACCCAAAAATAGTTTCATTAATAGGATCATAGGGTACATCCCAATATTCAGTCCACACAGTGGTTCCACTGCTTGCTCCTGGACTAACAGCTGGCCTGGGCTGCGTGGAGAAAGGCTCCTCTCCAACGCCAGGAGTAGTGGTAGTTACCGTGGTGGTTGACCCTGATGGGGTGGATCCGGCCGACGCCTGTGATCCACTTGATGCGTCCGGGAGCGGTTTTTGGAGTTTTCGCAGCTTCATTTCAACTCCCAGCTGCCTCCTCAGCTGCTTCAGCTCCATAGACTTCTTCCCTGGGGAGTGGAGAGTCGTCTTGGGCTGGTTCCGGGAGAAGACGTTGACGCCGTGGAAAGGCCTGCTCCTTCCCACACTCCTTAATTTCTTCCCCAGCTCCGTAGGCACTGGTACCATTTCTTTAATTAACTGTTTCGTCTGGAGTTCTTCCCGGATTTTTTTGATGGCTCCGGACCCACGAAAATCACCAGCCTTCATTAAAGCATCTTTGAAAGATAACTTTAACGAATTCTGTTTTTCTCCGGGGTCGAATTGGAGAGTTCCCGTCTTGGTCGAGTCTGTTTTCGCGGAGGTTTTCTTTTCCTCGGCGAATCCCTCTGACAAATTTCGGTCCAGGGGCTTAGGATTTCGCCCTGGATTCTCCAAATCTCGCACCCAATGCTATCCTTCAATTTTGACTTGGTCCAGATTGCGCTGACGCTTTCGGATCTGCTTTTCCTCGCCAGCACGATCCGCAATCACTGGCGAGATGCGTTTTTTGAATTTTTGTCTTTAGTTTCGCCACTCCCTCGAGCTCGGAATGCCGCACGTGCAGATTTCATGTGGAAACAGTCGACAATCCGATGTCCGTTTCCGCCGCAAAAATCGCAAATCGTTTTGTTTTTTGCAGGTCGTGACTTTGCGTCGAATTTGTCGACTTCCATGGGGTCGGCAAACGTGGTTGAAGCCGAGCGATCCCCTCGTCGTTTTTTTTTTTTAGGTAATTGATATGTACACCGATAGAGCAAGCATACATAACCAATAACAGTCGTAACTGTGCATGAGGGGCGCCCACGTGGCTGCCCCAGGTGTGGCATCTATGGAGGTCGGTGAGTCACCCTCGGTGTAAGCCAGACATTCGAGAAGGCTTTCGTCCACGTCCACGACTTGCAATTTTTGTCCCTGATTCGAAACAGTAACTTGTCCTCTCCCTCTTTGATGCGACGAAATTTCTCCTCTTGTTGCGTGCCCTGACATTTCCGCCATTGCGCATCCCTCGAGCGCGTGTAGATCCTTGCATGCAACCGGAAGGCCGTTTCTATCCGGCGGAGAACCCGCTTTGTCCGGAACTTTTTCCCTCTGAAGCCGCATCACAGCGCTCCACCCACAGCTGATGTAGAGCAATCGAGGTGATCGTGGCCTCCGGAAAAGCCGTGCTGGACCCCGCCTTCCGGAATAGCAGATCCCCCAGGGATTCCACCGCTCGTGAGCTGTTCATCAGGCGGAGCGTTTTTTGGAGCGCGGAGGTGACTGTCTGGATCTTGGGGCAGCTGTAGAGGCAGTGTTCGACGGTTTCAACATCCCCACAGTACGGGCAGGTCGGTCTGCTGCTCAAAAAAGCAACTCTCTCCCCCACTTGCAAATTCAGGTTATGGATGCGCAGCAAAACGTCCCTCGGTCTGCTAAGGACAACCAGAGAATCACGGATGGCGATGGTCTTTTTCCAATCAATCTTTCCACTCCATCTGCCCTTCCACAGTAGCTGCTTCGCAGATGGCTTTTGCCCCTCTTTCCACAGTAGTTTCAACCGCTTCAGTGGCGCAATCCCCCCGTTCTCAAAGATGGGGAAGTCCGTGAGTTTGCGCCCCGCCGAATGATATACCCGCCGAGAGCCAGCCGAGTTGGGCGCACACATCCCCTGACTAGGTGCGCTGAGCAGCAATTCTTTCCATTTCTGTGGCACAGCTTCAAACGCCCTCCTCGCCAACCTAGCCGGTCCCTTTCCGCCGAGCTCCTTTTCCAGAGTAGCCAAGCCTTTCAGCTCCAGAGCGCCGTTGCTCCCAAGCTTGGTCAAATCCCCCAGTCGTTTTTCCCAGAGAGGTTTCGCATCTTGCTGACCACCGACCGGCGTGGTACCCTTCAGCAGAATCCGCTTGTTGAAGACAATCCGCTCACTTGCCACAGCTTCCTGGGTGTTTGCTTCAGGAATATTCCCCAGCGGCGTCTTCATGAAAGTTTCGCACGCCACCTTCCACCGAACGCTGTTCCCCTCCCAGTGTTTCAGCGGCTTCTCATGGGCGAAGAACGTTTCGATGCCCATGGGCAGATCAGCCGCACGCGTCATCAGATGCCGTTTCAGCTGATTAGTCTCCACCGCCATCAGGCCTACCCTTCTCGCCGTCAAACATGCTAAAACGATCCCCTTATCGTGACCCAACGACGTTGGGTCGTCGTGTTCCGTTGTTGACCAGGTCAAATCGCTCCGCGGCCGATATGATGTCGCTGTAGCTGCTGCAATTCGCTGCTGCAACCTGGCGACGAATGTCGTTTTTCAGCCCCGCGATGTAGGACTGAATTTTTTCACCCTCGGTAATGTCGGGAACGCGATTGTAAAATTCTTCCATCTGCTGCGTGTATTGCGCGACACTCCCGTATTGCCGGTGGTGATGTAATTTTTCGCGTGCAATGTAAGTAGAATTAATTGGCTCAAAACGTTCGAGAAGGTCTGCCCGGAACTGCTGCCACGTGGCTTCGCCCTGGAAAATTCTACTGTTGCTTCCGAGCCACTCGAGAGCTGGACCGCGCATTAACGTTGTCGCGAGACGATTTTTTTTGCCGTCGTACTCCGTCGTCGACCATCCGATCGCCGCGAAATAAATTTCGATCGTTACGAGCCATCGCCTGACGTCGGATTTCCTATCGCTGGGGTCGAACGAATCCGGCGAGCGAAGTTTCGGAACCTCAAAGTGACGCTGCGACTGCTGCGAAGTCGCCGAAGCAGGAATGTTCATGGTCGTGAGGAGCTGCGTAACGCGCTGCAGTTCGTTTCGCAGCTGCTCGTTCTCCAATCGCGATTGTTCGGTCGTCGCTCGCATCTCCGCTTCCATCTTGGCGATTTGCGCGAAGAGCTGCTGCGTAATGTCGTTGGTCGCCGACGAACCCATCCTGTTCAGAAACCACGCGAGGGGGTTAATTCGAAATCGCGGAACTGGTGCTTACCAGAAATCGGCGTCGAATTGGTCGCCCCCGGCGGTTTTTCGAGGCGATTTTTTCCGCGACCGCTGCTTAGCCGAGAGTTGTCGAGTGAGAACGGCTCTGATTACCAAGTGTCACAGGATCGAATTCTCATTCGAAAACGTGTCACTAAAATTGAATACAAGGCGTTTTTATACTCGGAAATTACAAGGATAATGAGATAAGACGAACATTCGGGAACACACCCTTTCCCGATGCCACAATCACAAGTGCGCACAAGCACACAAGGCTATTGGCACTTGGGATTACGCCCAGATTACACCGTATACACCACTGTCGGCGCTGGCGGTGCCGTATAGTAAATGTGTCGGTGGGAAAAATAGGAAATAAGTGAAATAAAGAGAAGGCTCTAGAAAATAGAATAGTAGGCCGATTGAGATGAAATAAAGACCAGAATAAAGAGGAGAAAAATTAGAATAAGATAAAGAGAAAATATAATAATGAGAAATATAATAACGGGAACGTCCTCTCACAGTCCTAGTCGTACCGGTCGTCGTGTTCCTCGTCCGCGTCAGCCGGCTGTCCCCGGCACACGCCTTGTAGCCCTGCGTCGGTCCCCTACTCCGGAGCGTACTCCTCTTCCGTCTCCCCCTGCGTCCTCTTTGCCTGACGTCGCGGACCCTGAGTCTGACCGGTTTCGTGCTGAGCACCCTACTGTCACACGTCTGCTAGCCACTGTTGTCACTGACCCGTCGTTTGAGTCTGCTGCTGCGTCTGCCCTGGTCGCTGAGCTTGTTGACTTTGCTGCTGCCTGTCGTCTCGACTACGCTGCTAGCCTTGTTGCTGAGTCTGAGTCTGTCTGTCCTCCGTCCGTCGGGGGTGAGTGTGCTCTTGGCACGGACGTCCTTGAGGACAGGCACGAGGACCTTGAGTGTCTTGCAGCCGCTGCGCCTCATCTCGTGGCCATGCTGCTTGCCCCTGAGGGAGACCCGGATGCTATAGACATCCCCACACCGCGCTCTTACGCTGAGGCGATCGCGGGTCCCTACTCCTCTCAGTGGCAGGCAGCCATGGACGCAGAGATGGCATCCTGGAAGTCCACAGGCACTTACGTCGATGAGGTTCCCCCTCCCGGGGCGAACATCGTCGATGGCATGTGGATTTTCAGGGTGAAGCGGCCGCCGGGTTCTCCGCCTGTCTTCAAGGCGCGTTACGTTGCTCGAGGCTTCAGTCAGCGAGAGGGAGTTGACTTCTTCCAGACCTTCTCCCCTACCCCGAAGATGACTACTCTTCGGGTGCTGCTGCACGTTGCCGCTCAGCGTGACTACGAGCTTCACTCTCTTGACTTCAGCACAGCTTTCCTACAGGGCAGCCTGCACGAGGAGATCTGGCTGCGCCGCCCACCTGGCTTCACTGGGACGTTCCCTCCTGGTACCCAGTGGAGCCTCCGCCGGCCAGTCTACGGTCTCCGCCAGGCACCCCGTGAGTGGCACGACACACTGAGGACTACCCTTGCGGCTCTTGGGTTTGCGCCTTCGACTGCTGACCCTTCACTGTTTCTACGCACCGACACTTCGCTGCCGCCGTTCTATATCCTCGTGTACGTCGACGACTTGGTCTTTGCTACTGCTGACACTGAGGCCCTCGCCCTGGTGAAGTCCGAGCTGCAGAAGAGACACACGTGCACAGACCTGGGTGAGCTGCGCAGCTACCTTGGCTTGCAGATCACCCGGGACCGAGCACGCCGCACCATCACACTGACTCAGTCACACATGGTGCAGCAGGTCCTTCAGCGCTTCAGCTTCACCTGGTCCTCAGCACAGGCCACTCCTCTGGCTATAGGTCACTCGCTCTCAGCTCTGCCTTCGGATGAGTCCGTAGAGCCGAGTGGTCCTTACCCAGAGCTAGTGGGCTGCCTCATGTACCTGATGACTTGCACTCGTCCTGACCTTGCGTACCCTCTTGGCCTTCTGGCTTGCTACGTGGCTCCTGGTCGGCACCGAAAGGTGCACTGGGATGCTGCAAAGAGGGTACTGCGCTACTTGTGCAGTACATCGGGCATGGGGCTCGTGCTTGGAGGACGGCGAGAGGTGGTCCTCACTGGGCACTCAGACGCTTCTTGGGTTGACGACCAGGCTACGCAGCGGTCGTCACAGGGTTACACTTTCAGCCTTGGCTCTGGTTCTGTTTCTTGGCGTTCTACTCGCTCGTCTTCTGTTCTCAGCTCCAGTTGTGAGGCTGAGATCTACGCCACCGCCATGGCTGCTCAGGAGTTACACTGGCTCACCTACCTGCTGACCGACCTAGGAGAGCGGCCTCGTTCTCCTCCAGTGCTGTACGTCGACAACAAGGCTGCCATTGCCTTGTGTGAGGAGCACAGACTGGAGCACAGAACGAAGCACATCGCTCTACGGTACTTTCTGGCTCGAGAGTTGCAGCAGCGAGGTCAGCTTCGTCTTGCACACGTGGCCACTCGGGCCAACACTGCTGATATATTCACCAAGGCACTTCCGTCTGGTGATCATCAGCGCTTTTGTACTTTGTTAGGCCTTGTGCCTACGTTTCCACACTTGCTGTAGTCTTTTGTGTGTACTGTGCTCTATATTTATACCTGCATGCTTGCTCTTGCTAGGTATTGATCACTGTACTGCTCTTGTTGCTTATATATATCTCTGCATGTGGACTGGCCTTGCGGCCCTTTGCTTGTGCTCAGACTGTGTGGTGACGTTGAGATCCACCCTGAGCTTGCTTTGCATCTCTTGACTGGTCGTGTGACCCCTTGTTCTCCCCCACTTTGCCTATGGGGGTGTGTCAAACATATATGCTGCATATTGTCTAGGCTGTAGTGGGGTAGCCCATATGGGGTACAACACAATTAGGGTTTACTACTTGTACTCCTGCATGCTGTTAGTTCATCATCCCTGCTGCTAGATTCTAACACTCTCCTTGTCGCACATGACTCCACCCCAAAGAACAGCAGGCCGATTTGCTCCGTGCCAGCAAACAAATTGTGACACGACTCTCCGAGGAGTGTGCAGTGCAGTCCTCATCGGGTTGAGTGACGTATAGCTCACGAGCCTTGTCGCTACGCCATCAGCCGAGAGCCTTGAAGAGTCTATCGGGAACACCCACGTCAACTGCCACAGTGGCCGCTGCTTTGCGGAAAGAAAGTGTGCCGACGGCATTCGGGTTGAGGCCGACCCGACAGAATGCCTCGCGACACCAGCTTCTAACCGTGGCATATGAGGGGGATCGTTCCGATGGCGAAGCGCGAGCATTAGGCGGGAACACCCTGATCAGGGCGCCTAATGTCTGTGAAGAGAATCCGGCGAGGAAAAGAAATTGTTGCATGCGGGCGACTGAGCAGAGGAGGCTGCAACTGGAACCCAGGCACCTGATCCAGCCTGATCCGTTTTGGATCGGGGAATGAAGAGCCACATGCAGTCACGGTCGAATTCGATCTGGTGCCACTGGAGGGCGATCAGGTCGGAGAAGCGCAAGAAGGTCGCGAACATTAAAAGGGGTATGAGACCGCGCTGGAATGTGGCAGGATCCGACGACGCGAAATAGATGTCGCATATGTCGTAGATCTTTGCAGGGGGTATCGGTTCCTTTGCCAGTGAGGGCTTGCCGCAGTGGCGCTGCGCATACTCTCGCACTTGTGAAGAAAGTGGTCCTCGAATAGGAGAAGGGCAGCCGACCAACCAATGGGCGCAAGAGATAGCGGAGCAAGAGGATCGCACGGCCGATACGGTCGCGCCCCTTCGGATCGAGTGTAGTAGGAAAAGGGCTGTTGTCAGGTCAGTGGCGGGGAGGAATGGCAGCGAATGCTCGTGGCAAAAGGCGTGATATTGTTGCCAGTATGGTTCGTATGTGCGAATGGTCGATTGAGCGCGCAAGTCGATCGTGAGTGTCAAGAGATCCATCATCAAGCGTCCAATGTAAGATCCTGCACGTTTACATGACTATGCATTAGTATATGTCAAACGGAGTGCATACATGTGCGAATGAGGAACACCGGCACCACTAAAGGCCTGAGGATCGCTACCAACACCTAGACATACGGAGCCGTGGGAGAGATACATGCTCCCGCATACATCATTCGCCCACGCAGTGCCATTCGGGCGCAGCAGCGGCCACCAAAACGAGCTAGGCCACTCCGGGATCACAAGAGTTATCGCCGTTCTAGAACAACGGGCGTGAGCAATAACCGCTGGGATTAGGGGCGGTGGGGGAAAGGCATAGCAGTTCTCTCCTGTCCAACTGAGAGAAAATGCATCTTGTGCGACAGCGTCTTTATGAAAGTTAAGGGAGCGAAAACGGGACAGCTGTGCGTCGAACGACGACGAGAACAAGTCGATAGTGTGTGGCCCCCAGCGACGCTCGAGTAATTGAAACCATGTCCGCGCGAGACAATAGTCATCATGAAGTTCGATTTTTGAGAGCGCGTCGGCCTCGGTGTTGAGCTCCCGAGGGATCCACTGTGCCGTGAGTCGAATCTTATGGCGCACGCAAAGCGTGATGATGGCGCGACAAATTAGGGTGAGTTCCGCGTGGCGCGAACCACCCTTCTTTAAGATGTAGTAAGCTGCCTGGCTGTCACTTCGAAGCAACACATGTGATCGCCGAATCTCGCGGCTGAAAGAAGCTAGGGCCCAAAGAATCCCAGCGAGTTCACGTAGCGTGCTTGAGGCGGCTGATAGCGTGCGAGGAAATGGAGAAGAGCTTGAGCCGGCACGACCATCCGGCGTGGAATAGCAACTTCCCCAAGCATGGTCGCTTGCATCCACATACATGACCACGTCGTAAATGTGCGGATTATGGAAAGAAGAGCCATTAAAGACATCGAACTGAGTCAGCCAAAATCTCAGCTCGTCCACCGACTCCGGTGTTAAGTGGATGGATTCCCCCCAAGATTGGCACGCACTGATTTGAGAAAGCAGATGATGGGAGAAGGCACGAGCGATGGTGCCAAGTGCCAGCGCCATAGAGGCTAATATGCCTGCCACTCTAGCCACTCGGCGAACTGGGGTACGACGGCCCTGCGTGCTGATTCGGCACAAATGGTCGAGTTCCTCGAACAACCGGCCTCGGCGGCTAGCATCGACAGAGAAGGAGGAGGTGCGAGTGTCCAGCATGAGGCCAAGGAATTTGCGCCGTTGCGAGGGCTCTGTCAAACATTGCATGCTTATATTATGTAGGCTGTAGTGGGTTACACCTTAGGGGGTACTGAAAGTTAGGGTTTCCTACTTGTACCAAACTATGTGCTAGTTCAATCCATTCCTGCTCAGTTATTTCTGACATGGTTTCAGAGCAGGTCCTTCGCTAGGACTGTTCTTAGGGCCCACCGACTTACCTACCTGCTTACCTTCACTTGTTTCCGGCCCCGCTGGCCCCGTCGATCTAGCACGATCTAGCGGCCCTGCGGCCCCGTCGAACTTTTTTTTTCCTAGCGGCCTCTCACGGCCCCCGTCGCGTCGCCCCTTAGCGCCCCGATCGGCCCCGTCACGCCGCCCGCGAACCGCACAGCGCGCCGCGCTCACAGCCCGCGAACCGCCCACGCACAGCCCGCGAACCGCCTGCGCAGCCCGCGACCAGCCCGCGCAGCCCGCACACAGCCCGCGAACTGCCCGCGAGCAGCCCGCGACCTGCCCGCGAACCCCCGCGAGCCGCCCGCGACCCGCTTACGCAGCCCGCGAGCAGCCCGCGCTGAGCCTGCGCGGCTCGTGCGCTGACCGCCGCCGGCCCGCACGCTGCCCGCACAGCTCACATACGGCCCGCGCGGCCCGCGCACTGCCTGCTACCGGCCCGCCGCTGCTGAGCCCGCAGCCGCCCGCGCACCGCCGCTGCTGAGCCCGCCGCCGCCCGCGCACCGCCGCTGCTGCGCCCGCCGCCGCCCGCGTATCACCGCTGCTGAGCCCGCCCCTGCTGCGCCGGCTCTCGCTGCCGCCTGCTGCGCCTGTGCACCACTGCAGATCCTGCTACTACTGCAGATCCTACTACTGCTGCTTGTGCGCCACTACAGTCCGTAGGCCCCACCGGCCCCGCTGACCCTGCGCACGCCTTTTCAGTGACTTTACTGCTTCTACTACTGCCGCTGTCGCTATGGCTAGTCCTCCTGTTCTAGCTTTCGACGCCGAGGGCCGTCCGGTCAAATTCGAAACCTGGCTAGATGACCTGCACCTTTTCCTACAGCTCACTGCCAAGGAAGATATTACTCTGTACGACCACGCTCTCGGCCATGCGACCGCCCCACTCACTACTGCCCCCCCAGCTGAGCGCTCACAGTGGCAGACCCGTGACGCGCACGCTCGCTTTGCTATTCGCAACTCCCTGCCACTAGATGAGCGCGAGCACTTCGGCCAGTGCAAGACTGCTAAGGACCTCTACACAGCTGTAGTGGCCCGCTACTCCTCACCCGCTTCTGCCACGCTAGGCCGCCTCACTCTCCCCTACCTGTTCCCCGACCTAGCCTCCTTTCACACTGTCGCAGACCTCATCACCCACCTTAAGACTAGTGAGGCTCGCTTTCGCGCTGCCATGCCTGACGAGTTCCTCGCTAGCAACCCCCCCCCGCTCTGGATCACTCTCTACCACGTTGTCACCCGCCTCCCTGACTCTCTGCGCCCTGTCAGGGACCAGTTCCTCTCTCGCTCCCCCACTGAACTCACCGTAGACCTCCTCGAGAAGGAACTGCTTGCAGCCGAGGCTAGTATCGTCGCTGTAGGCACCTCTCGTGGCGACCCCCGCGGCCCCTTCTTCGAGGGGTGCTCCCCTTCCCCCCTCCTCCCCTCTGTCGCCTCTGCTGCTGCTGTCGACCTCCTTGGTACTGAGAAGGTCGGGGCTGCGTCTGCTTCAGGCGGACGACGCAGGGGCAGGAGTGGCAGGAGTGGGGGTGGTGGCGGAGGAGGCGGGAGTGGAGGTGGTGGCGGTGGAGGTGCGACTGGAGAGGCTAGTGGCGGCAGTGGTGGAGGTGACAGCGGCGGTGGGAGTGGTGACAGGGGCGGAGGTGGCATCGGAGGCGGAGGTGGTCGTGGCAGCGGCAGGGGTGGAGGTGGCCGGGGCGGAGGCGGCGGGGGTGGTGGTCGTGGAGGCCCGGGGGGCGGTCAGAGTCAGCAGCCTGCCCCGACCCTTCAGGCCGCCCGTGAGTGGTATGCGCGGCGCAGCGTCACCTGCCAGTACGTTATTCGCACAGGTGACCGCACTGGCCAGACGTGTGGGGGGCCGCACCAGACGGAGCGCTGCTTCGCCCGCCTCAACGACGCGTGGCGCACCCAGTTTCCTGGTGGGGGTGAGCTGCCGCGCTGGGCTGAGCTGCTCAGGAAGGGTGTTGATATTTGGGCACTAGACTTTGATGCTATTCTCACTGCCATGTATGCGATGTCTATTAGTGGAGAGGGTGCTCAGTACTTGCGTGTTCCGCCCGACCCGGGCATTCAGGCCAGCCCCGCTGCTGCTCTAGGTGCTAGTGTGTCTGCTCCCACAGGTACTACTGCAGCTGCTGCTCTAGGTACTTGTGCGTCTGTGCCCCCTGGTACTGAGTTGACTGCAGCACTGCACACCTTCACACTGGACTCAGGTGCTTCTCGCTCTTTCTTTCGTGACCGCACTGTCCTTGAGCCTCTAGCTCGGCCGGTTGCTGTCTCTCTTGCTGACCCCTCTGGGGGTCCGGTCCTTGCGACCTCCTCCACCACCCTTCCGTGTCCAGCGGTTCCGTCCGGCACGCTCTCAGGTCTCTACCTCCCCTCGTTCTCCACGAACTTGGTGGCAGGTAGTGCGCTCCAGGACGGGGGTGTTCACCAGTTCACCCCTGCCTACGAGCGTGTGACTCACTGCACATGTGCTCGGACGGGCCGTCACCTAGCTACTTTCACTCGAGAGCCGGGGTCTGACCTGTACACACTGACCACTGAGTCCCTTCAGGTAGCTGCGTCTGCGTCAGCGTCAGGTCAGCTGTCCGCCCCCTGCTCGTGTCGCTCTCTGGCGAACGACACCGTCCTCTGGCACCACCGCCTTGGTCACCCGTCTGTGCAGCGCCTGCGGGCCATGCACAAACGGGACCTTGTTGCTGGTCTTCCCAGGGTGCTCCCTCCCCTTCCTGACTCCCCTGCTCCTGACTGCATTCCCTGTGTCGAGGGGCGGCAGCGCGCCGCTCCTCACTCCTCCTCCTTTCCCCCGACGACCGCTCCCCTGCAGACGCTCCACATGGACGTGTGGGGCCCAGCCCGCGTCCGTGGTCAGGGTCAGGAGAGGTACTTCCTGATAGTTGTTGACGACTACTCGCGCTACACCACGGTCTTCCCCTTGCGCGCCAAGGGTGACGTCCCTGGTGTTTTGATCCCCTGGATCAGCCGAGCCCGTCTCCAGCTAGGCGAGCGCTTTCACTCGGACTTTCCTGTCCTGCGCTTGCACTCTGACAGAGGTGGTGAGTTTGCCTCCGACCTCCTGGCAGCCTACTGTGCTGAGCACGGCATTGAGCAGTCGTACACGCTTCCGGCCTCTCCACAGCAGAATGGGGTTGCTGAGCGGCGCATTGGCTTAGTCATGGAGGTCGCTCGTACCTCCCTGACCCATGCGGCTGCTCCCCACTTTCTGTGGCCGTTTGCGGTCCGGTACGCTGCGCATCAGCTCAACCTCTGGCCCCGTGTCTCCTTGCCGGAGACTTCCCCGACTCTGCGGTGGACGGGAGAGGTTGGCGATGCGTCGCGTTTCCGGGTGTGGGGATCCCGAGCTTTTGTCCGCGACACGTCTGTGGACAAGCTCTCCCGTCGCGCTCTTCCCTGTGTCTTCCTTGGCTTTGTTCCTGACGCGCCTGGATGGCAGTTTTACCACGTCACCTCGCGCCGGGTTCTGGCCTCTCAGGACGTCACTTTTGACGAGTCCGTCCCCTTCTACCGCCTCTTCCCCTACCGCACTGCCCCGCTCCCCCCCCCGCCTCTCTTCCTCGCTCCAGGTGCTGAGGTACCAGACCCCCTCCCCCCTCAGGGTGCCGCTCCCTCAGGTGTGTCCCAGGTAGACCCGGGTGAGCCTGTCGAGGTAGCTGTTGACTCGCGTCCTGCGTCTGGGGGTGCTGAGCCTGGGGGTGCTGAGCCTGGAGGTGCGGAGCCTGGGGGTGCTGAGCCTGGAGGTGCGGAGCCTGGAGGTGCGGAGCCTGGAGGTGCGGAGCCTGGAGGTGCGGAGCCTGGAGGTGCGGAGCCTGGAGGTACTGAGCCTGGGGGTGCTGAGTCTGGGGGTGCTGAGCCTGAGCGTGCTCCACCTGGAGGAGCCCTCTCCTCCCAGCAGCTGCAGGAGAGGTACCTCGAGTACTGCCGCCTCCGGAGAGGTGCTTCTGGAGCTCGTCCCGGTACTTCCCCTCCTACCCAGGAGCTCCCCCCCATTCAGGTGATCCGCGAGTGGTACACGCGGCGCTGCAGTCTTCGTAGTGGTGCTCCTGGTGCTGCGGACCCGAGCGGTGGTGCTGTTGCTGGTGCTGAGGACCCGGACGCTGGAGCTACTGCTGGTGCTGAGGACCCGGGGGCTGGAGCTGCTGCTGGTGCTGAGGACCCGGGCGTTGGAGCTGCTGCTGGTGCTGAGGACCCGACCGGTGGCGCTGCTGCTGGTGCTGAGGACCTGACCAGTGGCCCTGCTGCTGGTGCTGAGGACTCGGGCGTTGGAGCTCCTACTGGTGCTGAGGACCCGGGCGTTGGAGCTGCTGCTGGTGCTGAGGACTCGGGCGTTGGGGCTGCCACTGGTGTCCCTGCTGCTTCTGGAGACGCTGCGCGGCCGCGACCGTACTTCGTACCGCTCCTTCAGCAGGTTCTTGGGCAGGCTCCTCCTCCTTGTCCTCCTCCCTCCGTAGAGTGTCCTCCGCCTGTCCAGCCGCAGTCACAGTTACCGCCTGCCTCGCCTCTCCCTGCTCCCTCTCCTTACGCTGGTCCCACAGGAGGTCTTACAGAGCGTCGTGAGCCTGAGTCTCGTCCTGCGTCGCCTATTCGTACTGCTCGCACTGGTCGTCGTGTCCCACGTGAGCGTCCTCCTCCTGTCCCTGGCACTCACTACATGACTCTGCGTCCCTCCACTGCTCCGCAGCGTGTCCCGCTGCCGTCTCCTCCTGCGTCCTCTCTTCCTACTCTTCCTGACCCGGAGTCTGACTCCCGTCGTGCTGCCAGTCCCACTGTTACGCGTCTCCTCGCTACAGTTGTCACTGACCCGACCTTTGAGTCCTCTGCTGCGTCTGCTCTGGTCGCTGAGTTGGTTGACTTTGCTGCTCGCTGTCGCCTAGACTACGCTGCCAGCCTTGTCGCTAGGTCTGAGTCTGCGTCTGCCTGTCCTCCGTCCGTCGGGGGTGAGTGTGCCCTCGGCACGGACGTCCTTGAGGACAGACAGGAGGAGTTCCACTGCCTTGCTGCTGCTTTGCCCCGTCTCGTGTCCTTGCTAGTTGCCCCTGAGGGAGACCCGGATGCACCAGACATCCCGACCCCACGCTCTTACGCTGAGGCGATGGCGGGTCCCTACTCCTCTCAGTGGCAGACAGCCATGGACGCAGAGATGGCCTCCTGGAAGTCCACAGGCACCTACGTAGACGAGGTTCCCCCTCCTGGGGCGAACATTGTCAGTGGCATGTGGATTTTCAGGGTGAAGCGGCCGCCGGGTTCTCCGCCTGTTTTCAAGGCGCGCTACGTGGCTCGAGGCTTCAGTCAGCGAGAGGGAGTAGACTTCTTTCAGACCTTCTCCCCCACCCCGAAGATGACTACTCTTCGGGTGCTGCTGCACATAGCCGCTCACCGCGACTACGAGCTTCACTCTCTTGACTTCAGCACTGCTTTCTTGCAGGGCAGCCTGCACGAGGAGATCTGGCTGCGTCGCCCCCCTGGCTTCACTGGGTCAGTTCCTCCTGGCACCCAGTGGAGGCTTCAGCGGCCGGTCTACGGTCTCCGCCAGGCGCCACGTGAGTGGCACGACACACTGAGGACGACACTTGCGGCACTTGGGTTCGCTCCCTCTACTGCTGACCCGTCGCTGTTTCTACGCACCGACACCTCGCTGCCGCCGTTCTACATCCTCGTGTACGTCGACGACTTGGTCTTTGCCACTGCTGACACCGCGGCACTCGCTCACGTGAAGTCGGAGCTGCAGAGGAGACACACGTGCACAGACCTGGGTGAGCTGACGAGCTATCTTGGCTTGCGGATCACCCGGGACAGAGCACGGCGCACCATCACCCTGACTCAGTCACACATGGTGCAGCAGGTTCTCCAGCGCTTCCGCTTCACGTACTCCTCGCCTCAGTCCACTCCTCTGCCTACCGGTCACTCGCTCTCAGCTCTGCCTTCGGATGAGTCCGTAGAGCCGAGTGGCCCGTATCCAGAGCTTGTGGGCTGCCTCATGTACCTGATGACCTGCACTCGACCTGACCTTGCATACCCTCTTAGCATCCTAGCACGCTATGTCGCTCCTGGCCGTCACCGGAAGGAGCACATGGATGCTGCTAAGAGGGTGTTGCGCTACTTGTGCAGTACGTCGGGCATGGGGCTTGTGCTTGGAGGGCGAGACCGGGTTGTTCTCACAGGGCACTCAGACGCTTCTTGGGCAGATGACCAGGCTACTCAGCGGTCGTCCCAGGGTTACACCTTCAGCCTTGGCTCTGGCTCAGTTTCTTGGCGTTCTACTCGCTCTTCTTCTGTTCTCAGCTCCAGTTGTGAGGCTGAGATCTACGCCACAGCCATGGCTGCTCAGGAGCTACGCTGGCTGACCTACCTGCTGACCGACCTCGGAGAGCGGCCTCGTTCTCCTCCAGTGCTGTACGTCGACAACAAGGCTGCCATTGCCTTGTGTGAGGAGCACAGACTGGAGCACAGAACGAAGCACATCGCTCTGCGGTACTTCCTTGCTCGAGAGCTGCAGCAGCGTGGTCAGCTTTGTCTGCGTTACGTGGCCACGGAGGCCAACACTGCTGATGTGTTCACCAAGGCACTTCAGCCTTGTGACCATCAGCGCTTTTGCACTCTGCTAGGCCTTGTACCTACTGGGCCTCACTTGCTTACCTCTTGACCTTGCTTGTACTGTGATCACTATATATATATGCCTACTTGTTTACTTTTGCTAGGTTGTGATCACTGTATCTCTTGCTTTGTTATAAACCTGCATGTGAACTGGTCTTGTGACCGCTTGCTTGTGCTCGGAATTTGTGTGGAATCCTTGAGATCCACCCTGAGCTTGCTTTGCTTTGCTTTGACTGGTCTTGTGACCCTGTGGTTGTCTCCCACTGCGCCTATGGGGGTGTGTCAAACATTGCATGCTTATATTATGTAGGCTGTAGTGGGTTACACCTTAGGGGGTACTGAAAGTTAGGGTTTCCTACTTGTACCAAACTATGTGCTAGTTCAATCCATTCCTGCTCAGTTATTTCTGACAGGCTCGAGCTGTGATTTCTCAATATTGACGACAAAGCCGGCAGAGTTGAGATCATCTAGGATGACGGCTCGTGTTTCGATAGCCTCAGCCCAAGTGGCACTGATGAATAAGAGATCGTCCACGTAAGGGATTAACCGAATTCCGTTGCTGCGCCAACGCTTAGCAAGTTGCTTGATTAGCTGCGTGAAGACGAATGGAGCTGTGGCGAGCCCAAAGGGCAAGGACAAGAATTGATATTTTTGACCTTGCAATGAAAATCCGAGGAACCGCCAAAATGATGGGTCGATGTCCACGTGATGATAGCCCGACTTAAGGTCTATTGTAAACAGCCATTCACCCTGACGCACCAGGTCGGGTACCCGATTAAGTCCCTCGTACTGAAAACGAGGAATGGAGAGGAATGAATTTACATGGCGAAGGTCGAGAATGAGTCTTTTCTTAGAAGGCTGGACGATCACGTTGAGTGGGCTAATACAAGTAAGTGGCGTGCCAGCTGGGACATTACGTGCTGCGCCGGTGGCGAGAAGGTCGGCCATTGCTTCAGCTGCAAACGCTGTATGCTGTAGAGCGCCCGCGTGATTTGGGGCATGGTGAGGGGTAGGTTCGCGAGATCTCCATGGCAGGCGATACCCCGACACGACGACTGATAAGATGAACCGACTCGTGCACCAAGAATTCCACCACATAGAACAAGCTCGCAAGCGTCCTTGCATACGTCTCACAACAGCGCGAGATTCATTCGCGTTGGGCATGTAGCCAGATTCTGGTGAGGCATAGAATGGGACAGGAGTGGAATGTCATGAGTAAGCAAGCGGATAGTTATATAGTTCCACGACAGTCTACAATAACGTGCGATGTGCTATAACCGTGGTCGAGCGATGATACGACGCAATGCCGGCGCCTATGCATTCATTATGCACGCTCTTCTTTCCTCTCTTTCGTTGCTTCTTTCATTCTTTCCTTCTCTCTTTTATCTTTTTTTTTTTTTTTTTTTGTCATGAACAATGACGCACAAGTGCTACATTGCTTCAAGTGGGGTGAAAACCCCCCATTTTTATTTTTATTTTTTTTCTCTCTCTTCTCTCTCTCTCTCTCTCTCTCTCTCTCTCTCTCTCTCTCTCTCCTCTCTCTCTCTCTCTCTCTCTCTCTCTCTCTCTCTCTCTCTCTCTCTCTCTCTTGGTGGGGTATGTGATCCCCATATGCTTTTGGGGATAATAAAAGCTGTATCTTTGTAAGATATATATATCTCTCTCTCCCTCCCTCTTTCTCTCTTTTTTTTTTCATTATAGTGATAACATAACAACGATCTCTTTTGACAAATTTCAATACTAAACAATCTTAGAGGGTTGATTAGCCCCTTGGCCGCGTTGTGGGCAATCGGCTATTCCGTGGTCGGGCTCTCGGCAATAAAAGCACCGCCCATCGCCATCCCTACGCCAAGTCCAATGGCGTTCCCCTTGGCCGCGGTTGCGAGGCGCGGGGTTGGGGCGAGAGGAGGTGGTGGACCGGTGAGGCCTCTTTTTGCTTGCCGCTACAATTTGTGTGGCGGCCTTGACATTCTTATCCTCCACCACCTCACCATACTTAAAGCGAATGTGCTTCCACGGGGTACAAATGTCGGCGAAAGGGGATTGGCCAGGGAGTGCAACACGCTGCTCTCTGTCAAACATATATGCTGCATATTGTCTAGGCTGTAGTGGGGTAGCCCATATGGGGTACAACACAATTAGGGTTTACTACTTGTACTCCTGCATGCTGTTAGTTCATCATCCCTGCTGCTAGATTCTAACATGGTTTCAGAGCACTAAGGTCCGTAGGACCATTTTTTTTTTTCGGGCCCACCTACCGCTGCGGTTACCGCGCTACCCCACGTACCTGCCTGCCTTGCCTTGCCTTGTGACGTGCTGCACTACGCGAGCCGTCCAGCAGCCCTAGCGCTGCCTCCTGCTGCCCGTAAGGCCCGCGCGCCGCCCCTACACGCCCTTCAGGCCCGCGCAGCCCGCACCGAGCCGCGCGCAGCCCGCTGCTGCCGCGCGCTGCCCGCACCGAGCCGCGCGCAGCCTGCACCGAGCCGCGCGCAGCCCGCGCCGAGCCCACGCAGCCCGCGTCGAGCCGCGCGCGGCCTGCTACGGCCTCGCGAGGCCCGCGCGCGGCCCGCAGCAGCCCGCGCCGAGCCGCGCGCGGCCTGCTACTGCCTCGCGCGGCCCGCGCGCGGCCTGCAGCAGCCCAGCGCGCTGTCAGCGCAGCCCGCGCCGAGCCGCGCGCGTCCCTCTGCCTCGGCCCCGACCTGCCGCTGATGCGGCCCCGCCCTGCAGCTGCCACGGCCCCGACCTGCCGCTGAAGCGGCCCCGCCCTGCAGCTGCTTCGGCCCTACACTGCCGCCGGTGTTGCGGCCCCGACGTCGCCGCTGTCGTGCGCCTACTCGGCCGCCGCCCGTCGAGCGCCGGCCCTGCTCGCCCGGCGAGCGCCTGCTCTTCTAGCCTTTGGTGAGCGCCTGCCTGCCTGCCTGCCTGCCAGCCTGCCTGCCTGCCTGCCTGCCTGCCGGCCTGCCTGTCTGTCTGCCTGCCTGCCTGCCTGCCTGCCTGCCTGCCTGCCTGCCTGTCGGCCTGCCTGCCTGACTGCCTGCCTGCCTGCCTGCCTGCCTGCCTGCCTGCCTGCCGGCCTGCCTGCCTGCCTGCCTGCCGGCCTGCCTGCCTGCCTGCCTGCCTGCCTGCCGGTCTACTTGCCTGCCGGCCTGCCTGCCTGCTTGCCTGCCTCCTCGCCTGCCTTGCCCGAGCTGCTGCTACTACTCCTGCTCTTAGCAGGTGGCCCGATGCAGCTCCAGCGACGTTCCCGCGAGTCTCCCACGCCCCAGCAACTTCGTGAGTGGTATACTAGTTGGGGCTGTCGCGGTAGCCGTAGTAGCTGTCGCCCTGGAGCTGGTTGGTTGGGAGTGTCTGGCAGTGGCCATCTGCAGCTACAGCGGCGTCCACGCGAGACACTTACGTCCCAGCAGCTCCATGAGTGGTACGCTCAGAGTCGGGGGTCTTTGAGTACGGTTCGCTGCTCGTACGTCATTCGCACCGGTGATAGGACTGGTCAGACTTGCGGGACAGTTAGTCACACAGAGTCCCGCTGCTTCGCCCGTCTGAGCGATGCCTGGCGTACCGTGTTTGGCGACGAGGCTGAGCTCCCCGACTGGCTGGAGCTGCTTGGACAGAGGGTCGATATCTTTGCTCTTGACTATGATGCTATTCTCACTGCCATGTATGCATTGCCTACTAGTGTTGACCGTGCCTGTTCCCTGTGCGTCCCGCCTGACCCTGGTATAGCACCTGCTGCTCCCGGTACTGGTGAGGCTGCTGCTCTAGGTGCTCGTGCGTCTCCTCCTCTGGGTGCTGGTGAGGCTGCTGCTCTAGGTGCCGGTACGTCTCCTGCTCCAGGTGCTGGTGAGTCTGCTCTCTCTGGTTCTGCGCCTGCTGCGGCCTTGTACACCTTCACGCTTGACTCAGGTGCTTCCCGCTCCTTCTTTCGCGACTGTACCACACTCACGCCGCTTAGTCGGCCGGTTCCAGTCTCCCTGGCGGACCCCTCCGGGGGTCCAGTCCTTGCCCACTACTCCACGGTTCTGCCGTGTCCGGCCGCCCCGTCTGGCTTGCTGTCAGGTCTTTACCTCCCCTCGTTCTCTACGAACTTGGTGAGTGGAGCTGACCTCCAGGATAGGGGGGTGCACCAGTTCACTCCTGCGAGTCAGCGAGTGACTCAGATGGCATTCCTGGAGATGGCCAAACGCCAAACGTCTGGACATTTGAGCGTTGGGGCCACGTGCCTTCAACGAGGTAGCCCACCGACAGTCGTGCAACGTTTTCGCACAACTGATGTTCAGTAGTGTAGTTGACGCAACGTGCAACTGTAATGGTGCTGTTGTAAACACCAGAATGAGGGCCAAAACCATTTGGGGCATAGGAAAACAAAAAGCCACAGGGATGGTTGCATTGAAGTAGCGGGTGTTTGTGTTGGTAGGGAGTTTGGCACTGCATACCCCATGCGTGCGAGGATTGTCGATTCCGCAAATAATATTTTCGATGGTGCGTCCCCTGGCTTGTTCAACGTCGAACAGGTCGAAGACGTTGTTCGCGCACGAAATTCATTGGCGCGCGAGTGCAGATGTTATTTATTGCCAACGTCACAAGGCTGCTTTTACACATCATTGGAGTGGCTAATGTCCAGGCCATCCCCGGGAACGCCCTCTCACTGTACGTGTGCTCGGACCGGCCGACACCTGGCCACGTTTTCCCGTGCGCCTGGCTCGAGTCTGTACACCCTGACCACTGAGTCCCCTCAGGTAGCTGCGTCTGCGTCTGCGTCAGGTCAGCCGATGGCCCCCTGCGAGTGTCGCGCTTTGTCGCACCAGACCCTCCTGTGGCACCACCGCCTTGGTCACCCCTCGGTGCAGCGCCTTCGTGGCATGCACTCTCGCTTCCTGGTTTCTGGTCTGCCCAGGTCTTTGCCTGCCCTGCCTCCCTCGCTTGCGCCGCCCTGCATTCCTTGCGTCGAGGGGCGGCAGCGCGCCGCTCCTCACTCCTCCTCGTTCCCTCCCACAGAGGCTCCCTTGCAGACTCTCCACCTGGACGTGTGGGGCCCAGCCCGCGTCCGTGGACAGGGCCACGAGCGGTACTTCCTGCTGGTTGTTGACGACTACACGCGTTACACCACGGTCTTTCCCCTGCGCAGCAAGGGGGAGGTCCCTGCTGTTTTGATCCCTTGGATCCGCGCTGCCCGTCTCCAGCTCCGCGAGCGGTTCGGGACGGAGTTTCCCGTCCTGCGTCTGCACTCTGACAGAGGTGGTGAGTTCTCCTCAGACCTCTTGGCAGCCTTCTGTGCGGAGCACGGCATCACCCAGTCGTTCACGCTTCCGGCCTCTCCGCAGCAGAATGGGGTTGCTGAGCGCCGCATTGGCTTAGTCATGGAGGTCGCTCGTACCTCCATGATCCATGCGGCTGCCCCCCATTTTCTGTGGCCGTTTGCGGTCTGGTACGCCGCGCATCAGCTCAACCTCTGGCCCCGTGTCTCCTTGCCGGAGACCTCGCCCACGCTGCTGTGGACGGGGAAGGTTGGCGATGCGTCGCGTTTCCGGGTCTGGGGTGCTCGTGCCTTTGTCCGCGATACCACCGTGGACAAGCTCTCCGCCCGTGCTGTTCCCTGTGTCTTCCTTGGCTTTGTCCCTGACGCGCCTGGTTGGCAGTTTTACCACCCCACCTCGCACCGTGTCTTTGCGTCTCAGGACGTCACGTTCGATGAGTCGGTTCCCTTTTACCGTCTCTTCCCCTACCGCACTGCCCCTCTCCCTCCCCCGCCGCTCTTCCTCGCTCCAGGTGCTCCCCAGGTAGACCCCCTCCCCGCTCCCGGTCCTGCTCCTTCAGGTGTGTCTCAGGTAGACCCTCCTCCCTTCCCTGCGCCGGTCGAGGTCACTGGTGACTCAGGTCCTACTGGGGGTGGTCCTGCTCGGGGTGCTACTTCTGGGGGTGCTGAGCCTGGGGGTGCGGAGCTTGAGAGTGTGGAGCCTGGAGGTGCTGAGCCTGCGTGTGAGGGGTCTGGAGGTGCTGGAGCTGGTGGTTCTGGGGCTGCTGAGGGTGCTGGCACTGGAGGTTCTGGAGCTGCTGGAGGTCCTGGTGCTGGTGGCGCTGGAGCTGGTGGTTCTGGGGCTGCTGAGGGTGCGAGCGCTGGAGGTTCTGGAGCTGCTGGAGGTCCTGGTGCTGGTGGCGCTGGAGCTGCTGAGGGTGCTGGCGCTGAGGGTTCAGAGTCTGCTGTTGCGCCTTCGTCCACGTGTGCCTCTCACCTCGCAGCAGCTGCACGACTGGTACGGTCGCCGTCAGGGTCGCGCTGCTGGAGCCCGGGGCTCTGCTGCTGGAGGTACTTCTGCTGACGTCCCTGGAGCTAGGAGTGGTGCTGGTACTTTGTCTACTGGAGGTGCTGGAGTCGCTGGTCCCGGAGGTGCTCGTACTGGAGGTACTAGAGCTGCTGGGGCTGGGGGTGCTGCGTCTGGAGGTGCTGCTGCTGGAGACATTGAGGCTGGAGACCCTGGGACTGGAGGTGCCGGTTCTGGGGCTGGAGCTTCTGGAGCTGCTGGAGGTGCTGGAGGTGCTGGAGCTGCTGGAGCTGCCGGTACTGGTGCAGCTGCGCCGACACGACTGTTCTTCGCTCCGCCGTCTCCGTCGTCTCTGCCGCCGCCTGACTCTGTTCTTCGTCAGGTTCTTACTCTCCCGTCGTCTACTGGTCTTCCGTTACAGCCTGGCTCACCGCTGCCTGCTCCTTCTCCTTACACTGAGCAGACAGGTAGTCTTGCTGAGCGTTGTGAGCCTGCGTCGCGTCCTGTCTCGCCTGTTGGTCCTTGTCACAGGATCGAATTCTCATTCGAAAACGTGTCACAAAAATTGAATACAAGGCGTTTTTTTACTCGGAAATTACAAGGATAATGAGATAAGACGAACATTCGGGAACACACTCTTTCTCGATGCCACAATCACAAGTGCGCACAAGCACACAAGGCTATTGGCACTTGGGATTACGCCCAGATTACACCGTATACACCACTGTCGGCGCTGGCGGTGCCGTATAGTAAATGTGTCGGTGGGAAAAATAGGAAATAAGTGAAATAAAGAGAAGGCTCTAGAAAATAGGTTAGTAGGCCGATTGAGATGAAATAAAGACCAGAATAAAGAGGAGAAAAATTAGAATAAGATAAAGAGAAAATATAATAATGAGAAATATAATAACGGGAACGTCCTCTCACACTTCCCCCCCTCAAAGCTGGGTGGTAGAAGTAACACCCTGCTTGACAAGGTAGTCCTGGAGAGGACGACGGACGTTATCCATGTCGTGTTCAGGTACCCAGCTATCCTCAGAAGGATCATAGCCTTTCCAACGAATCAAGAGCTCCAAGGTGCCGTTACGTTGTCGTCGATGCGCCAGAACAGCTTCGACTTCGTACTCAGGTTCCCCATTAACGATCACTGGCGGTGGCGGCGGCGGTTGGCGACCTTTGAAGACCGTGTTTGGGTCCCGATATGGCTTGAGAAGTTGAACATGGAAGGCATTGTGAATCTTCCAAGTAGCTGGTAAACGCAAGCGGAAGGTTACTGGAGTGACCTGCGCCTCGACGAGGAAAGGTCCGCAGAAGCGAGGTCGGAGCTTAGACGGAAGATGGCTGATGTCGAGATTGCGTGTATCCAGAAGCACTTGATCGCCAATCTTGATGGAGTGATCGTTGCGACTCCGATCAGCGAGCTTCTTTTGCTGCTGCTGGATAGTTAGAAGGCGTTTATGAGTGCGCTCCCACAATTGGTGCATAGCGGTAACGAAGTCATGTGCGGGTTGCACCGTGGCGGGTACTGTCGGTTTCTGAGGCGTGAGTGGATTTCGACCGTAACAGAGGAAGAAAGGGGTCTGTCCTGTTGCGGCGTGTGTAGCGTTGTTGTACGCAAACTCGAGAACCGGCAGGTGCGCATCCCATTTGGAGATATCGTCCTTACACGCTGCTCGCAGAAGCTGTTCAACAATCTGGTTGAGGCGCTCTGTCTGACCATCCGTTTGGGGATGATAGGCTGATGACATGGCGAGTTTGGTCCCCATGAGCGACATGAGCTCCTTCCAGAATTTACTTGTGAATTTTGGATCTCTGTCGGAGATCAGCGTGGTCGGAATGCCATGCTGCGAGAGACATAGCGGAAGAATAATTGCGCTGTCTCCTCGGTGCGAGCCGTCGTGTGTGTCGGGATGAAGTGTCCCATTTTTGAGAATTTGTCGATGACAACCAGGATGGCATCGTACCTAGCGTTGGTAGGTGGTAACCCGGTAATGAAGTCCAAGCTAACCACTTGCCAAGGCTGTTCAGGGACTGGAAGAGGCTGAAGTAATCCGGCTTTCTTCTGCTTGCTGCTCTTCATCCGTTGGCATGTGTCGCACGAGGTGACGAATTTTTGTACGTCATCCGCCATGTGGGGCCAATAATAATGTTTCGCAATACCGGCAAGTGTCTTGTTACTACCGAAGTGGCCCGCGTAGAGAACGTCATGATATTCTTCGAGTAGTAACTGCCGTAGAGGAGGGTAATTAGGTACCCATATTTTTGTGGATCCCTTGCGGTATGCGATGTCGTGATCCCAATGCAGAAGATGGCGTTTTTCTGCTACAGAGATTTCGGGGTCGATAGTGTATCCATGCGTGAAGAGTCCCTTCAAGAGTGGGTTCATGCCATCGACTTGTAGGGCGGCAACATGTGCAGGGCGACTGAGTGCGTCTGCTTTGTTCTTGTGCCCCGGCTTATACACGATGTCATAGTGGAAGTGGGTTTCGAGGAAGTCTATCCACCGGACCTGCCGCCTGGAGAGTGTTGGTTGGGTCTTCAGATATTTGAGGCTGCAGTGAGTCAGTGTAGACGGTCGTCTTTCTTCCTTCGAGATAACACCTCCATGCCTTAAACGCGTTGACGATGGCGAGGGCCTCTTTGTCATGGATGGGGTAATTGAGTTCTGCCCCGTGAAGTTTTTTACTAAGGTATGCAATGGGTTGTAATCCCTTCCCTTGGTCTTGCATGAGTACTGCGCCCACAGCTTGATCACTAGCGTCGGCCTCGATGACGTAGTCAAGTTCGGGGTCAGGCAGGATGAGTACAGGTGCGGACGTGAGTGCGGTTTTCAGCTGTTCCACGGCTTCCTGGTGCTTCGCCTCCCACTGGAATGGTGTATTTTTCTTCAACATGTTAGTCAGTGGTGCGGCGATTTTGGCGTAGTTTGGTACGAACCTGTTGTAGTAGTTGGCGAAGCCAAGGAACTGCTGCAACTCCTTCACGTTCTCGGGGGTCTTCCATGTTCGCACTGCTTCGATCTTCTTTGGATCCACGTGAACTCCCTGAGCGCTCACCATATGTCCGAGGAATTGGACCTTCTTCAGTGCGAACTCGCTCTTGGATAGTTTCACGTAGAAGCGTTCTCGTCGGAGAATTTCGAGGACGCGTCGCAGATGCTCAACATGCTGCTTCATGTCTTTTGAGTAGATCAGGATGTCGTCCAAGTATACCACCACGCACTCATCCAGAAGGGGACGAAGGATGTGGTTCATTTCTGCCTGAAATGTGGCTGGCGCGTTGGTGAGTCCAAACGGCATCACAAGATACTCGTACGACCCGTACCGAGTTCGGAATGCAGTTTTATGGATAGAGTTGTCCGCCATTCGAATTTGCCAGTATCCCGATCTGAGGTCGAGCTTAGAAAACACGTTAGCACCGCGGAGTTGATCAAGCAAGTCGTCAATCCGTGGTATTGGGTATTTATTTTTTATGGTCTGTTTGTTAAGTGCACGGTAGTCGATGCACATTCGTAGACTTCCGTCGGGCTTCGGAGTAAAGAGAACTGGAGCTCCGTACGGCGAAGTAGAAGGTCGAATCAGCCCTTTCTCCAGGAGATACTATATTTGTTTTTTCATATCAGCAAGCTCCATCGGACTCAGCCAGTATGGTGCTCGGAACGTCGGCTTGGATCCCGGCTCTTCCACGATCTCGTGTTGATGTGTTCTGTATGGCGGTAGTTGATCAGGTAAATCGTCGGGGAGAACGTCTTGGAACTCTTCAAGAATTTTCTTGATCGCTGGTGGAAGTTCCTGGGTCTGCTTCTCTGCGTTGTCTGCTTCACTGACTATCGCCATAAATCCCGCCGTGGTCCGTTTGACGTCCTTCTCAAAGCGTGCGAGTGTCTCGACTGGAATATTTCCCGTGTCGTCCCATTTGGGAAGGCTGATTTTTCGTCCGTTATTGTTGATGTTGGCCGTCCGGTTAACCCAGTTGATCTCGGGGTTATTTTTTTTTAGAAAATCTCTCCAGAAGATTATGTCGAGTCCCTTAATATTTGTGACGGGGAGAGCAGGCTTCCATCGCAGGGGTCCAATCTGTAGTAGTAATCGTGTTTCCCCATAGATTGGTAGCTTACTGCCATCCACCATCGTTGCCGAGAAGCTTGAGGACTTGATTTCACCTCCGAGTCGATCGATTGCCTTTTTTCGTAGACGCTGTGCGACGCTCCGCTGTCCACGAGTGCTTGGAGGCGCTGTCCGTTGCAGATCACCTCGAGCAGGAGTGGTGAGCGTTGCTCGGAGTACCCAAAAATAGTTTCATTAATAGGATCATAGGGTACATCCCAATATTCAGTCCACACAGTGGTTCCACTGCTTGCTCCTGGACTAACAGCTGGCCTGGGCTGCGTGGAGAAAGGCTCCTCTCCAACGCCAGGAGTAGTGGTAGTTACCGTGGTGGTTGACCCTGATGGGGTGGATCCGGCCGACGCCTGTGATCCACTTGATGCGTCCGGGAGCGGTTTTTGGAGTTTTCGCAGCTTCATTTCAACTCCCAGCTGCCTCCTCAGCTGCTTCAGCTCCATAGACTTCTTCCCTGGGGAGTGGAGAGTCGTCTTGGGCTGGTTCCGGGAGAAGACGTTGACGCCGTGGAAAGGCCTGCTCCTTCCCACACTCCTTAATTTCTTCCCCAGCTCCGTAGGCACCGGTACCATTTCTTTAATTAACTGTTTCGTCTGGAGTTCTTCCCGGATTTTTTTTATGGCTCCGGACCCACGAAAATCACCAGCCTTCATTAAAGCATCTTTGAAAGATAACTTTAACGAATTCTGTTTTTCTCCGGGGTCGAATTGGAGAGTTCCCGTCTTGGTCGAGTCTGTTTTCGCGGAGGTTTTCTTTTCCTCGGCGAATCCCTCTGACAAATTTCGGTCCAGGGGCTTAGGATTTCGCCCTGGATTCTCCAAATCTCGCACCCAATGCTGTCCTTCAATTTTGACTTGGTCCAGATTGCGCTGACGCTTTCGGATCTGCTTTTCCTCGCCAGCACGATCCGCAATCACTGCCGAGATGCGTTTTTTTTACTTTTTGTCTTTAGTTTCGCCACTCCCTCGAGCTCGGAATGCCGCACGTGCAGATTTCATGTGGAAACAGTCGACAATCCGATGTCCGTTTCCGCCGCAAAAATCGCAAATCGTTTTGTTTTTTGCAGGTCGTGACTTTGCGTCGAATTTGTCGACTTCCATGGGGTCGGCAAACGTGGTTGAAGCCGAGCGATCCCCTCGTCGTTTTTTTTTTTTAGGTAATTGATATGTACACCGATAGAGCAAGCATACATAACCAATAACAGTCGTAACTGTGCATGAGGGGCGCCCACGTGGCTGCCCCAGGTGTGGCATCTATGGAGGTCGGTGAGTCACCCTCGGTGTAAGCCAGACATTCGAGAAGGCTTTCGTCCACGTCCACGACTTGCAATTTTTGTCCCTGATTCGAAACAGTAACTTGTCCTCTCCCTCTTTGATGCGACGAAATTTCTCCTCTTGTTGCGTGCCCTGACATTTCCGCCATTGCGCATCCCTCGAGCGCGTGTAGATCCTTGCATGCAACCGGAAGGCCGTTTCTATCCGGCGGAGAACCCGCTTTGTCCGGAACTTTTTCCCCCTGAAAGCCGCATCACAGCGCTCCACCCACAGCTGATGTAGAGCAATCGAGGTGATCGTGGCCTCCGGAAAAGCCGTGCTGGACCCCGCCTTCCGGAACAGCAGATCCCCCAGGGATTCCACCGCTCGTGAGCTGTTCATCAGGCGGAGCGTTTTTTGGAGCGCGGAGGTGACTGTCTGGATCTTGGGGCAGCTGTAGAGGCAGTGTTCGAGGGTTTCAACATCCCCACAGTACGGGCAGGTCGGTCTGCTGCTCAAAAAAGCAACTCTCTCCCCCACTTGCAAATTCAGGTTATGGATGCGCAGCAAAACGTCCCTCGGTCTACTAGGGACAACCAGAGAATCACGGATGGCGATGGTCTTTTTTCAATCAATCTTTCCACTCCATCTGCCCTTCCACAGTAGCTGCTTCGCAGATGGCTTTTGCCCCTCTTTCCACAGTAGTTTCAACCGCTTCAGTGGCGCAATCCCCCCGTTCTCAAAGATGGGGAAGTCCGTGAGTTTGCGCCCCGCCGAATGATATACCCGCCGAGAGCCAGCCGAGTTGGGCGCACACATCCCCTGACTAGGTGCGCTGAGCAGCAATTCTTTCCATTTCTGTGGCACAGCTTCAATCGCCCTCCTCGCCAACCTAGCCGGTCCCTTTCTGCCAAGCTCCTTTTCCAGAGTAGCCAAGCCTTTCAGCTCCAGAGCACCGTTGCTCCCAAGCTTGGTCAAATCCCCCAGTCGTTTTTCCCAGAGAGGTTTCGCATCTTGCTGACCACCGACCGGCGTGGTACCCTTCAGCAGAATCCGCTTGTTGAAGACAATCCGCTCACTTGCCACAGCTTCCTGGGTGTTTGCTTCAGGAATATTCCCCAGCGGCGTCTTCATGAAAGTTTCGCACGCCACCTTCCACCGAACGCTGTTCCCCTCCCAGTGTTTCAGCAGCTTCTCATGGGCGAAGAACGTTTCGATGCCCATGGGCAGATCAGCCGCACGCGTCATCAGATGCCGTTTCAGCTGATTAGTCTCCACCGCCATCAGGCCTACCCTTCTCGCCGTCAAACATGCTAAAACGATCCCCTTGTCGTGATCCGACGACGTTGGGTCGTCGTGTTCCGTTGTTGACCAGGTCAAATCGCTCCGCGGCCGATATGATTTCGCTGTAGCTGCTGCAATTCGCTGCTGCAACCTGGCGACGAATGTCGTTTTTCAGCCCCGCGATGTAGGACTGAAATTTTTCACCCTCGGTAATGTCGGGAACGCGATTGTAAAATTCTTCCATCTGCTGCGTGTATTGCGCGACACTCCCGTATTGCCGGTGGTGATGTAATTTTTCGCGTGCAATGTAAGTAGAATTAATCGGCTCAAAACGTTTGAGCAGGTCTGCCCGGAACTGCTGCCACGTGGCTTTGCCCTGGAAAATTCTACTGTTGCTTCCGAGCCACTCGAGAGCTGGACCGCGCATTAACGTTGTCGCGAGACGATTTTTTTTTTCTCGCCGTCGTACTCCGTCGTCGACCATCCGATCGCCGCGAAATAAATTTCGATCGTTACGAGCCATCGCCTGACGTCGGATTTCCTGTCGCTGGGGTCGAACGAATCCGGCGAGCGAAGTTTCGGAACCTCAAAGTGACGCTGCGACTGCTGCGAAGTCGCCGAAGCAGGAATGTTCATGGTCGTGAGGAGCTGCGTAACGCGCTGCAGTTCGTTTCGCAGCTGCTCGTTCTCCAATCGCGATTGTTCGGTCGTCGCTCGCATCTCCGCTTCCATCTTGGCGATTTGCGCGAAGAGCTGCTGCGTAATGTCGTTGGTCGCCGACGAACCCATCCTGTTCAGAAACCACGCGAGGGGGTTAATTCGAAATCGCGGAACTGGTGCTTACCAGAAATCGGCGTCGAATTGGTCGCCCCCGGCGGTTTTTCGAGGCGATTTTTTCCGCGACCGCTGCTTAGCCGAGAGTTGTCGAGTGAGAACGGCTCTGATTACCAAGTGTCACAGGATCGAATTCTCATTCGAAAACGTGTCACTAAAATTGAATACAAGGCGTTTTTATACTCGGAAATTATAAGGATATGAGATAAGACGAACATTCGGGAACACACCCTTTCCCGATGCCACAATCACAAGTGCGCACAAGCACACAAGGCTATTGGCACTTGGGATTACGCCCAGATTACACCGTATACACCACTGTCGGCGCTGGCGGTGCCGTATAGTAAATGTGTCGGTGGGAAAAATAGGAAATAAGTGAAATAAAGAGAAGGCTCTAGAAAATAGAATAGTAGGCCGATTGAGATGAAATAAAGACCAGAATAAAGAGGAGAAAAATTAGAATAAGATAAAGAGAAAATATAATAATGAGAAATATAATAACGGGAACGTCCTCTCACAGTCTTAGTCGTACCGGTCGTCGTGTTCCTCGTCCGCGTCAGCCGGCTGTCCCCGGCACACGCCTTGTAGCCCTGCGTCAATCCCCTACTCCGGAGCGTACTCCTCTTCCGTCTCCCCCTGCGTCCTCTTTGCCTGACGTCGCGGACCCTGAGTCTGACCGGTTTCGTGCTGAGCACCCTACTGTCACACGTCTGCTAGCCACTGTTGTCACTGACCCGTCGTTTGAGTCTGCTGCTGCGTCTGCCCTGGTCGCTGAGCTTGTTGACTTTGCTGCTGCCTGTCGTCTCGACTACGCTGCTAGCCTTGTTGCTGAGTCTGAGTCTGTCTATCCTCCGTCCGTCGGGGGTGAGTGTGCTCTTGGCACGGACGTCCTTGAGGACAGGCACGAGGACCTTGAGTGTCTTGCAGCCGCTGCGCCTCATCTCGTGGCCATGCTGCTTGCCCCTGAGGGAGACCCGGATGCTATAGACATCCCCACACCGCGCTCTTACGCTGAGGCGATCGCGGGTCCCTAATCCTCTCAGTGGCAGGCAGCCATGGACGCAGAGATGGCATCCTGGAAGTCCACAGGCACTTACGTCGATGACGGTTCCCCCCCGGGGCGAACATTGTCGATGGCATGTGGATTTTCAGGGTGAAGCGGCCGCCGGGTTCTCCGCCTGTCTTCAAGGCGCGTTACGTTGCTCGAGGCTTCAGTCAGCGAGAGGGAGTTGACTTCTTCCAGACCTTCTCCCCTACCCCGAAGATGACTACTCTTCGGGTGCTGCTGCACGTTGCCGCTCAGCGTGACTACGAGCTTCACTCTCTTGACTTCAGCACAGCTTTCCTACAGGGCAGCCTGCACGAGGAGATCTGGCTGCGCCGCCCACCTGGCTTCACTGGGACGTTCCCTCCTGGTACCCAGTGGAGCCTCCGCCGGCCAGTCTACGGTCTCCGCCAGGCACCCCGTGAGTGGCACGACACACTGAGGACTACCCTTGCGGCTCTTGGGTTTGCGCCTTCGACTGCTGACCCTTCACTGTTTCTACGCACCGACACTTCGCTGCCGCCGTTCTATATCCTCGTGTACGTCGACGACTTGGTCTTTGCTACTGCTGACACTGAGGCCCTCGCCCTGGTGAAGTCCGAGCTGCAGAAGAGACACACGTGCACAGACCTGGGTGAGCTGCGCAGCTACCTTGGCTTGCAGATCACCCGGGACCGAGCACGCCGCACCATCACACTGACTCAGTCACACATGGTGCAGCAGGTCCTTCAGCGCTTCGGCTTCACCTGGTCCTCAGCACAGGCCACTCCTCTGGCTATAGGTCACTCGCTCTCAGCTCTGCCTTCGGATGAGTCCGTAGAGCCGAGTGGTCCTTACCCAGAGCTAGTGGGCTGCCTCATGTACCTGATGACTTGCACTCGTCCTGACCTTGCGTACCCTCTTGGCCTTCTGGCTTGCTACGTGGCTCCTGGTCGGCACCGAAAGGTGCACTGGGATGCTGCAAAGAGGGTACTGCGCTACTTGTGCAGTACATCGGGCATGGGGCTCGTGCTTGGAGGACGGCGAGAGGTGGTCCTCACTGGGCACTCAGACGCTTCTTGGGTTGACGACCAGGCTACGCAGCGGTCGTCACAGGGTTACACTTTCAGCCTTGGCTCTGGTTCTGTTTCTTGGCGTTCTACTCGCTCGTCTTCTGTTCTCAGCTCCAGTTGTGAGGCTGAGATCTACGCCACCGCCATGGCTGCTCAGGAGTTACACTGGCTCACCTACCTGCTGACCGACCTAGGAGAGCGGCCTCGTTCTCCTCCAGTGCTGTATGTCGACAACAAGGCTGCCATTGCCTTGTGTGAGGAGCACAGACTGGAGCACAGAACGAAGCACATCGCTCTACGGTACTTTCTGGCTCGAGAGTTGCAGCAGCGAGGTCAGCTTCGTCTTGCACACGTGGCCACTCGGGCCAACACTGCTGATATATTCACCAAGGCACTTCCGTCTGGTGATCATCAGCGCTTTTGTACTTTGTTAGGCCTTGTGCCTACGTTTCCACACTTGCTGTAGTCTTTTGTGTGTACTGTGCTCTATATTTATACCTGCATGCTTGCTCTTGCTAGGTATTGATCACTGTACTGCTCTTGTTGCTTATATATATCTCTGCATGTGGACTGGCCTTGCGGCCCTTTGCTTGTGCTCAGACTGTGTGGTGACGTTGAGATCCACCCTGAGCTTGCTTTGCATCTCTTGACTGGTCGTGTGACCCCTTGTTCTCCCCCACTTTGCCTATGGGGGTGTGTCAAACATATATGCTGCATATTGTCTAGGCTGTAGTGGGGTAGCCCATATGGGGTACAACACAATTAGGGTTTACTACTTGTACTCCTGCATGCTGTTAGTTCATCATCCCTGCTGCTAGATTCTAACACTCTCCTTGTCGCACATGACTCCACCCCAAAGAACAGCAGGCCAATTTGCTCCGTGCCAGCAAACAAATTGTGACACGACTCTCCGAGGAGTGTGCAGTGCAGTCCTCATCGGGTTGAGTGACGTATAGCTCACGAGCCTTGTCGCTACGCCATCAGCCGAGAGCCTTGAAGAGTCGATCGGGAACACCCACGTCAACTGCCACAGTGGCCGCTGCTTTGCGGAAAGAAAGTGTGCCGACGGCATTCGGGTTGAGGCCGACCCGACAGAATGCCTCGCGACACCAGCTTCTAACCGTGGCATATGAGGGGGATCGTTCCGATGGCGAAGCGCGAGCATTAGGCGGGAACACCCTGATCAGGGCGCCTAATGTCTGTGAAGAAAATCCGGCGAGGAAAAGAAATTGTTGCATGCGGGCGACTGAGCAGAGGAGGCTGCAACTGGAACCCAGGCACCTGATCCAGCCTGATCCGTTTTGGATCGGGGAATGAAGAGCCACATGCAGTCACGGTCGAATTCGATCTGGTGCCACTGGAGGGCGATCAGGTCGGAGAAGCGCAAGAAGGTCGCGAACATTAAAAGGGGTATGAGACCGCGCTGGAATGTGGCAGGATCCGACGACGCGAAATAGATGTCGCATATGTCGTAGATCTTTGCAGGGGGTATCGGTTCCTTTGCCAGTGAGGGCTTGCCGCAGTGGCGCTGCGCATACTCTCGCACTTGTGAAGAAAGTGGTCCTCGAATAGGAGAAGGGCAGCCGACCAACCAATGGGCGCAAGAGATAGCGGAGCAAGCGGATCGCACGGCCGATACGGTCGCGCCCCTTCGGATCGAGTGTAGTAGGAAAAGGGCTGTTGTCAGGTCAGTGGCGGGGAGGAATGGCAGCGAATGCTCGTGGCAAAAGGCGTGATATTGTTGCCAGTATGGTTCGTATGTGCGAATGGTCGATTGAGCGCGCAAGTCGATCGTGAGTGTCAAGAGATCCATCATCAAGCGTCCAATGTAAGATCCTGCACGTTTACATGACTATGCATTAGTATATGTCAAACGGAGTGCATACATGTGCGAATGAGGAATACCGGCACCACTAAAGGCCTGAGGATCGCTACCAACACCTAGACATACGGAGCCGTGGGAGAGATACATGCTCCCGCATACATCATTCGCCCACGCAGTGCCATTCGGGCGCAGCAGCGGCCACCAAAACGAGCTAGGCCACTCCAGGATCACAAGAGTTATCGCCGTTCTAGAACAACGGGCGTGAGCAATAACCGCTGGGATTAGGGGCGGTGGGGGAAAGGCATAGCAGTTCTCTCCTGTCCAACTGAGAGAAAATGCATCTTGTGCGACAGCGTCTTTATGAAAGTTAAGGGAGCGAAAACGGGACAGCTGTGCGTCGAACGACGACGAGAACAAGTCGATAGTGTGTGGCCCCCAGCGACGCTCGAGTAATTGAAACCATGTCCGCGCGAGACAATAGTCATCATGAAGTTCGATTTTTGAGAGCGCGTCGGCCTCGGTGTTGAGCTCCCGAGGGATCCACTGTGCCGTGAGTCGAATCTTATGGCGCACGCAAAGCGTGATGATGGCGCGACAAATTAGGGTGAGTTCCGCGTGGCGCGAACCACCCTTCTTTAAGATGTAGTAAGCTGCCTGGCTGTCACTTCGAAGCAACACATGTGATCGCCGAATCTCGCGGCTGAAAGAAGCTAGGGCCCAAAGAATCTTAGCGAGTTCACGTAGCGTGCTTGAGGCGGCTGATAGCGTGCGAGGAAATGGAGAAGAGCTTGAGCCGGCACGACCATCCGGCGTGGAATAGCAACTTCCCCAAGCATGGTCGCTTGCATCCACATACATGACCACGTCGTAAATGTGCGGATTATGGAAAGAAGAGCCATTAAAGACATCGAACTGAGTCAGCCAAAATCTCAGCTCGTCCACCGACTCCGGTGTTAAGTGGATGGATTCCCCCCAAGATTGGCACGCACTGATTTGAGAAAGCAGATGATGGGAGAAGGCACGAGCGAAGGTGCCAAGTGCCAGCGCCATAGAGGCTAACATGCCTGCCACTCTAGCCACTCGGCGAACTGGGGTACGACGGCCCTGCGTGCTGATTCGGCACAAATGGTCGAGTTCCTCGAACAACCGGCCTCGGCGGCTAGCATCGACAGAGAAGGAGGAGGTGCGAGTGTCCAGCATGAGGCCAAGGAATTTGAGCCGTTGCGAGGGCTCGAGCTGTGATTTCTCAATATTGACGACAAAGCCGGCAGAGTTGAGATCATCTAGGATGACGGCTCGTGTTTCGATAGCCTCAGCCCAAGTGGCACTGATGAATAAGAGATCGTCCACGAAAGGGATTAACCGAATTCCGTTGCTGCGCCAACGCTTAGCAAGTTGCTTGATTAGCTGCGTGAAGACGAATGGAGCTGTGGCGAGCCCAAAGGGCAAGGACAAGAATTGATATTTTTGACCTTGCAATGAAAATCCGAGGAACCGCCAAAATGATGGGTCGATGTCCACGTGATGATAGCCCGACTTAAGGTCTATTGTAAACAGCCATTCACCCTGACGCACCAGGTCGGGTACCCGATTAAGTCCCTCATACCGAAAACGAGGAATGGAGAGGAATGAATTTACATGGCGAAGGTCGAGAATGAGTCTTTTCTTAGAAGGCTGGACGATCACGTTGAGTGGGCTAATACAAGTAAGTGGCGTGCCAGCTGGGACATTACGTGCTGCGCCGGTGGCGAGAAGGTCGGCCATTGCTTCAGCTGCAAACGCTGTATGCTGTAGAGCGCCCGCGTGATTTGGGGCATGGTGAGGGGTAGGTTCGCGAGATCTCCATGGCAGGCGATACCCCGACACGACGACTGATAAGACGAACCGACTCGTGCACCAAGAATTCCACCACATAGAACAAGCTCGCAAGCGTCCTTGCATACGTCTCACAACAGCGCGAGATTCATTCGCGTTGGGCATGTAGCCAGATTCTGGTGAGGCATAGAATGGGACAGGAGTGGAATGTCATGAGTAAGCAAGCGGATAGTTATATAGTTCCACGACAGTCTACAATAACGTGCGATGTGCTATAACCGTGGTCGAGCGATGATACGACGCAATGCCGGCGCCTATGCATTCATTATGCACGCTCTTCTTTCCTCTCTTTCGTTGCTTCTTTCATTCTTTCCTTCTCTCTTTTATGGCTCTTTTTTTTTTTTTTTTTGTCATGAACAATGACGCACAAGTGCTACATTGCTTCAAGTGGGGTGAAAACCCCCATTTTTATTTTTATTTTTTTTTGTCTTTCTTCTCTCTCTCTCTCTCTCTCTCTCTCTCTCTCTCTCTCTCTCTCTCTCTCTCTCTCTCTCTCTCTCTCTCTCTCTCTCTCTCTCTCTCTCTCTCTCTCTCTCTCTCTTTTTGGTGGGGTATGTGATCCCCATATGCTTTTGGGGATAATAAAAGCTGTATCTTTGTAAGATATATATATCTCTCTCTCCCTCCCTCTTTCTATCTTTTTTTTTTCATTATAGTGATAACATAACAACGATCTCTTTTGACAAATTTCAATACTAAACAATCTTAGAGGGTTGATTAGCCCCTTGGTCGCGTTGTGGGCAATCGGCTATTCCGTGGTCGGGCTCTCGGCAATAAAAGCACCGCCCATCGCCATCCCTACGCCAAGTCCAATGGCGTTCCCCTTGGCCGCGGTTGCGAGGTGCGGGGTTGGGGCGAGAGGAGGTGGTGGACCGGTGAGGCCTCTTTTTGCTTGCCGCTACAATTTGTGTGGCGGCCTTGACATTCTTATCCTCCACCACCTCACCATACTTAATCTTTAAGGCCATATTGGCCACCTCAAAACCGCGTTGATCCGCGGTAAATAAAAAATGAATATATTTTCTTCCGTTTCATCAACAATCTGCTGCAGGTACTCGCCAAGTTGCTCGCCGCCGTGAGAGGGTAAAATGGAAATAGCGTGTTGTGCAATCGCTTGAATGCGTTCGAAACTAAAAAGTTGCGTGCGAATGCCGTCACTTTTAACAAGGGAGGAACGCAGTTGAGGGCGTGCAGGAGGGATAGGGGCAAGATTGATAGGCGCAGAGTTGGGTTTGAGTCTAACAATATTACCTTCGTCGAGGTTCTCGGCGTTTGCGCGATCATCGTCGTCGACGCGCTCGTGATTGAGAGGAGGAGGAGCACGAGGACGAGGTGCTGCTGCAGCCGCCGGACGAGAGTTTTCAGGCGCTGGCGCCGGGTCGCCGGTGTTGTTGCGTTGAAGCGCCGCAAGAAGACTGAGAGCGTGCCGAATCGCCTCGTTGTTGTTTGCTTCCGCTCCAATATTAACTTGAGTATAACGTGCAGAATTGATTTCTGCAGTGCGCCTCTCCGTCGATGCGCTGGATCTTGCTGTAACGCGTTCGCCGGCGGTTTCAGCGAAAATTCGCCTCAGATGTTGCTGGCTGGCGGGGTCAAGGCGAGCAATGATGTCGGCGATTTCCGCGATCCCTTGCTGATTGCGCGTATCCTGCTGCTCGCCCTGATTCTCGCGACAATTTGTAGAATCGGGGCGACGGTCGTCACGCGCCTGGTCTCGATCAGGGCTGTCGATTGGTCCCAGGCCAAAACTTGAGAGGCTGAGGTCCCTGGATTCCAGGCCTGAAATTACCGGGAAGTGGCCTTTTCCAACCCTTTAAGCGTCCGGGAAAGCACTCAACTCAGAACTTGAATTCAGGGCTACACAACAACATTCAGAGTAGTAATCACTATAACATTTCAGCCACTATTATCTTGAAACTACTACCTAGTACCACCTACCTACCCACATTCTCAACAATGAAATCTAAGTGGCAGGCCTGCGCCTCCTCTCCCCATCAAAGATCTGGTACACACCTGCCCAGTCCACGTCGTGATCTAGCATCTTCATGGTCATAAGTTCGGACAGCCTAACGTCGCTGAGAGCACACCTATCCCACGTCTTGATAATGTTTTGCCTAGAAAAGCCCCTCTCGCACTCTACTGTGCTGAGAGGCAAGACAGAGATAGCACGCCATAGCTTTACAAAATAGGATGGGTGGGTGGGTGGGTGGGTGGGAAAGGAAAGGGGGAAAGGGGGGGGGGGGGTAGGAAGTGTTGTGGAAGTTCCGGAGAAGGCCCAAAACTTCCACGGGGAATCAGGGAACCGCTCTCAAGTGCCCCCTGTAAGAATCAGGGGAAGGCCCAGCCCTCGCCCGTGAGAATTCAGGGCTCCCCAAAAAACCAATCCTGCGAATTCGGAACCTGGAGCAAAGCCAGACCTTAATGTTCAGGGCATTAAGGCCATATGCCCTTGAATCGACAGGCCTGGTCTCGATTCTGACGCTCCGTGCGCAGATTCTCGCAATCTGCACGTGCAGAATCGCGATCGCGATCTGCCCGAGCAGAATCGCGCTGATTGCGATCTGCTCGGGCAGATTCGCGATGATTGCGATCTGCCGGCGCAGGACCGCGATCATTACGGTCCTGCGCCTGAGCTACAGTGGCCGGCCGCACTGGGGCGTTTTCGCCATGCTCGAGCTGTTCGCCAGTTGCACGTGGGGCTCGCCCTTCGACGTGAAACCCGGGGGGGCCGCGGTCGTTACCACCATTTCGATTTGTTCCGTTGGCAATGACGCCAGATGCGCGAACGGAAGGTTGACGCGCACTGTTGAGAAGCTCCAACGCAGTAACAGCCGCATTTCCTCCAGTTCTTGGAGATCGGGAACGCTCGCGGTGGGAGGAAGAAGCCCCATCTTCCTCACGTTGTGGGGAGGCACGCCTTCCACTGCTCCGTGTCACCATTCTTGGAGCAGGAGGTCTTCCCGCTGCAGCGGAAATGAAGCCACTTGCCATAGTAGAAAGCCTTACGTTTAAAACGTCAGAAATGAGAGTGCTCCTATGCCTAGTCCAAGGCATAGGAGGTACAAGGGTTTCGAGAGTGTGCTGGTGGTAAGCAAATCAAGATCTAGAAAATGCAAATGAGACTAGGTGGCAGGTCTGAGAGACCTGCCGGAATGTCAAGGAGTTTGTCTCCTTTACAGCAAACTCCTCTACTAGTGGAATCACAATCTTCATTTTTTTTTTAACTTAAAAAAATTTACATATTGTGCTAGGTCTTCTGCTGCATCCTCCAAATAGCCCCACCGCTGCACCTTTTCCTTATGAAATGGCAATCCACGCATTCGCTCCCTCGTTTTTTATGCTGGCGTTTCAGGTCGACATGAAGGTGAGGGAAGGCGAAGGTAGAGGAGAGGGCATTTCCACAGGTGTTGCCGTGCCGACACTCCACCCTCCTTCGACAGCGAGCCAGCATAACGCCTCTTGAGGCTTACCATTTTACGCAGTTCAAGAACCGCGCTTCGGCATCAAGATTTTCCCTCATTGTGTGCTTTTACTACATCCTTGCACGTAATTCAGTGCCCCCCAGCATGTTACCACTGCTTCTTCAGCTCGAATGTCTAATCAACTCAATCTTTGTCCTTGAACCGCTTTTTACCGCCAGTGGCGGCACGCACGAATGAATCATTGCATAGACAGTCTTCGAAGCGCGACAGGAAGAAGAAGGTAGCGAACACGGTAAAATCGTAATTGTGAGGTCGGGACTCCCGTCTTCTGTGTTTATGCGTTCGTCATGTCTGTTGCAGAGTGATGGCGGCGTTCAGTCCTTACTCAAGCTCTGTAGACTGAAGTAGGCATTCAAACCGCGGACTCCTAGCTTTGCGGTAGGAGAGATTTATTTCGTACGTGTAACGGTCTTCACTTTCGCGGATCGCAACGCGTTCGCGAACAACTATCGCAGATGGAGCAATACCTGTTCCATACGTAAACAGCAAAACTAAAGCCAGCGCCAGCAGAAGTGTAACTGTACATATTAACAGCAATAACCGTCAAGTTGGAAAAATGGGCTTAGATTCACATATTTCAAGGCTTGGCCGTTTTTCCCAGCTTATCGGGCTGGTGGTTGTGGAGGCCGGCTTTCATATCCTTCTTGGGAGTCCCTGTGTCGGGCAGCAGGGATTTGACCCATCTCAAGGTGAGGATACGGTAGGTTCTCTTCAGATTTGTGGTTGAACTGTCCTACCCCTAAGATCCTCATCGGAAACGTAGTCAAGAAAGGTGTTACGAGTGCGTGGGTTTCATGAACGAGATGAAACCACAGAACTCACTGTGAAATGTCTAAAACGGGAATAAAATAGGCACGAGTGAGGTAGGTGAGGGCCTCGGGCAAACGAGGCTCGGAAAGGTGGCGAATGGTGCGGTGGCGCCTCGGGAGTGGTTCGGGGCGAAATAGTAGGCCGAACCCAACTTACGCGAGACCCTCGGAAGATCGCCGATATTGAGAGCCTACAGAAATAATTGTAATTCCTTACAAAAGGCATTAAAAAACTGTACAAATAGGTTGCAGAATTAGCTACATTTACCTTCATTCAAAAAATTTACAGATAACTATATGAAAGAAAATTGGTATGAAAGCATGTTTACACCACCCACGAAATATTTCAGGTGTCATGCTGACGGCTCTTCTCTTGGTAATGCCCCCTGATTTTCCCTAGTTCCCCCGCTTCTAGAGTGCGAGCGCGAATGGGGTCTCAACTTCAGCGGATGGCGCAACCTTGAACAAGCGGACTGCATGCGGGCCGAGGGGCTGAACTGCGACTCTAACGGGATGGTGGGAGCTTTGTGAGTGCTGACGTGGCACCACAGAGCTCTGCTTGCTAATTCCTCCAACACTCTGATCGCACCCCTCTATGACTCTGTCTCCCTGTTTCCATAAACCCAAACTGACATCACATCGTTCTCATTATCTTGCTGCTCCCTCCTGTTTTTCTTCTACTCCAGCTTTAAGTCATTGCACCAATCCCCCCCCCCTTCTATTAATCCACTTCCCATCCCCTCCCTCCCCTCCTCCCTCCTCCCTCCTCCTCCCCCCCTCCCCCTGTACTGTTGTTGTTGTTGTTGTTGTTGTTGTTGTTGTTGTTGTTGGTGTGTGTGTGTGTGTGTGTGTGTATGTGTGTGTGTGTGTGTGTGTGTGCTTCCCCAGAATTCTCAAATCTATTGGGCTAGAAGGATCTATTCCATCTGCTATTGGACAGCTCGTGCATTTGAGATACTTGTAAGCTCTCTCGAAAGCACCTGAGGTTTCCTGGGATGTTGTCTGATGCATCCTTGGGCATCCCTGTTCTGGGCTTCTGCCGAAGGCCATGATATTGCTGCGGTCACCTCAATCTGCTTCCAATACCCTTTTTTTTTAGGAACAAATTCCCAACCCTGACGCATAAATATCTGAAAGGAACCTTTTATCACTACCATATCTCAAACATGCTTCTGCTGACTCAACTTACATCCTCAGTCTGTAGTTAATCATTAGGCCCCCGGCTGGTGCAATGTGGCCTCATCTTACCCCTCGGAATTATCTATTACTATGGCTCCACGCCCCGCCCCTCTTACTGTGTCACTTTGGTGCGACTTTTGAGAAATCTCAAAACTCCACGCCCCACCCCTCTTACAGTGTCATTTTATCCCCCAAAATCAATCGTTATAAGCAGGAGCCTGGGTGACAACAAGCTCACTGGATCCATCCCTGCAGCCCTTTCAACTCTTGTGAACCTGGAGTATCTGTTTGTGCTGCATGTTTCTCTGTCTGCGACTTTTTAGGCGCTTCAAAATGACTTTTGAGACGAATTTTGAGGCGCCTCAAAAGCTCACTGGATCCATCCCTGCAGCCCTTTCAACTCTTGTGAATATGGAGTATCTGTTCATGCCGCATGTTTCTCTGTATTGGGCTTATGCAGTCTCGGTTGAGCTTACAGTTTGCGGTCTCGGGTGACTTTCCAGTTGGCTTTTTGAGTCGGCAAGTCAGCTCTGTTGAGTGCACCAGGGCAGGCAGCAATCTTCTTTAAATGAGTATGTATTTTGAGACGTCTAAAAAACTTACCCATTTCAAGTCAGCTCTGTTGAATACACCAGGGCAGCATTCCTTCTTCAGGGACCTCCTTCAACCTATACTGTCGGTCCCTGGACTCTCGGGCCCACTACAAGCTGTGCTTTATCCTCTTGCGCGCTATCTTCTCTTTGGGCTATCTCCTTACGCCGAAAGGCGTGCGACCAATCATCAAAGCACCCAACCGTCCCATTCTCCTCCCGTCTCTCCGTCCCCCCTCCCATCATCCCTCACTCTTCTCCTCAGTACCACTGAGGCTTCTCAGCTCGTGCCCTGTACCACCTTCATTCCGTATCTTTCCTCCCAACCCCCCCCACCACCCCTCCCTCTCCTCCCCAATATCACTCACCCAGGCATCTCAGCAAGAACCAGCTCTCGGGTTCAATACCCACCGCCGTCAGTTGTCTCTCCTCCCTCACCTTCCTGTAAGCCATCCTCCATCCATGTGTAAGTACGCCACTTGTGTAGAAAGATCAGCTTCAGGTGTTGTCCGAATCCTTCTCTTGCTCTTCTCCATCTTCCGTTCTGCCGTCTTCCCTCCCTTCTGACGCTTTGGCTTGCTTTACCTTCCTTGGGATGGCTCTCTCTCACCTCTCTCTTCCTCAGTCACTCATGTCTCCTAATTTGTGAGAGGCTCCCTCTCCCACCTAATCTTGTGAGAGATTCCCTCTCCCACCTGAGCATAACTGCCATGAGCGGCTGGTTACCTGGCTGGGTAGCCTGATAGGCAACAACACTCCACTAATTGAGCAAACAGACAGGAGAAGGTGAGATGTACGCTAGCGGGTCAATCTTACGGTAAACCAGTCTCGGAGCGCACATGGAATTGAGGCAGTGTTTCACCTTCTGATTGGCTGTTGCGATTGTTTCCCCTTGGATTCTTCCCTCCTTCGTCCCCCCGTCCCTCCCAACTTCTCCTTGGCATCGCTTACAAGTGGGAGGTATGCTCGCGAATACTGCAACAACACCCTTTTCAAGCTATTAGCGTGAATATATCTGACGAATCTGTATACTCTGTGACAGAAATAATGCACTAATCTATATTTTTTTAGATTTCTCAAATACACTCTGTGACAGAGCTAATTTACGTATGTGCATCGCACATCATTGGGTACCAATTCATTTCTCGTCTCGTCCATCTCCCTTCATCCCCTCCCCACCAACACCCAACCGATCCCTCCCTATGCTTCTCACCATGACCCACCGCGTCTCACTCCGCTCCCAGTGGCTTGGGATACAACAACTTATCTGGCTCCCTTCCAGAAACGATAACAACACTCTCTAACCTCAAGATCCTGTGAGCATACCTTGAAAAAACTTGCCACTTTCTCTTTCTTGTCTTAAATGCTAGGTGTGGTTAAAACGGTGGAAGGATAATGATTATCCGAACCGGCACAAGGGAAGACTGCAAAAGGTCCTATTCTGGTTTATGATGAGTCCTCATGCTTTCACCCTTGCGTCAACCCTTGTGTCACCCGTTGTGTCACACTTGATGTCATCCATTGTGTCACCCATGTCAACCATTGTGTCACGTATTGTGACGGCCAGTGATCTCCAGCACAACAGCTTACAGGGCGACTGGCCTTCTTTCATCTCCACCATGACTTCACTCACTGCCCTATACGCTCTCTTTCTCTCCCTTTCTCTCATTTTCTCGCGCTTTATATTCTATCCTCTCACTTTGCCTCCCTTCTTCTCCCCTTTTCCGTTTATCTCCAATTCATTCCTCTTTCTTCTCCACATGTTATTTCCTTTTTTTGCCGTTGTTCTCCCTTCCTCCCTTTCTCTCTATCCCACTCCCTTCTTAGACTTATTCTAACTTGAAAGCTTGTATTTTATACTTCTCCCCATTCATCAACATATAATCCCTCCCTCCCTCTCTCCCTCCCTCCCTCCCTCCCTCCCTCCTTCCCTCCCTCCCTCCCTCCCTCCCTCCCTCCCTCCCTCCCTCCCTCCCTCTCTTCCTCCCTCCCTCCCTCCCTCCCTCCCTCCCTCCCTCCCTCCCTCCAATCCTCCCTCCCTCCCTCCAATCCTCCCTCCCTCCCTCCCTCCCTCCCTTCCTCCCTTCCTCCCTCCCTTCCCCTCTCGCTCTCTCCTCTCCGTCCACTCACAAGCGATCTAAGCCACAACAACTTGTCAGGGTCCCTGCCAGCCTCTGTCACCGCGCTCACTAACCTCTATGTCCTGTAAGAGCAGCGCCCCGTGAATTCTTACTGTTAATCTCTATGTCACATCTGACTCTCAGGGTCCCTACCAGTATCTCCATCACCACACTCAATAACCTCTCTGTCCTGTGGGTACCCAACTCTACGGTTGTCACTTTGAGAATTCTCCTTTCAGACTCCGTTATTCTCTTTGCAAACCCTTAATGCCTCTCTGCCATCTCCCTCCCCTCCACCCATTCTTGGTAACTCGCTGTTTGCCTAACCACCACCCACTACCAGTATCCCCCCCAATCCACCACCATAAAACTTTTTTTTTCTTCTTTTTCTTTTTTTCTTTGTAACCACCCTCTCCCTTTAGTCCTCTCCGCCCATCCACCATTATTTATCCAAATAAAAATATGCTTTGTAGCCATTCTCTCCCGTTGTTCCCCACCCTACCATCCACCTCCATCTCTTTCACTTGCTGCCAGCAACGTGAACAGCAACAGGCTCACAGGTCACCTCCCACCATCGCTCGCCTCTCTCACCAACCTGCAGTGTCAGAAATAACTGAGCAGGAATGGATTGAACTAGCACATAGTTTGGTACAAGTAGGAAACCCTAACTTTCAGTACCCCCTAAGGTGTAACCCACTACAGCCTACATAATATAAGCATGCAATGTTTGACACACCCCCATAGGCGCAGTGGGAGACAACCACAGGGTCACAAGACCAGTCAAAGCAAAGCAAAGCAAGCTCAGGGTGGATCTCAAGGATTCCACACAAATTCCGAGCACAAGCAAGCGGTCACAAGACCAGTTCACATGCAGGTTTATAACAAAGCAAGAGATACAGTGATCACAACCTAGCAAAAGTAAACAAGTAGGCATATATATATAGTGATCACAGTACAAGCAAGGTCAAGAGGTAAGCAAGTGAGGCCCAGTAGGTACAAGGCCTAGCAGAGTGCAAAAGCGCTGATGGTCACAAGGCTGAAGTGCCTTGGTGAACACATCAGCAGTGTTGGCCTCCGTGGCCACGTAACGCAGACAAAGCTGACCACGCTGCTGCAGCTCTCGAGCAAGGAAGTACCGCAGAGCGATGTGCTTCGTTCTGTGCTCCAGTCTGTGCTCCTCACACAAGGCAATGGCAGCCTTGTTGTCGACGTACAGCACTGGAGGAGAACGAGGCCGCTCTCCGAGGTCGGTCAGCAGGTAGGTCAGCCAGCGTAGCTCCTGAGCAGCCATGGCTGTGGCGTAGATCTCAGCCTCACAACTGGAGCTGAGAACAGAAGAAGAGCGAGTAGAACGCCAAGAAACTGAGCCAGAGCCAAGGCTGAAGGTGTAACCCTGGGACGACCGCTGAGTAGCCTGGTCGTCTGCCCAAGAAGCGTCTGAGTGCCCTGTGAGAACAACCCGGTCTCGCCCTCCAAGCACAAGCCCCATGCCCGACGTACTGCACAAGTAGCGCAACACCCTCTTAGCAGCATCCATGTGCTCCTTCCGGTGACGGCCAGGAGCGACATAGCGTGCTAGGATGCTAAGAGGGTATGCAAGGTCAGGTCGAGTGCAGGTCATCAGGTACATGAGGCAGCCCACAAGCTCTGGATACGGGCCACTCGGCTCTACGGACTCATCCGAAGGCAGAGCTGAGAGCGAGTGACCGGTAGGCAGAGGAGTGGACTGAGGCGAGGAGTACGTGAAGCGGAAGCGCTGGAGAACCTGCTGCACCATGTGTGACTGAGTCAGGGTGATGGTGCGCCGTGCTCTGTCCCGGGTGATCCGCAAGCCAAGATAGCTCGTCAGCTCACCCAGGTCTGTGCACGTGTGTCTCCTCTGCAGCTCCGACTTCACGTGAGCGAGTGCCGCAGTGTCAGCAGTGGCAAAGACCAAGTCGTCGACGTACACGAGGATGTAGAACGGCGGCAGCGAGGTGTCGGTGCGTAGAAACAGCGACGGGTCAGCAGTAGAGGGAGCGAACCCAAGTGCCGCAAGTGTCGTCCTCAGTGTGTCGTGCCACTCACGTGGCGCCTGGCGGAGACCGTAGACCGGCCGCTGAAGCCTCCACTGGGTGCCAGGAGGAACTGACCCAGTGAAGCCAGGGGGGCGACGCAGCCAGATCTCCTCGTGCAGGCTGCCCTGCAAGAAAGCAGTGCTGAAGTCAAGAGAGTGAAGCTCGTAGTCGCGGTGAGCGGCTATGTGCAGCAGCACCCGAAGAGTAGTCATCTTCGGGGTGGGGGAGAAGGTCTGAAAGAAGTCTACTCCCTCTCGCTGACTGAAGCCTCGAGCCACGTAGCGCGCCTTGAAAACAGGCGGAGAACCCGGCGGCCGCTTCACCCTGAAAATCCACATGCCACTGACAATGTTCGCCCCAGGAGGGGGAACCTCGTCTACGTAGGTGCCTGTGGACTTCCAGGAGGCCATCTCTGCGTCCATGGCTGTCTGCCACTGAGAGGAGTAGGGACCCGCCATCGCCTCAGCGTAAGAGCGTGGGGTCGGGATGTCTGGTGCATCCGGGTCTCCCTCAGGGGCAACTAGCAAGGACACGAGACGGGGCAAAGCAGCAGCAAGGCAGTGGAACTCCTCCTGTCTGTCCTCAAGGACGTCCGTGCCGAGGGCACACTCACCCCCGACGGACGGAGGACAGGCAGACGCAGACTCAGACCTAGCGACAAGGCTGGCAGCGTAGTCTAGGCGACAGCGAGCAGCAAAGTCAACCAACTCAGCGACCAGAGCAGACGCAGCAGAGGACTCAAAGGTCGGGTCAGTGACAACTGTAGCGAGGAGACGCGTAACAGTGGGACTGGCAGCACGACGGGAGTCAGACTCCGGGTCAGGAAGAGTAGGAAGAGAGGACGCAGGAGGAGACGGCAGCGGGACACGCTGCGGAGCAGTGGAGGGACGCAGAGTCATGTAGTGAGTGCCAGGGACAGGAGGAGGACGCTCACGTGGGACACGACGACCAGTGCGAGCAGTACGAATAGGCGACGCAGGACGAGACTCAGGCTCACGACGCTCTGTAAGACCTCCTGTGGGACCAGCGTAAGGAGAGGGAGCAGGGAGAGGCGAGGCAGGCGGTAACTGTGACTGCGGCTGGACAGGCGGAGGACACTCTACGGAGGGAGGAGGACAAGGAGGAGGAGCCTGCCCAAGAACCTGCTGAAGGAGCGGTACGAAGTACGGTCGCGGCCGCGCAGCGTCTCCAGAAGCAGCAGGGACACCAGTGGCAGCCCCAACGCCCGAGTCCTCAGCACCAGCAGCAGCTCCAACGCCCGGGTCCTCAGCACCAGTAGGAGCTCCAACGCCCGAGTCCTCAGCACCAGCAGCAGCGCCACCGGTCGGGTCCTCAGCACCAGCAGCAGCTCCAACGCCCGGGTCCTCAGCACCAGCAGCAGGGCCACTGGTCAGGTCCTCAGCACCAGCAGCAGCGCCACCGGTCGGGTCCTCAGCACCAGCAGCAGCTCCAACGCCCGGGTCCTCAGCACCAGCAGCAGCTCCAGCCCTGTGAGACGGCCTCTCCTCTCTCTTTGCTCAAGTGAGGCGTGTCAAACATTATATATGTTGTGGTTGTTTAGGCTACAGTGGGTTAGCCTTTAGGGGGTACACAATTCTAGGGTTAGGTACTTGTACTGATTTCACTGCTAGTTCAATCATTCCTGTCCGTTCATTTCGACATGGTTTCAGAGCAGGTCCTTCGCTAGGACCATTTTTTTTAGGGCCCACCGCTACTGCCTACCTACCTACCTACCTGCGCCCTAGTGCGCCTTGTATTTCACGGCCCCCTAAGGCCCCGCGACCCGCGACCCGCCCCTTAGCGACCCGCGCGCCGCCCCTTAGCGGCCCCGTCGGCCCCGCGTTCGCCCCCTAGAGGCCCCTTACGGCCCCGCGCTCGCACCTAAAGGCCCCTTACGGCCCCGTCGCAGCCCCTTAGAGGCCCCGTCGGCCCCGCGCGCCGCCCCTTAGAGGCCCCGTCAACCCCGCGCGCCGCCCCTTAGAGGCCCCGCTGGCCCCGTCGACCCCGCGCGCCGCCCCTTAGAGGCCCCGCTGGCCCCGTCGACCCCGCGCGCCGCCCCTTAGAGGCCCCGCTGGCCCCGTCGACCCCGCGCGCCGCCCTTTAGCGACCCCCGCGCCGCCCCTTAGAGGCCCCGCTGGCCCCGTCGACCCTACCCGCTGCCCCTAACCGCCCCGCACACGACAGCGACGGCCCCGCCAAACCCAGGACGCCCGAACCGAGCCGCGCAGCCCACACCAAGCCGCGCCGCCCTAACCGAGCCGCGCCGCCCTACCTGAACCGAGCCGCGCCGCCCGTCCTGACCGAACAGCCTCTCTGGACCGAGCCGCCCTACCTGAGTCGCGCTGCCTACTACTGTTAGGGTGCACCTACTACTACTGCTCCTACTGCTACTATGGCTAGCCCTCCTGTGCTAGCTTTCGATGCTGAGGGACGTCCAGTGAAGTTTGACACCTGGCTAGATGACCTGCACCTCTTCCTACAGCTCACTGCCAAGGAGGACATCTCACTGTACGATCACGCCCTAGGCCATGCCACTGCACCTGCTACTACTGCTGACAGCTCTACCCGCTCACAGTGGCAGACTCGTGACGCCCACGCTCGCTTTGCTATTCGCAACTCCCTGCCGATAGATGAGCGCGAGCACTTTGGCCAGCACAAGACTGCACAGGAACTGTACAAAGCTGTCGTTGCCCGCTACTCCTCACCTGCCTCTGCCGCACTAGGCCGTCTCTCGCTTCCCTACCTGTTCCCCGACCTGTCCTCTTTCCACACAGTCGCTGACCTCATCACGCACCTCCGCACTAGTGAGGCTCGCTTCCGCGCCGCTATGCCTGATGAGTTCCTTGCCAAGAACCCCCCCCCGCTCTGGCTCACTCTCTACCACCTAGTCACCCGCCTCCCTGACTCTCTGCGTGCAGTCAGGGATTCCTTCCTAGCTCGCTGCCCTACTGAGCTCACCATTGCCCTCCTCGAGAAGGAACTACTTGCAGCTGAGGCTAGCATAGTCGCTGTAGGTGCCTCTCGTGGCGACCCTCGCACCCCGTTCTTTGAGGGGTGTTCTCCTTCCCCCCTTCTTCCCTCTGTCGCCTCTGCTGCTGCTGTCGACCTCCTTGGTGCTGAGAAGGTCGGGACTGCGTCTACTTCGAGCGGACGCCGCAGCGGCAAGGGCAAAGGGGGCAAGGGAGGCGGAGGTGACGGCGGGGGAGGAGGAGGTGGGGGCGGTGGCGGCGGTGGGGGTGGTGGCGGGGCTGGAGGTGACGGCGGGGGAGGAGGAGGTGGCGGCGAGTGGCAGCGGTGGGGGTGGTGGCGGCAGCGGCGGGGGAGGTGGCAGGGGCGGGGGCGGTGGTGGGGGTGGCGGTGGACGCGGCAGCGGCAGGGGTTGGGGTGGTCGAGGAGATGGGGGCGAAGGTGGTGGTCGTGGAGGCGCTAGCGGTGGCCAGAGCCAGCAGCCCACTCCGTCGCCCCAGGAAGTCCGTGAGTGGTACGCTCAGCACGGGGGGGGGGGGGGGGGGTGGCTTTACCTGCACGTATGTCATTCGCACTGGTGACCGCACTGGTCAGCCGTGTGGGGGACCACACGCTACGCAGCGCTGCTTCGCTCGCCTCAACGACGCTTGGCGTGTTCAGTTCCCTCAGGCCACTGAGCTGCCCCGCTGGGTTGATCTCCTGAAGAAGGGGATTGATATCTATGCTCTAGACTTTGATGCTATTCTCACTGCCATGTATGTGATGTCTACTAGTGGAGAGGGTGCTGAGTACCTGTGTGTTCCGCCCGACCCGGGCATTAGGACCAGTGCGTCTGCCGCTTCAGGTCCTCGCGTGTCTGCTACCTCAGGTGCTGGTGAGGCTGCTGCTCTAGGTGCTTGTGCGTCTGCGCCCCCTGGTACTGAGTCGACTGAGGCACTACACACCTTCACACTGGACTCAGGTGCTTCTCGCTGCTTCTTTCGTGACCGCACTGTCCTTGAGCCGCTTGCTCGGCCAGTTGCTGTCTCCCTTGCTGACCCCTCTGGGGGCCCGGTAGTTGCGACCCCCTCGACTGTCCTTCCTTGTCCTGCGGTCCCGTCCGGCACACTGTCAGGTCTCCACCTCCCCTCGTTCTCTACGAACCTGGTGGCAGGGTGTGCGCTCCAGGACGCGGGTGTTCACCAGTTCACCCCTGCCTACGAGCGCGTGACACACTGCACGTGTGCTCGTACGGGCCGCCACTTGGCTACCTTCACTAGGCAGCCGGGGTCGGACCTGTACACACTGACCACTGAGTCCCCTCAGGTCGCTGCGTCTGCGTCAGGTCAGCTGTCGGCCCCCTGCTCGTGTCGCTCTCTGGCGCACGAGACTGTCCTCTGGCACCACCGACTTGGCCACCCGTCTGTGCAGCGCCTTCGTGCCATGCACAAACGGGACCTTGTTGCTGGTCTTCCCAGGGTCCTCCCTCCCCTCCCACCCTCGCCTGCTCCTCCCTGTCTTCCCTGTGTCGAGGGGCGGCAGCGCGCCGCTCCTCACTCCTCGTTTCCCCCGACGACTGCTCCCTTGCAGACGCTCCACATGGACGTGTGGGGCCCAACCCGCGTCCGTGGTCAGGGCCAGGAGAGGTACTTCCTGATTGTTGTTGACGACTACTCGCGCTACACCACGGTCTTCCCCTTGCGCACCAAGGGTGAGGTCCCTGATGTTTTGATCCCTTGGATCCGCAGAGCTCGTCTCCAGCTCAGCGAGCGTTTCCACTCGGACTTTCCTGTCCTGCGCTTGCACTCTGACAGAGGTGGTGAGTTCTCCTCCGACCTCTTGGCAGCCTACTGTGCTGAGCACGGCATTGAGCAGTCGTTCACGCTTCCGGACTCTCCACAGCAGAATGGGGTTGCGGAGCGCCGCATTGGCCTAGTCATGGAGGTCGCTCGTACCTCCCTGATCCATGCGGCTGCCCCCCACTTTCTGTGGCCGTTTGCGGTCCGGTACGCTGCGCATCAGCTCAACCTCTGGCCCCGTGTCTCCTTGCCGGAGACCTCGCCCACGCTGCTGTGGACGGGGGAGGTTGGCGATGCGTCGCGTTTCCGGGTCTGGGGATCTCGAGCTTTTGTCCGCGATACGTCCGCGGACAAGCTCTCCACCCGCGCTGTTCCCTGTGTCTTCCTTGGCTTTGTCCCTGACGCGTCTGGTTGGCAGTTTTACCACGCCACCTCGCGCCGTGTCCTGTCCTCTCAGGACGTCACTTTTGACGAGTCTGTCCCCTACTACCACCTCTTCCCCTACCGCACTGCCCCGCTCCCCCCCCCGCCTCTCTTCCTCGCGCCAGGTGCTGCTGTGGTAGACCCCCTCCCCCCTCAGGGTGCCGCTCCCTCAGGTGTGTCCCAGGTAGACCCGGTTGAGCCTGTTGAGGTAGCTGTTGACTCTCGTCCTGCTGGGGGTGCGGAGCCTGGGGGTGCTGAGCCTGGGGGTGCGGAGTCTGGGGGTGCTGAGCCTGGGGGTGCGGAGTCTGGGGGTGCTGAGCCTGGGGGTGCGGAGTCTGGGGGTGCGGAGTCTGGGGGTGCTGAGCCTGGAGGTACTGAGCCTGGGGGTGCTGAGCCGCGGAGTTCTGAGTCTGGGGGTGCTGAGCCTGGGAGTCCTACACCTGGAGGAGCTCTCTCCTCGGAGCAGCTGCGTGAGTGGTACTCAGAGTACTACTGAGACTAGTGCTGGTGCCTCCCCTCCTCAGCGGGAGCTGCCCTCTCTTGAGCGGATCCGTGAGTGGTACGAGCGGCGCTGCACTCTCCGGAGTGGCGCGCCTGGTGTCGCGGACCCTGGTGCTGGAGGTGCTGCTGCTGGTGCTGGAGGCTCTCCTGGTGCTGCTGGTGCTGCGGACCCTGGAGTTGGAGCTGCTGCTGGTGCTGCGGACCCTGGAGTTGGAGCTGCTGCTAGTCCTGAGGACCCTGGTGCTGGAGCTCCTGCTGGTGCTGCGGACCCTGGAGTTGGAGCTGCTGCTGGTGCTGCGGACCCTGGAGTTGGAGCTGCTACTGGTGCTGAGGACCCGGACGTTGGAGCTACTGCTGGTGCTGCGGACCCTGGAGTTGGAGCTGCTGCTGGTGCTGCGGACCCTGACGTTGGGGCTACTTCTGGTGCTGAGGACCCTGGAGCTGGCGCTGCTGGAGCTGCTGCGGGTACTGGTGGTGTCTCTACTGGTTCTGGAGTCGCTGCGCGGCCCCGGCCGTACTTCGTTCCGCTCCTTCAGCAGGTTCTTGGTCAGCCTCCTCCTCCTTGTCCTGCTCCCTCCTTAGAGTGTCCACCGCCTGTCCAGTCACAGTCACAGTTACCGCCTGCCTCGCTGCTCCCTGGTCCTTCTCCTTACACTGGTCCCACAGGAGGTCTTACGGAGCGTCGTGAGCCTGAGTCTCGTCCTGTGTCGCCTGCGTCTCGCTCTGCGTCGCCTGTTCGTGCTGCTCGCACTGGTCGTCGTGTCCCGCGTGAGCGTCCTCCTCCTGTCCCTGGCACTCACTACATGACTCTGCGTCCCTCCACTGCTCCTCAGCGTGTCCCTCTGCCGTCTCCTCCTGCGTCCTCTCTTCCTACTCTTCCTGACCCGGAGTCTGACTCCCTTCGTGCTGCCCGTCCTACTGTCACGCGTCTCCTCGCTACTGTTGTTACTGACCCTACCTTTGAGTCCTCTGCTGCGTCTGCTCTCGTCGCTGAGTTAGTTGACTTTGCTGCCGCTTGTCGTCTAGACTACGCCGCTTGCCTAGTTGCTGAGTCTGAGTCTATCTGTCCTCCGTCCGTCGGGGGTGAGTGTGCTCTTGGCACGGACGTCCTTGAGAACAGGCAGGAGGAGTTCCAGTGCTTTGCTGCTGCTTTGCCTCATCTCGTGTCCATGCTAGTTGCCCCTGAGGGAGACCCGGATGCACCAGACATCCCGACCCCGCGCTCTTACGCAGAGGCGATAGCGGGTCCCTACTCCTCTCAGTGGCAGACAGCCATGGACGCAGAGATGGCTTCCTGGAAGTCCACAGGCACCTACGTCGATGCAGTTCCCCCACCAGGGGCGAACATCGTCAGTGGCATGTGGATTTTCAGGGTGAAGCGGCCGCCGGGTTCTCCGCCTGTCTTCAAGGCGCGTTACGTTGCTCGAGGCTTCAGTCAGCGTGAGGGAGTCGACTTCTTCCAGACCTTCTCCCCCACCCCGAAGATGACCACTCTTCGGGTGCTGCTGCACATAGCCGCTCAGCGCGACTACGAGCTTCACTCTCTTGACTTCAGCACTGCTTTCTTGCAGGGTAGCCTACACGAGGAGATCTGGCTGCGCCGCCCTCCTGGCTTCACTGGGTCGTTTCCTCCTGGTACCCAGTGGAGCCTCCGGCGGCCGGTCTACGGTCTCCGCCAGGCACCACGTGAGTGGCACGACACACTGAGGACGACACTTGCGGCACTTGGGTTCGCGCCTTCGATTGCTGACCCGTCGCTGTTTCTGCGCACAGACACTTCGCTGCCGCCGTTCTACATCCTCGTGTACGTCGACGACTTGGTCTTTGCCACTGCTGACACTGAGGCTCTCGCCCACGTGAAGTCGGAGCTGCAGAAGAGACACACGTGCACAGACCTGGGTGAACTGACAAGCTATCTTGGCTTGCGGATCACCCGGGACAGAGCACGGCGCACCATTACCTTGACTCAGTCACACATGGTGCAGCAGGTCCTTCAGCGCTTCGGCTTCACGTACTCCTCGCCTCAGTCCACTCCTCTGCCTACCGGTCACTCGCTCTCAGCTCTGCCTTCGGATGAGTCCGTAGAGCCGAGTGGCCCGTATCCAGAGCTTGTGGGCTGCCTCATGTACCTGATGACCTGCACTCGACCTGACCTTGCATACCCTCTTAGCATCCTTGCACGCTATGTCGCTCCTGGCCGTCACCGGAAGGAGCACATGGAGGCCGCTAAGAGGGTGTTGCGCTACTTGTGCAGTACGTCGGGCATGGGGCTAGTGCTTGGAGGGCGAGACCGAGTTGTTCTCACTGGGCACTCAGACGCTTCTTGGGCGGACGACCAGGCCACTCAGCGGTCGTCTCAGGGTTACACCTTCAGCCTTGGCTCTGGTTCAGTTTCTTGGCGTTCTACACGTTCTTCTTCAGTTCTCAGCTCCAGTTGTGAGGCTGAGATCTACGCCACAGCCATGGCAGCCCAAGAGCTACGCTGGCTCACCTACCTGCTGACCGACTTGGGAGAGCGGCCTCGTTCTCCTCCAGTGCTGTACGTCGACAACAAGGCTTCCATTGCCTTGTGTGAGGAGCACAGACTGGAGCACAGAACGAAGCACATCGCTCTGCGGTACTTTCTGGCTCGAGAGCTGCAGCAGCGTGGTCAGCTTTGTCTGCGTTACGTGGCCACTCAGGCCAACACTGCTGACGTGTTCACCAAGGCGCTTCAGCCTTGTGACCATCAGCGCTTCTGTACTCTTCTAGGCCTTGTGCCTACTGGACCTCACTTGCTTACTTCTTGACTTTGCTTGTACTGTGATCTCTATATATATACCTGCATGCTTTCACTTGTTAGGTTGTGATCACTGTACCTCTTGCTATATTATCAAACTGCATGTGAACTGGTCTTGTGACCACTTGCTTGTGCTCGGAATTTGTGTGGTATCCCTTGAGATCCACCCTGAGCTTGCTTGTGCTTTGCTTTGCTCTGACTGGTCTTATGACCCCTTGTTCTCCCCCACTTTGCCTATGTGGGTGTGTCAAACATTATATATGTTGTGGTTGTTTAGGCTACAGTGGGTTAGCCTTTAGGGGGTACACAATTCTAGGGTTAGGTACTTGTACTGATTTCACTGCTAGTTCAATCATTCCTGTCCGTTCATTTCGACAAGGCGAGCTTTCAGGCGCCTAGCATAAACAGCAACGGTGTCACTCACAGGTCCCCTTCCACCATCGCTCGCCACTCTCACCAACCTGCAGTTCCTGTGAGACGGCCTCTCCTCTCTCCTTGCTCAAGTGATGCGATTTTTCAGGCGCCTAGCATAAACAGCAACGGTCTCACTCACAGGTCACCTCCCACCACTGCTCACCTCTCTCACCAACCTGCAGTTCCTGTGAGACGGCCTCTCCTCTCTCCTTGCTCAAGTGATGCGATTTTTCAGGCGCCCCAGGTGTTGTCTATGGTGAAAAACAACAGGCTCACTCACTGGCCACTCTACACCATCAGCTCACTCGCTGCTCTCACCTATTGTTAAAGCTCAGCCGCTAAGCACTGAGCTAAAAGGGCTTGTTCTGTAGCTAGTGAGCGCGGTCATACACCCCTAGGTCATCCTTCCCTGTGACCCTTTCCCAAGACCTTAGGCCGATCCCAGGGTTCCTCCAACGTCACAAACCTGCAGTTTCCCTGTGAGATGTCAACCACGTGAGGCCAAGTCAACCACGTGAGGCCAAGTCAACCGCGTGAGACCAAGTCAAACCATGACATACTCCACACAAAGTTATACCAAGTTAGAGTGAATCAGAACAAGTCTAGTCAAACTAAGTCAGACGAGGCCAAACCGAACAGACCAAGTCGAACCAAGTCAGGCCAAGTCAAACTCAAGACTCGAGCTTTCCCTTTTCCTTTCCTCCACTTCCACCCCTCTCATCCCCGCAGCAACACCACCGACCAGAGCCTAAGTTGCCCGTCACTACCACCAGCACTGCCCCCATCACCTGCAGCAGCAGCAGCAGCAGCAGTACAGGCCAAGGCAATCTCAAAACTTGAGCTTTCCCTTTTCCTTTCCTCCACTTCCACCCGTCTCATCCTCGCAGCAACACCACCGACCAGAGCCTAATTTGCCCGCCACTACCACCAGCACTGCCACCACCACCTGCAGCAGAAGCAGCAGCAGTAGCAGTGCCAGTAGCAGCAGGGCCAGCAGCACTTGCAGGACCAGCAGCAGTGCCAGCAGCAGCAGGGCCAGCAGCAGTGCCAGCAGCACTGGCAGGACCAGCAGCAGCACTGCCAGCAGCAGCAGCGAGGGCCGCCTCCCCTACTGCACCTCTGATCATACCACTACCATGCGGGCCGGTAATCAGCCGGATCGAGAACACTCAGAGCCTCTTCTGCCTGCAGTGCTCTGCCTTCTGCTCCGCATGCAGCAGTATGTATGGTAAGGAGGGTATGTAGCTTGGGTCTAGGCGAGTGGTCTCAAGAGTATGTTGCGTGTGCTGTCTCAAGAATCACATGCTGCAGCATTTATGGTAAGAAGGGCTTATAGCATGGGCCCAGGCGAGTTGTAAGAAAACTCAAGGGTTATCGGCAGCAATACCCCCGTGGTAAGAAGGGTATGCAGCTGTCAGTCTTTCACACAGCGTACACTGAGGCACGGGGGTGAGCTTTGAGTCGACTCAGAAGGCGCCTGCTGCTGTATCATTGATGGGGATACAGTGCTACGGTGGAACACAGCTGCTGCTAGTTTCTGTGTATTGCACCATACAGCACAACACCGCACACAGCACAGCACAGCACAGCACATCACATCACATCACATCACATCACATCACATCACATCACATCACATCACATCACATCACATCACATCACAGCACATCACATCACAGCACAGCACATCACATCACATCACATCACATCACATCACATCACATCGCATCACATCACATCACATCACATCACATCACATCACATCGCATCAGCTCAGAACCTGTCACCTGAATGGCAAGCATAAGGGCAGATCCGAAGGGCCTTATGCTTGGAACGTGACTCTACCTTAAGAAGCCTTCGCAATCCGAGTGTGATTGAGCACAGGAACCCAATAGACGATTTCACCATGCCGTTTCTTGCAGTGCGTTTTGATGTTACAGAGGTGCTGTTCCATCCACTTAGTGACGAGGTGACTTTTGAGTTGACTCAAAAGTAGCGGAGTTGTTCCACCCGCATGGTGTGGCTATGTGGCTATGTGGCGTCTCTTTTGAGAATTCTCAAAAGCGATTCCCAAATAGCTATGTGGCGTCTGTAACGTTGAATCCCTTCCTACATAACGTTGCTCCAAACTCTATGTCCCTCATTGTGCTGTTTCCCCCTTGCACTAACCTTAAACAAATAAGCGTTTCAATATACTTATCTTTCTACTCTACCTTGCTGCGGTGCCCTAATCTACTACAGGATCTGATACACCCGGCCTTCCACCGGTTTCATCTCCTGTTGCTCCAGTTCCGTCTGCTGGCCCACCAGTTTCATCTGCCGGTTCACCAGCATCAGCACCAGTACCAACTCCACCACCGTCAACACCAGCACCAAAACTTGCATCAGCACCACCACCATCACCAGCAGCACCGCCAACATACTCCTCTCCTGTCCCTTCCCCTTCATCCCCACTCTTTCTAGCCCCACCGCCAACTCTACAGCCACTTTCCGCTTCCCCTCTCCCTCCTCCTCTCCCTCCTCCTCTCTCTCCTCCCTACCCAACGTCGCCTATTGGCATCTCAACGGGTGTAATAGCAGTGGTGGCGTTGGCAGCACTATGTGTTGTCGCTATTGTTGCTGTTCTCTTCTTCTGCCTGTGCAAGCTGTACCAGAAGCAAGGTCGCTCTTTACGTGCCAACTGTAAGAGTCCTGGGTCTAGCCCGGGAGATGCATAACAACTTTTAGTAAGCACTCTGTGCTATCACTGCTGTTGCTGCTCTCATTTTCTGCCCGCGCAAAGCTGCACTGCGGGCAAGGTTGATCCCTACACGCCAAGTGTAAGAGCCCTGAGTTTGGGAGATGTGTGATAATTCTTAGTAATCCCTCCGTGCTGTTTCAGCTGTTGGTGCCCTTGTGATATTTATTTTTTCCCCGGTTTCCCACCCTCCCTTCAGCATCGTCCAACCACAGCGTGCCACCTGGCATCTGTCAGCAGTACCCCCTCTCCGCCGTCCTTCAGGCCACTGACAACTGGGCGCCTTGCAATCTGATTGGCTCTGGCAGATTTGCTGACGTGTACAGGGGGGTCTCCCCCTTCGATCCTCACGAGCAGTGGGCTGTGAAGCGAGGGAAAGTGTTATCAGATGACTTTCAGCGGGAGGTGAGATGTACCACTCAGGCATCTTTTAAGGCGCCTCGAAAGTTTCCCCCTTCAATACTCACGAGCAGTGGGCTGTAAAGCTAGGGAATGTATTTTCAGATGACTTTCAGAGGGAGGTGGGTGAGCAGTGTCACTAAGTGAGTGAGGGGTGAGTGAGACGTGCCGCATTTGAGGCGCCTCAAAAATCCTCATGAGCGGTGGCGTGGGCTGTGAAGTGAGGGAAAGTGCTGTCAGATGACTTTCAGTGGGAGGTGCAACGTGCCACTCAGTGGGTGTGGAACTAGAACGGCCATGAGTTGGGTTTGGACAGTGCAGACAGTGCTAGCAGTGCAGACAGAGCAAACAGTCCAAAAAGTGCAAAAAGTGCAAACAGTGCAAATAGTGCAAATAGTGCAAATAGTGCAAAAAGTGCAAAAAGTGCAAAAAGTGCAAACGGTGCAAACAGTGCAAATAGTGCAAATAGTGCAAATAGTGCAAACAGTGCAAATAGTGCAAACAGTGCAAATAGTGCAAATAGTGCAACAAGTGCAAAAAGTGCAAACAGTGCAAACAGTGCAAATAGTGCAAAAAGTGCAAACAGTGCAAACAGTGCAAATAGTGCAAATAGTGCAAATAGTGCAAACAGTGCATACAGTGCAAACAGTGCAAATAGTGCAGGCAGCAGCGGGATGGAGGGCACACCCCACCTTCTCCCTTCTCCTCTCAGCGCCTTCTCTCTCTCACCCCTCTCTCCCCCCGCCCCACTAGGTCAACGGCATGTGCAGCAAGCACCACCCCCACCTCGTGAAGCTCTTGGGATACTGTATGGACGAGAGGCAGGAGCATTTACAAAGCAACCCACTGCTGCTGGCCCTCTCGTTATTCTCAAGGATAAACAGCAGGAGAAGCAGCAGCAGGAGCAATGGAAGCATGAGGGGAGCGAGGAGCAGGAGTGGCAGCGGTGGGGGGAAGGGTTCTGCTGGTGGTTTTGCGGTGGAGCAAGTGTTGATCTACGAGCTCATGGAAGGGGGAGACCTTGAGAGCAGGATGCAGGCAGGTGGGTGGGATTTGCCGGGCGCTGGGCGCTGGGTGCAGGGTGCAGGGTGAAGGGTGAAGGGTGCAGCAGGGTGCAGGGTGAAGGGTGAAGGGTGCAGGGTGCAGCAGGGTGCAGGGTGAAGGGTGAAGGGTGCAGGGTGAAGGGTGAAGGGTGCAGGGTGCAGGGTGCAGGGTGCAGGGTGAAGGGTGCAGGGTGCAGCGTGAAGGGTGCAGGGTGTAGTAGGGTGCAGGGTGAAGGGTGAAGGGTGCAGGGTGAAGGGTGCAGGGTGCAGGGTGAAGGGTGCAGGGTGCAGCGTGAAGGGTGCAGGGTGTAGTAGGGTGCAGGGTGCAGCGTGAAGGGTGCAGGGTGTAGTAGGGTGCAGGGTGAAGGGTGAGTGGTGCAGCCACTCATACTGGAAGGGTGTGGTGGAGAAAGTTTTGATCTACGAGCTCATGGAAGGGGGAGACCTTGAGAGCAGCATGCAGGCAGGTGGGTGGGCTTATCTGTTTGCCCTGGTGCATGGTGCATGGTGCATGGTGCATGGTGCATGGTGCATGGTGCATGGTGCATGGTGCATGGTGCATGGTGCATGGTGCATGGTGCATGGTGCATGGTGCATGGTGCATGGTGCATGGTGCATGGTGCATGGTGCATGGTGCATGGTGCATGGTGCATGGTGCATGGTGCATGGTGCATGGTGCATGGTGCATGGTGCATGGTGCACGGTGCACGGTGCACAGTGCATGGTGCACGGTGCACGGTGCATGGTGCATGGTGCATGGTGCATGGTGCATGGTGCATGGTGCATGGTGCATGGTGCATGGTGCATGGTGCATGGTGCATGGTGCATGGTGCATGGTGCATGGTGCATGGTGCATGGTGCAGTCACTCATACTGGAAGGGTGCGGTGGAGCAAGTGTTAATTATGAGCTCATGCAAGGGGGGGATCTCGAGAGCAGGATGAAAGGCAGGTGAGCCTTTCCAAGAAGCTTATACAGGAAGGTGGATGCCTAGGGCTGTGAAATGACAACTGATTGCGCCTCAAAGTTTTGTTTTGAGTTGACTCAAAGCAGGCAGATTCCTTCGTGGGGCTGTGAAAGGACAACTGATTGCGCCTCAGAATTCTTCTCCAAGGAGGTTTGAGCTTTCGAGTCGACTTAAAAATCATTTTGAGCAGGTTAATCAAACCTCCTCAAAACTCTGCTCGCGAGCAGATTTGGTTAGTTTTGACTCGGGGACCAGCGTATCAGAATACCGATCTCTGATACTCTTCATCGACCAGAGTATTAGCAAAGCCATTGATCAAGAAGTTTGGCATCATCAACCTTGGAACAGAGTTCGATTAAGGGGACCAGAACAGTGTATACACGATTCATTGGCAATGAAGCAACAGTGCCATGAGAAACAGGGCTTTCATTGGTATCAAACAGCACACCGTCTCCCCCCCCCCCCCCCCCGCTTCTCACGATTCTCCGTTGTGTCCCCATCCCCAGCCTCCTCGCCCCTCACCCTTCCCTGCAGCAGTGCATGGGCTGTCGTTTTGGCTTTTGAGTCGACTCAAAAGTCACCTCGTCACCCTGCCCTGCAACAGTGCATGGGATGTCGTTTTGGGACGGTACGCGGATTGGAGTATCTTCACGGCTTTCGGCATTCATCTGTGGTTATTCTTGCCCCATCCCTCACTTATTTCCCCCTCCCCCGCCCCCAGGCTCCTCGCCCCTTTCCCTGCTGCAACGTCTGGATATTCTGATCGGGGTGGTACGTGGATTGGAGTATCTTCACGGTTTTGGCATCGTGCATCGGGACATCAAGCCAGCCAATATACTGCTGGATGGGAACATGCAGGTGTGGAGGCTTGGGTGGCTGTGTGTAGGTGGGTGTGCATGGATGCGTGTGTGTAGGTGGGTGTGCATGCATGCGTGTGTGTAGGTGGGTGTGCATGCATGCGTGTGTGTAGGTGGGTGTGCATGCATGCGTGTGCGTGGGTAAGTTTGCATGCATGAGTGTGCGTGGGTGGGTGGATGTGTATGTAACTTATCCCTTTTAAACTTAATATAGAAACCATCCCTTTTCCTGCTCTTCCCACCCTCTGCTGTCCTTTTCATCTTCTCTTATTCTTATCGTTCCTTCCTTCGCTCTCCTTCCTTCCCTTTCCTTCCTTCTCTCTCCCTCCTCTCTCCTTCCTTCCCTTTCCTTCCTTCTCTCTCCCTCCTCTCTCCTTCCTCCCCTTTCCTTCCTTCTCTCTCCCTCCTCTCTCCTTCCTCCCCTTTCCTTCCTTCTCTCTCCCTCCTCTCTCCTTCCTCCCCTCTCCTCCCTTCTCTCTCCATTCATACCACACCTCAGGCCAAAATCGCAGATTTCGGGCTGCTACGACCCAACCCCATACCACCCCAGCAGCACCATCACATCAACATGGCAAGCAGTCCAGCCACGGCTGTTACCATCAGCAGAAGCAGTGGCGATGGCAGCAGCAGCAGCAGGAGCAGTACAGCGAGTGGAGTATGGGAGTCGACTCGGGTGGTGGGCACACCTGGCTTTGTTGACCCGGCCTACTTTGAGTCACACAAGGCCACCCCTGCAGCTGACGTGCACAGGTGAGGGGGTTGTGAGATCTCACGAAAGCAGTACCAGCGTTTGTATGGCAGTGCTGATAGCAGCACCAATGGCACTATGAGTGGTATAAGGCCACCCCTATGGGCTGACGTGCACAGGTGAGGGGATGCATCGTTGTGTTGCTGGGATTTCGGCTTTCTTTCAGTTAGACTAGCTCAAATTGGAATCGCATACACTCGTGAGAAATCACTCGCCGGCACATGTGCTTTAAGGGCCAATGCAATCTCTTGCGCCCTCTTTTCCCTGCAGCTTCGGAGTGGTGATGCTGGTGCTGCTAACAGGGCGCAAGGCAATCATACCGGTAGAGAGAGACGATGGCTTCGGGCCCGTGGAGCATGTGAACGTCAAACACTGGGTGAGCATGTGAACGTCAAACACTGGGTGAGCATGTGAACGTCAAACACTGGGTGAGCATGTGAACGTCAAACACTGGGTGAGCATGTGAACGTCAAACACTGGGTGAGCATGTGAACGTCAAACACTGGGTGAGCATGTGAACGTCAAACACTGGGTGAGCCTGTGAACGTCAAACACTGGGTGAGCATGTGAACGTCAAACACTGGGTGAGCATGTGAACGTCAAACACTGGGTGAGCATGTGAACGTCAAACACTGGGTGAGCATGTGAACGTCAAACACTGGGTGAGCATGTGAACGTCAAACACTGGGTGAGCATGTGAACGTCAAACACTGGGTGAGCATGTGAACGTCAAACACTGGGTGAGCTTTCAAGTCGACTCGAAAGTCAACATGAATGTCAAACACTGGGTCAGCTTTCAAGATGACTCGAAAGTCAACATGAATGTCAAACACTGGGTCAGCTTTCACAGCTTTTGAGGCGCCTCAAAAGCCGGTAGGCAGAGACACCGGCTTCAGGCCCATGGAGCAAGTGAGCATCAAAGCACTAGGTGAGCCTTCACAACCGTGTTGACCGTTTCCCTTTTCCTGCAACGGCTCGCTCCGACATGGGGCACAAGGCGGTCGGCTCCGTCTGATAAGTCGGTTATTTACGCGACTTAAAAATCGTGTCGATCGTTCCTCTTATCCTGCAAGTGCTCGCTCCAGCATGGGGCACAGGGCGGTCGTCTCCTTCGCCAGAGATGATGGATTCGGGCCAGTGGAGAGATGATGGATTCGGGCCGGTGGAGAGTGCGAATGTCATACACTGGGTGTGTGGGTCCAACGCGATCTAAGGCACCTCAAAAGGCTTTTTGACAAGCCTGTGAAGCATGTCAATCCCAAAAACTGGGTGGGCTGAACAAGTGGCAATGTGGAGTGGGTGAGTTTGGACAATCACATTCATCGTTTCTCTTTTCCAAACCTCTGATCGTTGTGGGACCCGTTGAGTAAACCAGAGCCAGGGTCCCCTTTTGAGGTGCCTAAAAAATGTGCGCCTTCTGAGGCACATCTAATCCCACCTTTTGAGGCGCATCAGAAATCTGCCCAGTAGACCAGTGAACCAGAGCTACCGTAGTGGCTGAACCCTACTCTACAACAGTACCCGCCTCTTCCTTCAGCATTCCGATTTCATAGTTGACTTTTGAGTCGACTCACAAGTCAACCAGTGAACCAGAGCTACCATAGTGGCTAAACCCTACTCTACAACAGTACCCGCCTGTTTCTTCAGCATTCCGATTTCGTATGCGTTCACGTGTCTTCCTCCCAGGTCACTCGTTCCCTGCAACGACAAGACACGAGCAAGTGGCTGGACCCTACCCTACAGGCACCAGCCAGCATGGTAAAGCATTTGCTGCAACTGGCCCTGTCATGCACATCCATACCTGTCGCTGCGCGACCCACTATAAGCAAAGTGCTGGTGGAGCTGATTGTAGTTCGAGAGGAGGTTACGAGGGCAAGGGCTCATATTTTTTAGGTTGTTTCTGAGGCTACAGCGCTTGTCTCTCCTCTTAATGAGTAGGGAGGATGTGTATAATGAGTAGCTGTGATTCTGAAGAGAACGTGTGAAACCACCGTGTAGACTAGGAGTGTATGCCAAGTTGTTTGTTTGTTTGTTTTCTAGCGATGGCTATGTTTGTACAGCGAGCAGAATCTGGATTGGCAAGTTGCTTTATTTGCTTTGACGGGACCGTGCATTTTCTTTAGGGCAACCGACTAAGCTTCAGCTTGTGGTGACAAGTGAGCAGCAAGCTACACATGTGGGCAACAAACGAACCAGACAAGCAGTTGAACGTACAGTAGCTGAAGGAATCTGGTTTAACTTGAACTGCACAATCAGACCATTAGTAGATTGAAGAATGTGCATCACTCTAGTGTAAATGCCTTTTCCCGTAAGCGCTCCTTTTGCTAGCCAATCCGAAGCCTGTTAAGCCCCTGCTTCCAACCAACCCCACCCCAGTGGTGCTAACCCCCCCTGTGCTACTCAAACCCCCATTTGTACTCCCACCAAACCCACCAAACCCACCAAACCCTCCCCCAAACCCACCAAACCCCCCACCAAACCCTCCTCCCAAGCCTCCTCCCGAGCCTCCGTCTGACCCCCCGCCCGAGCCATCATCCGGCGGGGCAACGCAGGTTTGGCAGAAGGAGGGGCAGACGGTGGTGCAGAAGAAGTTGGGAAAATCATTCGCAGCCCTCCGCTTGAGCTCGAGCGAGCACGGCGTCCCGTCTGCGGGGCATGTAAGTGTGCTGTCTACATATCTGCAAGGGGGTGGGTGAAGGGTGTGGGGTTGCTGAATTAAGAGCCTGGGGAGAAGTCGGGATAAAATGCCGCAGCCCTCCTCTTGATCTTGAGAGAGCAGGGCGTGCCGTCTGTAGGGCATGTGAGCGTGCTGTCTACATATCTGCAAGGGGAAACAGGAGTTTGAAAACAGGGCAAGCAGGGTGCGTGGGGAACTTTATCAGCTGCCCTTCAGGGTGTTCTCAAGCACACTTCACTTCAACTGGATTGAGCAGGGTGTGCCGTGAGAGTGTGAGTGTGAGAGTGTGTGTGCGTGTGAGTGCGAGAGTGGACAAGTCAAGAGCAACACTCACATCTCTGCACTCTAGTCACCAAGATACACAGGAAGCACCCTGACAAGCTGCTCTTGGAGCAAGAGTGCGAGAGTGAGAGTGCAAGTGTGCAAGATTGTTGAAGTGTAAGAGTATAAGTGCGAAAGTTAAGAGTGCGGTGCGTAAGTAAAGAGTGCGATGCATAAGTAAAGAGTGCGGTGCATAAGTAAAGAGTGCGATGCATAAGTAAAGAGTGCGGTGCATAAGTAAAGAGTGCGGTGCATAAGTAAAGAGTGCGGTGCATAAGTAAAGAGTGCGGTGCATAAGTAAAGAGTGCGGTGCATGAGAAAAGAGTGCGGCGCATAAGTAAAGAGTGCGGTGCGTAAGTAAAGAGTGCGATGCATAAGTAAAGAGTGCGGTGCATAAGTAAAGAGTGCGGTGCATAAGTAAAGAGTGCGGTGCATAAGTAAAGAGTGCGGTGCATAAGTTAAGAGTGCGGTGCATGAGTAAAGAGTGCAGTGCATAAGTAAAGAGTGCGGTGCATAAGTTAAGAGTGCGATGCATAAGTAAAGAGTGCGGGGGTGTGACTCACATCTGTGCACCGTAGTCGCCAAGATAAGCAGGAAGCTCCCCTGACAAGTTGTTCCCAGATAGGGCTCTGATTTATGTCCAGGAAAACAGCAAGTTATGCCAGTAACGGGTGGAAAGAGGGGGATGGATCAGACTAAAAACACTTTCTGAGGCGCCTCAAAATAGCTCCTGCCGCAAGCTGTTCCCTAGATAGGCATCTAACATGCAGAACTGTAGAAAGTTATGGGAGAAGCAGGAGAAGAGATCGGGATGGATCAGACAGAAGCACTTTCTGAAACAAGATCACAGCACTTTCCGGATCAGACAAGCTGTTCCCAGACAGGCCTCTGATGCACATGCAGATCAACAGCAGCAGATCAACCGCAGCAGATCAACAGCAGCAAGTTTTGCAAGTAGCAGGAGAGGAAAGGGGGACGGATCAGTCAAAAGGAGGTCACGGCATCTGATAGGTCGTTCTCTGATATGGCCCTGATGTTAGCTGCGCTAGTGGCAGGGGAGGAGAGGGGGACGACTCAGCGCGGATATGAGAAAGGAATCTAATCTATACACCACTGGGACCGGGTATGTTTTGACCTGGCTCAAAACACTGTTTCCATTTGTACAACAGTAGAATCGGGTCAGCAATACTGTAGCTAAGGGGCGGGTGTTGAAGACACTCAGATGACACACTTGGATGAAACACTTGGATGAAACACTTAGATGAAACACTTAGATGACACACTTGGATGAAACACTTGGATGAAACACTCAGATGAAACACCCTGTACCTTGCTTAGAGTACCATCCAATGGGAGTAAATGACCCAGTGCTCAAATCAAACACAGAATGTCGAATTCCAGTTACCAACATCGATCACAACTGGTTACCAACATTGATCACAACTGGTTACCAACATCGATCAAAACTGGTTACCAACATTGATCAAAACTGGTTACCAACATCGATCACAACTGGTTACCAACATCGATCACAACTGGTTGTTCACAAAGAGTAAGAAGAAAGCAAGGAAAAAAATCGAGGGAAAGAAGAGGATGTTCTTTCAAAGTGCTTACAGCAAGGATTGGGACCAGTTGAAAGCAGAGGGAGGGATCGGGCCAGAAAGGCTGTTGCGACTCAAGTCACTGACACGACAGGAAACAAGGAACGGGAGGGACGGGTTGATGATACAACTGCAAAGCATCCATCTGTACCGGCTACGATAAATTGTACCGGCAACGTGTCGTGAAATGCTTACATAACATTCTACGAGTTCTGAGCCTATTTTTGAGTCGTAGCCTAAAAAACAAGTTGATATGATACAACTGCAAAGCATGCCATATGTACTGGCTAGGATAAAGTGTCCTGCCACTGTACCGGCAAATGTCATCCAAGGACAAAGTGTCCAGGCAACGTGTCGTGAAATGCTTACTTACATGGCATTCAGCGATTTTTGGCATGCTTACATGGTCGACTCAAAAAGCAGGCCATCAGTACTGCTGGCTATTGGAAATGTGTAGACGTATAGAGCGATGCTTACATCGCACTCAGAGGTGGGACTCACACGTCACTCAGAGATGTGAGGTTTGAAAAGAAAGCAGGCAGCGATCCCGATAGCTGATTCCCAGCGAGATAGCTGCACAGTGCGTGGGGGGGAGAAAAGAGAGCATTTTTTAGTCCTTTTTTAGCTGCACAATGTGTGGGGGGAAGAGAAGAGAGCATTTTTTAGTACTTTTTTAGCTGCACAGTGTGTGGGGGAAAGAAAATATATTTTTTTAGTCCCTTTTCAGCTGCACAGTGTGTGGGGGGAAGAGAAGAGAGCATTTTTTAGTACTTTTTTAGCTGCACAGAGTGTGGGGGGAAGAAAAGAGATTTTTTTAGTCCCTTTTCAGCTACACAGTGTGTGGGGGGAAGAGAAGAGAGCATTTTCTAGTCCTTTTTTAGCTGCACAGTGTGTGGGGGGAGAAAGGAGATTTTTTTTGTCCCTTTTTAGCTGCACAGTGTGTGGGGGAGGGGGGGGGGGGAGAGGGGGGGGGACTTAAAAAGGAGTGCAGGCAGCGATCCCGGCAGCTAATTTCCTGTGAGATAGCTGCAATGGGGAGGAGAACAGGGAGATCAGGGGAGGCAGACGGGAGGATGGAGATGAAAGAAGGGAGAGGAGGTGAGAGGAGGGAAAAAGAGGGGAGAGGAGGGAGTGGAGGGGAGAGAGTGGAGGGGAGGGAGTGGAGGGCGGGAAAGCACGAGAAAGAAAGGCCAAGGGACGTTGAGAGAAAGGAGGGAAGAGTGCATGAAAGGCAAGGAATGGAAGAGTGCATGAAAGGCAAGGAATGGAAGAGTGCATGAAAGGCAAGGAATGGAAGAGTGCATGAAAGGCAAGGAATGGAAGAGTGCATGAAAGGCAAGGAATGGAAGAGTGCATGAAAGGCAAGGAATGGAAGAGTGCATGAAAGGCAAGGAATGGAAGAGTGCATGAAAGGCAAGGAATGGAAGAGTGCATGAAAGGCAAGGAATGGAAGAGTGCATGAAAGGCAAGGAATGGAAGAGTGCATGAAAGGCAAGGAATGGAAGAGTGCATGAAAGGCAAGGAATGGAAGAGTGCATGAAAGGCAAGGAATGGAAGAGTGCATGAAAGGCAAGGAATGGAAGAGTGCATGAAAGGCAAGGAATGGAAGAGTGCATGAAAGGCAAGGAATGGAAGAGTGCATGAAAGGCAAGGAATGGAAGAGTGCATGAAAGGCAAGGAATGGAAGAGTGCATGAAAGGCAAGGAATGGAAGAGTGCATGAAAGGCAAGGAATGGAAGAGTGCATGAAAGGCAAGGAATGGAAGAGTGCATGAAAGGCAAGGAATGGAAGAGTGCATGAAAGGCAAGGAATGGAAGAGTGCATGAAAGGCAAGGAATGGAAGAGTGCATGAAAGGCAAGGAATGGAAGAGTGCATGAAAGGCAAGGAATGGAAGAGTGCATGAAAGGCAAGGAATGGAAGAGTGCATGAAAGGCAAGGAATGGAAGAGTGCATGAAAGGCAAGGAATGGAAGAGTGCATGAAAGGCAAGGAATGGAAGAGTGCATGAAAGGCAAGGAATGGAAGAGTGCATGAAAGGCAAGGAATGGAAGAGTGCATGAAAGGCAAGGAATGGAAGAGTGCATGAAAGGCAAGGAATGGAAGAGTGCATGAAAGGCAAGGAATGGAAGAGTGCATGAAAGGCAAGGAATGGAAGAGTGCATGAAAGGCAAGGAATGGAAGAGTGCATGAAAGGCAAGGAATGGAAGAGTGCATGAAAGGCAAGGAATGGAAGAGTGCATGAAAGGCAAGGAATGGAAGAGTGCATGAAAGGCAAGGAATGGAAGAGTGCATGAAAGGCAAGGAATGGAAGAGTGCATGAAAGGCAAGGAATGGAAGAGTGCATGAAAGGCAAGGAATGGAAGAGTGCATGAAAGGCAAGGAATGGAAGAGTGCATGAAAGGCAAGGAATGGAAGAGTGCATGAAAGGCAAGGAATGGAAGAGTGCATGAAAGGCAAGGAATGGAAGAGTGCATGAAAGGCAAGGAATGGAAGAGTGCATGAAAGGCAAGGAATGGAAGAGTGCATGAAAGGCAAGGAATGGAAGAGTGCATGAAAGGCAAGGAATGGAAGAGTGCATGAAAGGCAAGGAATGGAAGAGTGCATGAAAGGCAAGGAATGGAAGAGTGCATGAAAGGCAAGGAATGGAAGAGTGCATGAAAGGCAAGGAATGGAAGAGTGCATGAAAGGCAAGGAATGGAAGAGTGCATGAAAGGCAAGGAATGGAAGAGTGCATGAAAGGCAAGGAATGGAAGAGTGCATGAAAGGCAAGGAATGGAAGAGTGCATGAAAGGCAAGGAATGGAAGAGTGCATGAAAGGCAAGGAATGGAAGAGTGCATGAAAGGCAAGGAATGGAAGAGTGCATGAAAGGCAAGGAATGGAAGAGTGCATGAAAGGCAAGGAATGGAAGAGTGCATGAAAGGCAAGGAATGGAAGAGTGCATGAAAGGCAAGGAATGGAAGAGTGCATGAAAGGCAAGGAATGGAAGAGTGCATGAAAGGCAAGGAATGGAAGAGTGCATGAAAGGCAAGGAATGGAAGAGTGCATGAAAGGCAAGGAATGGAAGAGTGCATGAAAGGCAAGGAATGGAAGAGTGCATGAAAGGCAAGGAATGGAAGAGTGCATGAAAGGCAAGGAATGGAAGAGTGCATGAAAGGCAAGGAATGGAAGAGTGCATGAAAGGCAAGGAATGGAAGAGTGCATGAAAGGCAAGGAATGGAAGAGTGCATGAAAGGCAAGGAATGGAAGAGTGCATGAAAGGCAAGGAATGGAAGAGTGCATGAAAGGCAAGGAATGGAAGAGTGCATGAAAGGCAAGGAATGGAAGAGTGCATGAAAGGCAAGGAATGGAAGAGTGCATGAAAGGCAAGGAATGGAAGAGTGCATGAAAGGCAAGGAATGGAAGAGTGCATGAAAGGCAAGGAATGGAAGAGTGCATGAAAGGCAAGGAATGGAAGAGTGCATGAAAGGCAAGGAATGGAAGAGTGCATGAAAGGCAAGGAATGGAAGAGTGCATGAAAGGCAAGGAATGGAAGAGTGCATGAAAGGCAAGGAATGGAAGAGTGCATGAAAGGCAAGGAATGGAAGAGTGCATGAAAGGCAAGGAATGGAAGAGTGCATGAAAGGCAAGGAATGGAAGAGTGCATGAAAGGCAAGGAATGGAAGAGTGCATGAAAGGCAAGGAATGGAAGAGTGCATGAAAGGCAAGGAATGGAAGAGTGCATGAAAGGCAAGGAATGGAAGAGTGCATGAAAGGCAAGGAATGGAAGAGTGCATGAAAGGCAAGGAATGGAAGAGTGCATGAAAGGCAAGGAATGGAAGAGTGCATGAAAGGCAAGGAATGGAAGAGTGCATGAAAGGCAAGGAATGGAAGAGTGCATGAAAGGCAAGGAATGGAAGAGTGCATGAAAGGCAAGGAATGGAAGAGTGCATGAAAGGCAAGGAATGGAAGAGTGCATGAAAGGCAAGGAATGGAAGAGTGCATGAAAGGCAAGGAATGGAAGAGTGCATGAAAGGCAAGGAATGGAAGAGTGCATGAAAGGCAAGGAATGGAAGAGTGCATGAAAGGCAAGGAATGGAAGAGTGCATGAAAGGCAAGGAATGGAAGAGTGCATGAAAGGCAAGGAATGGAAGAGTGCATGAAAGGCAAGGAATGGAAGAGTGCATGAAAGGCAAGGAATGGAAGAGTGCATGAAAGGCAAGGAATGGAAGAGTGCATGAAAGGCAAGGAATGGAAGAGTGCATGAAAGGCAAGGAATGGAAGAGTGCATGAAAGGCAAGGAATGGAAGAGTGCATGAAAGGCAAGGAATGGAAGAGTGCATGAAAGGCAAGGAATGGAAGAGTGCATGAAAGGCAAGGAATGGAAGAGTGCATGAAAGGCAAGGAATGGAAGAGTGCATGAAAGGCAAGGAATGGAAGAGTGCATGAAAGGCAAGGAATGGAAGAGTGCATGAAAGGCAAGGAATGGAAGAGTGCATGAAAGGCAAGGAATGGAAGAGTGCATGAAAGGCAAGGAATGGAAGAGTGCATGAAAGGCAAGGAATGGAAGAGTGCATGAAAGGCAAGGAATGGAAGAGTGCATGAAAGGCAAGGAATGGAAGAGTGCATGAAAGGCAAGGAATGGAAGAGTGCATGAAAGGCAAGGAATGGAAGAGTGCATGAAAGGCAAGGAATGGAAGAGTGCATGAAAGGCAAGGAATGGAAGAGTGCATGAAAGGCAAGGAATGGAAGAGTGCATGAAAGGCAAGGAATGGAAGAGTGCATGAAAGGCAAGGAATGGAAGAGTGCATGAAAGGCAAGGAATGGAAGAGTGCATGAAAGGCAAGGAATGGAAGAGTGCATGAAAGGCAAGGAATGGAAGAGTGCATGAAAGGCAAGGAATGGAAGAGTGCATGAAAGGCAAGGAATGGAAGAGTGCATGAAAGGCAAGGAATGGAAGAGTGCATGAAAGGCAAGGAATGGAAGAGTGCATGAAAGGCAAGGAATGGAAGAGTGCATGAAAGGCAAGGAATGGAAGAGTGCATGAAAGGCAAGGAATGGAAGAGTGCATGAAAGGCAAGGAATGGAAGAGTGCATGAAAGGCAAGGAATGGAAGAGTGCATGAAAGGCAAGGAATGGAAGAGTGCATGAAAGGCAAGGAATGGAAGAGTGCATGAAAGGCAAGGAATGGAAGAGTGCATGAAAGGCAAGGAATGGAAGAGTGCATGAAAGGCAAGGAATGGAAGAGTGCATGAAAGGCAAGGAATGGAAGAGTGCATGAAAGGCAAGGAATGGAAGAGTGCATGAAAGGCAAGGAATGGAAGAGTGCATGAAAGGCAAGGAATGGAAGAGTGCATGAAAGGCAAGGAATGGAAGAGTGCATGAAAGGCAAGGAATGGAAGAGTGCATGAAAGGCAAGGAATGGAAGAGTGCATGAAAGGCAAGGAATGGAAGAGTGCATGAAAGGCAAGGAATGGAAGAGTGCATGAAAGGCAAGGAATGGAAGAGTGCATGAAAGGCAAGGAATGGAAGAGTGCATGAAAGGCAAGGAATGGAAGAGTGCATGAAAGGCAAGGAATGGAAGAGTGCATGAAAGGCAAGGAATGGAAGAGTGCATGAAAGGCAAGGAATGGAAGAGTGCATGAAAGGCAAGGAATGGAAGAGTGCATGAAAGGCAAGGAATGGAAGAGTGCATGAAAGGCAAGGAATGGAAGAGTGCATGAAAGGCAAGGAATGGAAGAGTGCATGAAAGGCAAGGAATGGAAGAGTGCATGAAAGGCAAGGAATGGAAGAGTGCATGAAAGGCAAGGAATGGAAGAGTGCATGAAAGGCAAGGAATGGAAGAGTGCATGAAAGGCAAGGAATGGAAGAGTGCATGAAAGGCAAGGAATGGAAGAGTGCATGAAAGGCAAGGAATGGAAGAGTGCATGAAAGGCAAGGAATGGAAGAGTGCATGAAAGGCAAGGAATGGAAGAGTGCATGAAAGGCAAGGAATGGAAGAGTGCATGAAAGGCAAGGAATGGAAGAGTGCATGAAAGGCAAGGAATGGAAGAGTGCATGAAAGGCAAGGAATGGAAGAGTGCATGAAAGGCAAGGAATGGAAGAGTGCATGAAAGGCAAGGAATGGAAGAGTGCATGAAAGGCAAGGAATGGAAGAGTGCATGAAAGGCAAGGAATGGAAGAGTGCATGAAAGGCAAGGAATGGAAGAGTGCATGAAAGGCAAGGAATGGAAGAGTGCATGAAAGGCAAGGAATGGAAGAGTGCATGAAAGGCAAGGAATGGAAGAGTGCATGAAAGGCAAGGAATGGAAGAGTGCATGAAAGGCAAGGAATGGAAGAGTGCATGAAAGGCAAGGAATGGAAGAGTGCATGAAAGGCAAGGAATGGAAGAGTGCATGAAAGGCAAGGAATGGAAGAGTGCATGAAAGGCAAGGAATGGAAGAGTGCATGAAAGGCAAGGAATGGAAGAGTGCATGAAAGGCAAGGAATGGAAGAGTGCATGAAAGGCAAGGAATGGAAGAGTGCATGAAAGGCAAGGAATGGAAGAGTGCATGAAAGGCAAGGAATGGAAGAGTGCATGAAAGGCAAGGAATGGAAGAGTGCATGAAAGGCAAGGAATGGAAGAGTGCATGAAAGGCAAGGAATGGAAGAGTGCATGAAAGGCAAGGAATGGAAGAGTGCATGAAAGGCAAGGAATGGAAGAGTGCATGAAAGGCAAGGAATGGAAGAGTGCATGAAAGGCAAGGAATGGAAGAGTGCATGAAAGGCAAGGAATGGAAGAGTGCATGAAAGGCAAGGAATGGAAGAGTGCATGAAAGGCAAGGAATGGAAGAGTGCATGAAAGGCAAGGAATGGAAGAGTGCATGAAAGGCAAGGAATGGAAGAGTGCATGAAAGGCAAGGAATGGAAGAGTGCATGAAAGGCAAGGAATGGAAGAGTGCATGAAAGGCAAGGAATGGAAGAGTGCATGAAAGGCAAGGAATGGAAGAGTGCATGAAAGGCAAGGAATGGAAGAGTGCATGAAAGGCAAGGAATGGAAGAGTGCATGAAAGGCAAGGAATGGAAGAGTGCATGAAAGGCAAGGAATGGAAGAGTGCATGAAAGGCAAGGAATGGAAGAGTGCATGAAAGGCAAGGAATGGAAGAGTGCATGAAAGGCAAGGAATGGAAGAGTGCATGAAAGGCAAGGAATGGAAGAGTGCATGAAAGGCAAGGAATGGAAGAGTGCATGAAAGGCAAGGAATGGAAGAGTGCATGAAAGGCAAGGAATGGAAGAGTGCATGAAAGGCAAGGAATGGAAGAGTGCATGAAAGGCAAGGAATGGAAGAGTGCATGAAAGGCAAGGAATGGAAGAGTGCATGAAAGGCAAGGAATGGAAGAGTGCATGAAAGGCAAGGAATGGAAGAGTGCATGAAAGGCAAGGAATGGAAGAGTGCATGAAAGGCAAGGAATGGAAGAGTGCATGAAAGGCAAGGAATGGAAGAGTGCATGAAAGGCAAGGAATGGAAGAGTGCATGAAAGGCAAGGAATGGAAGAGTGCATGAAAGGCAAGGAATGGAAGAGTGCATGAAAGGCAAGGAATGGAAGAGTGCATGAAAGGCAAGGAATGGAAGAGTGCATGAAAGGCAAGGAATGGAAGAGTGCATGAAAGGCAAGGAATGGAAGAGTGCATGAAAGGCAAGGAATGGAAGAGTGCATGAAAGGCAAGGAATGGAAGAGTGCATGAAAGGCAAGGAATGGAAGAGTGCATGAAAGGCAAGGAATGGAAGAGTGCATGAAAGGCAAGGAATGGAAGAGTGCATGAAAGGCAAGGAATGGAAGAGTGCATGAAAGGCAAGGAATGGAAGAGTGCATGAAAGGCAAGGAATGGAAGAGTGCATGAAAGGCAAGGAATGGAAGAGTGCATGAAAGGCAAGGAATGGAAGAGTGCATGAAAGGCAAGGAATGGAAGAGTGCATGAAAGGCAAGGAATGGAAGAGTGCATGAAAGGCAAGGAATGGAAGAGTGCATGAAAGGCAAGGAATGGAAGAGTGCATGAAAGGCAAGGAATGGAAGAGTGCATGAAAGGCAAGGAATGGAAGAGTGCATGAAAGGCAAGGAATGGAAGAGTGCATGAAAGGCAAGGAATGGAAGAGTGCATGAAAGGCAAGGAATGGAAGAGTGCATGAAAGGCAAGGAATGGAAGAGTGCATGAAAGGCAAGGAATGGAAGAGTGCATGAAAGGCAAGGAATGGAAGAGTGCATGAAAGGCAAGGAATGGAAGAGTGCATGAAAGGCAAGGAATGGAAGAGTGCATGAAAGGCAAGGAATGGAAGAGTGCATGAAAGGCAAGGAATGGAAGAGTGCATGAAAGGCAAGGAATGGAAGAGTGCATGAAAGGCAAGGAATGGAAGAGTGCATGAAAGGCAAGGAATGGAAGAGTGCATGAAAGGCAAGGAATGGAAGAGTGCATGAAAGGCAAGGAATGGAAGAGTGCATGAAAGGCAAGGAATGGAAGAGTGCATGAAAGGCAAGGAATGGAAGAGTGCATGAAAGGCAAGGAATGGAAGAGTGCATGAAAGGCAAGGAATGGAAGAGTGCATGAAAGGCAAGGAATGGAAGAGTGCATGAAAGGCAAGGAATGGAAGAGTGCATGAAAGGCAAGGAATGGAAGAGTGCATGAAAGGCAAGGAATGGAAGAGTGCATGAAAGGCAAGGAATGGAAGAGTGCATGAAAGGCAAGGAATGGAAGAGTGCATGAAAGGCAAGGAATGGAAGAGTGCATGAAAGGCAAGGAATGGAAGAGTGCATGAAAGGCAAGGAATGGAAGAGTGCATGAAAGGCAAGGAATGGAAGAGTGCATGAAAGGCAAGGAATGGAAGAGTGCATGAAAGGCAAGGAATGGAAGAGTGCATGAAAGGCAAGGAATGGAAGAGTGCATGAAAGGCAAGGAATGGAAGAGTGCATGAAAGGCAAGGAATGGAAGAGTGCATGAAAGGCAAGGAATGGAAGAGTGCATGAAAGGCAAGGAATGGAAGAGTGCATGAAAGGCAAGGAATGGAAGAGTGCATGAAAGGCAAGGAATGGAAGAGTGCATGAAAGGCAAGGAATGGAAGAGTGCATGAAAGGCAAGGAATGGAAGAGTGCATGAAAGGCAAGGAATGGAAGAGTGCATGAAAGGCAAGGAATGGAAGAGTGCATGAAAGGCAAGGAATGGAAGAGTGCATGAAAGGCAAGGAATGGAAGAGTGCATGAAAGGCAAGGAATGGAAGAGTGCATGAAAGGCAAGGAATGGAAGAGTGCATGAAAGGCAAGGAATGGAAGAGTGCATGAAAGGCAAGGAATGGAAGAGTGCATGAAAGGCAAGGAATGGAAGAGTGCATGAAAGGCAAGGAATGGAAGAGTGCATGAAAGGCAAGGAATGGAAGAGTGCATGAAAGGCAAGGAATGGAAGAGTGCATGAAAGGCAAGGAATGGAAGAGTGCATGAAAGGCAAGGAATGGAAGAGTGCATGAAAGGCAAGGAATGGAAGAGTGCATGAAAGGCAAGGAATGGAAGAGTGCATGAAAGGCAAGGAATGGAAGAGTGCATGAAAGGCAAGGAATGGAAGAGTGCATGAAAGGCAAGGAATGGAAGAGTGCATGAAAGGCAAGGAATGGAAGAGTGCATGAAAGGCAAGGAATGGAAGAGTGCATGAAAGGCAAGGAATGGAAGAGTGCATGAAAGGCAAGGAATGGAAGAGTGCATGAAAGGCAAGGAATGGAAGAGTGCATGAAAGGCAAGGAATGGAAGAGTGCATGAAAGGCAAGGAATGGAAGAGTGCATGAAAGGCAAGGAATGGAAGAGTGCATGAAAGGCAAGGAATGGAAGAGTGCATGAAAGGCAAGGAATGGAAGAGTGCATGAAAGGCAAGGAATGGAAGAGTGCATGAAAGGCAAGGAATGGAAGAGTGCATGAAAGGCAAGGAATGGAAGAGTGCATGAAAGGCAAGGAATGGAAGAGTGCATGAAAGGCAAGGAATGGAAGAGTGCATGAAAGGCAAGGAATGGAAGAGTGCATGAAAGGCAAGGAATGGAAGAGTGCATGAAAGGCAAGGAATGGAAGAGTGCATGAAAGGCAAGGAATGGAAGAGTGCATGAAAGGCAAGGAATGGAAGAGTGCATGAAAGGCAAGGAATGGAAGAGTGCATGAAAGGCAAGGAATGGAAGAGTGCATGAAAGGCAAGGAATGGAAGAGTGCATGAAAGGCAAGGAATGGAAGAGTGCATGAAAGGCAAGGAATGGAAGAGTGCATGAAAGGCAAGGAATGGAAGAGTGCATGAAAGGCAAGGAATGGAAGAGTGCATGAAAGGCAAGGAATGGAAGAGTGCATGAAAGGCAAGGAATGGAAGAGTGCATGAAAGGCAAGGAATGGAAGAGTGCATGAAAGGCAAGGAATGGAAGAGTGCATGAAAGGCAAGGAATGGAAGAGTGCATGAAAGGCAAGGAATGGAAGAGTGCATGAAAGGCAAGGAATGGAAGAGTGCATGAAAGGCAAGGAATGGAAGAGTGCATGAAAGGCAAGGAATGGAAGAGTGCATGAAAGGCAAGGAATGGAAGAGTGCATGAAAGGCAAGGAATGGAAGAGTGCATGAAAGGCAAGGAATGGAAGAGTGCATGAAAGGCAAGGAATGGAAGAGTGCATGAAAGGCAAGGAATGGAAGAGTGCATGAAAGGCAAGGAATGGAAGAGTGCATGAAAGGCAAGGAATGGAAGAGTGCATGAAAGGCAAGGAATGGAAGAGTGCATGAAAGGCAAGGAATGGAAGAGTGCATGAAAGGCAAGGAATGGAAGAGTGCATGAAAGGCAAGGAATGGAAGAGTGCATGAAAGGCAAGGAATGGAAGAGTGCATGAAAGGCAAGGAATGGAAGAGTGCATGAAAGGCAAGGAATGGAAGAGTGCATGAAAGGCAAGGAATGGAAGAGTGCATGAAAGGCAAGGAATGGAAGAGTGCATGAAAGGCAAGGAATGGAAGAGTGCATGAAAGGCAAGGAATGGAAGAGTGCATGAAAGGCAAGGAATGGAAGAGTGCATGAAAGGCAAGGAATGGAAGAGTGCATGAAAGGCAAGGAATGGAAGAGTGCATGAAAGGCAAGGAATGGAAGAGTGCATGAAAGGCAAGGAATGGAAGAGTGCATGAAAGGCAAGGAATGGAAGAGTGCATGAAAGGCAAGGAATGGAAGAGTGCATGAAAGGCAAGGAATGGAAGAGTGCATGAAAGGCAAGGAATGGAAGAGTGCATGAAAGGCAAGGAATGGAAGAGTGCATGAAAGGCAAGGAATGGAAGAGTGCATGAAAGGCAAGGAATGGAAGAGTGCATGAAAGGCAAGGAATGGAAGAGTGCATGAAAGGCAAGGAATGGAAGAGTGCATGAAAGGCAAGGAATGGAAGAGTGCATGAAAGGCAAGGAATGGAAGAGTGCATGAAAGGCAAGGAATGGAAGAGTGCATGAAAGGCAAGGAATGGAAGAGTGCATGAAAGGCAAGGAATGGAAGAGTGCATGAAAGGCAAGGAATGGAAGAGTGCATGAAAGGCAAGGAATGGAAGAGTGCATGAAAGGCAAGGAATGGAAGAGTGCATGAAAGGCAAGGAATGGAAGAGTGCATGAAAGGCAAGGAATGGAAGAGTGCATGAAAGGCAAGGAATGGAAGAGTGCATGAAAGGCAAGGAATGGAAGAGTGCATGAAAGGCAAGGAATGGAAGAGTGCATGAAAGGCAAGGAATGGAAGAGTGCATGAAAGGCAAGGAATGGAAGAGTGCATGAAAGGCAAGGAATGGAAGAGTGCATGAAAGGCAAGGAATGGAAGAGTGCATGAAAGGCAAGGAATGGAAGAGTGCATGAAAGGCAAGGAATGGAAGAGTGCATGAAAGGCAAGGAATGGAAGAGTGCATGAAAGGCAAGGAATGGAAGAGTGCATGAAAGGCAAGGAATGGAAGAGTGCATGAAAGGCAAGGAATGGAAGAGTGCATGAAAGGCAAGGAATGGAAGAGTGCATGAAAGGCAAGGAATGGAAGAGTGCATGAAAGGCAAGGAATGGAAGAGTGCATGAAAGGCAAGGAATGGAAGAGTGCATGAAAGGCAAGGAATGGAAGAGTGCATGAAAGGCAAGGAATGGAAGAGTGCATGAAAGGCAAGGAATGGAAGAGTGCATGAAAGGCAAGGAATGGAAGAGTGCATGAAAGGCAAGGAATGGAAGAGTGCATGAAAGGCAAGGAATGGAAGAGTGCATGAAAGGCAAGGAATGGAAGAGTGCATGAAAGGCAAGGAATGGAAGAGTGCATGAAAGGCAAGGAATGGAAGAGTGCATGAAAGGCAAGGAATGGAAGAGTGCATGAAAGGCAAGGAATGGAAGAGTGCATGAAAGGCAAGGAATGGAAGAGTGCATGAAAGGCAAGGAATGGAAGAGTGCATGAAAGGCAAGGAATGGAAGAGTGCATGAAAGGCAAGGAATGGAAGAGTGCATGAAAGGCAAGGAATGGAAGAGTGCATGAAAGGCAAGGAATGGAAGAGTGCATGAAAGGCAAGGAATGGAAGAGTGCATGAAAGGCAAGGAATGGAAGAGTGCATGAAAGGCAAGGAATGGAAGAGTGCATGAAAGGCAAGGAATGGAAGAGTGCATGAAAGGCAAGGAATGGAAGAGTGCATGAAAGGCAAGGAATGGAAGAGTGCATGAAAGGCAAGGAATGGAAGAGTGCATGAAAGGCAAGGAATGGAAGAGTGCATGAAAGGCAAGGAATGGAAGAGTGCATGAAAGGCAAGGAATGGAAGAGTGCATGAAAGGCAAGGAATGGAAGAGTGCATGAAAGGCAAGGAATGGAAGAGTGCATGAAAGGCAAGGAATGGAAGAGTGCATGAAAGGCAAGGAATGGAAGAGTGCATGAAAGGCAAGGAATGGAAGAGTGCATGAAAGGCAAGGAATGGAAGAGTGCATGAAAGGCAAGGAATGGAAGAGTGCATGAAAGGCAAGGAATGGAAGAGTGCATGAAAGGCAAGGAATGGAAGAGTGCATGAAAGGCAAGGAATGGAAGAGTGCATGAAAGGCAAGGAATGGAAGAGTGCATGAAAGGCAAGGAATGGAAGAGTGCATGAAAGGCAAGGAATGGAAGAGTGCATGAAAGGCAAGGAATGGAAGAGTGCATGAAAGGCAAGGAATGGAAGAGTGCATGAAAGGCAAGGAATGGAAGAGTGCATGAAAGGCAAGGAATGGAAGAGTGCATGAAAGGCAAGGAATGGAAGAGTGCATGAAAGGCAAGGAATGGAAGAGTGCATGAAAGGCAAGGAATGGAAGAGTGCATGAAAGGCAAGGAATGGAAGAGTGCATGAAAGGCAAGGAATGGAAGAGTGCATGAAAGGCAAGGAATGGAAGAGTGCATGAAAGGCAAGGAATGGAAGAGTGCATGAAAGGCAAGGAATGGAAGAGTGCATGAAAGGCAAGGAATGGAAGAGTGCATGAAAGGCAAGGAATGGAAGAGTGCATGAAAGGCAAGGAATGGAAGAGTGCATGAAAGGCAAGGAATGGAAGAGTGCATGAAAGGCAAGGAATGGAAGAGTGCATGAAAGGCAAGGAATGGAAGAGTGCATGAAAGGCAAGGAATGGAAGAGTGCATGAAAGGCAAGGAATGGAAGAGTGCATGAAAGGCAAGGAATGGAAGAGTGCATGAAAGGCAAGGAATGGAAGAGTGCATGAAAGGCAAGGAATGGAAGAGTGCATGAAAGGCAAGGAATGGAAGAGTGCATGAAAGGCAAGGAATGGAAGAGTGCATGAAAGGCAAGGAATGGAAGAGTGCATGAAAGGCAAGGAATGGAAGAGTGCATGAAAGGCAAGGAATGGAAGAGTGCATGAAAGGCAAGGAATGGAAGAGTGCATGAAAGGCAAGGAATGGAAGAGTGCATGAAAGGCAAGGAATGGAAGAGTGCATGAAAGGCAAGGAATGGAAGAGTGCATGAAAGGCAAGGAATGGAAGAGTGCATGAAAGGCAAGGAATGGAAGAGTGCATGAAAGGCAAGGAATGGAAGAGTGCATGAAAGGCAAGGAATGGAAGAGTGCATGAAAGGCAAGGAATGGAAGAGTGCATGAAAGGCAAGGAATGGAAGAGTGCATGAAAGGCAAGGAATGGAAGAGTGCATGAAAGGCAAGGAATGGAAGAGTGCATGAAAGGCAAGGAATGGAAGAGTGCATGAAAGGCAAGGAATGGAAGAGTGCATGAAAGGCAAGGAATGGAAGAGTGCATGAAAGGCAAGGAATGGAAGAGTGCATGAAAGGCAAGGAATGGAAGAGTGCATGAAAGGCAAGGAATGGAAGAGTGCATGAAAGGCAAGGAATGGAAGAGTGCATGAAAGGCAAGGAATGGAAGAGTGCATGAAAGGCAAGGAATGGAAGAGTGCATGAAAGGCAAGGAATGGAAGAGTGCATGAAAGGCAAGGAATGGAAGAGTGCATGAAAGGCAAGGAATGGAAGAGTGCATGAAAGGCAAGGAATGGAAGAGTGCATGAAAGGCAAGGAATGGAAGAGTGCATGAAAGGCAAGGAATGGAAGAGTGCATGAAAGGCAAGGAATGGAAGAGTGCATGAAAGGCAAGGAATGGAAGAGTGCATGAAAGGCAAGGAATGGAAGAGTGCATGAAAGGCAAGGAATGGAAGAGTGCATGAAAGGCAAGGAATGGAAGAGTGCATGAAAGGCAAGGAATGGAAGAGTGCATGAAAGGCAAGGAATGGAAGAGTGCATGAAAGGCAAGGAATGGAAGAGTGCATGAAAGGCAAGGAATGGAAGAGTGCATGAAAGGCAAGGAATGGAAGAGTGCATGAAAGGCAAGGAATGGAAGAGTGCATGAAAGGCAAGGAATGGAAGAGTGCATGAAAGGCAAGGAATGGAAGAGTGCATGAAAGGCAAGGAATGGAAGAGTGCATGAAAGGCAAGGAATGGAAGAGTGCATGAAAGGCAAGGAATGGAAGAGTGCATGAAAGGCAAGGAATGGAAGAGTGCATGAAAGGCAAGGAATGGAAGAGTGCATGAAAGGCAAGGAATGGAAGAGTGCATGAAAGGCAAGGAATGGAAGAGTGCATGAAAGGCAAGGAATGGAAGAGTGCATGAAAGGCAAGGAATGGAAGAGTGCATGAAAGGCAAGGAATGGAAGAGTGCATGAAAGGCAAGGAATGGAAGAGTGCATGAAAGGCAAGGAATGGAAGAGTGCATGAAAGGCAAGGAATGGAAGAGTGCATGAAAGGCAAGGAATGGAAGAGTGCATGAAAGGCAAGGAATGGAAGAGTGCATGAAAGGCAAGGAATGGAAGAGTGCATGAAAGGCAAGGAATGGAAGAGTGCATGAAAGGCAAGGAATGGAAGAGTGCATGAAAGGCAAGGAATGGAAGAGTGCATGAAAGGCAAGGAATGGAAGAGTGCATGAAAGGCAAGGAATGGAAGAGTGCATGAAAGGCAAGGAATGGAAGAGTGCATGAAAGGCAAGGAATGGAAGAGTGCATGAAAGGCAAGGAATGGAAGAGTGCATGAAAGGCAAGGAATGGAAGAGTGCATGAAAGGCAAGGAATGGAAGAGTGCATGAAAGGCAAGGAATGGAAGAGTGCATGAAAGGCAAGGAATGGAAGAGTGCATGAAAGGCAAGGAATGGAAGAGTGCATGAAAGGCAAGGAATGGAAGAGTGCATGAAAGGCAAGGAATGGAAGAGTGCATGAAAGGCAAGGAATGGAAGAGTGCATGAAAGGCAAGGAATGGAAGAGTGCATGAAAGGCAAGGAATGGAAGAGTGCATGAAAGGCAAGGAATGGAAGAGTGCATGAAAGGCAAGGAATGGAAGAGTGCATGAAAGGCAAGGAATGGAAGAGTGCATGAAAGGCAAGGAATGGAAGAGTGCATGAAAGGCAAGGAATGGAAGAGTGCATGAAAGGCAAGGAATGGAAGAGTGCATGAAAGGCAAGGAATGGAAGAGTGCATGAAAGGCAAGGAATGGAAGAGTGCATGAAAGGCAAGGAATGGAAGAGTGCATGAAAGGCAAGGAATGGAAGAGTGCATGAAAGGCAAGGAATGGAAGAGTGCATGAAAGGCAAGGAATGGAAGAGTGCATGAAAGGCAAGGAATGGAAGAGTGCATGAAAGGCAAGGAATGGAAGAGTGCATGAAAGGCAAGGAATGGAAGAGTGCATGAAAGGCAAGGAATGGAAGAGTGCATGAAAGGCAAGGAATGGAAGAGTGCATGAAAGGCAAGGAATGGAAGAGTGCATGAAAGGCAAGGAATGGAAGAGTGCATGAAAGGCAAGGAATGGAAGAGTGCATGAAAGGCAAGGAATGGAAGAGTGCATGAAAGGCAAGGAATGGAAGAGTGCATGAAAGGCAAGGAATGGAAGAGTGCATGAAAGGCAAGGAATGGAAGAGTGCATGAAAGGCAAGGAATGGAAGAGTGCATGAAAGGCAAGGAATGGAAGAGTGCATGAAAGGCAAGGAATGGAAGAGTGCATGAAAGGCAAGGAATGGAAGAGTGCATGAAAGGCAAGGAATGGAAGAGTGCATGAAAGGCAAGGAATGGAAGAGTGCATGAAAGGCAAGGAATGGAAGAGTGCATGAAAGGCAAGGAATGGAAGAGTGCATGAAAGGCAAGGAATGGAAGAGTGCATGAAAGGCAAGGAATGGAAGAGTGCATGAAAGGCAAGGAATGGAAGAGTGCATGAAAGGCAAGGAATGGAAGAGTGCATGAAAGGCAAGGAATGGAAGAGTGCATGAAAGGCAAGGAATGGAAGAGTGCATGAAAGGCAAGGAATGGAAGAGTGCATGAAAGGCAAGGAATGGAAGAGTGCATGAAAGGCAAGGAATGGAAGAGTGCATGAAAGGCAAGGAATGGAAGAGTGCATGAAAGGCAAGGAATGGAAGAGTGCATGAAAGGCAAGGAATGGAAGAGTGCATGAAAGGCAAGGAATGGAAGAGTGCATGAAAGGCAAGGAATGGAAGAGTGCATGAAAGGCAAGGAATGGAAGAGTGCATGAAAGGCAAGGAATGGAAGAGTGCATGAAAGGCAAGGAATGGAAGAGTGCATGAAAGGCAAGGAATGGAAGAGTGCATGAAAGGCAAGGAATGGAAGAGTGCATGAAAGGCAAGGAATGGAAGAGTGCATGAAAGGCAAGGAATGGAAGAGTGCATGAAAGGCAAGGAATGGAAGAGTGCATGAAAGGCAAGGAATGGAAGAGTGCATGAAAGGCAAGGAATGGAAGAGTGCATGAAAGGCAAGGAATGGAAGAGTGCATGAAAGGCAAGGAATGGAAGAGTGCATGAAAGGCAAGGAATGGAAGAGTGCATGAAAGGCAAGGAATGGAAGAGTGCATGAAAGGCAAGGAATGGAAGAGTGCATGAAAGGCAAGGAATGGAAGAGTGCATGAAAGGCAAGGAATGGAAGAGTGCATGAAAGGCAAGGAATGGAAGAGTGCATGAAAGGCAAGGAATGGAAGAGTGCATGAAAGGCAAGGAATGGAGCAATGGAACAAGAGGGAATGGAAATAAGAGGACAAAGGGACAAGAGGACAGCAGAAGAAGCGGACAAGAGGACAATTGAGGAAGCGGACAAGAGGACAAGAGCACAGCGACTAATTGAGCGAAGCACAAGAGCAAGAGAAAAGACGATGCATCTCGAGCAAGGGGGAAACGCTGCTGCTTACAGACAGTTGAGTTTCCCAAGAAGTCACAAAACAAAAGGCGAAGTGCTTCTCAACTTTCTCAAGGGCGAATTCAGTGAAGCTCACATCAGAGGTGGGCTGTGGTGCTCACAGGTGGTCTGCGGTGCTCACAGGTGGGCTGTGGTGCTCACAGGTGGGCTGTGGTGCTCACAGGTGGTCTGTGGTGCTCACAGGTGGTCTGTGGTGCTCACATGTGGTCTGCGGTGCTCACAGGAAGGCAAGTCCGGTAAGGCGGCCCATAGCCTCTGGGATGCTGCCGGTGATGCTGTTGTTAGACAGTTGTCTGCCCATGTGTGGGGAGGGGAGAACAGGCAGAGGGACAGAATAGGCAGAGGGAGAGAACAGGCAGAGGGAGTTGCTCTTATTGTTCGATTGCTGCTTCAATTCAGCACCAATGATTACAGTGGCACAGGAGATCAGTTGTTTCTCTCCATGCTTTTGATCACTTACCTAAAGCATAAGGTAACATGGTATGGCGTGGTACGGTATGGCATCGTATGGTATGGCATGGTACGGTATGGCATGGTACGGTATGGCATGGTACGGTATGGCATGGTACGGTATGGCATGGTATGGTATGGCATGGCATGGCATGGCATGGTATGGTATGGCATGGCATGGCATGGCATGGTATGGTATGGCATGGTACGGTATGGCATGGTATGGTACGGCGTGGCATGTCATGGCATGGCATGGCATGGCATGGCATGGCATGGCATAGCATGGCATGGCATGGCATGGCATGGCGTGGCATGGCGTGGCATGGCATGGCTTGGCATGGCATGGCATGGCATGGCATGACATCGCATGGCTGTGGACGGAAAGTGCCCCTTACAGTCTGTAGAGGTTTGTGAAGTCTCCTAACGAGGATGGGAGGGAGCCGCTAATCTGGTTACCAGCCATGTCACTGGGTGTGGGGAAGAGGAGTGAGGGAAGCACACAGGGCATGGGCTTTTGAGGCAAGTCAAACAGGAAGGGCCGGGAGGGAGGGAGGATGGGAGGGAGCCGCTAATCTGGTTATTACTCATGTCACTGGGTGCAGGGAAGAGGAGGAGGGGGAAGTGTACAAGGGCTATAAAACTTGAGGGAAAGAGAAGGAGGGAAGGACACAAGGGCTACAGCTTTTGAAGCGACTAAGAAGGAGGGAGGGAGGCGGCAAGTGGAGTGGAGAGGCAGCAAGACGAACAAGTCAGCGAGCTGGTAGGCAGTGTCAATGAGTTGGCGTTGTCTACCAACTCATTGACACTGTCAGGGAGTTGGTCAGGCGAGACAGTGAATTGGCAACGCCCCTGTTATCATGCCTAGACACCTGATAACAGGGGCCACCATGCCTACCTACATTATGCCTACATCGTGCTTACATCATGCTTACGCCATACTTACATCAGGATCACATTATGCCTATCATGCTCGCATCATGCTTACATCAAGCTCACATCATTCTCACATCATGCTTACATAATGCCTACATCATGCTTACATCATGCTTACATCATGCTTATGTCACCTCCATCATGCTTACATCATGCTCACATCATGCTTACATCATGCTTGTGTCATGCCTCCATCATGCTCACATCATGCTTACATCAAAGTGAGAGACGACAGGTTTGCGAGGAAGCCGGGAAATGAGCCTGAGAGCTGGTTGTACGGCAAGTTGCTGGGGGGAGAAGGAGAGGAGGGCATGAGCATGTTACAGAAAGACGAGCAAGTGGAATGGCCGAGTAAGAGCATGCCAACGAGCCGTAAAGGTTAGCGAGGAAGCCGGGATATGAGCCAGAGAGCTGGTTGTAGGGCAAGTTGCTTGGGGGGGGGGGAGAGCAGAAAGGGCACGGGGAGAAGCGGACAGTGGGAGCACAGTGGAGAGGAGACAAAGAAAGAACGGAGGGAGGGAGTTACAAAGAGAGGAGAGGAAAGAAGGCACAAAAAGGCAACATGCGACATTGACCTTTGAGCGACTCGAAAGAGGGGAGAGGAGGGAGATAAGGCAGAGAGAGAGAGAGAGAGAGAGAGAGAGAGAGAGAGAGAGAGAGAGAGAGAGAGAGAGAGAGAGAGAGAGAGAGAGAGAGAGAGAGAGAGAGAGAGAGAGCAACACGTTGAGTGGAGTGACCGAATAAGGACACGCGTATACCTCCTGCCATTACTCACAGCTAGCATGCTCTTAGAGGTAACTCACAAGCTTACAGGCTGTAAGTGCTCGAAGCTGCTCCTTTGGTGACGACAAAAAAAAGCATATTGCTAGGAGGTGCTGCTGCCAAGTTTTGAGATGTCTCAAAAGTGCTGTGGGGCACAAACTTAAAGGCTGTAAGTGCGATAAAAGGGCTTGTTTGTGTAGCGGGTGAGTGCGCCCATAACCCCCCAGGCCAACGTGCTTGTAACCCTTCCCTAGGATCAATCGGGGATCTCCAGTGGACCTCTGACAATATCGCTCTAAGGCTCCCGTTAAAATTAAAGGCTGCAGGTGCTCGAAGGTTGCTGTTTACGCGACGTTTCAAAATTCATATCGTTAGGAGGTGCTGCTGTCAAGTTTGTATGCTCAAAGTCTATTCTGTTATGTAGGTAAGATCGTGCTAACCAGTGACACACACTTTGTATGCTCAAAGTTTGCTTGGTTCTGTAGGTACGATTGTGCTAACCAGTGACACAGGCTTACAGGCTGTCAAGTGCTTGCAGCTGCTCTCTCTGAGTCGACTCAAAAAATCATATCGCTAGGAGGTCTGACAAGTTTATATGCTCAAAGTCTACTCTGTTTGATACGTACGACCCTGCTCACCAGTGGCCCAGGCTTACAGGCTGTCAAGCGAGTTGACTTTTGAGTCGACTCAAAAGTCAATGCACTAGTGACCCAGGCTTACAGGCTGTCAAGCGCTTGCAGCTTCGTAAGGGCGAGAGGCAGAGAGTTGTTGATGCGTGCTGAGATGAGGTTTCTGGAAAGGGAGAGGTGATACAAGGACAGAGGAAACAGGTGATGCAAGGAAATTAGGAGAAGGGCATACAGGGAAGGGGGGGGGGGAGTTTATACAAGGAGCTAGGGAGGTCCGTAGGGGTTATTGAGGCATGTTGCCCTAATCTCTATGCTATTAGACTTGTCATCAAGGGAATTTAAGGATGAGCGTTAGTGAATTCAGGATAACCAAGGGAGGTATGATATGAAGGAGGGATCTTGAGGGACTAGCAGTGAGAATAAGGAAGAGCAAAACAGCGAGGGTGGAGTGGAGTGGAACACTGCGCGAGGGAAGAATCTGACAGTGAAGAAATGTGAGCCACATAAGTGATTTCTCAAATGTAAGGGGCCACATCGCAGCCCAAATCTAGTTTTGAGGAGCCTCAAAACTAAATGTAAGGGACCACATCGCAGCCCAAATTTCGAAATGAAGATTTGACATGAAGGAGCTGAGTGCCTAAAATGAGAATGAAACGTTAGCGTAGAGCATTCTGAGGGATTTGAAAGGAGGGAGGCAATCTACTGAAGAAACTGAAGAAGAAGCGCACAGCATTCTGAGGGATTTGAGGAAGCCCATGGCTGCTGGCAGGCTGCCTGATATGGGGTTGTATGCCAGGTCCCTGGTTGGGTGGGTGATGGGTGGGTGGGCCGGTGGTTGGCCGGTGGGAGGAAGGGTGGGATGGGAGGTTGGAAGGGTGGGAGGTTGGAAGGGTGGGAGGTTGGAAGGGTGGGAGGTTGGAAGGGTGGGAGGTTGGAAGGGGGCAGGCACTTCAAGAGCCCATGGCTGCTGGCAGGCTGCCTGACATGGGGTTGTATGCCAGGTCCCTGGTTGGGCGGGGAGAGGGGTGGGGTAATGGGGAAGTTGGAAGGGGGAAGGGGGAAACGGGCTAGCACACACCAACCAACAGCCTGCCTGACATGGGGTTGTATGCCAGGTCCCTAGTTGAGCGTCGGAGAGAGGGTGAAAAAGGGATAAAGGAGTGAGGGTGCAGTTTTTAGGCAGCTCCATAAGACATATAAGGGAGCACATTGATGTCGGAATGCTGCCTGATATGTGGGGTTGTATGAAAGCCACCCCTGGTTGGGTGGCGCCGGGGAGGTTGGAAGGGGGAAGGGGGATTGGCAACACTGACTGGCAAGCTCCCTGATTTAGGTATGGGAAACAGATTTATAAGATGACATAAGATGCAATTGCATCGGTTTTTTGAGAATTCTCAAAAACAGATTCAGCTCCCTCCCTGGTATGGGGTTGTTGTACGACATAAGATGCGATTGCATCGCATTGCATCGCATTGCATCGCTTTTAAGTCGACTCAAAAGCAAGCTCCCTGGTATGGGGTTGTACGACATAAGATGCGATTGCATCGCATTGCATCGCTTTTAAGTCGACTCAAAAGCAAGCTCCCTGGTATGGGGTTGTTGTACGACATAAGATGCGATTGCATCGCATTGCATCGCATTGCATCGCTTTTAAGTCGACTCAAAAGCAAGCTCCCTGGTATGGGGTTGTTGTACGACATAAGATGCAATTGCATCGCATTGCATCGCTTTTAAGTCGACTCAAAAGCAAGCTCCCTGGTATGGGGTTGTACGACATAAGATGGAATCGCATCGCATCGCGTACAAGGCAATGAGTTTCTTCAAAGAGCCGATGGCAGATGGGATACTTTTAGTCGACTCAAGACTCATCCCAATATTATGGAGATCGGCGGTTGTGGGTGCATTGCATTGCATCACATCGCATGGCAAAGTATGGTATTGTATTGCATCACATCGCATGGCATGGCATGGCATTGCATTGCATCGCATCGCATCGCATGGCATGGCATCGCTTACAGGGCAATGAGTTTCCTCAAAGAGCCGATGGAAGATGGGATGGTATCCGTGAAGTTGTTGGTTCCCAGGTACCTATGGCATCATCACATCACATCATGCATGCACCGTGTAAAGGTACAGTGATACCATGCCATGGCATGCATATAGTGTGAGCATGCCATGCCATGCATGCACATACCATGCCAGGAAAATTTTGTGTCATGTACGTAGCATGATATAGACATCATCACACGTCATGCATCCACATATTAGATCACATCAAATCATGTCAAAGCTTATCATATCCCATCAACACGACCATAAGTCACAAAGCAAGCACGGATTTTGATGAGGATCAAGAGGCACAGCACGCTCAATTAAATCAAATCAAATCCAAAAGCGCTGGCTAAGTAAGAAATATTCCAGGAGAGAGCAATTTTGAAACAGATCAATTCAGGGATCGACCAGTATGTGGGGAACGAAAGTCAGGAAACTCTTAAAGCCGGCAGCCCAAATTGCACAAGTTTTAAAAGGTTGACGCGAGGGGGTTTTTGTGGTGAGGGTTTTGGCGAAAGATTCCGATTTCGCTTTTTTCGTTTTTTTCGCCAAACCCAGCCCGCCCTCGTATTTCGCCCTGGGGGTTGGTTCAGTTCCCAAAAGTCCCAAATTGCAGGCACGCTTTTCTTCAAACCTTGAAAACACTAGTTCGTCAAGTTTTAAAAGCTTGACCCGCGCGGCCCGCAATTTGGGACTCGGGCTTTAAAGAATCACAGAAACACAAGGGGCGGATATCGATAGAGCGAGCAAGGAAGATATGGCTTGAAGAGTGGGTGCAGTGTATGAACAAGTAAAACCTTAAATCACAACAATGGGACTTATTCCCTCAACTCAAGACACGGCAGGGAGAGAGCCTCACAACAGTACGAGGTTAGAGAGGCTTGAGATGGCTCGAGGCACAGGACCACTGATCTTGTTGGCTGTAAGAGACCTGAACACGCAGAGTGCAGAGGGGAGAGGCATAAGAGAACAACAAGGTTGATTGAAGAGGCCTGCGATGCCTGAGAGGTTAGAGAGGATTGAGATGGGTCGAGGCATAGGGCCACTGATCTTGTTGGCTGTAAGAGACCTGAACACGCAGAGTGCAGAGTAGGAGAGATACATATCACAGAACCACAGGGGAATAAAAAGGCGTGAGATAGACCGAGGCTATGTTGCAGAGGACGCTCAGGGCGTCTTGTGTCCTGCATCTGGATGCTGCATCCGGATGCAGGACGCCCACCAAGACGCAGGACGCATGTATAGGGGAAATATTTTTGGGCAGACTGGAAAAAAAAAAAATCGCGAAATTCCCTCCCCCCCCCCACCCATTTCGACCTTCAAAAACAGCCCACAAACCATGTGTGACGTGATGTGTTGTGACTTGTGAAATTTATGTATAGAGAAACATTTTTGGAATGGAATGGGAAAAAAATGCCTGAAATGAGAGCTACGTCCATATCTCTCCCCTCCCTGTGCCCCATAGAAGGTATTTCTGGCTGCCCGGACTCTCTTTTTGCCTGCCCGGGCTTGCGTCTTTTCCAGCGTCTCACAGGCCCGAACCGCGCATCCTGTGTCCTAGACGCTCAGGGCCTCTTGCAGTTACCACATGGTTACCATGTAGTTACCATACCAAGCTGCTGCCTCCATACAGCAAAGAGCTGGCAAGTAATGCACAGCTCTGTAAGGCTCTTGAGTTTGAGGATGCAGCTTCACTTGACCACCCCTTGTGGTTACCACATAGTTACCTTACACCGTTACTTACCACATAGCTTACCATGTTGCCACCAACGTACAGCTCTGTCAGTTTCTTGAATTTAGAGATAGAGCTTGGCAGGCTTGAGCTTAGCAGATTGAGTTTGGAGCAGCTCAGTTAGGCTCTTGAGTTTGGAATCGAGAGTTTGGGCACACCAAAGACCCATAAGCAATGTACAGCTCGGTCAGCCTCTTGAATTTAGAGATAGAGCTTGGCCTCTTGCAGCTACCATGTGGTTACCCGGTTGCAAACATCCATAAGCAACATATAGCTCGGATGGATTAGCCTCTTGACTTTGGAGATAAGAGTTTTGGTGGTTACCCTATGGCACGTGGTTACTATGCGGTTACCAGGTTGCCACCACACAGCACACCAAAAACCCACAAGGAACGTACAGCTCTTTGAGCCTCTTGAATTTAGAGATGGAGCTTGGCAGGCTTCCGTTGAGCAGATTGAATTCGAGATTGCTGTTGCAACAGGGTTGTTTTGGTTTGGGTGGGGGAAAGCATGGTTTGGGAGGGTAAAGAGGGATGGTGAGGGTGCGGGGGAGGGATGAAGAACTGAAGGACGAGAAAACAAAAAGGACTAAATATTTATTTAATTAAAAATGGCTCTTTTGTTGATTACCCAGAAACATCACAATGCCTTATCTCCGGGCCAGGTCCACCTAGCGACAATAAGGAATTTTTTACGGAATGCTTCAAATACCTACACTGAGAAAGTGTTGTGAATAGGATGACTAGGAATGTAGAATCGATTACACCAGTTAGCCATTGAATTGGGATGGGATTACACATGGGAATAACATGTGAGTTTGTAAAACAGCCAGATATAGTCACATATGAGAATTTCCATAATAGGGAGTCAGAATCCCAGCCACTAGACCACTGGGATAAAAGGCTTGTTTGTGTAGCGGGCCCATAACCCCCCAGGCGAAAGCGCCTATACCCCCCTAGGACAATCGGGGATCTCACAGTGCAGGTCTACTGAACCCCCCCCCCCACACTGGGAGGTCCAGGACTCGGCATCGCAGCACCGGCCTGCATGTACATACGCCGGGATTCGAACCCAAGTCCACTCTGATACCATGTCAGAATCCCAGCCACTAGATCACTAAAATAAAATGGCTTCTTTGTGTAGCGGGTCCGTGCGCCACTAACCGCCCAGGCGAAAAAACGTCTGTAACCCTCCTAGGATCAATCGAGGATCTTACAATACAGGTCTACTGAGACACGGTGAACATACGTTAGGTTGAGTCGTAGCAGGGTTGTGAGGGGGGTCAACTTAAAGGTCACAACAGTCGACTTAGAAGTCACAACAGTCGGATTTGAAACATCTCAAAACAGGGCGTACATACATACATCTCCCTGAGCTGTGGCATGGCTGTGAGGAGGGGGACAGAGAGCCATAGATATACATGGGCAAAAGACGAGTAGAGTTTTACTTGACTCGTTTTGACGAGTTTTTTGTCACACACGAGTCGAGTCGAGGAAAACTCGCCGAGTTTTTTGTGCCACAAAGCGAACGCTAGGCGCGGGCGGATCTAGCGGCGGAATGCTAGGTGCGGGCGGATCTAGCGGCGGGATGCTAGGTGCGGGCAGATCTGGCGGCGGAATGCTAGGCGCGGGCGGATCTAGCGGCGGAATGCTCACGAGCACCAAAAACTTGCTTGGTAGCCGAGTTTTTCACTAGTTTTTTTTAACTCGCGAGCAAAACTAGACTCGAGCAACCGAGTTTTTTAGACAAAAAAGCAAACTCAAAACTCGAGCTTTTCGAGTCCCTCGAACGAGTCGAGGAAAAACTCGACTCGTTTGCCCATGTATGGCCCATAGATGCAGTAGGAAGGTATAAAGGGCGAGAAGGGATGCTGGGGGGTTTAACATCAGGCACTGGGATGAGAGCATACACTTTGCTCAGCTGCGGCAGGGCCGTGAGGGGGGAGAGGAAGGCGGAGATGTAGCAGTAGGAAGGTTTACAGGAGAGATGGTGCAAGAAGAAGAGATGGTGCAGGGGGTTTACAGGAGGCTTTTTTTAGACGATTCAAAAGCACCTTACAGCAGGCAGGCGTTGGGATGAGAGCATACATTGTGCTCAGCTGCAGCAGGGCTGTGAGGGGGGCCAAGGAGCCGGAGATCTGGTTGTAGAAGAGACTAAGTGGAGGCGAGGACTAACAGCATAGACTTACTAGAAAGGTCTGACTCACAGCTTGGTGAGCTGCGGCAGGGCTGTGAGGGGGGCCAGGGAGCCGGAGATCTGGTTGCGCGATAGATCACTGCAGGCGGGGGGAGAGAGAGGGGCGAGGGGGTAGAAGGGGAGGGGGGGACGGGTGTGAGACGAGTTTTGAGGCGCCTACAAAAAGGCTGTGAGGGGGGAGAGGAGATCTGGTTGCGTGATAGATCACTGCGGGCGTGGGGAGAGAGAGAAATGATGCCTAGTCTCGTTTGTCCATTGCTGCTATTAATACGAAGGATCGTTAGAGAAGAGAGGGGCGAGAAGCGAGTGAAGCATCTTGTTCTTTGGGCGCCTCAAAAGTGAGGCGGTGAGGGGGGAGAGGGAGCAGGAGACCTGGTCGCGCAATAAACCACTGAGGGGCGTGGGGAGAGAGGGGGGCGAGGTGTTAGGCGCGAAAGGCGAGGGGCAGGGGGCGAGGGGAGAGGGGAGAGGTGCGAGGGGAGAGGTGCGAGGGGAGAGGGGAGAGGTGCGAGGGGAAAGGGGAGAGGTGTGAGGGCATAGAGGAGAGGGGAAAGGAGAGGGAGAGAGGGGAGGGGGGAGAGTAGAGGGGAGAGGGTAGGGGAAGGAGAATGGACGAGCGCTGCACTCATGTTGACTCATTCTCACAAGTTTTCATTTTCGCTTGTTTGCTTGCTTGCTTGTTTGTTTGTTTGTTTGTTTGTTTGTTTGTTTGTTTGTTTGTTTGTTTGTTTGTTTGTTTGTTTGTTTGTTTGTTTGTTTTTCTTCTTCTTCTTCTTTTTTTTTCTCTAGAAACAGCTGCAACTGATGTTGACTCATTCACTCGTGGATGGGGTCGATGCGTGCTGAAAGGTATTTGAGAGGACTAAGAGATGTGAGGATGAGGAGGAGGAGGAGGAGGAGGAGGGGGAGGAGGAGGAGGAGGAGGAGGAGGAGGAGGGGGAGGAGGAGGAGGAGGAGGAGGAGGAGGAGGAGGAGGGGAGGAGGAGGAGGAGGAGGAGGAGAGAGGAGGAGGAGAGGAGGAGGAGGAGGAGGGGAGGAGGAGGAGGAGGAGGAGGAGGAGGAGGAGGAGGGGGGGGGGGGGGGAGGGGGGGGGAGGGGGGGGGAGGGGAGGGGGAGCGGGAGGGGGGAGGGGGGGAGGGGGAGGGGGAGGGGGGAGGAGGAGGAGGCGGAGGAGGAGGAGGAGGAGGAGGAGGAGGAGGGAGGGAGGAGGAGGAGGAGGAGGAGGAGGAGGAGGAGGAGGAGGAGGCGGAGGAGGAGGAGGAGGAGGAGGAGGAGGAGGAGGAGGAGGAGGAGGAGGAGGAGGAGGAGGGGGAGGGGGATGGGGAGGGGGAGGGGGAGCGGGAGGGGGAGCGGGAGGGGGAGGGGGAGGAGGAGGAGGAGGAGGAGGAGGAGGAGGAGGAGGAGGAGGAGGAGGAGGGGAGGAGGAGGAGGAGGAGGAGGAGGAGGAGGAGGGGGAGGGGGAGGGGGAGCGGGAGCGGGAGGGGGAGCGGGAGGGGGGGGAGGGGGGGGGCGGAGGAGGAGGAGGAGGAGGAGGAGGAGGAGGAGGAGGAGGAGGAGGACGAGGAAGGAGGAGGAGGAGGAGGAGGAGGAGGAGGGAGGAGGAGGAGGAGGAGGAGGAGGAGGAGGGAGGAGACACATGCTGAAAGAAGAGCAGAGCTTCAGGCACTTGATCGAGCAAACAGGGAACACAACACACACACGAGAGCGACTGGATTTTTTTTAGTAACGTAGCTGGCACAACCGCCAGCCAGTCCACACCACACATAGAAACAAGCACCGTTCTGTTCTGCAGCAAATAGAATAAGGAAAAGGGAAAAAAGGAGAAACAGCACAAAGGCACAAGAGTAGCAAGCCTCAACATACAGTGTAACGAGCTTCTGAAGCTTGGAGATTTTAGCAGGAATGGAGGAGGAAAACTTGTTAGAATTGAGGGACCTGGGGGAAGAAAAGGGCGAGGGAGGAGGGAGAGGGAAGGTGGGGAAGAACAGGGAGAGGAGGTGGGAGCTCGGTTGGAGATTTTAGCACCGAGGAGGCGAACTTGTTAGAACCGAGGACCTGGGGGGAGCACGGGGGAGGAGAGGTGGGGGAGGGGGGCCGAAGGAGAGTGGACACAGCAGCGAAGCAGACCGGGTAGCCATAGAAGTGTGTGAGAGAAGTCGATTTGAGTCGACTCAATGTGATAAGGCGATTTGAGTCGACTCAATGTGATCAGTCGATTTTTGAGTCGACTCAATCTGATAAGTCGATTCTCGGGTTGACTCAATGTGATAGGTCGATTTTTTAGTCGACTTTGTTTTTTGGAGTGAAGTAGACCGGGTGGGCACTGAAGCTTAGGCGAGCTGCAGTTGAGAAGAATTCTTGAGCAAGAGATTGTACCCGGTTTATAACCAGGAATTTTTTTTTCAGCTCTTATTCCACTGAAGGTGGGTGGGGAGAGGGGGATGGGCAAAAGGTGGAGGGAAGAGATGGGGATGAGCAAAAGGTGGAGGGGAGAGATGGGGATGGGCAAAAAGGTGTTGGAGGGGAGGAGAGGGGGATGGGCAAAAAGGTGTTGGAGGGGAGGAGAGGGAATGGGCAAAAGGAGTTGGAGGGGAGGAGAGGGGGATGGGCAAAAGGAGTTGGAGGGGAGGAGAGGGGGATGGGCAAAAAGGTGTTGGAGGAGGAGGAGAGGGGAATGGGCAGCAGCAAGGTTGCATGCGGGGAGGAGCACGAGAAAAGATACGGCTTAGTCCTCTAAATACGCAAAAACTATGTGTTGTGGTGTGGAGGTATATAGAGGAACGAGTGTGGGCGTACAGGTGTGTGAGAGCAGTGAGCGAAGAGAGCAAGGGAGGAATGTCGCCCTCCAGGTTGTTATTCAACAGGACTCTGCGCGAGCACGGAGGGGTGGGTAGGGGCAGTTGAGACGCATAGGGGCAAATTCACAAATGGGGAAGGAAGGAGAGCAAGGGAGGAATGTCGCCCTCCAACATTGTTATTCATCAGGACTCTGCGCGAGCACGGAGGGGAAGAGGAGAGGGCAATGGGCACGTGAGCAATTGGGAGGCAAATAAGCGGAGGAGAGGAGAGCAAGGGAGAAATGTCGCTTCCAGGGTTGTTGTTATTGAGAACCTGTGCGACCAAGGAGGGATGGGTACGGGGCAGTGTGCAAGTGAGCAAACGGGGGGAGATGGGCGTGTGGGTAACGGAAGGCAAATAAGCGAGGAGAGGAGAGCAAGGGGGGAATGTCGCTGCCTTCCAGGTTGTTATTTAGGGCCCTGTGAGACCAAGGGGGAGAAGGCAGAGGGGTAGAAAGGAGATGGAGGGGCAGAGGGCAATCGGTGTTTTTGAGAATTCTCAAAAACACCCAATTAAGCGAGGAGAGGAGAGCAAGGGGGGAATGTCGCTGCCCTCCAGGTTGTTATTTAGGGCCCTGTGAGACCAAGGGGGAGAAGGCAGAGGGGTAGAGAGGAGATGGAGGGGCAGAGGGCAATCGGCGAGGCAGAAGGCAATTAGGGCCCTCCGGTCCGGATTGTTGTGATTTAGGGCTGTGCTTTTGAGGCGCCTCAAAAGTTGTGATTTCGGGCTGTGCTTTTGAGGTGCCTCAAAAGTTGTGATTTCGGGCTGTGCTTTTGAGGCGCCTCAAAAGTTGTGATTTCGGGCTGTGCTTTTGAGGCGCCTCAAAAGTTGTGATTTCGGGCTGTGCTTTTGAGGCGCCTCAAAAGTTGTGATTTCGGGCTGTGCTTTTGAGGCGCCTCAAAAGTTGTGATTTCGGGCTGTGCTTTTGAGGCGCCTCAAAAGTTGTGATTTCGGGCTGTGCTTTTGAGGCGCCTCAAAAGTTGTGATTTCGGGCTGTGCTTTTGAGGCGCCTCAAAAGTTGTGTTTTAGGGCCCTGTGCGACCTAGGAGGGGTTGAGGGCAAAGGGCTCAACTCAATTGGGAGAAACGGGAAATGGGAAATGGGAGTATGGGCAGAGTAAAACACGTAAGCGAGGAGAGAAGAGGATGGGCAGTTGCCGCTCTCCAGGAATGGTAACACACGCACGCACGCACACAGGCACGAACGCACACGCACGCACGCACCCCCCCACCCCCCTCCCCCCCCTCCCCCACACACGCACGAACATCTCCTTCTGCCGAACCGAACAGTGTTCGGTTCGGCGAACTATTTAGGTGTAGGAAGGTGTTCGCCGTTCGCACAAGGGCCGAACATGTTCGAGTTCGCCCCAGGGGGAAATTCGTTTTAGTCACAGAGATCAGAAAGGGGATTTTGAGGGTCGGGAAGATAGATAGGGGTTTGCACGGTGTGTAGGTGTCTGAAAACGCACACTGTACTACCACACCATCATGTTTCGTGAATATATGTGTCAATGTCAAATAAAATCCTACGCCTGAGCACCACTGCTACTACCAACAAAAGCATCCTCCCCGCCAGCTGTGTCGCCAGCACCCACACCCTCCTCCTCCTCCTCATCCTCCTCCTCCTCCTCGTCGTCCTCCTCCTCCCCCTCGCCTTCAATGGCAAACTCTGGTGGTGCAACGCCTCTTGCACGGCGGCCCTCGCCTATCCTCTGGCCAGGGTGTGAACTGTACCATGATCTGAGAATCATGACAGCTCGCGTCCTCTGAGAGGCCAGGCGGTGCCGCTTCCAGAGATGAGGTTGTGGCCAAGAGAGAACACGCGCTCGCTCGAAGCGGACGTGGCAAGGATGGCGAGATAGTCCCGGGCCATGCGCCTCAGCGTCTGCATGTTGGTGGCGGTGCGCCAGTACTCCAACCCTGTCACGTCGCACCGCACCCTCTCGGACAAGTACCTGCTAACCTCGTCATCCTGCACCATCCCGCCCCTCCCCGCCTCCTGGCTCGCTGACAGACGCGCCGCAAGTCGTCTCCGACTACGGAGAAATTGCGCGTCTTCGCCGTCATCCGCCTCGTCCCCCTCCTCATCCTCCGTCACGGGGGCAAGTGGGGTCGGCCGGGGTGCAAGCGCTGCAGCCCGGCCCTGCTACTCGGCCACGCGGTCGCGTACCAGCTGGATCACCTCGCCTGACGTGGGACGCGGCCTCACCCTCCGCTCGGTCTCGGGATGCAGCGTCTCCCAGTGCGCGTCGTCGAACCACGCCGCCTTCATGGAAGGGTCCAAGAAGGTGGCGATCCACAACTCGTTGCTGGACATCAGTTCATACTTCTTCAAGAGACCCAGCGCCGCCTCAATCATCGGCTTCAGCGTAGTCGATGGCCCCTTGGCAAGGCGCGACTCCATAGCGTCGATCAGGCCGTTGTAGTACGGGACCACCATCGACACTGTAGGGTACGCCGCCCCCTCTGCCGCCTTTGAAACTTTGGCGAATGGGCTGAGGAACGTCTCGACGCACGCGGTGATCCCGCCTCTGTCGTCGCCCCTCCACCACCCTCTCCCATCTCCTCCTCCACCTCCTCTAGCTCCGACCCATCCATCTCATGGTCTTCATCATCATCCCCCCCCTCCCCACCGCCATGCGTCTCTGGGTCCCACCCGGCCTCACTGTCATCCCCGCTCCCCTCGTCATCCTCATCCTCCTCGCCCTCACCCTCCTCCTCCTCATCCTCCTCCCCACTGCCACTCTCCGGCCGCGTCTGCCCTGAAGGAGGGGGTCGAGGGCCGTCGTAACGGAAAGAGTGACGAGATGTCGGCGCCGCCAAGGAAAGAAACCCCCCCACGAAGCAAGCGCCAGCTCCTCCAGGTCCATCCCCTACTCGCTCCTCCATGGGTCGGGGTGGGGAACCTGGTGCGCCGCCCTCAGCGCTGCCTGCATCTCTTGCTAAAGATCCACCATGGTCGGAAGCCATAACTCCGCCCTCGGCCCTAAAACCCTAAAATCCCCTCGAAGCAACGGTCGCTTTCGTCGTGTAGCACGGTCCTTAACGTATTCCAACACGTGTAGGTTTCTGAAATGCCCGACCCGAACCCTACGGCTTTGACCACTCGCTGCTTGATCCCTATGCTACTCAACCGTGAAGTTACCCTAAACACACTAAACTACGGGAAAGCCTAGATCTAATCTCCGTGTAGATTAGTGGTAACGTTGTGTGAAAGCTTCTAAAACAATAAGGCTAGGGCGGTTGTGAAAGGGAGGGATAAGCTGTAAAAGCGGTTTGAGTTTGAGCTCACGAAATGAGCTCAAACACAAAACGGACGCGACCTAAATTTGGTCGCGGCCATTGACGCGAACACTTTGATGTTCGCGGGCCCCCCAATTCGAACACGAACGTGTTCGTGTTCGACTTGGGGGCCCCAAATGTCAGTGTCGAACGTCGAACATGTTCGGCCTGAACATTTTAGGCAAAAAAAAAAAACCTGTTCGGTTGAACCGAACAGGCGTTCAGGAATTTGCTCATCCCTAGTGCGCGCGCTCGCGCCTCCCCCCACCAATCCACAACCCCACCTCTCCCCCTTCCCCTCCCTTTCACACACACACACAAAACGCACACCAATGCATGCATGCACGGATGGGAATAGTGCTACCACGTGACTTTTGAGTCGACTCAAAAGTCAATGCATGCATGCACGGATGGGAATAGTGCTGCCACATACAAACGCCGCATCTTCTTAAGTCGGGTGAAGGATGCAGGGATGGTGCCGCCACTGACAGCTGAGATCAGGTTACTGGGATGTGATGGAGGGAGGCAGGTGGGATGAAGAGAGGGAAGGTGGGAGGAGGAGATTAAAGTTAGGAAAGCATGTTATTAGGTGAGGGAAGTGAGCGGATTGAGGAAGGAAGGAAGGTTGACTGACAAATGAGTGAGGGACGTGTGAGGCGAGGACGAAAAGAAGGGCTTTTGAGGCGCCTCAAAAGTTGACCGAAAAACGAGTGAGGGACGCGAGGAGTTAAGAAGGTTGACTTCGGGCAAGTGATGAGCACGGGAGAGCGGTGGGAGGAAGGGGGAGGGCGGTGGGAGGAAGGGGGAGGGCGGTGGGAGGAAGGGGGAGGGCGGTGGGAGGAAGGGGGAGGGCGGTGGGAGGAAGGGGGAGGGCGGTGGGAGGAAGGGGGAGGGCGGTGGGAGGAAGGGGGAGGGCGGTGGGAGGAAGGGGGAGGGCGGTGGGAGGAAGGGGGAGGGCGGTGGGAGGGGGGGAGGGCGGTGGGAGGAAGGGTGAGGGCGGTGGGAGGAAGGGGAGGGCGGTGGGAGGAAGGGGGAGGGCGGTGGGAGGAAGGGGGAGGGCGGTGGGAGGAAGGGGGAGGGCGGTGGGAGGAAGGGGGAGGGCGGTGGGAGGAAGGGTGAGGGCGGTGGGAGGAAGGGGGAGGGCGGTGGGAGGAAGGGGGAGGGCGGTGGGAGGAAGGGGGAGGGCGGTGGGAGGAGGAGGGGGAGGGCGGTGGGAGGAAGGGAGGGCGGTGGGAGGAAGGGGGAGGGCGGTGGGAGGAAGGGGGAGGGCGGTGGGAGGAAGGGTGAGGGCGGCGGGATCAAAGGAGGAAGGCGGGAGCAAGTGATGGAGCAAGGGAGGGGAGCATGACTGACAGACAGGCGGGTGAGGGTAGCGAGGCGTAAGAAGGTTGACTGCCGGCAAGTGATGGAGCAAGGGAGGGGGGCGGGAGGAAGGGAGGGCGGTGGGAGCAAGGGAGGTGAGCATGACTGACAGACAGGCGGGTGAGGGAAGGGAGAACGCCTAGGAGAGAAGGCACGCTGGGGGCATGCATGGCGATGGATGGGTGAGGTGAGGGAGGTGAGTGGAGGAACTGAGGGAGGTGAGTGGAGGAACTGAGGGAGGTAAGAAGAAGGTTGACTGACAGGTGGGTGAGTGCAGTGAGAGCGCCGAGGACAGAAGGCAGGCTGGGCATTTCATTAACCCCCTCCATGCTCCTGCCATGCCAGGGCGGGAAGGGGGGAGGGTGGCGGGAAGGGGGAAGGGTGGCGGGGGAAGGGGGGAGCATGGCTGACAGGCGGGTGAGGGAAGTGATAGAGCCAACGACAGGAGGCAGGCTGGGCATTTCATTAATGCACTCCATGTTCCTGCCATGCCAGGGCGGGAAGTGGGAAAGGGGGAAGGGTGGCGGGAAGGGGGAAGGGGTTAGTGTGTGCAGGCTGGGCATTTCATTAACGCCGTCCATTAACGCCGTCCATTAACGCCGTCCATTAACGCCGTCCATTAACGCCGTCCATGGGCTCCTGCCTGCCATGGTGGTGGGCGCTCATGCATGGGGTGGCCGGGCACGCATGCATGGGATGGCCGGGCGCGGGAGGAAGCATGGGAGATGACTTTTGAGTCGACTCAAAAGTCACCTAGCATGGGAGAAGGCCGATGAATGATGGATGGAGTGTGAAAGGAGGGCTTTTGAGACGTCTCAAAACATGAAAGGAGGGCATCACACGAACACCCTCCGTGCTCCTGCCTGCCAGGACGGCGGGAAGTGGGGAGGGCGGCGGGAAGGGGGGAGGTTCCGAGCGATGAATGAATGGAGTGGAGTGGAGTGAAGAGGGGTGGAGAGGAGTGTAGTGGAGTGGAACATGAGTGACAAAGAATGACCGACTTGCATCTCCCCAACAAGCCACGCAAATGAGCTCACACCAACAATCCCGGTTCCCCACACCAGGCTTGGTTTGCAAATGAACTCCCAAACGAGTCATCCAAATCAACTCAACTCACACCAACATCCATGCTTTGCATCGCACTGACCGTAGTTTTGAGGCGCCTCAAATCCAAAACAAGCGAGCCATCCAAATCAACTCACACCACACCAACAACATCCATGCTTTGCATCGCACTGACCCTCCAACATTCAATCGTTGGTTGATCCATCTTCCCAGCAACCCTCCCACCCAGCAACCCTCCAACCCAGCAACCCCCCTCCCCACCCAGCAACCCCCCTCCCCACCCAGCAACCCTCCCCTCCTACCTGCAACCCCCCTCGCAGGCCCAGCAGTGCTCACAGGGATTCCAGGCGGGAGAGTTGGACAATTTCCGTTGGAATGTCAGGCATTTGGGGGAGCAACCTGGAGGGAAAAGGTGGGGCGTGGCGGAGCAAGGTGGGGTGCGGTGGAGCGAGGTGAGTCAGTTAGTTGCAACGGAAGGTGTTGTTAGCACAACCAGAAATTAAGGAGGGAAAAGGCACGTTCCTTATAAGGAGGGAAAAGGCGCGTTGCTTATAAGGAGGGAAAGACGCGTTGCTTATAAGGAGGGAAAAGGCGCGTTGCTTATAAGGAAAAGGCGCGTTGCTGATAAGGAAAAGGAGCGTTGCTTATAAGGAGGGAAAGTGCGCGTTGCTTATAAGGCGCGAGATGCTTACAATACAATGCGCATGTTTCACTGAAGATCAATCAATAACACATAACGACTCAACTCCATCTGGAATGAATGCCTACTTTCGCCCTCACAGCCCCTTACAGCCCCTCACGCCCCTCACAGCCCCTCACAGCCCCTCACAGCCCCTCACTCAAATCCTCACATTCAAAACTCGCATGCCGGTCACACGGTCCAACGCATCGCATGAGACCATCAGGAGGACTCGCTCGCCCGCACCGCACACCAGACCGTCGTCGGTCGTCAGACAAACAACAGTAATTGATGCGTCGCCGCCGTCCCCACACTCAGGGTGCAAAATTTCGCCGAATTTTTCAAAATTTGGGCGAAAAATTCGCCATCGAAAATTTCCCCCGAAATTTTCGATATTATCTGGTGCAAAATTTCGTCCGAAATTTTACATAAAATAGTAAAACAAATCGTGAATAAATGGGAAAAAACGATTGATGCAAATATTATTGGCATTTTGCTGCCAGATTTAGGCAAATCTGCCATTTAAGCACCAGATCTCTGCATATCTCTGGCATTTCGCTGCCAGATCTGGGCGGATCTGGCATTTCGCCACTAGATCTAGGCGGATCTGACATTTCGCCGCCAGATCTAGGTGGATCTGCCATTTAGGCACCAGATCTCTGCATATATCTGGCATTTCGCCGCCAGGAATTTTTTGACATTTTTTTTTAAGGTCTAACAAAATTTCGCCGAAATTTTCAGAATCTGCCCGAAAATTTCCACCGAAAATCTCCAAGCGAAAATTTCCCTGACCGCAATTTTCCACCCTGCCCACACTCGGTCGCACATCCCCACCCGCGGTCGCACATCCCCACCCTCGGTCGCACATCCCCACCCTCGGTCGCACATCCCCACCCTCGGTCGCACATCCCCACCCGCGGTCGCACATCACCACCCTCGGTCGCACATCCCCACCCTCGGTCGCACATCCCCACCCTCGGTCGCACATACCCACCCTCGGTCGCACATCCCCACCCTCGGTCGCACATCCCCACCCTCGGTCGCACATCCCCACCCTCGGTCGCACATCCCCACCCGCGGTCGCACATCCCCACCCGCGGTCGCACATCCCCACCCTCGGTCGCACATCCCCACCCGCGGTCGCACATCCCCACCCTCGGTCGCACATCCCCACCCTCGGTCGCACATCCCCACCCGCGGTCGCACATCCCCACCCGCGGTCGCACATCCCCACCCTCGGTCGCACATCCCCACCCACGGTCGCACATACCCACCCTCGGTCGCACATACCCACCCTCGGTCGCACATCCCCACCCTCGGTCGCACATCCCCACCCGCGGTCGCACATCCCCACCCGCGGTCGCACATCCCCACCCTCGGTCGCACATCCCCACCCGCGGTCGCACATCCCCACCCTCGGTCGCACATCCCCACCCTCGGTCGCACATCCCCACCCTCGGTCGCACATCCCCACCCGCGGTCGCACATCCCCACCCGCGGTCGCACATCCCCACCCTCGGTCGCACATCCCCACCCGCGGTCGCACATCCCCACCCTCGGTCGCACATCCCCACCCTCGGTCGCACATCCCCACCCTCGGTCGCACATCCCCACCCTCGGTCGCACATCCCCACCCTCGGTCGCACATCCCCACCCTCGCCCGCACATCCCCACCCTCGGTCGCACATCCCCACCCTCGGTCGCACATCCCCACCCTCGCCCGCACATCCCCACCCGCGGTCGCACATCCCCACCCTCGGTCGCACATCCCCACCATCGCCCGCACATCCCCACCCTCGGTCGCACATCCCCACCCTCGGTCGCACATCCCCACCCTCGCCCGCACATCCCCACCCGCGGTCGCACATCCCCACCCTCGGTCGCACATCCCCACCCTCGCCCGCACATCCCCACCCGCGGTCGCACATCCCCACCCGCGGTCGCACATCCCCACCCTCGCCCGCACATCCCCACCCTCGCCCGCACATCCCCACCCTCGCCCGCACATCCCCACCGTTGCACGCCTTCCTCGCACTCACACGCCGGTCACACGGCCCTGAGCGTCGCATGAGACCATGAAGAGGAATCCCCCGCACACCAGATCATCGTCAGTTACTGCCGATGTTTGACGCACTCACCACACTTATGCATCCCCATCCTCATCGCACTCACACGCCGGTCACACGGCCCTGGGCGTCGCACGAGATCATGAAGAGGAATCCCCCGCACACCAGATCATCGTCAGTCACTGCGATGCCCGACGCACTCACCACCTTCTCCAGCGCGGATTCTGGTGTAGGGGCGGACAGGAAAGGGAGGAGGAGGAGTAGGGAGTGAGACAGAGAAGCAACCGCGCTCCAAATCATATCATCGTCACTCAATGCGATGCCCGACGCACTCACCACCTTCTCCAGCGCGAATTCTGGTGTAGGGGCGGACAGGAAAGGGAGGAGGAGGAGTAGGGAGTGAGACAGAGAAGCAACCGCGCTCCAAATCATATCGTCGTCACTCACTGCGATGCCCGACGCACCCACCACCTTCTCCAGCGCAGATTCTGGAAATAAGTGGGGAGGAGGGAGGGGGGAGGGGGAGAAGAAGGGAGTGAGACAGAGAAGGGAGTGAGACAGAGAAGCCCCCGGACCGGATCATCATCAGTCACTGCGATGCCCGATGCAGGGGGAGGAAGGCGGAAGTGGGGGAAACGTCAGAGAAGGCCCGAAAGAAGCTTCTAATAGGTTGACAGCCATGGACGGCGCTCTACGCGGCAACACAGCGGGTCGCGACTCGGACGTGACGGGATGATGCATTTAAAGCCAACGTTGTTGCTCCCGCCGCTGTTTCTAGCAGTGATAACTAACAAGGCTGCCGTTCTGAGACGTCTCAAAACGTGTCGCGACTCGGACGTGACAGGATGGTGCACTCAAATCGAGCGCCGCTGCCGCCGGTTCCAGCAAAGTGCAGGTTCTGGCACGGTTGGCGGGAGCTCGAGGTAATTTTTTTTAAAGAATTCTCAAAATATCCCTGGCAGGGTTTGGAGGGAAATCGTACGTAAGCGCCGGCCATTGAAACGTAGGTGGTAGTACAGTGACCCGCGTTGATTGTTGAAGGAAAAAACAGGCAGTAACAGTTTTTTGACACGTTTCCAATTCGATATTCGAGACCTTTCGAACGTGAGAACAATCTTCGGAGAATGCACCCTGGTACGGTCATGGTCGCACGAGGGTTACTCGCTGTTAATTAAACAACGAAAACAAATAAATAAATAAATAAATAAATAAATAAATAAAATAAGTAATCAGTGACGCTAGAAACTAGGGTTACATGCTCACGCACTCTGGGACTCATTTAACACCACATCTACCGTTGCAACTCCTCGAACCGCATAGAACAGCGGGATTACAAGCCAAATTAGGGTTGTCAGAAGCGCAACAGGCGGCGGCGTAGATTGCGGCTTCATCTCGGCAGCTGTTATCCCGTCTGCTGCTGCTAATTAGTACGACTACGTGCTAACCACTCAGACCGTCATTAGCCGTCTTTGTCAGCGGAACTCCCGGAAATCAGCTGAGAGGAGCTGTCAGGTATCTCTCAACGGTATCTCTCAACGGAAAAGGAGCTGTCTGTATCTCCTGTGGGGCATTCGAGCCCTGCAGACGAGGCAATCGCGGCTGTTTGCAGAAGTAGCCGCATGCCCCGCCCGTCCCGGCCACAAAAATCCGCAGCATAATGCGGCTCGGGACTGCGGTGTGACGGTGTCGTTGCAACAAAACAAGTTGTCCGCTATGACTGGTTGTGCCTGCCTGTGTGGACCTGTACGAGATTGTGAATGCCACCTATTTCTGACGTTGGGAATTTGGCAACTGCATTGTCGAACCTCTCGAGGAAAACGGCCCGTAATCCCACGCGGGCCTCCGTAACCAGGGCCCCGTAATGGGGCGAGGGTTACGGTGTCCTCACGCGGTAGTACAGCACAGTACAGTTTCCTGGCGAATTTTGGGTAGCAGATGTTGCACACTGCTCTATTCGGGCCGAGGGTGTCGGGTTCCTCCGCGAGGGAGGGGCCGCGAGGAGGGCCGATGCCCTCGCCGTCGTCACCCCGGGCACGCGAAGGAATGCGAGGGTGGCACTGAACTGGCACCGCCCACCTCGCCCGACCCTCCTGGCGAGGGAACCGAGGCCCGGCCCTTCGGCTCCTGACCGGGACGCCGGGCCTCGGATGCCCGTGGGGACCACTCGCTGACGCAGAACCTCCTGGCTTAAGGGGTGATCAAAGTGAGGCACCAGCTCGACGTCGAGGGATTTCGGTGAATCCTGACGGTTGGAAATTTTTATCCGAGGGTTGAAATTCACCGACGTCCCTCGACGTCGAGCTGGTGCAGCACTTTGATCACCCCTTTATTTTGGGTTCAGTAGCAGATGTTGCACACTGCCGAAGTGGGTTTGGGGTGGTTGCACTTGGGACATCCACAAACAAACCACCTCATGTATATTTTTTTCCCGAGCCGCGAAGGCTTGTACACACGATGCCCGGTTGAGCCCCCCGACCTCGCCTTACCCTCTGGGCTTATAAGCGATTCTCGCTTCGCTTGAAGATTTCGTCAATTCGCATCGGGCAAAAAGGGCTTATAAAAAACAATTGTAACTCAACGCTGACTGTTTGACTTTGGTCTCGTCAGTCAAACTTCAGTTTCTGTGGTTCGTATTGGTCGACGTGCTTGTAACGTGGGTGCAACGTCACGGCACAAAACCCACGGGTGCAAGGTTTCCATCCGTTACAAGGCAATTTCGCGTGCAGGAGGTGAGCATCAGGTGTACATGAGGTGCGCTTGCCCGTCACCAAACGCGAAAGGGACGGCGGCAATACAGAATTGCTTGAGCAAATCCCACCCAGAACAAGAGCACCAACAAACTGTACCACCTTCACACCTTGTCGGCAGTCACAGTGCTCTTTCCCGCCAAATTTGAAGTTGACCTCCCCCAAAGTCCCTGCATTCTTCTCAAGCGATTTAGGGCGGGTCTAACTTTGCACATGTACGGCAGATTTCAGCTCAGTTACCACATCTGGCATGTAACAGAATTTTTACGAGAGACTGTACATATATGACGACATTTCGAAAGCGTTCCCCGGGACGTTCGGAACACATCGAAAGGTCACCGCTAATTCGTTTCGCGTCAAACAGTAACACCTGTCTTTCGCAAAATTTTCTTCGCCATTATATTAATCCCTCGGTCACTGGTGCGGTAACTCTCGTTATTCAGTAACCCTGGACTGTACCTTGCAACATTGATGCACCTCGTAACTGGACAGGGAATGTTTGGAGTACGCCCCGGGGTTCAGTCAAATTTGACAGGTGGATTGACGTAAAATTTATGGAAAATATGGGAGTGTACAAAGCAAGAGCACGTCATGGAGCTCGTCCTGTGGTAGCGAAAGCGACAACCTGTGCCGTGTGTTACATCGCCAACAACCAATCTGCGATGCTGTCCACTGTTGTGTCCCGTGTGGCTGCTGCGGTGCTGCTTGGTTCGGTTCGGAACATCTGGCTTGGCATGGCAAACACGAAAGAGGGAGGAGGTTACAACCTTCACGATACAGACAGGTTTCGCCACAGCATTAGCAAACACAAAAGGTTGGTTGGCGTGGGGCGTGCCAGGCCAGCGGTCCGCCCGCCCCTCCCGCCGCTCCCAGGCTCAACTCAAGGTCATCGCGTCTTGTGTGTTTTCGCGCCATCGCAAATTCCAACTAGGGGAATCACAATCTACTATTGCCCACCAAAAGCCACCCTAGAAAAGGTTTTGGTTGGACTCGGCTTTTTGTGGTGCAGTATAGATTAGCATCGTTGCAGTACGGTGACGAGTCGATCGACAACGTTTTTTTTACCGCCAGAACTTGCACCACATCCTTCTTAGCTATGCCACCCCTCCCTCTTTGCCATCTTTGTCGGTGCATTAACTCTCTTTCTGAATGGCTACTTACCCTTTCTGATCACGCGACTCGGTGTACTTCAAATTAATCCTTGGGTTGGGGTTACTCTCCTGAGAACACCTCGATGCAGATGAATCACCACCGCATCTCTCGCTGCAAACTGCGGGTCGATTTAAAAGCCACGTGGCTTCGCTGTGTCGCGAGTTCTCTACGGGTTTCGATTCTTCTCAATTTCGTAGCCTTCGTTCGTGTCGCTCACTGCCTCGTCGACTGCCATAGCCTAACCAATCCAAGTAATAGGATCCGTTTATGCTGTTCTTGATGTTACCGCGATTTAGGTTCCTCCAGCCTTTTCATGCCCTAGATTTTGCCGCCAGCTCACCAGTGTGGCAAAAACTGGCGAAGCTACATTTAGGGTTTCGCTGCTAATTTGACTTCCATTATTCCCCCGCTTCTTTGTCCCCCAGGTCAATCCTCAAACCTCCTCTCGAACCCAAGCTTCGATACAAGCTGTCTCGATATAGGATGGCGTCGCAAGAAGCTGAACGCGTCGTGCCAACCATGGGCGCACTTATTCCCGTGGCGCGTGTTAAAACCTGGAGAAACATTCTTGAACGACGAGGTCTTAGCCACCGCATCTGGCGGCGGAAACCACGGGCAATTCCCTGCGCCAGATACGGCGACACAGGCGGAAGCGATCGCGACAGCAGGAGGGGCGGCGGCGTCGCCTGCTGACGTGTCAATCGCGAACGGGATCACGGGAGTCACGGACACCCTACTGGCAGCCGACGGGTCCCGTTTTTTACGGCTGAGTTCCCCTTTTCGCGCGTCCTCTAGTGGCAATGACGCTTCTGGTAGTATCAATGATAGTAGCAATAGTAGTAACAATGGTAGAAGCGCGTTTGGCGGCCCAGGCGTGGCGCAAGCGCTGTGCGAAATCCAACCCGCGGCGCCGACCAGCAATGACTCACAGCAGGCGCAGCAGGCGCAGAAGCCGCAGTCCCCGCGCCAGCTGTCCCTCTCGTTCTTTGCGCGCGCTAGCCTCTGCGCGGAAGGGGAAGCAGAAGGGGCGGCGGTGCGGCTGCTGAAGGTGCTGCTGCTGGCAGTTCCGCTGAACGCCTCCGCCGCCGCAACAGCAGGGGGAGGGGGAGCAGGCGGAGAAGCAGCAGCTGGGGGAGGGGCGGGGGAAGGAGGAGCTGCTCTCCTGCTCTCCTGCTCTCCTGCTCTCCTGCTCTCCTGCTCTCCTGCTCTCCTGCTCTCCTGCTCTCCTGCTCTCCTGCTCTCCTGCTCTCCTGCTCTCCTGCTCTCCTGCTCTCCTGCTCTCCTGCTCTGCTGCTCCTCTGCCTACCCCCCTGTTCCCCCTCCTGCTCCACCCCCCACCCTCCCCCACCCACCAACCACAGCAGCAGCAGAGCCTGGCAGTGGAGCTTGACACATGTGAATCTCTCACAACTAGAGACGTCTCAGAATGTTCCGTTCCCAACCCCCACCCTCCCCCACTCTCCCCCACCCTCCCCCACCCTCCCCCACCCACCAACCGCAGCAGCAGCGGAGCCTGGCAGTGGAGTTTGACACATCGGCCTCCCCCGAGTTCTTCGACCTGCCCGACCACCACGTGGGGGTGAACCTGCACGGCAGCATGCTCTCGCTCGCCTCTGCCCCCGTGCACCCCGTCCGCATTCCCTCCCTCAACGCTGGTCAGACCCTCCTCGCCACCATCCAATACAACGCCTCCTCCTCCCAACTCACTGTCTGGCTCTCCCCTGCTCCCTCCTCCTCTTCCTCTTCCTCCTCCTCCTCCTCCTCTTCAGCTGGGGTGGACGTTTGAAGTCGGGGACAGTGAGTTGTTGTTGTTCTTGAGAGTGCGCTTTCCCTCTTTATTATCCAGGCCCTGTTTTTAGAGTTCTCATTACATGTGTGTGTACAGCTCTGCAATTTTTCCCTATTTTTCTTTCAGCTCCTCACTGCCTTTGCCCTCCGTCAGTCTGTCTGAAACCCCATCCTACCTTCCGCCCACTCCCCTTATACCATGTCAACCCCCACCCCGCCCCTGCCCCCTCTCACATATCATGCCAACCCCAGCAGCGGAGGATCCGCGTACATTTCATCCAACCCTCCTTCCCCCCGTCTCCTCTCCTCTCCTCCTCTTGCCTCCCTCCCCCTTGTTCACCCCAGCAGCGGAGGATCCGCTTCCGTTTTGGGCGGCAGACTCGTTCTCCTTCCCCTACATCACGCCAGCCACTCCCCTGCTGACACGTGGCAGCACCAGGAAGCGTTTCTTCGCTGCAGATCTCTCCGTCGCTGCTGACGTGGCACCATCCACTGGCCAATCAGATGAGCCGGCCCCTGGAGCCCTCTTCTTCCCTCGTCGTCTCCCCCTCCTCTACTCCTCATCCTCCTCTCCCTTCCCTCCTCCCTTTCCTTCTCGCAGTTCCCCCCGTTCCTCTCCTTCCTCCTCCTTTCCCCAACCCACAGCAACTGAACCCCCAACCTGCATGGCTCGCTCGTTCACCTTCACATACGGCTTTTCCATGAATATATCCGCCTCCCAAGGGCTCGCGTTCGTTATAAGCACACATGCGTCCCTGGGCCTAGGCGGGGCTTATATGGGGTACGGTCGGGACCCATCCTCACGACTCGCTAATGGCAGCTGGCCGGACGGCGCGCAGAGTGTAGCTGTGGTGTGGGACACTGTAGCAAACCCAGAAACAGGCGATATAAATAATATTAATAATATACACATTGGCGTTAACACCGATTTCAACATGACCTCGGTTTTCGCAAAGAAGGTGTTGGATGTTATGGAGCCAGAGGAGGTGTGGCAGATGAGGGTTGACTATAACGGGAGCAGCAAGGAGATGCTGATCAGGTGGTACCGCCCTCCTGTTCTACGAGGCAGCTTGAATGTCTCTATTGACCTCTGTGCTGCTCTCACTGGAGCTGCTCACACCAGCGGAAGCAGCAGTGGTAGCGGCGATGGCACCGGTGGCAGCAACAGCCGCAGTGGCGGCGCCAGTAGCAGCAGCAGTGACAGCAGTGCAACGGACGTATGGTCGCCATCCTTTGGGCAGCTGTTCGTTGGGTTCAGCAGCGCTGCTCTCCCTCCCTTCCCTGGCCGCCTGCCTTCCCCCGTCGTCCTCTCCTCCTGGACCTTCCGATTCACAGGTAGGGGGTGTGGGGGGGGGGGGAAAGGAGGAGAAGGGGGAATGGGGGAGAGGGGGGAGCGGGGGGAAAACCAGGTCAAAATGCCGCTGTGGTTGAGATGAACTGCTTCAGCTGACCCTCATCGGGTTTCGGGTTTAGGGTTTAGGGTTGAGAAGGGGACTAAGGTCAAGGTTTGCCCCTTGTACTGAATTGAGTTTGAGAACCTCCTTGGGTTAAGTCTTTTGAGACGTCTCAAAAGTTCGCCCCTTGGACTTGAACCTCCTTGGGTTTGAGTCCGTTGATTCGGTCTCAAAAGTTTGCCCCTTGTACTCGAACCTCCTTGATTCGGTTCCTCTAAGGGCGACCTGATCTTGCAGGGTGGTCTCCCCCGATGCCCCGTCACACTCCCCCGGGTGTCCCCCGATGCCCCGTCACACTCCCCCGGGTGTCCCCCGATGCCCCGTCACACTCCCCGGGGTGTGATGAGTCGATTTTTTAGTCGATTTCTTAGCCGATTTTTTAGTCGATTTTTGAGTCGACTCATCACACGTGTTCTCCCCCGATGCCCCGTCACACTCCCCCGGGTGTCCCCTGATGCCCCGTCACACTCCCCCGGGTGTCCCCTGATGCCCCGTCACACTCCCCCGGGTGTCCCCCGATGCCCCGTCACACTCCCCCGGGTGTCCCACGATGCCCCGTCACACTCCCCCGGGTGTCCCCCGATGCCCCGTCACACTCCCCCGGGTGTCCCCCGATGCCCCGTCACACTCCCCGGGGTGTGATGAGTCGATTTTTTAGTCGATTTCTTAGCCGATTTTTTAGTCGATTTTTGAGTCGACTCATCACACGTGTTCTCCCCCGATGCCCCGTCACACTCCCCCGGGTGTCCCCTGATGCCCCGTCACACTCCCCCGGGTGTCCCCTGATGCCCCGTCACACTCCCCCGGGTGTCCCCCGATGCCCCGTCACACTCCCCCGGGTGTCCCACGATGCCCCGTCACACTCCCCCGGGTGTCCCCCGATGCCCCGTCACACTCCCCCGGGTGTCCCCCGATGCCCCGTCACACTCCCCGGGGTGTGATGAGTCGATTTTTTAGTCGATTTCTTAGCCGATTTTTTAGTCGATTTTTGAGTCGACTCATCACACGTGTTCTCCCCCGATGCCCCGTCACACTCCCCCGGGTGTCCCCCGATGCCCCGTCACACTCCCCCGGCATTCCCGTATGCCCCCGCTATGTCCCCATTCTCCTCCTGCCACAGACCTCCGCACACTCCCCATTCCCATCCTCCCTCCCCCCCACAACAGACACCGACCCCTGCAAGGCCTCTCCAGTGCTCCCCTGTGGCATGGGTGCATGCACCAAGGCACCTGCCCCGTGGGACCCGTCTATCCTTGTGCCCTCCTGCAAGTGCCCCTTCAATCTCCCCTCCTTTGAACCCTCTCACCTCGCCGGCCTGCCCTCCTGCTTCCCTGGTGAGACGTGGAGTGCGGTCGGTGAGAGGTGGAGTGCGGTCGGTGAGAGGTGGAGTGAGATAGGTGAGAGGTGGAGTGAGATAGGTAAGTGGTGGAATGAGATAAGTGGTGGAGTGCAGTAGGTAAGTGGTGGAGTGCGGTGGGTGAAAAGTGGAGTGCGATCGGTGCCATTATGCTTGCTTTGTGGATGACGTAGCTTGTCTATTTTGGATTGGCTCTTGACGTTGTGTACTCTTGCTCTTGACGTTGTGTACTCTTGCTCTTGACGTTGTGTACTCTTGCTCTTGACGTTGTGTACTCTTGCTCTTGACGTTGTGTACTCTTGCTCTTGACGTTGTGTACTCTTGCTCTTGACGTTGTGTACTCTTGCTCTTGACGTTGTGTACTCTTGCTCTTGACGTTGTGTACTCTTGCTCTTGACGTTGTGTACTCTTGCTCTTGACGTTGTGTACTCTTGCTCTTGACGTTGTGTACTCTTGCTCTTGACGTTGTGTACTCTTGCTCTTGACGTTGTGTACTCTTGCTCTTGACGTTGTGTACTCTTGCTCTTGACGTTGTGTACTCTTGCTCTTGACGTTGTGTACTCTTGCTCTTGACGTTGTGTACTCTTGCTCTTGACGTTGTGTACTCTTGCTCTTGACGTTGTGTACTCTTGCTCTTGACGTTGTGTACTCTTGCTCTTGACGTTGTGTACTCTTGCTCTTGACGTTGTGTACTCTTGCTCTTGACGTTGTGTACTCTTGCTCTTGACGTTGTGTACTCTTGCTCTTGACGTTGTGTACTCTTGCTCTTGACGTTGTGTACTCTTGCTCTTGACGTTGTGTACTCTTGCTCTTGACGTTGTGTACTCTTGCTCTTGACGTTGTGTACTCTTGCTCTTGACGTTGTGTACTCTTGCTCTTGACGTTGTGTACTCTTGCTCTTGACGTTGTGTACTCTTGCTCTTGACGTTGTGTACTCTTGCTCTTGACGTTGTGTACTCTTGCTCTTGACGTTGTGTACTCTTGCTCTTGACGTTGTGTACTCTTGCTCTTGACGTTGTGTACTCTTGCTCTTGACGTTGTGTACTCTTGCTCTTGACGTTGTGTACTCTTGCTCTTGACGTTGTGTACTCTTGCTCTGTTACCACCCTTCCAGTTCCCCTTTTTAACCATTCTCCATTCTCCATTATCCATTCACTTCCTCCCCGTTCTCCTCCTTTCCCCATCCCTTCTCCTTCCCGCTTCCGCTGTCCCTCTTCACCCTCCCCCCCGACCCCTTTCCCCTGCCCCCCGACCCCTTTCCCCTGTCCTCCGTCCCGTTCCCCCCATCCTCTGTCCCCTTTCCCCCCTGTCCTCTGTCCCCTGCTCTCACCGTCCCCTTTTCCCTTTCCTCCCTTATCCAGACTCCTTCTCATGTCGCCAGCTCGCCAGCAACCCATGTGCCCCGGGGGTGTGCATTGATGAAATGGACGGCACCTACTCCTGCCTCTGCCCCTCGCCCTTCTTCCCCTTCTACTTCTTCCCCAAAGGCACTGCCCGCTGCCACCTCTGTGCGTACCACTTGCCCAAACGGGAAACTGTGGTTGTTTGCTTGCTTACCACCTGCCCGTGCGCCTCGCGCTTCTTCCCTTTCTAGTTCTTCCCCATTGGCACTGCGCATTTCCAACTCTGTGCGTAACACTTGCCCTTGCTTGCTTACCACCTGTCTCTGTCCCCAAAGCCAAACTGCAAATTATGCTCCCCAAGAGCCCTGGATTAGTTTCAAGTCGACTTTTGAGACGTCTCAAAAGCCACCTGTCACTTTCCCCAAGGCAGATTGTGTTCTTCAGACCAAAATCCCTGATTTAGTTTCAAGCAACAACTTGGTTTGTGTAGTGTGCTCACGATTCTAGATTCCTAGCTCGTTCATCTGCTTGCCTCTCGCAGGCATGTACCGCTGTCACATGTACCGCTGTCACATGTACCGCTGTCACATGTACCGCTGTCACATGTACCGCTGTCACATGTACCGCTGTCACATGTACCGCTGTCACATGTACCGCTGTCACATGTACCGCTGTCACATGTACCGCTGTCACATGTACCGCTGTCACATGTACCGCTGTCACATGTACCGCTGTCACATGTACCGCTGTCACATGTACCGCTGTCACATGTACCGCTGTCACATGTACCGCTGTCACATGTACCGCTGTCACATGTACCGCTGTCACATGTACCGCTGTCACATGTACCGCTGTCACATGCACCGTTGTCACATGTACCGCTGTCACATGTACCGCTGTCACATGTACCGCTGTCACATGTACCGCTGTCACATGTACCGCTGTCACATGTACCGCTGTCACATGTACCGCTGTCACATGTACCGCTGTCACATGTACCGCTGTCACATGTACCGCTGTCACATGTACCGCTGTCACATGTACCGCTGTCACATGTACCGCTGTCACATGTACCGCTGTCACATGTACCGCTGTCACATGTACCGCTGTCACATGTACCGCTGTCACATGTACCGCTGTCACATGTACCGCTGTCACATGTACCGCTGTCACATGTACCGCTGTCACATGTACCGCTGTCACATGTACCGCTGTCACATGTACCGCTGTCACATGTACCGCTGTCACATGTACCGCTGTCACATGTACCGCTGTCACATGTACCGCTGTCACATGTACCGCTGTCACATGTACCGCTGTCACATGTACCGCTGTCACATGTACCGCTGTCACATGTACCGCTGTCACATGTACCGCTGTCACATGTACCGCGCTGTCACATGTACCCCTGTCACATGTACCCCTGTCACACGTTCCGCTGTCACATGTACCCCTGTCACACGTACTGCTGTCACATGCCTGTTTTGTCTTATGATTCCATCCGTCATTCGATGGCTTTCAGGGTGTTTTTGAGAATTTTCAAAAACTCACTTCTGAGAAATTTCAAGGCTCATTCATGGCACTTTGTTATGCCTGTTTCCGAAATTTCTCAAGGCTTATCCTTGACCCTAGCCATTGTAGCAATTCTTATCCTCAAGGTAATACAATGGCCTTGAGGCATCTTGATGCCATTGGAGGCATCTTGATGCCATTGTAGGCATCTTTATCACCTTCTCTGTGCAATGGCCTGCCTAGCCTAGACCATGGCGCCCGTTGTTATGCATTCAGTGCCCACCTTCCTTCCTCACGCCCTACCGTACCGTCTTTTAGTCAGCTCAAAATCGACCCCATGCTTTACCCATGCTTAAACCATGCTTACTCCACGCTTGAATCATGCTTACCCCATGCTTGAATCATGCTTTCCCCATGCTTGAATCATGCTTTCCCCATGCTTGAATCGTGCTTTCCCCATGCTTGAATCATGCTTACCCCATGCTTGAATCGTGCTTTCCCCATGCTTGAATCATGCTTACCCCATGCTTGAATCGTGCTTTCCCCATGCTTGAATCATGCTTACCCCATGCTTGAATCATGCTTACCCCATGCTTGAATCATGCTTACCCCATGCTTGAATCGTGCTTTCCCCATGCTTGAATCATGCTTACCCCATGCTTGAATCATGCTTACCCCATGCTTGAATCATGCTTACCCCATGCTTGAATCATGCTTACCCCATGCTTGAATCGTGCTTACCCCATGCTTGAATCGTGCTTACCCCATGCTTGAATCGTGCTTACCCCATGCTTGAATCGTGCTTACCCCATGCTTGAATCGTGCTTACCCCATGCTTCAATCATGCTTACCCCATGCTTCAATCATGCTTACCCCATGCTTCAATCATGCTTACCCCATGCTTCAATCATGCTTACCCCATGCTTCAATCATGCTTACCCCATGCTTCAATCATGCTTACCCCATGCTTCAATCATGCTTACCCCATGCTTCAATCATGCTTACCCCATGCTTCAATCATGCTTACCCCATGCTTCAATCATGCTTACCCCATGCTTCAATCATGCTTACCCCATGCTTCAATCATGCTTACCCCATGCTTCAATCATGCTTACCCCATGCTTCAATCATGCTTACCCCATGCTTCAATCATGCTTACCCCATGCTTCAATCATGCTTACCCCATGCTTCAATCATGCTTACCCCATGCTTCAATCATGCTTACCCCATGCTTCAATCATGCTTACCCCATGCTTCAATCATGCTTACCCCATGCTTCAATCATGCTTACCCCATGCTTCAATCATGCTTACCCCATGCTTCAATCATGCTTACCCCATGCTTCAATCATGCTTACCCCATGCTTCAATCATGCTTACCCCATGCTTCAATCACGCTTACCCCATGCTTCAATCACGCTGACCCCATGCTTCAATCATGCTTACCCCATGCTTCAATCATGCTTACCCCATGCTTCAATCATGCTTACCCCATGCTTCAATCATGCTTACCCCATGCTTCAATCATGCTTACCCCATGCTTCAATCATGCTTACCCCATGCTTCAATCATGCTTACCCCATGCTTCAATCATGCTTACCCCATGCTTCAATCATGCTTACCCCATGCTTCAATCATGCTTACCCCATGCTTCAATCATGCTTACCCCATGCTTCAATCATGCTTACCCCATGCTTCAATCATGCTTACCCCATGCTTCAATCATGCTTACCCCATGCTTCAATCATGCTTACCCCATGCTTGAATCATGCTTACCCCATGCTTGAATCATGCTTACCCCATGCTTGAATCATGCTTACTCCATGCCTTACCCTTGCTTCCTCCATGCTTGCCCCATGCTTGCAGTGCCAATCTTTCTGTCACCTTACGGCCTCACATGCCCGCTCATTCTCAACACTTACGGGCTCACACAATCCGAGTTCTTCGACCAAAACAAGGTCATGCTTCTGGGCTCTTCTTATTCTGCTGCCCTCAACACTTACGGACTCACACTCGGACTCACACTCGGACTCACACTCGGACTCACACTCGGACTCACACTCGGACTCACACTCGGACTCACACTCGGACTCACACTCGGACTCACACTCGGACTCACACTCGGACTCACGCTCGGACTCACGCTCACTGCCATTCACTGTCCCTCATTTCCCCTCACCCCCCCTTGCTCTTACCACCACCAGTGTTCCGCCTGTCTCATCCCACAATCTCCTTTTTCTGACAAGCATCTCTCCCTCCCTGTTCCAGCCAACCAATCCCATCCCTCATCTCACCTTGTTCCAACCAATCCCATCCCTCATCTCACCTTGTTCCAACCAATCCCATCCCTCATCTCACCTTGTTCCAACCAATCCCATCCCTCATCTCACCTTGTTCCAACCAATCCCATCCCTCATCTCACCTTGTTCCAACCAATCCCATCCCTCATCTCTCCTTGTTCCAACCTATCCCATCCTTCATCTCACCTTGTTCCAGCCAATCCCATCCTCTCTGTCTCCTTGTTCTGACTGCATTGGTTTGACTGCCGAGCGCCCATCCCAGTGAACACAGTTGTCAACGTCACCAGCCGGGCTTTCACAGCCTGCACTGCCATGTACTCTTCTAACTTAGCTTTGAGATGTCTCACTCCGACCCTCTCTGTCTCTTTGTTCTCTTCTGTCTGCAGGGGTTCAATTGCCGAGCGCCCATCCCTGTGAACACAGTTGTCAACGTCACCAGCCGGGCTTTCTCGCCATGCACTGCCATGTACTCTGCTAACTATGTAAGTGCCGGCGTTTATGTAAGTGCCATTGCGTATATGGCTGTTTTCGGCAATTCATAATAAGCTTATTTCCATTCACTGCCGTGCACACTGGTATTTATGTTCGCCAGCGTTTACACCCAGCGTTTATGTTCGTGGGAGCATTTACACCCCCTCCGCTGGTTCCTGTCTTCCAGCAGGGTGACACGTGCGATTCTTGAGTCAACTCAAAAATCACTCAACTCCCTCAACTCCACCCTCTCTGGGTTTCCTTACCTACTCACCCAGTTGTCGCCCCCGTTCCCTCCATCTCCCCTCTCTCCCCCCCTCTCTCTCTTCCTCCCTCCCTGTGTGTGCCGGCAGGGTGACACGTGTGACTCCCTCAGCGCCCTCTTCTCCACGCAGATACAGCCGCTCAACCCCGCCCTCACCTGCTCCGATGGGCCCAGGCCCGGCCAGGTGAGCATCGGTGCAGATGGGTGCAGATGGGTGCAGGTGGGTGCAGGTGCGTCGTTTCATATCGTGCCTCATTGTGTCTGATCAAATCAAATTATACAGAAACGGATGCACGTTCACAACTTCTCCCCCCTTCCCCCCCCCCCCACTCCCCTGTCTCCCCCCTTCCCTCTTCCCCCCTCTCCTCCCCACCTGCCCCTTCTTTCAGCTCCTCTGTGTGGACTTCAACCACACGTGGCTAGAATTGGGAAAAACCCACCTAGAATGCGACCACTAAGCCCAAATCACCCCAACCGCAATCACAACCCCGTTCGCATCCACACCCGAGCTTCAAATCACCCCAACCGCAATCAAGTCGCCCATGACTGAGCCAATCCCTCAACCACCCTCTCTTGTAGCCAACCACGAGAGCCAAGGCATGCTCGTGAGTGAGTGGAGCCCTCAACCACCCCCGCGTCTAGCCAGCTACACCACCGACGGAGCGCTCGTGACTGTGCTGCAGGGCCCGCAGACCTGCCAACAGCTGTGGCGGGCGTTTGCCATCGCCTCCCCCACGCGCTTCTTCCAGATGAATCCCGGTCTCTCGTGCGATGAGCTGCTGCCTTACAGCCCCCTGCATGGCAACATGATGAGCCGGGTGAGTGGGACGGCCTGTGTGGGGGGGTAGGGGGTGAGCAGGTTGGAGATCCGCTGCTGCCTTACAGCCCCTTGCAGGGCAACGTGATGAGACAGGTGCGCTGGGTGGTCTGTGTGGGGGGGTAGGGGGTGAGCAGGTTGGAGATCCGCTGCTGCCTTACAGCCCCCTGCAGGGCAACGTGATGAGACAGGTGCGCTGGGTGGTCTGTGTGGGGGGGTAGGGGGTGAGCAGGTTGGAGATCCGCTGCTGCCTTACAGCCCCCTGCAGGGCAACGTGATGAGACAGGTGCGCTGGGTGGTCTGTGTGGGGGGGTAGGGGGTGAGCAGGTTGGAGATCCGCTGCTGCCTTACAGCCCCCTGCAGGGCAACGTGATGAGACAGGTGCGCTGGGTGGTCTGTGTGGGGGGGTAGGGGGTGAGCAGGTTGGAGATCCGCTGCTGCCTTACAGCCCCCTGCAGGGCAACGTGATGAGACAGGTGCGCTGGGTGGTCTGTGTGGGGGGGTAGGGGGTGAGCAGGTTGGAGATCCGCTGCTGCCTTACAGCCCCCTGCAGGGCAACGTGATGAGACAGGTGCGCTGGGTGGTCTGTGTGGGGGGGTAGGGGGTGAGCAGGTTGGAGATCCGCGTCTGCCTTACAGCCCCCTGCAGGGCAACGTGATGAGACAGGTGCGCTGGGTGGTCTGTGTGGGGGGGTAGGGGGTGAGCAGGTTGGAGATCCGCTGCTGCCTTACAGCCCCCTGCAGGGCAACGTGATGAGACAGGTGCGCTGGGTGGTCTGTGTGGGGGGGTAGGGGGTGAGCAGGTTGGAGATCCGCGTACAGCCCAATGCATGCAACATTATGAGTCGGGTGGGTGGTCTGTGTGGGGGGGTAGGGGGTGAGCAGGTTGGAGATGCGCATCTGAGTCAGGGCAATGCCGTACAGCCCAATGCAGGGCAACATGATGAGTTGGGTGCGCTGGGCCGGGAAGGTCTGAGTATCTTTTTTAGGTGCCTCAGAAACTGTTGGGCTGGGAAGGTATGAGTATTTGCACACTCATCTGCTGTGGGAAAAGTGAATATTGAGTCGACTCAAAATGGGACTTTTGAGTCGACTCAAAGCGAGGTGAATTCTGAGTCGACTCAAAGCGAGGTGAATTTTGAGTCAGCTCAACAGTCTGTTCGCACACTCATCTGGTATGAAAAAAGGCCCCGTTAGGTCAGTGAACAGCCCTTGCTTGATGAGGGAAATGGGTGGGAAAGGGGGGTTGAAGGGGGGCCCCAGGTCAGTGCCTTCCTCTTCACACGCTTCTTCCAGATGACTAGTATCAGCCTCTTGTGCGATCCCTTTCTGCTTGCAGATTTGTGTGGCTGGCACCGACACGCGGCCGTTCTCTGGCTTTGCATGTCCAGCCAAGAGACGCTTTCTAGGCGCCTAATAAATATTCTCCTTTCCTCCCATTCCCACTGATTGGTCGACTCGCAGATTTGTGTGGCTGGCACTGACACGCGGCCTTTCTCTGGTTTTATATGTGCGACCAAGAGACCATACAGTGTGAACCACGGAGATACATGCGGCATGTTGATCGTCAAGAAGTATCGACGCAGCGCGGATGTGTTTAGGGACCTTAACAACGGATATGATTGTACAGTGAGTAGGTTATTTGCTGGCATGTTGCTTTGTTTGCCTTGATTAAAGTACTTATCATATATTGTAATTGCTTGCGTGTTCAAACAGCTGATTATTCTTGTAAGGTGCCCACTTACGGTAGTTGCACAACACACTTCAAACCCTGAACTTCGACAACTCCTCGTACGCGAAATTCCGATATAAACACTTTCAACACTAATTACCTGCTCCAATCTACCGTAACATGAACGCTTTGAGCACCGTCAAGAGCATCAACATACGGTAAGCCATCCAAAAGAAGCCAAAGCTAGCAGCTGATTACATCTTTTTCTTCATCTTCCCACAGAGTGCATGTACAGTCGCTCCCCCAGCCCCCGTGTAACCAACCTGATAGTATTTGCCAAAAGCCAGCCACGTCAGCAGATACCGACGCGCGTCAGCCAGAGGCGATGGCCCTGAAAGCACCTTGCCTATGAAGCTGTAGCGCTTCGCACGGCCTTCCTTGTCAGTAGTGATGTTTTTCCAATTGATCAAATCGTCAGACGGAGTAGCAGTGCAGGAAGAGGAGTAACCCGTTAAGCTAGGTGCCACTCCACCATTTTGGAGCTTCAAGAGGGTGGCGGTAAAGGTGTAATAGTAAGACGTTGCTGAGTACCTGCCAACACGGCATAGAGGGGGATGGCCGTGAGAGGGAGGGACGAGGAAGGGGTGGGGGGATTGCGGTTGTGGAAGGAAGGGGAGGGGGGGAAGGCGGGGGAGAGAGGGGAGGGGAGAAGAGGTAGGGGGTAGCTTATAGAAAGGTGTGTGGGGATGGGGGATGGGACCACTTAGGACTGGTGCATGATTTTTGCGAGGCAACACAAGAGTGCAAGAAAATTCTAATTCTGTCAGCCGTGAGCGATAACTTAGAACAAAAACGTACGCACCTCACGGTCTTTAGGACCACTTTCCCAGATGCACCTTTGCAGCCGATGACTTTCCCGTTGACCACGGTAGGTCGCAACTTAGCCACGTACTTTTCTGGCAACGGGTATAGGGGCGCATAGAACAAGCTTGTGCCAAATCTGTGCTTTCCAGGTTGGCTTAAAGGGTCAAAAACTAGATGAACTTGTGTGGGTGAAGAATAATTTAGGGAAACCTCACGACACAGGGGCATAGAGCACAGCAGTAGACTCATCACCAGTCTTCCCTCGTACACAAACTCACCCACAGTCTTCCCTCTTACACAAACTCACCCACAGTCTTCCCTTTCCGCTCCAAGGGCTTGGCCACCTGACTCGCGGCCTCGGTCGCATAGGATGATGATGAGGATGAAGCACTGCCACTGTGTGCGAGGAATGGCGGAGAGATAGAGGCAGACGCGGCCGCGACCGTGAAGAGTGCCGCACCTGACGGCGGGGAAGCATCATCACCATCACCATCACCGTCATCACCATCACCATCACCATGCAGAAAACGGCTTCAAGGGTAACAATGAGTGCAGAGAACGGCTTCAAGGGTAACAGTGAGTGCAGAAAACGGCTTTAAGGGTAACAGTGAGTGCAGCGAACGGCTTCAAGGGTAAACGGTATTCCCAAAGGAAGTGGATAAGAGAAACGACAATGCTGACGACGCCGGGAAAGGCATGCACTGCATCCAAACTCATATCGGAATAGCTGCAAATCCTGAAGAAAAACGCTTAAGCAACTGGAAAGGCATGCATTGCATCCAAACTCATATCGGAATAGCTGCAAATCCTGAAGAAAAACGCTTAAGCAACTGGAAGGGCATGCACTGCACTGTGCCACACGATGGCACGAGATGATGATGATGATGCGGCAAGAGACATGGCATGAGACATAGTAGGACTTGATAGCCGTATAAGAAACTCTCATATGAGAGAAAGGAGCAAAGAGCGCTCACAGAGGAGGAGAGGTGCCACACGCTGGATGACGTTGACAGAAGGGTGAAAAGCTGGCAGTAACAGAGAGAGTAAAGGAGCTCAGAGAGAGTAAAGGAGCTCAGAGAGAGTAACGGAGCTCAGAGAGAGTAAAGGAGCTCAGAGAGAGTAAAGGAGCAAAGAGTGCTCACAGAAGAGGACGAGAGGAGCCACACGCTCCATGTTGGTAATAGTAAAGGAGGAAGGCCCGGGTGAAGCGAGTAGCGGAGGAGGCCCTATTGAAAGCTACTGGAGATCTAAAACTCTGACTCAGAAACTTCAGAAGTTCTGGAATGAAAATGTGGCCTGAAACTGGAATGCAGTCAAAGTGGTATAAGTCCCCGACGAATTGGAACACGAGTGGAACGGTTCCCGCGGCGTACCAGCAGCAGTATCGCGGCGCGGGCCTCGCGGCACAGCTTTGGGCCGCGCGCAACGAACCAAGCCGCGAGCTTCGGGATTTTCAGCCGGGCCACGCTGCCAGCTTCGACCAGAAGGTGCGATGCCGCGACTCGCCCTGACAGCAAGTTGTTTCAACTTGAAGCTGCCATGACATGGAAACTGGAGCACAAAATCGGGTACAGTATAATCACATTCAATGTCGGTCCCGATTCACACCGAGTCGGTCGGTCCACTATGCGCGTCAGTCCCCAAGGGGGGCGGGAGGGGGGGGGGGGGAGAACTGGGGGCGGGGACGTGTGGCCCTCGTTGCCCTAAAAGCCGACCAGCGGGGTTCAAGCTGGCATGACATGGGGGACTGGAGCACGAAATCGAGTAGGGCAAGGTCGGGGGGCTCAACCGGGCATCACATGTACAGCATTTACATGTTCATGTGGGTCCCGATTCCTACCGAGTTGGTCCATCATACTCTGCGCCAGGGTGGGAAGGGTGTGGGGGGAGGGGTCCCCGGGGGAAGAAGAAATGGGAGCGGTGATGTGCGGCCGTCGTTGCCCTGAAAGCCGACCAATCATGGAATGCGGGATTCACTCGAGTTATTGACCTTCAAAGCGCCGAATGTGAAGTGAAACTAGCCGCACGGTTGCTTGAGTCAGATGATACAAACCACCACCATGATGATCATGCGTACAGTATAACGACTGACTGACTGGTGCCTCGCACTGTAGCTTACAGCTATGGGGAGAAGGGGGAGGGTCCGGCCTCGGTGGCGCACGGCGCACCGTCCTGAATCCTGATACACATGGACGATGCCCAAAGCGGCCCGACCAATTGGACGGACGACACTCAAAAGCTCCGAAATCGAAGAAATTAAAGCGCCGGCGTGAAATCGCCGCACGTATACGACAGGCTCACTGCGCCTACATTCAAGCTTACAGTGGTGACAGTCACTCACTAGCGGACTTCCTCGCACCGCTGGCTTACAATTTACGATACCGCTGACTTGCAGTATGCGAAACCGTTAGCTTACAGCATACGATACCGTACTGTACAACTGTCCTTATTCGTACCGCTTTAATTACAGTGTTATATTTGTACAGAGGATACAAAACAAGTCAAGGTGTTATGAGTTTTACTAGACAGAGTGCGCGGAAGACTTTATAAAGAGAATGTGACTACAGAATGCGGAAAAAATGAAGAAAGCGAGAATATATAGGGCGAAAACTAGCTAGGCGAGAACCTCTAGATGTGCGTGGCTCGGAAATGTCGCGATTGGTGCGGGGCGACTCGGAATTGGTTCGGTGCGAAAGTGTAGGCCGAACCTGTTACGATACGAAGTTTTATGAGAAGGCATTCCTGTATGCTGCAGGAGCCGACTCTACCGAGTACGAAGTCGAGGAGTCAGAAGAATCGAAGCGACGCAGCAACCGTCTGACCAAGGTCGATGCGGGAAGAAGCATTTGAAATGAAAAGAGCGGGAACAGGTTTTGAAACCGATTCCCGCGCCACACGGTTTGAATTTCGCTGCAATCAGGGCTGACGCTATCAGACTAAATAGTCTGATTAGTCTGACCAATCAGGCTATTGGGCTTGTGAACATTGTACTTCCAGTGAAATCAATATTTCATCCCTGAGAGCCTCAGTGTTACTGTTTTTAGGCCCCTGATATAGAGTAATAGGCATCAGACTTAGCCGTTGCTGGAGTCTGGCACTACATAGTATACAGTCTGTGGTCCCTGTATGCCGGTCTATCGAGAGGAAGCTTCCTCGAAATTGCCGATAATTACCCCCCCTCCCCCCCCCCGCGTAATCATTTCCCCACCCCCCGTGGTTGTCTTCTTGTTCGCGTGGGCTGTAAACCACGTAATGCTGACAAAATATTTTGGTGCGCTGTGCACAGCAAGGCATCCAGGTGCGGCGTGGTGCGGCCAGCATGCCAAGTTCGATGATGACTCTGCAGCCACGCGCACCGCGCCACCCTCACGTAATGTGATGGGCGGAACGCGATTGGTGGCATGGCACAACAGCAATGTGTGGTGGCATGGTTGAGATGAATGTGGCCTAGAATCCAACGCCTGATTCAATCTTCAAACCCCACCACCAGGCTTCGTGAGCCCTTTCCGTGGCGGCGCGGCTTTCGTTCCGTCTGCTTCAGCCGGTCCTTTGGAGATGAAGGGGGTCTCCCACATTCACATCTTGTTTCCACACGCATTAGTTCTGTTCCAGCTTTTCCTCATGCCATGGCTTCCTTACCTCCTGCGGAGGACTCGCCTGAGACCGTCCCGGAGAAGCCTCCCGATCGTAGGGTTAGCGGCCTAGACTTCCTTCGACCTTGCTTAGTTCCAGTCACACCAGAGCCTCTTGTTACCGCTGCTGTTGTTAATAGCGACGCTGACCCATCGTCCAGCAAGGAGCCGGAACCGGAACCCAATCCCGCGCCTCCTCCAGCGCCGTTTTCTCTCCCTCCCGCCATCGCGTCGTCAAGCAAGGGACCGTCACCGCCGGCCAATCCCGCGCCTTCCCCAGCGCCCTTCACTCTCCCTCCCGCCATCGCTTCGTCCAGCAAGGGGCCGCAACCGCCGCCCAATCCCCCGTGTGCTCCAGCGCCGTTCATTCTCTCACCCGCCATCGCGTCGTCCAGTAAAGCGCCTCCCTCTGCAGTTGGTAGCAGCGGCTGCAACGATGTCGCTCCCGCGTCCGAGGGTCGTACGGCTAAGAAGGCGCGCACGGTTTTACTCCGAGGCAAGCTACAGTAGAGCACGTTGACATTCGGCGGTGTGCGCGTGCCACCCCCGAGTGCACCCGAGGAGGGGGAGGCCGAACCTGAGGAACCAGAGGACATACCTGTACGTGCAGACACCAACTCACCCGTTCTATCCAAGGCTGAGTTGATGGAGCAGAAGTACATTGAGGCAAGTGTCAAGTACAACACGCAGTGGTTGCCCAAATTCCCGTGGCTGCTCTTGCTTCGCGCTAAAGATGGTGGTCCTAGTGTTAAGTGCAGCGTGCGTGTCTCATTCGGCAAGGAGACAACCAAGTACTCAGGTCCTGGGGACGGCGGTCGAGACCTGCAGACGCAGACGATGCGCATCCACGAACACACAACGGTCCACAAGGAGGCGATGCAGCGTCAGGCGGAGATTGCGGAGGCGATTTCGAACGGCCAGGCGAAAATCGATCAGTTCATCAACGCGGACGTGGAGGGTCGGCGTGCGATTCGGCTGATGCGGTCGGTGCAGTTTCTTTGCCAGGAGGACGCGCCCATCAGCATGTTCCCGAAGCTGATGAGGCATCTCGCAGAGCAGGACACCCCCGACATCCCGAAGCAAGCTTACGGGGTGTACCTCACGCGGTAGGGCATGTATGTTTTCTGTTTTGTGTTTTATGTCATGCCTCCCACCTACGACTAATGTCCTTGTTCGTTATACCCTCTGCAGATACAGTTTCCAGCAGATGGTGCACTGCCTCAGCACCTGGTTGACTCAGCAGCAGATGCAGCACATCGCCTCTTCGCCCTTCCTCGGTTTGAGCACAGACGAGAGCACGGACCGGACTCGCGGGAAGCACATGATAGTCTACATCATGTTTCTGCACCACCGTCGTGTCGTGACTGAATATCTGACCCTTCTCACTGTCGAGCGGTGTGATGCAGCTTCTCTCCTGTCGGTGCTCCTGAACCACTTGCACACTGCCAACATCGACCTCAACCGAGTGGTGGGAATCAGCACCGACGGCGCGTCGGTAATGATTGGATGCGACAATGGGCTCGTGACAAGGCTGCGGGAACATGTGCCGCATCTGGTGTCCACGCACTGCATCGCCCACAGGTGATACAACCCATTATGGCTCCACCATGTACTGTTTCTGTCAGAAATAACTGAGCAGGAATGAATGAACTAGCACAGAGTTTGGTACAAGTAGGAAACCCTAACTTTGTGTACCCCCTAAGGTGTAACCCACTACAGCCTACACAATATAAACATACAATGTTTGACACACCCCCATAGGCGCAGTGGGAGACAACCACAGGGTCACAAGACCAGTCAAAGCAAAGCAAGCTCAAGGTGGATCTCAAGGATTCCACACAAATTCCGAGCACAAGCAAGCGGTCCCAAGACCAGTTCACATGCAGGTTTATAACAAAGCAAGAGATACAGTGATCACAACCTAGCAAAAGTAAACAAGTAGGCATATATATATAGTGATCACAGTACAAGCAAGGTCAAGAGGTAAGCAAGTGAGGCCCAGTGGGTACAAGGCCTAGCAGAGTGCAAAAGCGCTGATGGTCACAAGGCTGAAGCGCCTTGGTGAACACATCAGCAGTGTTGGCCTCCGTGGCCACGTAACGCAGACAAAGCTGACCACGCTGCTGCAGCTCTCGAGCAAGGAAGTAGCGGAGAGCGATGTGCTTCGTTCTGTGCTCCAGTCTGTGCTCCTCACACAAGGCAATGGCAGCCTTGTTGTCGACGTACAGTACTGGAGGAGAACGAGGCCGCTCTCCGAGGTCGGTCAGCAGGTAGGTCAGCCAGCGTAGCTCCTGAGCAGCCATGGCTGTGGCGTAGATCTCAGCCTCACAACTGGAGCTGAGAACAGAAGAAGAGCGAGTAGAACGCCAAGAAACTGAGCCAGAGCCAAGGCTGAAGGTGTAACCCTGGGACGACCGCTGAGTAGCCTGGTCGTCTGCCCAAGAAGCGTCTGAGTGCCCTGTGAGAACAACCCGGTCTCGCCCTCCAAGCACAAGCCCCATGCCCGACGTACTGCACAAGTAGCGCAACACCCTCTTAGCAGCATCCATGTGCTCCTTCCGGTGACGGCCAGGAGCGACATAGCGTGCTAGGATGCTAAGAGGGTATGCAAGGTCAGGTCGAGTGCAGGTCATCAGGTACATGAGGCAGCCCACAAGCTCTGGATACGGGCCACTCGGCTCTACGGACTCATCCGAAGGCAGAGCTGAGAGCGAGTGACCGGTAGGCAGAGGAGTGGACTGAGGCGAGGAGTACGTGAAGCGGAAGCGCTGGAGAACCTGCTGCACCATGTGTGACTGAGTCAGGGTGATGGTGCGCCGTGCTCTGTCCCGGGTGATCCGCAAGCCAAGATAGCTCGTCAGCTCACCCAGGTCTGTGCACGTGTGTCTCCTCTGCAGCTCCGACTTCACGTGAGCGAGTGCCGCGGTGTCAGCAGTGGCAAAGACCAAGTCGTCGACGTACACGAGGATGTAGAACGGCGGCAGCGAGGTGTCGGTGCGTAGAAACAGCGACGGGTCAGCAGTAGAGGGAGCGAACCCAAGAGCCGCAAGTGTCGTCCTCAGTGTGTCGTGCCACTCACGTGGCGCCTGGCGGAGACCGTAGACCGGCCGCTGAAGCCTCCACTGGGTGCCAGGAGGAACTGACCCAGTGAAGCCAGGGGGGCGGCGCAGCCAGATCTCCTCGTGCAGGCTGCCCTGCAAGAAAGCAGTGCTGAAGTCAAGAGAGTGAAGCTCGTAGTCGCGGTGAGCGGCTATGTGCAGCAGCACCCGAAGAGTAGTCATCTTCGGGGTGGGGGAGAAGGTCTGAAAGAAGTCTACTCCCTCTCGCTGACTGAAGCCTCGAGCCACGTAGCGCGCCTTGAAGACAGGGGGAGAACCCGGCGGCCGCTTCACCCTGAAAATCCACATGCCACTGACGATGTTCGCCCCAGGAGGGGGAACCTCGTCTACGTAGGTGCCTGTGGACTTCCAGGAGGCCATCTCTGCGTCCATGGCTGTCTGCCACTGAGAGGAGTAGGGACCCGCCATCGCCTCAGCGTAAGAGCGTGGGGTCGGGATGTCTGGTGCATCCGGGTCTCCCTCAGGGGCAACTAGCAAGGACACGAGACGGGGCAAAGCAGCAGCAAGGCAGTGGAACTCCTCCTGTCTGTCCTCAAGGACGTCCGTGCCGAGGGCACACTCACCCCCGACGGACGGAGGACAGGCAGACGCAGACTCAGACCTAGCGACAAGGCTGGCAGCGTAGTCTAGGCGACAGCGAGCAGCAAAGTCAACCAACTCAGCGACCAGAGCAGACGCAGCCGAGGACTCAAAGGTCGGGTCAGTGACAACTGTAGCGAGGAGACGCGTAACAGTGGGACTGGCAGCACGACGGGAGTCAGACTCCGGGTCAGGAAGAGTAGGAAGAGAGGACGCAGGAGGAGACGGCAGCGGGACACGCTGCGGAGCAGTGGAGGGACGCAGAGTCATGTAGTGAGTGCCAGGGACAGGAGGAGGACGCTCACGTGGGACACGACGACCAGTGCGAGCAGTACGAACAGGCGACGCAGGACGAGACTCAGGCTCACGACGCTCTGTAAGACCTCCTGTGGGACCAGCGTAAGGGGAGGGAGCAGGGAGAGGCGAGGCAGGCGGTAACTGTGACTGCGGCTGGACAGGCAGAGGACACTCGACTGACGGAGGAGGACTAGGAGGAGGAGCCTGACCAAGAACCTGCTGAAGGAGCGGTACGAAGTACGGTCGCGGCCGCGCAGCGTCTCCAGAAGCAGGAGGGACACCAGTGGCAGCCCCAACGCTCGAGTCCTCAGCACCAGCAGCAGCTCCAACGCCCGGGTCCTCAGCACCAGTAGGAGCTCCAACGCCCGAGTCCTCAGCACCAGCAGCAGCGCCACCGGTCGGGTCCTCAGCACCAGCAGCAGCTCCAACGCCCGGGTCCTCAGCACCAGCAGCAGGGCCACTGGTCAGGTCCTCAGCACCAGCAGCAGCGCCACCGGTCGGGTCCTCAGCACCAGCAGCAGCTCCAACGCCCGGGTCCTCAGCACCAGCAGCAGCTCCAGCCCCCGGGTCCTCAGCACCAGCAGCAGCTCCAGTGTCCGGGTCCTCAGCACCAGCAACAGCACCACCGCTCAGGTCCGCAGCACCAGGAGCACCACTACGAAGACTGCAGCGCCGCGTGTACCACTCGCGGATCACCTGAATGGGGGGGAGCTCCTGGGTAGGAGGGGAAGTACCGGGACGAGCTCCAGAAGCACCTCTCCGGAGGCGGCAGTACTCGAGGTACCTCTCCTGCAGCTGCTGGGAGGAGAGGGCTCCTCCAGGTGGAGCACGCTCAGGCTCAGCACCCCCAGACTCAGCACCCCCAGTCTCAGCACGTCCAGGCTCAGCACCCCCAGGCTCAGTACCTCCAGGCTCCGCACCTCCAGGCTCCGTACCTCCAGGCTCCGCACCTCCAGGCTCAGCACCCCCAGGCTCCGCACCTCCAGGCTCAGCACCCCCAGGCTCCGCACCCTCAGACGCAGCACTCCCAGGCTCAGCACCCCCAGACGCAGGACGCGAGTCAACAGCTACCTCGACAGGCTCACCCGGGTCTACCTGGGACACACCTGAGGGAGCGGCACCCTGAGGGGGGAGGGGGTCTGGTACCTCAGCACCTGGAGCGAGGAAGAGAGGCGGGGGGGGGAGCGGGGCAGTGCGGTAGGGGAAGAGGCGGTAGTAGGGGACGGACTCGTCAAAAGTGACGTCCTGAGAGGCCAGAACCCGGCGCGAGGTGACGTGGTAAAACTGCCATCCAGGCGCGTCGGGAACAAAGCCAAGAAAGACACAGGGAACAGCGCGACGCGAGAGCTTGTCCGCGGACGTATCGCGGACAAAAGCTCGAGATCCCCAGACCCGGAAACGCGACGCATCGCCAACCTCTCCCGTCCACCGTAGAGTCGGGGAAGTCTCCGGCAAGGAGACACGGGGCCAGAGGTTGAGCTGATGCGCTGCGTACCGGACCGCAAACGGCCACAGAAAGTGGGGAGCAGCCGCATGGGTCAGGGAGGTACGAGCGACCTCCATGACCAAGCCAATGCGGCGCTCAGCGACCCCATTCTGCTGTGGAGAGGCCGGAAGCGTGTACGACTGCTCAATGCCGTGCTCAGCACAGTAGGCTGCCAAGAGGTCGGAGGCAAACTCACCACCTCTGTCAGAGTGCAAGCGCAGGACAGGAAAGTCCGAGTGAAAGCGCTCGCCTAGCTGGAGACGGGCTCGGCTGATCCAGGGGATCAAAACACCAGGGACGTCACCCTTGGCGCGCAAGGGGAAGACCGTGGTGTAGCGCGAGTAGTCGTCAACAACTATCAGGAAGTATCTCTCCTGACCCTGACCACGGACGCGGGCTGGGCCCCACACGTCCATGTGGAGCGTCTGCAGGGGAGCTGTCGTCGGGGGAAAGGAGGAGGAGTGAGGAGCGGCGCGCTGCCGCCCCTCGACACAGGGAATGCAGTCAGGAGCAGGGGAGTCAGGAAGGGGAGGGAGCACCCTGGGAAGACCAGCAACAAGGTCCCGTTTGTGCATGGCCCGCAGGCGCTGCACAGACGGGTGACCAAGGCGGTGGTGCCAGAGGACGGTGTCGTTCGCCAGAGAGCGACACGAGCAGGGGGCGGACAGCTGACCTGACGCTGACGCAGACGCAGACGCAGCTACCTGAGGGGACTCAGTGGTCAGTGTGTACAGGTCAGACCCCGGCTCTCGAGTGAAAGTAGCCAGGTGGCGGCCCGTCCGAGCACACGTGCAGTGAGTCACACGCTCGTAGGCAGGGGTGAACTGGTGAACACCCGAGTCCTGGAGCGCACTACCTGCCACCAAGTTCGTGGAGAACGAGGGGAGGTAGAGACCTGAGAGCTTGCCGGACGGAACCGCTGGACACGGAAGGGTGGTGGAGGAGGTCGCAAGGACCGGACCCCCAGAGGGGTCAGCAAGAGAGACAGCAACCGGCCGAGCTAGAGGCTCAAGGACAGTGCGGTCACGAAAGAAAGAGCGAGAAGCACCTGAGTCAAGTGTGAAGGTGTGCAGTGCTGCAGTCGACTCAGTACCAGGGGGCACAGACGCAGAAGCACCTAGAGCAGCAGCTGCAGTAGTACCTGTGGAAGCAGACACACTAGCACCTAGTGCAGCAGCAGGGCTGGCCTGAATGCCCGGGTCGGGCGGAACACGCAAGTACTGAGCACCCTCTCCACTAATAGACATCGCATACATGGCAGTGAGAATAGCATCAAAGTCAAGTGCCCAAATATCAACACCCTTCCTGAGCAGATCAGCCCAGCGCGGCAGCTCACCCCCACCAGGAAACTGAGTGCGCCACGCATCGTTGAGGCGGGCGAAGCAGCGCTCCGTCTGGTGCGGCCCCCCACACGTCTGGCCAGTGCGGTCACCTGTACGAATAACGTACTGGCAGGTGACGCTGCGCCGCGCATACCACTCACGGGCGGCCTGAAGGGTCGGGGCAGGCTGCTGACTCTGACCGCCCGCCGGGCCTCCACGACCACCACCCCCTCCGCCTCCGCCCCGGCCACCTCCACCCCTGCCGCTGCCACGACCACCTCCGCCTCCGCTGCCACCTCCGCCCCTGTCACCACTCCCAACACCGCTGTCACCTCCACCACCGCCGCCACTAGCCTCTCCAGTCGCACCTCCACCGCCACCACCTCCACCCCCGCCTCCTCCGCCACCACCCCCACTCCTGCCACTCCTGCCCCTGCGTCGTCCGCCTGAAGCAGACGCAGCCCCGACCTTCTCAGCACCAAGGAGGTCGACAGCAGCAGCAGAGGCGACAGAGGGGAGGAGGGGGGAAGGGGAGCACCCCTCGAAGAAGGGGCCGCGGGGGTCGCCACGAGAGGTGCCTACAGCGACGATACTAGCCTCGGCTGCAAGCAGTTCCTTCTCGAGGAGGGCTATGGTGAGTTCAGTGGGGGAGCGAGAGAGGAACTGGTCCCTGACAGGGCGCAGAGAGTCAGGGAGGCGGGTGACAACGTGGTAGAGAGTGATCCAGAGCGGGGGGGGGTTGCTAGCGAGGAACTCATCAGGCATGGCAGCGCGAAAGCGAGCCTCACTAGTCTTAAGGTGGGTGATGAGGTCTGCGACAGTGTGAAAAGAGGCTAGGTCGGGGAACAGGTAGGGGAGAGTGAGGCGGCCTAGTGTGGCAGAAGCGGGTGAGGAGTAGCGGGCCACTACAGCTGTGTAGAGGTCCTTAGCAGTCTTGCACTGGCCGAAGTGCTCGCGCTCATCTAGCGGCAGGGAGTTGCGAATAGCAAAGCGAGCGTGCGCGTCACGGGTCTGCCACTGTGAGCGCTCAGTTGGGGGGGCAGTAGCGAGTGGGGCGGTCGCATGGCCGAGAGCGTGGTCGTACAGTGTAATATCTTCCTTGGCAGTGAGCTGTAGGAAAAGGTGCAGATCATCTAGCCAGGTTTCGAATTTGACCGGACGGCCCTCGGCGTCGAAAGCTAGAACAGGAGGACTAGCCATAGCGACAGCGGCAGTAGTAGAAGCAGTAAAGTCACTGAACAGGCGTGCGCAGGGTCAGCAGGGCCGGTGGGGCCTACAGACTGTAGTGGCGCACAAGCAGCAGTAGCAGGAAGTGTAGTAGTAGGATCTGCAGTGGTGCACAGGCGCAGCAGGCGGCAGCGAGAGCCGGCGCAGCAGGGGCGGGCTCAGCAGCGGTGATACGCGGGCGGCAGCGGGCGCAGCAGCGGCGGTGCGCGGGCGGCGGCGAGCTCAGCAGCGGCGGTGCGCGGGCGGCGGCGGGCTCAGCAGCGGCGGTGCGCGGGCGGCTGCGGGCTCAGCAGCGGCGGGCCGGGAGCAGTGCGGGCAGCGTGCGGGCCGGCGGCGGTCAGCGCACGAGCCGCGCAGGCTCAGCGCGGGCTGCGCGGGCTGCTCGCGGGCTGCGTAAGCGGGTCGCGGGCGGCTCGCGGGGGTTCGCGGGCAGGTCGCGGGCTGCTCGCGGGCAGTTCGCGGGCTGTGCGCGGGCTGCGCGGGCTGGTCGCGGGCTGCGCAGGCGGGTCGCGGGCTGTGCGCGGGCGGTTCGCGGGCTGTGAGCGCGGCGCGCTGTGCGGTTCGCGGGCGGCGTGACGGGGCCGATCGGGGCGCTAAGGGGCGACGCGACGGGGGCCGTGAGAGGCCGCTAAAAAAAAAATTTCGACGGGGCCGCAGGGCCGCTAGATCTTGCTAGATCGACGGGGCCAGCGGGGCCGGAAACAAGCGAAGGTAAGCAGGTAGGTAAGTCGGTGGGCCCTAAGAACAGTCCTAGCGAAGGACCTGCTCTGAAACCATGTCAGAAATAACTGAGCAGGAATGAATGAACTAGCACAGAGTTTGGTACAAGTAGGAAACCCTAACTTTGTGTACCCCCTAAGGTGTAACCCACTACAGCCTACACAATATAAACATACAATGTTTGACAGTTTCTATAGGGGGAACACAAAGCACATGCAGCCATCTTACTCTGTGTATCTGAATTGCAGGGATGCATTGGCGGTGAAGGACGCGGCAGCGTCAAATCCGGACCTGGCGATGGTGGACACCGTGGTGCGCACGCTTGCTGAACGCCTGGGCGCCTCCAGCCACTGGAGCCAGCGGTTCAAGTACCTGCAGCGCGTCATTTATAACACGAACCTCGAGGTCTTGGGAATCCACAGCGTGCGCTGGCTGTCCCGGGGCGACGCGGTGAAGCGACTGTACAAGGTGCTGGGCGCTGCGATAATTCTCTTCCACGAGAAGGAGCACGACTTGTACGAGACAGTGACATCGTACAAGTTCCAGTTCTGCCTCTTTTTCCTCGCAGACATCCTCGGCGACCTTAACGATCTGAACTGGTCGTTTCAGAAGCGGCAGGTGAGGCAGCGTTGTATGTATGGCCATGATTTTCCACAAAATCCTACACTATAATTCTGCTGTTGCTGTTGCAGGTCGATGTTACCGAGGTGGCAAAGACCGTCGAGTCCATCACGGGCGACCTCGAGCACAGGTACCTTGACAAGACGGCGGACTTCGGTGGGTCTGGCAACGCTTGGCTCCCGAAATTCCTGCAGCTGTATGGGAAGAAGTCGGGCCAGACGGTCAAAGTGCGGGGCGCGGATTCGGAGGCCCGCCCGGTCAACCACTCGTACATCCTGCGCGAGAGGAAGCTGAAGGACAACAAGTACAAGAGCGGCTACAAGGCGTGCGTGAAGCTGTGCCGCAAGTTCGCAAAGGACGTCGTCGACCGTCTCCTGTTTCGCCTGGACGACCTGCGAGAGATGGGTCCAACTAAGCTATTTCGCGCGTCAAAGTGGCCGAAAAGCAAGCACGCGCGAGACCGCAAGTGCCAGGACTGGCTGACAGGCTGCAGCGCCCTGTTCAAGAACAAGCTCCCTGGGTTTGATCTCAAGAAAGCCTCGCAGGAGCTGGCGACCTGGTGCCCAATCATGGAGGCGCACCACGAGGACGAGTCATTTGCGCAGGGACTGGCGAACTTCATGGGGAGCGGCGATGCCAACAGGTAGGTCGACCGAGTGTGCCTTTGCCACAAGTTTTTTTTGCAAACTAACGCACCTGCAAAACTGCTGCTCCTCGTCTTTGCAGGCGATGGCCCAACCTGCTGCTGCTTTGGCAGGCTCTCGCAGTCCTGCCACTATCTACAGTGGAGTGCGAGCGGGGGTTCTCGCGCCAGAACGTGATCAAGTCGTGGATCCGCGGGTCACTCTGCAACGCGCGGCTCGGGGAGCTGATGCAGATCTCACTGCTGCAGTACGAGATGGACTGGCCTGGGGTGCTCGACACCTGGAAGAGCCTCAAGAAGAGGCGTCCCGCGCAGAGCGTCTTGTTCTCTTCAGACGATCGGAAGCGCAAAGAGAAGGAGCCGGAGGAGGAGGAGGAACCTATCGAGCCGGCAGGCGAGGAGGAGTTCGCTGAGTCAGACGACGACCGTGACGACAACATGGAGATGGATCAGGAAATTGAGCAGTCGCCGCCCCGAGATTACTCAGAGGAAGAAGATAACCCTTCCTATCGGATGGCGAGAAGGGAGAGGAGATGTATCACATAGACATGCCGACAAAGTAGGATTCTTAGTGCTGTGCTGTGTATTGCAGAACCCGCCGGGCATTGTTGACAATGCAGGTGTAATGAAAAAAATGTAGCAACAAGACTCTGATCATAGTTTGCCAACCCTGTGACATCAGTGAAGGAGTCCCCTGGAGACTGAGCCATCAGAGTGGTCAAATTCTGGTCGAACCCCCCTCAGTGTTAAAAAAAAAAAAAAAAAATTTGAGCCATCAGAGTACCCAAATTTGAAACGTCAGCCCTGGCTGCAATAAGGGAATGTACCCCTTAGAGTACATGGCTAGTCTAGGTCGTTTCGCATTCCTTTGTATTTCTATATAAACCCTATGTTTGCATGATATCATCAATCTCAGTCATTTACATTCACTCTGACCTGAGTTCAATACTTCCGCTGCAGCACTATTTGCGATCAACCCTGAATGATCCTCTGCTAAAGTCCCACCTCAGATTGTAACATGGTATGAGAGCTACTCAGGGATTCTTCGCAACGTCACTTCCGTAAAATTCGCCGAACCTAAATCTGGCGAGCAGCACACGCTCCAAGACCGAGATGGCCGGAGGATCTGGAGGCCAAGCAAATCTAACGGCCGAAGGACAAACCAACCCGGCTGCGACAAATGAGGCGACAACCACGATCGGCACTGCCGCCCTCGAGCGGTTATTCGCTCGACTATCAACCATGGAGAAAGAACTCCAAGAACTGCGCAAAGGCGATGCGGGAACCACTTCCCAACCAGCTCAACCTGGACAACCGGCTGCAAAAAGCCGCGATACCGCCGCGCATGGCTTCTCCCTCGATTCAGACAAGTCTACAACAGCTGCCCCTCGTCCAAGCGACGAAACAATCAACTCTGCGCAAGCACGCTTTCTCAGCGTTTCAAAAATTAAGACTACTATCGCTTTGACGGCAAGGATTTCTACACATGGAGTTTTGAGCTTGAGCTCCTCCTACAGACAACGCAGATCTACCACTACTTCGATGGCTCCTATCCTAAACCGGCGGAAGACACAGAAGACGCCCGAGCTAAATACTACAGTGAGTCCCTCATGGCGTACAGCGTTCTGCTACGCAACATGTCACCCGCAGAACAGCTCGGCATTCGCTCCTACAAAGAGAGCGCCGCTCTAGCTCTGGAAGCCTGAAAGCACCTTGTTGAGGTATATCAGCCAAAAGACTCCGTCACCGCAAGCAGACTCCTGCAACAACTCATGGAGACCAAGATGGGGCACGGGGAGAAAGCAAACAGTTACATCAACCGTTGTCGGAACATCCGTGATCAAATAATGAAGATCAGAAGCTCTATTTCGGAGGAGATATTCGTCAACATTATCCTCCAAGGACTCGGGCCTGAGTGGAAGCCCTGCAAAGCACTACTCCGACAACGAGGAACCATCTCCGAAGCCGCGCTATGCGCCGCACTGCTGACTGAACAGCAGGACATGGATTCGAGCAGAACAAGCTCCGCGCCGCGCCGAGAGCGCCTCGCCTTCTACGCAGACAACCGTGAAGAGCGACGACAACCCAGGCGCCACTATTGCAAAATATGTAAAGTCTTCGGGCATTCAACGGATCGATGCAAATCCCGATCCAGTTATCGCCACCCGAATTCCACTCACCACAACAACTGGATCGGGCGACAAGACGCTCGTCATTCTCAGCCTCAACAACACACCTCTCGTCCCTCTGCACAGCAACAACCACAGCAGGCACAAGGACAAGGACCTCAAGGAGGAGCTCCCAGAAACGTGATCGCGAACATGGCGACAAGATGCCGCCGCACCGCTGAACCAGACAAAGAAGATGAGATTCAAGGAGGGCTACTTCAACCAGAGGAAGGATACAATAATCCCCTCACGGAAAATCACTACTATGGGTACGACGAAGACGAGCAAGATTGGCATCTGCCGATCACACTGCGGGAAAGCCCGCCACACGACAACCAGCACTACGTACCTGTGGGATGGAAGGAGGATGAAGACCCACTATTTCACAAGCGCTACAAAGCAACACTGGTAACTCCGCGACTCGCACTACTCCTACGCAACAACAACACCGACAACTACAACACCTGGTACCTGGACAGCTATTGTGGACAGCACATGGTGGGGTCCGTCCGATACGTTTCGAACCTAACCCGCGCCCCCGCTACCTACGTCACCGTGGCCAACAATCACCAGCTTCGCGTCAACGCACAAGGCATCGTGGTCCTGCAAGCACGAGACAGCAACACGCACATCTCGTTCAACGACGTGCTCTACGTCCCGGACCTCCGCTTCAATCTTCTTTCGGCAGGACAACTTCGCGACTGTGGAGTCGTGCTCACTACGGACCTGGCCACATGGGATCTCATCCTCACCCACGCCCCTCCGGACACACCTCCCGAGTCGCACAAATACCTTGGGCGGGCTCGGTCGATCAACGGCATCTACGTTCTGGATTTCGACATACCAAGCTGTCAAGCTTCATCCGACGAGCTCGTGGATCTCGTCCCCCTCGATTTCCCTTTCATGAACCAAGAGTCGTGGGAACATCCTGACGGAAGACCGTGGATTCGCCGAAGCCCTCATCCCCGCGAAATCAACCTGCACGAACCCGACATCAACGGCCTCTGCACCACCTGCCACACGCCCACGGCAAGCCGCACGGAACAAGTTGAAAGGGACTATGCGGCAATCCAGGAGGCAGAAAGCGCCGAGGAAGAACCAACTGGCATGACTGAGGAGGAACTAGCTGTAACCACTCACCGTATCTTCGGGGAAGGAAACGAGAGATTCGGACAATTGCCCGTCCCGCGCCCAACGCCGCGCACAGAAACACTCCGCTTCATTCTTGAAGCTAACACCGGCACCTTCTACGAAGAGAATCACCTGCGTCCATACACTCGCGAAGTCTACCGCAGGGAAATTGACCCCGCCTGGAAAGATCCTGACACAGAAGGAGAGCTGAGCGTCAAGGAGGAAAGAGACAAGGCCAAGGCAGAAAAGAAACAGAAGCTGTACGAGGAGCGCGTAGAGGCAGGTTGGAGCGAAGAATCAGCACGGCGAGGCGCATGGGGAGACGAAGATTACGAGCCGGAAGAAGGCGCCACCTGGGGATCAGCCACTGGCGCTTGGGGAGCCAGCGGCATGGTCACCACAGGAGAATGGGGCACCGTGGAAACACCTGAAGAAGATCTGACACAAGAAGAACTACAGGAAGCAGAGCGGGAGATGCGAGCTGAGCGCGGAGAAGAAACTCCACGCGTCGTCATCCCGCTCGGCCGGCCCCCTCGCACTCGCTCACCTCCCCGCTCACCTTACCGATGGGAAAGCACCTGGACGACGATTGAGGAGGGGAATGAACCACCAACCCTGGCGCGCGACTCACTTGGTCCAATCTCACGCCCAGATCCATTTGCCCGCCTCATCGAGGGCACGAAGACGCCGCTAAATATCATCCCCCATCGCGAATTCCTCGTCCTCTACCTCACGACGGCACCTGCAGAAGGAGAGACAGCAACAGAAGCAGAATTAGAGGAGGCACAGAACTAAACAACAGCAACCTAAACTGAGATGGCGTGGCCAGAATCTTCAAACATTTCCACGCGAGGGTGAATCAGGGTGTGAAGTGTTGGTTGGCAAGCACTCCACACATCTTGCGATCTATTCCCGTTTGTGTCTGAAAAAAAAGAGGACCAATGAAAACGCTCGTAAGCACCCAACCAGAATCGCCACGTAAACCATGGTTTGTGGTCCAACTGTACAGTGCTTGTCTGCAAACAGAGGTAAGTGGGGATCGAGAGGGGGGGGGGGTGTAAACAACTAAGAAGGCTTTCGACAATCTGCAGGAATAAACCTAGCGCAACTGATGGTAAACAGCCGGGAAGCATGGTAGTGCGAATTTCACCTCATCAACCGTCGAAAATGACCGGCCTCCCAACTCGAAAAAGGACCCTTTCCTCCCCCTTCCCACTCTCGGCAGTTCTACATTTTTCTGATGGGCGTGGGGATCGCGGGCGGCGTGGGGAATCGCATCGGCGTGGGGAATTGCGGGCGACGAAGGGAAGCGAGCGAGACGAGGGGGATAGGGGAGTTACGGGCGAAGCGGGGAATTACGGGCGACTGAAAAATATAAATGTATACATGAAAAAAAAAAATCCCAATTGATGTGAAAAATAACGCTTGGGAATTACGGTCGACAAGGCGAAATAGGGCGACGGCCAGGGGAGACGAGGGTGACGTGGAAGGCAAAGTATGGACCTAGCGTGGCCGACAGCAGGAGACGCGAGGGTGATGGAGAGGGACGACGGGCAACGAAAGCGACGACAAGAGAGGAAGCGAGGGCGGCAGGTAAGGAGGGACGAATTATCAGTGATGGTAGGGATCGAACGACGGGAGGGAATGTAAGCGGGATCGTGACTCGCGACTCGGGAATGCCATTTACGAGCATTGCGCGTGTCGTGCACTAGAACAGACGTTCCGTGTCTGGCATGCGAAAATGGTGCGCTAATAGCGTGTTTGGCATGAAGTTGTGCTGCTCAGCTATTGGCAAGACAGCGTGAGTGAGTAGAGTTGGATGGAAAAAAACGCCTCTACCAGAGCTAGCCTTACTCACCCTGCCGCGCGTTTCCTAGTTACGCGAGTAGTCTAGTGGGCTACGAGTACTACTTGGTCTTCAAGATATGTGAGAGGAGATCGGGGCAACCTAGTGAGCGATGGTCGGATTTGTTGTGCGTGTCAGAATGTGATGGTTGTCTAGCCTGCAGTGGGGTACTCTATAGCGAGTACAGCCCTTCTAGGGTTTGCATATATGTATCCCTATGCTTGTTAGTCAAAACCCTTCTTGCCTGTTTCTCGTTTTGGCCTTGTCTCAACTGCAAGGAGATGCTTCTCGAGCAGGTAGACAGTAAGGTCTGTGGGGTTAAGGGCGAGAAAGTGGTCCCTGACTGCGCGAAGAGAGTCAGGGAGGCGGGTGATGAGGAAGTAGAGAGTGATGTACATGGGGGGTGGGTTCTTGTCGAGAAACTCGGATTTAAGCGCGGCGCGGTAGCGAGTGTCGCTAGTGCGAAGGTGGGTGATGAGGTCGTCGACAGTGGAAAAGTCTGACAGCTCAGGAAAGAGGTAGGGCAGTATGAGTCGGCCTAGAGCAGCAGTGGCAGGGGAGGAGTAACGAGCGAATACAGTGTCAAACAGTGCTTTAGCAGTCTTGTGCTGGCCAAAGTGCGCGCGTTCGGCTAATGGCAGATGGTTGCGAACCGCGAGGCGAGCAGTAGCGTCGCGGGTAAGCCACTGTGAGCGAGTCGCATTGTCAGCTGTCTCGGGAGGAGCAAGAGAGGTCCCAGACGTGTGGTCAAACAAGGAGACGCCGTCCCTAGACTCGCTCTGTAGGTACAGCTGTAAGTCGTCTAGCCAGGTCTCAAACTGGATCGGACGGCCCTCAGAATCAAAGGTGAGAAGAGTAATAGAGGCCATAACGGGCAGAGCAGGGTGGCACTCGACCAGCAGGGCAGCACGCGGGCAAGGCAGGGCGGCGTGCAGGCAGCTGGGAGGCGTGCACGGCAGGGTAGGGCGGTGCGCGGGCACGAGGGAGGCGCGCAAGCCAGGGCGGGGCGGTGCGCGGCCAGGGAAGGGCGGCGCGCTGCCAGCAGGGCGGCGCGCGGGCACGGGGGGCGGCGCGATGGGCAAAGCAAGGCGACGCGCGGGCCCTAGGGTGATGCGACGGGCAGGGCAGGGCGTGCATGGGCGGCGCGTCGCAGGGCAGGGAGTGCGCGGGGGGGCGCGACGCAGGGCAGGGCGCGCACAGGCGGCGCGACGCAGGGCAGGGCGTGCGCGGGCAGCGCGACGCAGGGCAGGGCGTGCGCGGGCGGCGCGACGCAGGGCAAGGCGCGCACGGGCAGCGCGACGCAGGGCAGGGCAGGGCGTGCGCGGGCAGCGCGACGCAGGGCAGGGCAGGGCGTGCGCGGGCAGCGCGACGCAGGGCAGGGCGTGCGCGGGGCGGCGCGACGCAGGGCAGGGCAGGGCGGACGCGGGGCAGCGCGACGCAGGGCAGGGCGTGCGCGGGGCGGCGCGACGCAGGGCAGGGCGTGCGCGGGGCGGCGCAACGCAGGGCAGGGCAGGGCATGCGCGGGCAGCGCTACGCAAGGCAAGGCAGGGCAGCGCGACTGGTGGGGCAGCGCGGCAGGCAGGGTACTATTCGGTGGGCCCTAAAAAAAACGGTCCTGGAACAGGACCTGCTCTGAAACCATGTCAGAAACTGGAACGAGAATGATGCATTGAGAACAGATTTGGGTACAAGTACTAACCCTAATTGGGTTGTACCCCTTATGGGCTACCCCACAACAGCCTACACAACATAAGCATCATTATAGTTTGACACTCACGTCTGTCACCCCATCCCGGCCCAAGCGTCCCCTCCATACCTCGCGTCTGTCACCCCATCCCGGCCCAAGCGTCCCCTCCATACCTCACGTCTGTCACCCCATCCCGGCCCAAGCGTCCCCTCCATACCTCACGTCTGTCACTCCATCCCGGCCCAAGCCCCCCTTTCATGCCTCTTGTGTTACCCCCTCTAGATTTCAACCTTCTTACGCTGATTCAGCCTTTTTTTCTGTACCAAGGCTGATTTGTCAGCTTTTTCCCTGAAAAAGTTGGTAATTTTCTAGTGGTTTCCCATGAAAAATGACATTTCTGGCTGATTTTCAGCGTAAATTTGCCAGTGAACTCTGATTTTTCAGCCTACCCCAAAATCAATCTAGGGGCCGTCCCCATTCCTCGTCTTTTGGCATTTCTGCATTTGATAGGTGAACGAATATCAAGGTAAACAAAGCAACATGCCAGCCCACAGCTTGTTCACTGTACAATCATATCCGTTATTGAGTTCCCTAAACATGTCAGCGCTGCGTCGATACTTCTTAGCAATAAGCAAGCCGCATGTATCGCCGCGTTTCACACTGTAGGTTCGCTTGGTGGAGCATGATACGCCAGAGGAGGGTGGAGAGTCAGTGGCAGCCACACAAACCTGAGAGAGGCACCAAGAGTGGGAAAAAAACGGAAGGGGGGAAAACGTTGAGGCGTCTCAAAAGTCGTTTCACACTGTAGGCTCGCTTGGTCGAGCATGATACGCCAGATTAGGGTGGAGAGTCAGTAGCAGCCACACAAATATGTGATTCACCAAGAGCGGAAACAGAACGGGAGGGGAAAAAAAGGCCTGGATTGACTTTTGAGACGTCTCAAGAGTGTCGGCAGCAGCCACACAATCTGTGAATCACCAAAAGTGGGAACAGAACGGGAGGGGGGAAAAAAAAACGTATGGAGTGATTTGACTGGGTTTCTTAAACTACTGAGAAAGGAGTCACATGCGTGAAACCCCAACCCCTACACACAGGCCTTCCCCCCCTCACCCTACTCATCATATTGCCCTGCATTGGACTGTAAGCCAGCAGCGTGTCCCCCAACCTTCGCATCCCCCAACCTTATCATCCCCCAACCTTCTCATCCCCCAACCTTATCATCCCCCAACCTTATCATCCCCCAACCTTCTCATCCCCCAACCTTATCATCCCCCAACCTTCTCATCCCCCAACCTTCTCATCCCCCAACCTTCTCATCCCCCAACCTTATCATCCCCCAACCTTATCATCCCCCAACCTTCTCATCCCCCAACCTTATCATCCCCCAACCTTCTCATCCCCCAACCTTATCATCCCCCAACCTTCTCATCCCCCAACCTTCTCATCCCCCAACCTTCTCATCCTCCAACCTTCTCATCCCCCAACCTTCTCATCCCCCAACCTTCTCATCCCCCAACCTTCTCATCCCCCAACCTTCTCATCCCCCAACCTTATCATCCCCCAACCTTCTCATCCCCGAACCTTCTCATCCCCCAACCTTCTCATCCCCCAACCTTCTCATCCCCCAACCTTCTCATCCCCCAACCTTCTCTTCCCCCAGCCCACCCTTGCTTTTGGAGGTTGATTGTGGGAATTCTCAACATCAGCCTTCACACAGGCCGTCCCACTCACCTGACTCATCATGTTGCTCTGCAGGGGGCTGTACAGCAGCAGCGCATCCCCCACTTCCTTCCCCACATCCCCACACACAGGCCGTCCCACTCACCTGACTCATCATGTTGCTCTGCAGGGGGCTGTACGGCAGAAGCTCATCGCACGAGAGGTCGTGATAAATCTGGAAGAAGCGCGTGGGGGAGGCGATGGCAAACGGCCTATCCCCCCTCCCTCCTTAGCTCACCTTGCTCATCATATTGCCCTGCATTGGGCTGTACGGCAGCAGTGCATCACATGATAGCCCCGGATTCATCTGGAAGAAGCGCGTGGGGGAGGCAATGCCAAACGCCCGCCACAGCTGCTGGCAGCTCTGCGGGCCCTGGAGGACCGTCACGAGTGCCCCTTGGTATGAGTAGTTGGCTAGAGGCAGAGGAGGAGGGGGTGGTTGAGGGCTTGGTGTGGTTGCGGTTGGGGTGATTTGCGCGTAAAGGTCGCATGTTATGAGGGTTTTTCCCAACTTTACCCACGTTTGGTTGAAGCCTACACAGAGAAGCTGTGAAGGAGGGAGGAGAAAGGGGGGAATTGGGGAGAGGAATGTATGAATACATGCCCATGTCTGTGGAGGATGAGGTTCTGAATCGAATGAATACTTAATTAAATTGTGTGACGTGATGGCATGGGATGTGATGGGATGTGATGTGATGTGATGGGATGGGATGGGATGGGATGGGATGGGATGGGATGGGATGGGATGGGATGGGATGGGATGGGATGGGATGGGATGGGATGGGATGGGATGGGACGGGACGGGACGGGACGGGATGTGATGGGACGGGACGGGAAGGGATGGGATGGGATGGGATGGGATGGGATGGGACGGGACGGGACGGGACGGGATGTGATGGGACGGGACGGGAAGGGATGGGATGGGATGGGATGGGATGGGATGTGATGGGACGGGACGGGACGGGATGTGATGGGACGGGACGGGAAGGGATGTGATGGGATGGGATGGGATGGGATGGGATGGGATGTGATGGGACGGGACGGGACGGGATGGGATGTGATGGGACGGGACGGGAAGGGATGTGATGGGATGGGATGGGATGAGGCAGGAAGGGAAGGGAAGGAAAGGGACTGAACGGGACTGGGCAGGACGGGACGAGACGGTGTGATGTGATGTGATGTGATGTGATGTGATGTGATGTGATGTGATGTGATGCGATGGGATATGATGTGAGGTGATGTGACGTGATGCGATTCGATGCATCGTAATGTGATGCAAGAACTTTCACGAGCAACAGATCCAGTCTTGGCCATTCTTTATCAATCAATCACATGTCAAGAAGCAGTAATTACCAAACTAGCAGACACAAAGAGCCGGCATTCACACCCTTGCTGCTGTATGCGGTTGCAGGCATTCACACCCTTGTTGTTGTAGTGGTTTCCGACTTGTGAGACGTCTCAAAAGTCGGGCATTCACACCCTTGTTGTTGTAGTGGTTTCCGACTTGTGAGACGTCTCAAAAGTCGGGCATTCACACCCTTGTTGTTGTATGTGGTTTCCGACTTTTGAGACGTCTAAAAAGTCGGGCATTCACACCCCTGTTGTATGTGGCCTCCGACTTTAGAGACGCCTCAGAAGTCGGGCATTCACACCCTTGCAGCTGTATGTGGTTTCCGAGACTTCTACAAAATCAGCGACCGAGCATCCACAACCTTGTGAAAATAGTGAATGCCAACATGAAGATCCTTAAAGCCCCCTAAAAAGAGGGGTTACCCTGAGATTCTGTCATCGCTGCAGCTCCAGTTACCAACACAAAGGGCACACCTGCATGTTGGGGCTAGAATAGGTGTAGGGTTGTTAGTTGTGGTTGAAGCTAGGTTGCGTTCCCAGCAATTAATGGTCCTTCAATACTGTTGATTCAGATCCTTCCAACAATTATTGGAGCCCCAAAAATACTGGTCCAACTGCCAACAATTAATGGGGCCTCAAAGAATCAAATGGTCAAGCTCATCTATCCACCATTCTCTCACCTATGTATACCTTGGCTCATTCAAGCTTAAGTCGATACCATCTGTTCCTTTTAAAGCCTTTGTGCCAAGGAGTTCCCAACAACTAATGGACCTCCAATAATGTTGGTTCAAACTCACTCAACAATGATTGGAGCCTCGATAATGTTAGTACTACAACCAAACCAACAAATATTAGGGTCGCCATTTATGTTGGCAAAGCTCATCAATCTACCATTCTCTCCACGCATCCGTGGCTCGTTCGAGCCTTAGTCAATGTTATGTATTTGGTTTTTTTTTTTTTCATGATGCATTCTCTTACACCCACCTACACTCACCTCCACAGCCCGCCTACATCCCCCTCGACCCACCTACACTCACCCACACCCCCCGAGTCCCACGAAGACATATATTTAACTACAAACAATCACCTGCACTCCTCTGCACCCACCTGCACCCACCAGCACCGATGCTCACCTGGCCGGGCCTGGGCCCATCGGAGCAGGTGAGGGCGGGGTTGAGCGGCTGGAACTGCGTGGAGAAGAGGGCGCTGAGGGAGTCACACGTGTCACCCTGCACACACACAGGGACCAGGAACGGGGGGGACGGGGGGGGGGGGATGGAGAGAGTAGGGGTTGATGCACAAGTCACTTTGCTTGCCCGCACACACGGAGGGAGAGGGGGAATTAAGGGAGTGGGCAGATGGAGGGAGTGGGACATGCAAACAGAGGTGGCGATTCAGAGTGAGCAGTGAAGGGGTGTTAGTTATTTTAGGTTTACATTAGACATGAGCATTGCAAACCAGTTTCGACCATTGGTCGAACCAAGCATATTTTTGAAGAAAAAAAAGTCCTAGCCTAGTTTAGGTTCGGTCAAACTTTTCGCTTGAACCTTTATAGTTTGCTCACTCGCATACCGTCAGAGTAATTGGCGGCTAACATCTGATCATGAAATGCCAGATTTGACAGTGAAATGCCAGATCTGACAGTGGAATGCCAGATCTGACGGAAAGAAATTGACTCTTTTTCACATTCAAACTGGGTCATGTAACAAGAAGGGAAGCAGTTTCGTTTCGAGAATGTTTAGCGAAACAGTGGGAATAGGCGAATTAATTGGAGGAAGCTATCACTGTTCCTCCCGCTGAGGATGAGTCTAGAGGGAGTAAGAACAAACCCCCGATGCTTGTCAAAAACAAGAATTATTCAGAAGTACCTCTGATTGTCTGTCAACTGCGAATCCAACTGCAACGGGGGGCGATTGTGGGTGTTATTGGTGAAACTTCGCAAATCGCCGCAAGCGATCATAGTGGCAACCAGCGCGTTGATCGTTGGCAATGTTCCACGCCCTTGACCAGGCAAAAAAATTTCGGTCAAACCGGTTCGATTTCAGTTCATGCTCATGTCTAGCTTACATAAGTGCACATGCACCGCACTAGCGCTCACATGAACGCACTAGCGCTTGAATAAACGCACAAGCAAATATGTAAAGACAACACCACTTATACAATTAGTAGTGTACGTACATGGACGTGCATGGCGTGTGATAAATGCACTGTCACTTACATAATTAGCAGTGTACATGGAAGTACTTCCCCTCTGTTTTTCACAGGTTTGCTGCTACTCCACGATGAACATTGATCCATGGGTTCTTTGTCGCTTACATAATTAGCAGTGTACATGGAAGTGCACTGGGAAAAGGCCCGGCTGGTGACGTTAACCAGAGTGTCTACTGGGATGGGCGCCCGGCATTGAAACCCCTGCGGTCAGATCAGGGAGACAGGGACGATATGATTTGGCAACACAAGGAGGCAAGGAGGTTTGGATTAGTGGAAAAAGGAGAGATGGAGGATTGGCTTTGTTCGAGCAAGGAGAGATAGAGGATTGTATTGGTTGGAACATGGGTAGCCTACAGAAGAGGAGACGATGAAGGCAAGATGGGGAAGGGGTATAGGTTTGGAAGCTCTGAGGAAAGAAAAACGAGAGATCAAAACGAGGCGGACCGAATGGGTGGTTGGGAGAATGAGGGGAAACTGAGGGGCACAGAGGGGGATTGAGGAGCAGCGAGGAGCAATGAGGGCCAGGTGACCAGAAAAAGGGGGGCAGTATAATAATTGCATTGCGGTTACATGATGTCTTGCAATGCAATGCGATGTGACCTGTAAGTAACCCCACCTGATATGTGTGTGTGTGCCATCCGTCAACAGCCCATCCTTGTTCCGATTTTGAGGCACCTCAAATGTCGTGCTATGCGACGTGACGTGTAAGTAACCCCACCTGATGTGTGCCATCCGTCAACAGCCCATCCTTGTTCCGGCTGAAACAATCGGCCCGTGTGATGTGACCGTGTGATCGTGTGAGTCGGAAAGTGTTAAACATGAGCGAGCATGTGAGAACATGAGTTGCGATGCGACATCACCTGATGTGATGTGACATGAAAGGTGCTCACCCACCCCCAATCCCAACCCCAACCACAACCACAGCCCAAACCTTTCTTCACTTTATTCCCTTCCTGACCAAAGCCATTCAGACCTTGTTCTGGCTGAAAAAATCGGCCTGGGTGAGCCCGTAGGTGTTGAGGATGAGCGGGCATGTGAGGCCGTAGGGTGACAAGAACGTGGGAACCCGAATTTCAACCCGCCGCACTGCATACATGGGGTAAGCATACATGGGGTGGGCTTGCACGGTGTAAGCATGGATGGGGTAAGCATGGATGGGGTATGCATGAGGCAACCATGTCATTGCAAGCAGCAAACAAGGGACGTTTGAGTTTACTTTGTGGCAAGAGCAAGAAATACAAGATACTCAAACGGATGCCATGGCAAGCATCGGTAATGAGCCTTGAGACGAGTCGGAAGTCAATGTTATCAGATGAGACATGATGAAAAGTGCTATCATATACGCCATGATGACAAGCAAGCACGTAGTAAGTGAGCAAGCAAGGGCAAGTGTTACATACAGAGGTAACAGCTGGCAGTGCCTTTGGTGGGAAAGATCAAGGGGAAGAAGGGCGAGGGGCAGAGGCAGGAGTAGGTGCCGTCTATGCCGTCAATGCACACCCCCGGGGCACATGGGTTGCGGGGGAACTGGCGACACATGAAGGAATCTGGTGAGGGCATGAGGAGAAGGGGGAGTTGGGAAAATCTGAGTGGAAAGAGAGCAACAGGAGTCGGTGCCGTCTATGCCATCAATGCACACCCCCGGGGCACATGGGTTGCGGAGGAACTGGCGACACATGAAGGAATCTGGAGAGGGGACGGGACGGGGGGGAAAGAGGACAGGTGGAAAGGCAGGGGAAGGCGAAAGGAGGGGGAAGAAGAAAAAGAAGTGTTGCAGGAGCAGTAATATATGCACTGGAGTGCACACTCTTAACTAAAATACGACAAGCCATCATATTAGCAAAGAAATTATTATCTAAGCTTAATTAATTCCAAAAGAACTAAATAGGGAGATAAAGGTGAAGGTACTCCTTGAGGCAACAAGAAACTAAAAAGGGTAGCTTGAGTGATAAATTCTCAAAACTGAAGCGTATGCACTTTTGAGTCGACTCAAAAATTGAAGCGTATGCACTCTGGATTTTCTTAAATGTCATCCACAAACAAACCAGAAGGGCACCTACCACCCTTCACCACTTGCGTACCACACTCCACCTCTTGCCAACCGCACTCCACCTCTCGCCGACCGCACTCCACTTTTTGCCTACTGTACTCCACCACTCGCCTTCCGCACTCCACCCTTACCTACCGCACTCCACCTCTCACCGACCGCACTCCACGTCTCACCAGGGAAGCAGGAGGGCAGGCCAGAGAGGTGAGAGGGTTGGAAGGAGGGGAGATTGAAGGGGCACTTGCAGGAGGGCACGAGGATAGACGGGTCCCACGGGGCAGGTGCCTTGGTGCATGCACCCATGCCACAGGGGAGCACTGGAGAGGCCTTGCAGGGGTCGGTGTCTGTGCACGGGGAGGGAGGGAAGGATGCGATTGGGGAGTGGGAAAGAGGAGGGTATGTGTGACCGGAGAAGAGAAGAGTCCCTGTAAGGGAAGAGTCCCTGTGGGTGCTTTGAAAATTGAAGGTTTGAAGTATGCGTTGTGCTGCAGAGGACACTCGGGGGTGCACGGGGGTGCAAGGGGGTGCATCGGGGTGCGTGGGGTTACAAGAAACAAGAATCCTCTTTCTCCCCTTCTTCGTTATCTCTGAAGGCGGAAAGTACAGGAGGAGGAGGACGACGTGGAAAGGCACGTGGTTTGCTATGCCTCCTCCCTTCCCTCCCCCACCATTCCCACCCCCTCTTCCCCCCTCTCTTCTCCCCTTCCCCCTACCTGCGAATCGGAACCTGCGATCCTGTGCGAACCGAAATGGTTCAAGGTCAGTTCCTGTGTAACTCTACATTTCCCCCCCTTTCCCCTCTCTCCCCGTTCCCTACCCCCCCGGGGGCCCCCGGTCCCACTCTCCCCTCCCCTTTTCTGTGAATCGGAAGGTCCAGGAGGAGAGGGTGACAAGGGCAGGGAACGAGGCATGCTACCCCTTTTCTCTTTCCCTCCCCCCCATCTCGCCCACGCCTCCCACCTACCTGTGAATCGGAAGGTCCAGGAGGAGAGGGCGACGGGGGAAGGCAGGCGGCCAGGGGGGGAGGGAGAGCAGCGCTGGTGAACCCAACAAACAGATGCCCGAAGGATGGCGACCATAGGTCCGTTGAACTGCTTTCACTGCTGCTGCCGCTGCTACTGCTGCCACTTGTGGTCGTGGTGGTGCTGCTGCTGCTGCTGCTGTTGCTACCACCGCTGCCACTGCTGCTGTTGCTGCTGCCGCTGCCGCCACTGCTTCCGCTGGAGTCAGTAACCCCAGTGAGAGCAGCACACAGGTCAATGGTGACCTTCAATCGAGTCTTTAGAAGAGCAGGGCGGTACAATCTCATCACCATCTCCTTGCTGCTCCCGTTATAGTCAACCCTCATCTGCCAAACCTCTTCAGACTCCATAACATCCAACACCTTCTTAGTGAAAACCGACGTCATGTTGAAATCGGTGTTTACGCCGATATGTATATCATTTACATCGCCCATTTCCGGGTTTGCTACAGTATCCCATTCCACTGCTACACTCCGCGCGCCGTCCGGCCAGCTGCCATTAGCGAGCCGCGAGGATGGGTCCCGGCCGTACCCCATATAAGCCCCGCCCAGGCCCAGGGTCGCATGTGTGCTTATAACGAACGCGAGCCCATGAGTAGCGGATTTATTCATGGAAAAGCCGTATGTGAAGGTGAACGAGCGAGCCATGCAGATTGGGGGTTCGGTTGCTGTGGGCTGGGGAGGTGAGGAGGAGGAAGGAGAGGAGCGGAGTGAGCTTTTGCGCGCACGGGGAAAGGGAGGAGGAGGGAAGGGAGGCGAGGAGGAGGAGTAGAGGAGGGGGAGACGGCGAGGGAAGTAGAGGGCTCCGGGAGAGGGTTCGTTTGATTGGCTGGTTGATGCCACGTCAGCAGCGACAGAGAGATCGGCGGCGAAGAAACGCTTCCTGGTGCTGCCACGTGTCAGCAGGGGAGTGGCCGGCGTGATGTAGGGGAAGGAGAACGAGTCTGCCGCCCAAAACGGAAGCGGATCCTCCGCTGCTGGGGTGAAAGAGGGGGAGGGCAAGGGAGGAGGCGGGGGAAGGAGAAGGTTGGGTGAAAAGTGTGAAGTGAACCAATTCATGCTAGGTGATGGGTTGAAGGGGCATTAAAAAGACGCCAGTCAGGTGTCTGATCCCTCCATTTGCCTGCCTGCCTGCCTGCTTGCCTGCCTGCCTTCCCAGAGTGTTGCAGGTCTACTACAACAGGCCTGGGGATGACACTTAAAGGCCACACCCAGAATTACCGAGTCGGGCGTGAAACTGTCATCACTTTCACGCGATTGGTCCAAATTTTTGAGTGGGTTTTCTATGCGATTGGTTTTAGATTTCCCCACCGAACCTCCTCCTGGGGTTTCCCGAACCTGCAAATTCGACGTTGACTTCGTTGTGTAATTCGGGGTTTGGCCTTTAAACTCAACTCACTATTCCAGGAGTCAAAATCACCATTCCACAAGTCGACTCAGAACGAGGTGACTTTTGAGTCGACTCAGAACGAGGTGACTTTTGAGTCGACTCAAAATGAGGTGACTTTTGAGTCGACTCAAAACGAGGTGACTTTTGAGTCGACTCAGAACGAGGTGACTTTCGAGTCGACTCAGAACGAGGTGACTTTTGAGTGGACTGACAACGAGGTGACTTTTGAGTCGACTCAGAATGAGGTGACTTTCGAGTCGACTCAGAACGAGGTGACTTTTGAGTTGACTCAGAATGAGGTGACTTTTGAGTCGACTCAGAACGAGGTGACTTTTGAGTCGACTCAGGGTGAGGTGACTTTTGAGTCAGCTCAGAACGAGGTGACTTTTGAGTGGACTGACAACGAGGTGAACTTTGAGTCAACTCATGACGAAGTGACTCTTGAGTCGACTCAGAACAAGGTGACTTTTGAGTCGACTCAAAACGAAGTGAATTCGAGTCGACTAATAACGAGGTGACTTCTGAGTCAACTAAGAACGAGGTGACTTTTGAGTTGGCTCAGACCGAGGTGAATTTTGAGTCAGCGCAGAACAGGGTGAATTTTGAGTCGACTCAAAACGAGACTCAGAACGAGGTGGAGTAGATTATATGGTGTTAACTTTTTAAGTCAACTCATAACTCAGCTAGCCACCCCCGGAGTCAAACTTCCATCTCAGAGCATCATGTGGGTACTAAAACACTGCCGATGCTAATACAGATCATAATATACACATCCCTAAAAGTCACTAACCCCGGGTGGGCCAATTGGAAGAGTTGGGAAACACGAACTGATCCTATAGAACAATAACAACAAGGATGAGGGCACTCGAACTCACCCTCCCCCACTTGGAAGGTCCACCCCAGCACCTCGTGCGCCTGGGCCTGCTCTGCCCCCTTGCCTGTGGCCGCTGTGAATCCCACAAACAGTGGCGGGGGGGGCGCTGCTGCCTGCGGGTCGTTCCCCCCCAGCCACTCGCAGGTGTCCACGAATGTGGTCAGCACGGCCGAGCGCGGGAGAGGGGGGGCGGAGGGGGAAGAGGAGGAGGAAGAGGAGGAGGAAGAGGAGGAGGAAGAGGAGGAGGAAGAGGAGGAGGAAGAGGAGGAGGAAGAGGAGGAGGAAGAGGAGGTGCGAGATGACCGAGGGAAGCCAGGGAAACCAGGAAAACGAGGGGAGGAGCGAGAGGGGGATGGGGAACGGGAGGAGGAAGGGGCGGGGGAGAGCCAGACAGTGAGTTGGGAGGAGGAGGCGTTGTATTGGATGGTGGCGAGGAGGGTCTGACCAGCGTTGAGGGAGGGAATGCCGACGGGGTGCACGGGGGCAGAGGCGAGAGAGAGCATGGTGCCGTGCAGGTTCACCCCCACGTGGTGGTCGGGGCGGTCCAAGAACTCAGGAGAAGAGGACGTGTCGAATTCCACTGCCAGGCTCCGCTGCTGCTGTGGATAGCGCGTGTGGGAGGGGGGATAGCGCGTGTGGGAGGGGGGAGTAGCAGCCGATAAGCAAAACAGCAAAGTGGCAGAGTAGGAGTGAGAAATACAAGATAAACAAAGTAAGTCAGGCGGATGAGACGCGATAAAGAAGCCCGCAGACAAGAGACGGACAGCGAGAGATGACACGTAGCTGAGATGACATGACACGTACCTGAGGTGACACGTACGTACCTCAGAAGACACGTAACTGAGATGACACGTACCTGAGATGACATGTACCTGAGATGACACGTCATTGGAATTATCGGCACCGGTAGTGCTCCCAGGTGGCAGCAGCAGGCGGCCGTAGCCCAGGGAGGGCCCCGGCAGGCCGAGTGTGGGAGACGGCAGCATCACAAACGCCAAGCCCTCGCCGCCCAGCCCGGCGGCGTTGGGGGAGGAGATGCGGAAGGCGAAGGAGGTGGAGAAGGAGAAGGGGCGGCAGGGGGAGGCGGGCGTGGCAGGGGCGAGCAGGGCGAAGGGGGCGGGGTGCAGCGCGAGAGAGGCAGAGTTAAGGTCGGAGAGCGTGGTGAGGGAGAGGGAGGCGCGGTTGCGGCGAGCTGAGCCGGCTGTGAGGAGCGGATGGGCGCTGGAGAGCGGCCAGTGGGAGAAGGAGTTGAGAGGAGAGGGGTCGGCTGCAGGGCAGTTGGGGGGGGGGGGGGGGGAGGGGGGGGGGATGGGGGGGAGGAGGGATGGATCGATCATTCACAGCGCAACGACCTGTGACACACCAGTTACCCTGTCAACCATTTCTGCCTCTCTGACTCACTGTGGGTGGGCACGACAGACGCGCGATCGATAGCCGTGCTCCCCGCTTCTAGCGCCACTCCCTCTCTTGCCATCCCCTGTCCGCACCTACCTCCCCCTATCACTCACCTGGGACTCCATCCCTCCTTGCACCCCCCCGACACTGTCCCTCTCCCACTCACTGCTAGTGAGCATGACAGACGCAAGGTCGATAGCAGTGCTCCCATCTTCCGACGCCACTTCCTCGCTCTTCACCCCCACCTTCGCTCCCGCTCCTGCTCCCCTTTCCGTACTCGCAGCAACAGTGAACGCGGCTGCTCCAAGTCTAGCTCCCACAACCTCCGCTGCTGCTGCTGCTGCTGCTGCTGCTGCTGCTGCTGCCGCATTGTGGGATACAGACTCCGCACCAGCTGCTGCTACCCCACCAGCGGCTTGCACTGCGGGTGCTGCTCCTGCTGCTCTCGTCGGCCCAGAGTTCCGCACCTGCCGTGGCCCCCAGGCCCGCCTGTGTATGGAGAGGGGTAGTCTGGGGAAGCGGAGCAGCGTTCGCAGGGAAGATCCAGAGCGGGAAAGGGCGGCGTGTAACGTTGAATGGATCAGGAGGCCAAGGGAGGTGATGGTGAAGCCACTGCTCCCGCTGCTGTCAGCACCGCTGCTGGTGGTGGCGGTGGTGGTGGTGGTGGTGGTGGTGGTGGCGGTGGTGGTGCTGCTCCTACTATTTCCAACGATGCTGCTGCTGTCGATACTACTGCTTCCGCCGGCACTGCTTGTCGCTGCGATGCTGGCAGTGCTGCTGCTGCTGCTACTGCCTTGCAGGCCTCGAATCACCAAGTGCAGCGCCACTCCCCCGGGAGGCACTACCAACGAGGAAGGGGAAGAGGAGGAAGAAGAGGCGGAGGAAGAGGAGGAGGAATCTGGGGGGTCAGGGAGGGGGAAGAGGAGGGGTCCCACTTGGAACCAAGGCAAGGCGCCGGACAAACTCGCGCTGCTCCCCCCACACGGCACACCCACCCGCCACTCCCCCCACACCTGCTCCGCCGCTCCCCCCCCTGCCCCTCCCCCTGCCGCGGCGGCGGCGGAGGTGTTGAGCGGAACTGCCAGCAGCAGCACCGTCAACAGCCGCTCCGCCTCCCCTTCCGCGCCCCCTCCACCCTTCGCGCACAGGCTGGCGCGCGCAAAGAACGAGAGGGACAGCTGGCGCGGGGACTGCTGCTGCTGCGCCTGCTGCGAGTCGTTGCTGGTCGGCGCCGCGGGTTTGAGTTCGCACAGCGCTTGCAATACAGCTGGGCCGCCAAACGCGCTACTGCTATTGCGATCACCGGAACTGTCGTTGCTAATAGGCGACGCGGAAAAGGCGGAAGTCAGTCGTACAAAGCGGGACCCATCAGCTGCCAATAAGGTGTCCGTGACTCCCGTGACCCCGTCCTTTATTGACACGTCAGCAGGCGACGCCGTCGCTCCTCCTGCTGTCGCGACCGCTTCCGCCAGTGTCGCACCCGCCGGCGCGAGCAATGCTCCGCGGTTTCCGCCGCCAGATGCGGTGGCCAAAAACTCGTCGCTTAAGATTGTTTCCCCAGGTTCCAACGCGCGCCACGGGAATAAGTACGGCCATGGATCGCACGACGCGTTCAGCTTCTTGCGACGCCAGCCTATATCGAGACAGCTTGTATCGAAGCTTGGGTTCGAGAGAAGGTTTGACGATTCATCTGGGGGACAAAGAAGAGGGTGTAAAACGGAAGAGAATTGGAAATTTATAGGGCAATTGAGCGGATAGCAACAAAACCTTCAAAGATGCAGCTTTTGCCAATTTTTGGCGCGTTGGATGCAAATTCTACGGGATTAACGAAGGAAACAAAAAAAGGTGAATCTTAAACGAAATTATGCGCACCGGCAAGCGACCGAAAAGGGGCTAACACAGAAAGGAGGAATAGGGGGTACAAATGGCTGGAGGCAAATGGAACGAGTAAAATGTGAAACGCCTGGAGAAGGACGAATGATAATTATACGGGGACCCGTCTCTACTAAAGGCGTGCTTGCGACTCGACTACTTAGTATGATAGCGCCGAAATTGTGAATGGTGGTGTTACCGAGAACGGGAGAAGCGGAGCCTCTTACTTGGATTCGTTAGGTTATGGCAGTCGACGAGGCCGTCAGCGAAACGAGAGAAGGCTACGAAATAGAGGAGAAACGTAACCCGTCGGAAAATCGTGACACAGAGAAGACACGTGGGTCCTGGGTGAACCCGCAATTTGCGGCGAAATGTGCGGCAGTAATTCATGTGGTCCGACACGTTAACAGGAGAGATTATCTCCCAACAGACTACTTTCTCCGGATCGATTACTCTCTTCGATAGGCCGCCCTCTGAACAACTATGCGTCGGACGTTTCGGCGAATCCCGGACTGACACTTGCCATGAGTCAGAGTCAGCCTGTCGCGGCGAGCATATTAAGACTGTCCGGTGAGAATCTATGGTGATCGGCTACAACAGCTAGTATTAATCGCAGCAACGATCACTGGATTCATGGCACGAACCGCCTCCCAAATCATCGCTTTGAGTACAATCCTACAAGTTGCAAGAGGGCGAAGGGATGACTGATGATGGGTTCGCTGTGATAACGATGATTGGTATTTCTTCTTGTCTGTCAGTCCCTTACCTTGGACGGACGATTGCCATGTTCCGAAAGAGTCTTTTAATGCGGTTCAATGTGGCTTTGTACGATCTAAAGTGGTCTATTTGAAACTTCGAATGATTGGGTAGGGTACCTCGCGAATACGTACTTCTGGGACATGCTCGGAAGGGTTACTGCTCAACCAGAACGTTGGTGTGCACCGACATTCATGGGGGGGGAGGGACGTGTCGCAGCCAGACAAGTTGACGTGATCGACTCTCCACCGCGCTGCAACCCTGCTAACCTTTACTGAAGCCTAACGAACGTGTCCAAACACTTTTCTTGGATGACATGGTGGAGGAGCAATCGAACCTGATTGAGGTCCAATACGCACCGTTTCCTCTATTGGAATTTAGGATGGTGTGAAAAAGCGCAAGTGTGCGTCTGGACTGCAGTACACGTGGTGCTCAACCTCTGCCCGTAATTTTTTGTCTCACGGGTAACTCTAAGAGTTTTTTTTACAAACCTTATTTGCTGACCGCGATGTTGGCGAGTGACTATGCACGTTTCAAATCCAGAACGTCAAAAAAGTACGTAGTACTCGAATGATAATCAAGTGTAAGTACCTCCCCGAGATTTTCGGCACAGTCCTGCTTTCGCGTTTAGGGGTCATCATTCGGTTTACTGATTAACGGAAATTATACGGTCAGTCACAATAAAGATCGTTTTATCACATTTGGTCACCTGGGTATCACGGACGGTCAAAGTACATACACCTTGCCACGTATTGCTATGACGTTTGGTCACTCAATGAAACGATCGCTAAAAAGTTGAAACTCTGAAAATTACTGTAAAGATTCTGGGAAAGTTAGCTCAAACGCAATTTTGTCCGTATTGGAAAAAACATTTTTACCACCGAAATATACTCGCGAGAAAGGTCGTGAACTTCTTGCTGTCGTCTTCCTAAAATCCATGCACAGCCTCACCCCGTTTGACAGTTCGCGTCTCCCAATTTTGATTGTTTGTTGCCTCGCACATAATTCTCCCGTAGTATTAAAAAAAAAAAACCCCTATAGGGTGGGATGCTTTTCGGGAGGCATCAACCCTAAACACATGCGACAAGGTGTTTAGGGTTGATGCTTCTCGAAGAAAATCACATCTGAATGAGTTTTAGTTTTTTGTTTGGGAATAACAAAAGAAAACCTTGAAGTTTAACCCGTCTAAATTGATTTTTTTAGTAACATTATGCAACAATCTAATAGTGAACACTGCGCCACGAGTAAAATCTCCTAGAATCTCTACAGTAATTTTTGGAATTTCAACTTCTTAGCAATCAGTTCATTGTGTGACCAAATGTGATAGCAATACGGGGCAAGTTGTGATCTCCGTGATAGTGTTGTGATCACCCGCGATAGATACGAACTGTACTGTGACTGTTTGTCATACCCATATGATCAAATATTACAAAACCCGACTTTACTGTGCCTGCCTACATAATTTCCCACAAATCAGGATCAAATGGTCTGGACAGTTTCTACACCATTCGATTCAGATTCTGTAGATGCGGGCAAGTGCCAAGGGCAAGTGCGAAGGTGACCGACCGACCAGAAAAAAAAAAAATCCAACCAAAGTGACGCATTTTGGCGAGTGACTGGCTTCTAAAAATGAGCGCACATGACCGCAACTCAGTCGCACGCATACAAAGATGCGTCCAAAGCAAAAACAATGTGAAAGATGCACAGCATAGCCATTTTTTCTTTAGGGTTTTTAGTTTATCGAGAAATATTACCGGACAAACTTTGCTCCGAAGATACTGTTAGGATCCAGAAGTGGCCTAGTCAGTAGAAAGAGGCACTTCCGATAGATGAGGTCCTGAGATCGAACCCACCACCGTGCAGGCGTGTTCTGCTAGACCCCATGTAGGGGTTAGCACGTGCTCATCTAGGAATGGATACCCCTGTAACTGGTTACGACCAGAAAAAAAAACTTTCACTGTTAGCGCTGCTGGGGAATACAACTGATGCTCGTTTGAGTCCTCCGTACTTGGGTTGTGCTCTGGGCTTATAAGTAATTTGTGCATTTCGATCAGTTCGCCGAGTTTCGCCAGGGTCCCGAGGTGCTTTAAAAAAATACAGGTTGTAACACGTTTGTTTTTTCCCGCACACTGTTGGCTGGCAAGCCTTGTTGTGTGTTTGTAGACCTGGTTACCCCCACATTTTCACTTCATCATTGCATGCGATTACAACACGGTTTCCGTCCTGTCACAAACACACTCTCCCAACCATCTCGCCAGTAAACAAGACACATCTGTACTCACGCAACGTCCAATTCAATGTTGCATTCGCATGAAAATGTGCACGAGTCTTGCACATTTACTCAGGAGGAGTCAAACACCCCTCAAAGGGGTCTCAAGCCCCTCACAGCCGCATCCACTCGGCGGCATCCAGGTAGCCGCCCATCACGGCGGGCGCTCCTGCGTCAATTAGCTGCTGGCGGCGGGCCGCCTGCAGAGCCAGCGTGACCCACTCTGGGGTCGGCTCCGTCGTCCACGCCGGCAGCACACGCCCACGGCGACGAGGGTTCTCAGCCTGCGGGGTGGCGCCAAGGGGCATGGCGGGAGGAGGCGTGCTTTTGAGATTAAGAGCAGAGCTGGCGCGCTCCATCCGAGCCCTGATGATGGGGTTGCTGTCAGAAATAACTGAGCAGGAATGAATGAACTAGCACAGAGTTTGGTACAAGTAGGAAACCCTAACTTTGTGTACCCCCTAAGGTGTAACCCACTACAGCCTACACAATATAAACATACAATGTTTGACACACCCCCATAGGCGCAGTGGGAGACAACCACAGGGTCACAAGACCAGTCAAAGCAAAGCAAGCTCAGGGTGGATCTCAAGGATTCCACACAAATTCCGAGCACAAGCAAGCGGTCCCAAGACCAGTTCACATGCAGGTTTATAACAAAGCAAGAGATACAGTGATCACAACCTAGCAAAAGTAAACAAGTAGGCATATATATATAGTGATCACAGTACAAGCAAGGTCAAGAGGTAAGCAAGTGAGGCCCAGTGGGTACAAGGCCTAGCAGAGTGCAAAAGCGCTGATGGTCACAAGGCTGAAGCGCCTTGGTGAACACATCAGCAGTGTTGGCCTCCGTGGCCACGTAACGCAGACAAAGCTGACCACGCTGCTGCAGCTCTCGAGCAAGGAAGTACCGCAGAGCGATGTGCTTCGTTCTGTGCTCCAGTCTGTGCTCCTCACACAAGGCAATGGCAGCCTTGTTGTCGACGTACAGCACTGGAGGAGAACGAGGCCGCTCTCCGAGGTCGGTCAGCAGGTAGGTCAGCCAGCGTAGCTCCTGAGCAGCCATGGCTGTGGCGTAGATCTCAGCCTCACAACTGGAGCTGAGAACAGAAGAAGAGCGAGTAGAACGCCAAGAAACTGAGCCAGAGCCAAGGCTGAAGGTGTAACCCTGGGACGACCGCTGAGTAGCCTGGTCGTCTGCCCAAGAAGCGTCTGAGTGCCCTGTGAGAACAACCCGGTCTCGCCCTCCAAGCACAAGCCCCATGCCCGACGTACTGCACAAGTAGCGCAACACCCTCTTAGCAGCATCCATGTGCTCCTTCCGGTGACGGCCAGGAGCGACATAGCGTGCTAGGATGCTAAGAGGGTATGCAAGGTCAGGTCGAGTGCAGGTCATCAGGTACATGAGGCAGCCCACAAGCTCTGGATACGGGCCACTCGGCTCTACGGACTCATCCGAAGGCAGAGCTGAGAGCGAGTGACCGGTAGGCAGAGGAGTGGACTGAGGCGAGGAGTACGTGAAGCGGAAGCGCTGGAGAACCTGCTGCACCATGTGTGACTGAGTCAGGGTGATGGTGCGCCGTGCTCTGTCCCGGGTGATCCGCAAGCCAAGATAGCTCGTCAGCTCACCCAGGTCTGTGCACGTGTGTCTCCTCTGCAGCTCCGACTTCACGTGAGCGAGTGCCGCGGTGTCAGCAGTGGCAAAGACCAAGTCGTCGACGTACACGAGGATGTAGAACGGCGGCAGCGAGGTGTCGGTGCGTAGAAACAGCGACGGGTCAGCAGTAGAGGGAGCGAACCCAAGAGCCGCAAGTGTCGTCCTCAGTGTGTCGTGCCACTCACGTGGCGCCTGGCGGAGACCGTAGACCGGCCGCTGAAGCCTCCACTGGGTGCCAGGAGGAACTGACCCAGTGAAGCCAGGGGGGCGGCGCAGCCAGATCTCCTCGTGCAGGCTGCCCTGCAAGAAAGCAGTGCTGAAGTCAAGAGAGTGAAGCTCGTAGTCGCGGTGAGCGGCTATGTGCAGCAGCACCCGAAGAGTAGTCATCTTCGGGGTGGGGGAGAAGGTCTGGAAGAAGTCAACTCCCTCTCGCTGACTGAAGCCTCGAGCCACGTAGCGCGCCTTGAAGACAGGTGGAGAACCCGGCGGCCGCTTCACCCTGAAAATCCACATGCCACTGACGATGTTCGCCCCAGGAGGGGGAACCTCGTCTACGTAGGTGCCTGTGGACTTCCAGGAGGCCATCTCGGCGTCCATGGCTGTCTGCCACTGAGAGGAGTAGGGACCCGCCATCGCCTCAGCGTAAGAGCGTGGGGTCGGGATGTCTGGTGCATCCGGGTCTCCCTCAGGGGCAACTAGCAAGGACACGAGACGGGGCAAAGCAGCAGCAAGGCAGTGGAACTCCTCCTGTCTGTCCTCAAGGACGTCCGTGCCGAGGGCACACTCACCCCCGACGGACGGAGGACAGGCAGACGCAGACTCAGACCTAGCGACAAGGCTGGCAGCGTAGTCTAGGCGACAGCGAGCAGCAAAGTCAACCAACTCAGCGACCAGAGCAGACGCAGCAGAGGACTCAAAGGTCGGGTCAGTGACAACTGTAGCGAGGAGACGCGTAACAGTGGGACTGGCAGCACGACGGGAGTCAGACTCCGGGTCAGGAAGAGTAGGAAGAGAGGACGCAGGAGGAGACGGCAGCGGGACACGCTGCGGAGCAGTGGAGGGACGCAGAGTCATGTAGTGAGTGCCAGGGACAGGAGGAGGACGCTCACGTGGGACACGACGACCAGTGCGAGCAGTACGAACAGGCGACGCAGGACGAGACTCAGGCTCACGACGCTCTGTAAGACCTCCTGTGGGACCAGCGTAAGGGGAGGGAGCAGGGAGAGGCGAGGCAGGTGGTAACTGTGACTGCGGCTGGACAGGCAGAGGACACTCGACTGACGGAGGAGGACTAGGAGGAGGAGCCTGACCAAGAACCTGCTGAAGGAGCGGTACGAAGTACGGTCGCGGCCGCGCAGCGTCTCCAGAAGCAGCAGGGACACCAGTGGCAGCCCCAACGCCCGAGTCCTCAGCACCAGCAGCAGCTCCAACGCCCGGGTCCTCAGCACCAGTAGGAGCTCCAACGCCCGAGTCCTCAGCACCAGCAGCAGCGCCACCGGTCGGGTCCTCAGCACCAGCAGTAGCTCCAACGCCCGGGTCCTCAGCACCAGCAGCAGGGCCACTGGTCAGGTCCTCAGCACCAGCAGCAGCGCCACCGGTCGGGTCCTCAGCACCAGCAGCAGCTCCAACGCCCGGGTCCTCAGCACCAGCAGCAGCTCCAGCGTCCGGGTCCTCAGCACCAGCAACAGCACCACTACGAAGACTGCAGCGCCGCGTGTACCACTCGCGGATCACCTGAATGGGGGGGAGCTCCTGGGTAGGAGGGGAAGTACCGGGACGAGCTCCAGAAGCACCTCTCCGGAGGCGGCAGTACTCGAGGTACCTCTCCTGCAGCTGCTGGGAGGAGAGGGCTCCTCCAGGTGGAGCACGCTCAGGCTCAGCACCCCCAGACTCAGCACCCCCAGTCTCAGCACGTCCAGGCTCAGCACCCCCAGGCTCAGTACCTCCAGGCTCCGCACCTCCAGGCTCCGCACCTCCAGGCTCAGCACCCCCAGGCTCCGCACCTCCAGGCTCAGCACCCCCAGGCTCCGCACCCTCAGACGCAGCACTCCCAGGCTCAGCACCCCCAGACGCAGGACGCGAGTCAACAGCTACCTCGACAGGCTCACCCGGGTCTACCTGGGACACACCTGAGGGAGCGGCACCCTGAGGGGGGAGGGGGTCTGGTACCTCAGCACCTGGAGCGAGGAAGAGAGGCGGGGGGGGGAGCGGGGCAGTGCGGTAGGGGAAGAGGCGGTAGAAGGGGACGGACTCGTCAAAAGTGACGTCCTGAGAGGCCAGAACCCGGCGCGAGGTGACGTGGTAAAACTGCCATCCAGGCGCGTCGGGAACAAAGCCAAGAAAGACACAGGGAACAGCGCGACGCGAGAGCTTGTCCGCGGACGTATCGCGGACAAAAGCTCGAGATCCCCAGACCCGGAAACGCGACGCATCGCCAACCTCTCCCGTCCACCGTAGAGTCGGGGAAGTCTCCGGCAAGGAGACACGGGGCCAGAGGTTGAGCTGATGCGCTGCGTACCGGACCGCAAACGGCCACAGAAAGTGGGGAGCAGCCGCATGGGTCAGGGAGGTACGAGCGACCTCCATGACCAAGCCAATGCGGCGCTCAGCGACCCCATTCTGCTGTGGAGAGGCCGGAAGCGTGTACGACTGCTCAATGCCGTGCTCAGCACAGTAGGCTGCCAAGAGGTCGGAGGCAAACTCACCACCTCTGTCAGAGTGCAAGCGCAGGACAGGAAAGTCCGAGTGAAAGCGCTCGCCTAGCTGGAGACGGGCTCGGCTGATCCAGGGGATCAAAACACCAGGGACGTCACCCTTGGCGCGCAAGGGGAAGACCGTGGTGTAGCGCGAGTAGTCGTCAACAACTATCAGGAAGTATCTCTCCTGACCCTGACCACGGACGCGGGCTGGGCCCCACACGTCCATGTGGAGCGTCTGCAGGGGAGCTGTCGTCGGGGGAAAGGAGGAGGAGTGAGGAGCGGCGCGCTGCCGCCCCTCGACACAGGGAATGCAGTCAGGAGCAGGGGAGTCAGGAAGGGGAGGGAGCACCCTGGGAAGACCAGCAACAAGGTCCCGTTTGTGCATGGCCCGCAGGCGCTGCACAGACGGGTGACCAAGGCGGTGGTGCCAGAGGACGGTGTCGTTCGCCAGAGAGCGACACGAGCAGGGGGCGGACAGCTGACCTGACGCTGACGCAGACGCAGCTACCTGAGGGGACTCAGTGGTCAGTGTGTACAGGTCAGACCCCGGCTCTCGAGTGAAAGTAGCTAGATGGCGGCCCGTCCGAGCACACGTGCAGTGAGTCACACGCTCGTAGGCAGGGGTGAACTGGTGAACACCCCCGTCCTGGAGCGCACTACCTGCCACCAAGTTCGTGGAGAACGAGGGGAGGTAGAGACCTGAGAGCGTGCCGGACGGAACCGCTGGACACGGAAGGGTGGTGGAGGAGGTCGCAAGGACCGGACCCCCAGAGGGGTCAGCAAGAGAGACAGCAACCGGCCGAGCTAGAGGCTCAAGGACAGTGCGGTCACGAAAGAAAGAGCGAGAAGCACCTGAGTCCAGTGTGAAGGTGTGCAGTGCTGCAGTCGACTCAGTACCAGGGGGCACAGACGCACAAGCACCTAGAGCAGCAGCTGCAGTAGTACCTGTGGAAGCAGACACACTAGCACCTAGAGCAGCAGCGGGGCTGGCCTGAATGCCCGGGTCGGGCGGAACACGCAAGTACTGAGCACCCTCTCCACTAATAGACATCGCATACATGGCAGTGAGAATAGCATCAAAGTCTAGTGCCCAAATATCAACACCCTTCCTGAGCAGCTCAGCCCAGCGCGGCAGCTCACCCCCACCAGGAAACTGGGTGCGCCACGCATCGTTGAGGCGGGCGAAGCAGCGCTCCGTCTGGTGCGGCCCCCCACACGTCTGGCCAGTGCGGTCACCTGTACGAATAACATACTGGCAGGTGACGCTGCGCCGCGCATACCACTCACGAGCGGCCTGAAGGGTCGGGGCAGGCTGCTGACTCTGACCGCCCCCCGGGCCTCCACGACCACCACCCCCTCCGCCTCCGCCCCGGCCACCTCCACCCCTGCCGCTGCCACGACCACCTCCGCCTCCGCTGCCACCTCCGCCCCTGTCACCACTCCCAACGCCGCTGTCACCTCCACCACTGCCGCCACTAGCCTCTCCAGTCGCACCTCCACCGCCACCACCTCCACCTCCGCCTCCTCCGCCACCACCCCCACTCCTGCCACTCCTGCCCCTGCGTCGTCCGCCTGAAGCAGACGCAGCCCCGACCTTCTCAGCACCAAGGAGGTCGACAGCAGCAGCAGAGGCGACAGAGGGGAGGAGGGGGGAAGGGGAGCACCCCTCAAAGAAGGGGCCGCGGGGGTCGCCACGAGAGGTGCCTACAGCGACGATACTAGCCTCGGCTGCAAGCAGTTCCTTCTCGAGGAGGTCTACGGTGAGCTCAGTGGGGGAGCGAGAGAGGAACTGGTCCCTGACAGGGCGCAGAGAGTCAGGGAGGCGGGTGACAACGTGGTAGAGAGTGATCCAGAGCGGGGGGGGGTTGCTAGCGAGGAACTCGTCAGGCATGGCAGCGCGAAAGCGAGCCTCACTAGTCTTAAGGTGGGTGATGAGGTCTGCGACAGTGTGAAAGGAGGCTAGGTCGGGGAACAGGTAGGGGAGAGTGAGGCGGCCTAGAGTGGCAGAAGCGGGTGAGGAGTAGCGGGCCACTACAGCTGTGTAGAGGTCCTTAGCAGTCTTGCACTGGCCGAAGTGCTCGCGCTCATCTAGCGGCAGGGAGTTGCGAATAGCAAAGCGAGCGTGCGCGTCACGGGTCTGCCACTGTGAGCGCTCAGCTGGGGGGGCAGTAGCGGGTGGGGCGGTCGCATGGCCGAGAGCGTGGTCGTACAGTGTAATATCTTCCTTGGCAGTGAGCTGTAGGAAAAGGTGCAGGTCATCTAGCCAGGTTTCGAATTTGACCGGACGGCCCTCGGCATCGAAAGCTAGAACAGGAGGACTAGCCATAGCGACAGCGGCAGTAGTAGAAGCAGTAAAGTCACTGAAAAGGCGTGCGCAGGGTCAGCGGGGCCGGTGGGGCCTACGGACTGTAGTGGCGCACAAGCAGCAGTAGCAGGAAGTGTAGTAGTAGGATCTGCAGTGGTGCACAGGCGCAGCAGGCGGCAGCGAGAGCCGGCGCAGCAGGGGGCGGCTCAGCAGCGGTGATACGCGAGCGGCGGCGGGCGCAGCAGCGGCGGTGCGCGGGCGGCGGCGGGCTCAGCAGCGGCGGTGCGCGGGCGGCTGCGGGCTCAGCAGCGGCGGGCCGGGAGCAGGCAGCGCGCGGGCCGTGCAGGCCGTATGTGCGCTGCGCGGGCAGCGTGCGGGCCGGCGGCGGTCAGCGCAAGAGCCGCGCAGGCTCAGCGCGGGCTGCGCGGGCTGCTCGCGGGCTGCGTAAGCGGGTCGCGGGCGGCTCGCGGGGGTTCGCGGGCAGGTCGCGGGCTGCTCGCGGGCAGTTCGCGGGCTGTGCGCGGGCTGCGCGGGCTGGTCGCGGGCTGCGCAGGCGGTTCGCGGGCTGCGCGTGGGCGGTTCGCGGGCTGTGAGCGCGGCGCGCTGTGCGGTTCGCGGGCGGCGTGACGGGGCCGATCGGGGCGCTAAGGGGCGACGCGACGGGGGCCGTGAGAGGCCGCTAGGAAAAAAAAAAAAAATTCGAAGGGGGGGGGCGGAGGGCCGCTAGATCGACGGGGCCAGCGGGGCCGGAAACAAGCGAAGGTAAGCAGGTAGGTAAGTCGGTGGGCCCTAAGAACAGTCCTAACGAAGGACCTGCTCTGAAACCATGTCAGAAATAACTGAGCAGGAATGAATGAACTAGCACAGAGTTTGGTACAAGTAGGAAACCCTAACTTTGTGTATCCCCTAAGGTGTAACCCACTACAGCCTACACAATATAAACATACAATGTTTGACAGTTGCAAATGTCGAACAGTGCGCATAGGTCACGCGGGGTAATGTCGGTGGCCCTCGCGTAGCCGATAAGCATCTCGCCGCGGCGCGTGCGTAGCGCCGTGCCTCGCGGCACGCCGGATTGCCGTCGTCGTAGACGGCTTGCATGCTGGCCGGCGCTTCCCACATCTCGGCAGCCGACGCAGACGGCGGCTCAGTCGCCAGCGGGTCCTGGCCCGGTTCGGCGCAAGTCCCCAGTCAGCATCGCGGCCGATCCAAGGCCGAGGCGACTGATGAGTGTCAGAATAACTGAGCAGGAATGGGATGAACTAGCACAGAGTTTGGTACAAGTAGGAAACCCTAACTTTGAGTACCCCCTAAGGTGTAACCCACTACAGCCTACATAATATAAACATGCAATGTTTGACACACCCCCATAGGCGCAGTGGGAGACAACCACAGGGTCACAAGACCAGTCAAAGCAAAGCAAAGCAAGCTCAGGGTGGATCTCAAGGATTCCACACAAATTCTGAGCACAAGCAAGCGGTCACAAGACCAGTTCACATGCAGGTTTATAACAAAGCAAGAGATACAGTGATCACAACCTAGCAAAAGTAAACAAGTAGGCATATATATATAGTGATCACAGTACAAGCAAGGTCAAGAGGTAAGCAAGTGAGGCCCAGTAGGTACAAGGCCTAGCAGCGTGCAAAAGCGCTGATGGTCACAAGGCTGAAGCGCCTTGGTGAACACATCAGCAGTGTTGGCCTCCGTGGCCACGTAACGCAGACAAAGCTGACCACGCTGCTGCAGCTCTCGAGCAAGGAAGTACCGCAGAGCGATGTGCTTCGTTCTGTGCTCCAGTCTGTGCTCCTCACACAAGGCAATGGCAGCCTTGTTGTCGACGTACAGCACTGGAGGAGAACGAGGCCGCTCTCCGAGGTCGGTCAGCAGGTAGGTCAGCCAGCGTAGCTCCTGAGCAGCCATGGCTGTGGCGTAGATCTCAGCCTCACAACTGGAGCTGAGAACAGAGGAAGAGCGAGTAGAACGCCAAGAAACTGAGCCAGAGCCAAGGCTGAAGGTGTAACCCTGGGACGACCGCTGAGTAGCCTGGTCGTCTGCCCAAGAAGCGTCTGAGTGCCCTGTGAGAACAACCCGGTCTCGCCCTCCAAGCACAAGCCCCATGCCCGACGTACTGCACAAGTAGCGCAACACCCTCTTAGCAGCATCCATGTGCTCCTTCCGGTGACGGCCAGGAGCGACATAGCGTGCTAGGATGCTAAGAGGGTATGCAAGGTCAGGTCGAGTGCAGGTCATCAGGTACATGAGGCAGCCCACAAGCTCTGGATACGGGCCACTCGGCTCTACGGACTCATCCGAAGGCAGAGCTGAGAGCGAGTGACCTGTAGGCAGAGGAGTGGACTGAGGCGAGGAGTACGTGAAGCGGAAGCGCTGGAGAACCTGCTGCACCATGTGTGACTGAGTCAGGGTGATGGTGCGCCGTGCTCTGTCCCGGGTGATCCGCAAGCCAAGATAGCTCGTCAGCTCACCCAGGTCTGTGCACGTGTGTCTCCTCTGCAGCTCCGACTTCACGTGAGCGAGTGCCGCGGTGTCAGCAGTGGAAAAGACCAAGTCGTCGACGTACACGAGGATGTAGAACGGCGGCAGCGAGGTGTCGGTGCGTAGAAACAGCGACGGGTCAGCAGTAGAGGGAGCGAACCCAAGAGCCGCAAGTGTCGTCCTCAGTGTGTCGTGCCACTCACGTGGCGCCTGGCGGAGACCGTAGACCGGCCGCTGAAGCCTCCACTGGGTGCCAGGAGGAACTGACCCAGTGAAGCCAGGGGGGCGGCGCAGCCAGATCTCCTCGTGCAGGCTGCCCTGCAAGAAAGCAGTGCTAAAGTCAAGAGAGTGAAGCTCGTAGTCGCGGTGAGCGGCTATGTGCAGCAGCATCCGAAGAGTAGTCATCTTCGGGGTGGGGGAGAAGGTCTGAAAGAAGTCTACTCCCTCTCGCTGACTGAAGCCTCGAGCCACGTAGCGCGCCTTGAAGACAGGTGGAGAACCCGCGGCCGCTTCACCCTGAAAATCCACATGCCACTGACGATGTTCGCCCCAGGAGGGGGAACCTCGTCTACGTAGGTGCCTGTGGACTTCCAGGAGGCCATCTCTGCGTCCATGGCTGTCTGCCACTGAGAGGAGTAGGGACCCGCCATCGCCTCAGCGTAAGAGCGTGGGGTCGGGATGTCTGGTGCATCCGGGTCTCCCTCAGGGGCAACTAGCAAGGACACGAGACGGGGCAAAGCAGCAGCAAGGCAGTGGAACTCCTCCTGTCTGTCCTCAAGGACGTCCGTGCCGAGGGCACACTCACCCCCGACGGACGGAGGACAGGCAGACGCAGACTCAGACCTAGCGACAAGGCTGGCAGCGTAGTCTAGGCGACAGCGAGCAGCAAAGTCAACCAACTCAGCGACCAGAGCAGACGCAGCAGAGGACTCAAAGGTCGGGTCAGTGACAACTGTAGCGAGGAGACGCGTAACAGTGGGACTGGCAGCACGACGGGAGTCAGACTCCGGGTCAGGAAGAGTAGGAAGAGAGGACGCAGGAGGAGACGGCAGCGGGACACGCTGCGGAGCAGTGGAGGGACGCAGAGTCATGTAGTGAGTGCCAGGGACAGGAGGAGGACGCTCACGTGGGACACGACGACCAGTGCGAGCAGTACGAACAGGCGACGCAAGACGAGACTCAGGCTCACGACGCTCTGTAAGACCTCCTGTGGGACCAGCGTAAGGGGAGGGAGCAGGGAGAGGCGAGGCAGGCGGTAACTGTGACTGCGGCTGGACAGGCAGAGGACACTCGACGGAGGGAGGAGGACTAGGAGGAGGAGCCTGACCAAGAACCTGCTGAAGGAGCAGTACGAAGTACGGTCGCGGCCGCGCAGCGTCTCCAGAAGCAGCAGGGACACCAGTGGCAGCCCCAACGCCCGAGTCCTCAGCACCAGCAGCAGCTCCAACGCCCGGGTCCTCAGCACCAGTAGGAGCTCCAACGCCCGAGTCCTCAGCACCAGCAGCAGCGCCACCGGTCGGGTCCTCAGCACCAGTAGCAGCTCCAACGCCCGGGTCCCCAGCAGCAGGGCCACTGGTCAGGTCCTCAGCACCCAGCCGCAGCGCCACCGGTCGGGTCCTCAGCACCAGCAGCACACTCCAACGCCCGGGTCCTCAGAAGCAGCAGCTCCAGCCCCCGGGTCCTCAGCACCAGCAGCAGCTCCAGCGTCCGGGTCCTCAGCACCAGCAACAGCACCACCGCTCGGGTCCGCAGCACCAGGAGCACCACTACGAAGACTGCGCGCGCCGCGTGTACCACTCGCGGATCACCTGAATGGGGGGGAGCTC